>CM067377.1:70886470-71548134 GCA_034510155.1 Eucriotettix oculatus
CTTACACGCCCGATAAATCCAAACTCAATTACAAATGATTGAATGAGATGTAAATAACCAAGCGAGAAGCTATCGCATTCATAATTTCGTGGCGTTTATTGCCGGCCTTGCCCTGTCCGCATTACAATTTCTCAGTAATTTAATCGAATAGTTGCAGTAAATTAGGAGCAGATATATTACTTCGCTGGCTGCTGCCGAGGGAGGGTACTATTGATTTAGATTCGCATCATTCTATATAATTTTGGAAGTAAGGCAATAAAAAAGGTTTCTGCTGCTGTAATAGAAGTTAGCGCTTTATAAATAATTCATTAGCGAACATAACTACCGAGCTTTCAGCTTTGATTTGTATTCCTGTTTTGCTCCGTGGCCAGACCCAACGCGTTCAGCAATGCACACTTTAATAGAAACAAACATTTGGGACCTTTGACTCTCTCATGTCGATAAACCTCTCTGCCTACATAAATAATCATAATATTACACGCATACTGGCTCAGGCCGAGGCGGACGACCTTGGCTAAATATTTTTATTATTCATTATGCAGTACGGCTCTTGATTACGTGATGCGTTTGCCCTATCCCCCTTGCCTCCAGAACGTGTGTCGCTGCCGGCTGAATTTTATTTTTCTCTCGCTGATTACGTATTGCGATGCTATCACTCGACCGGAGAGAGGGCCTGAATGAACAACATCCATTCATGAGAATCAGCCAACCTGCTCTCGTGATTAAATCGAGAATGCGTGCACGATTATAATCGCGAAAGGCGGCGGCAATCGGCCCTCGGGAATCCCCCGTTGCCGGAGAAAGGTGCTGAGAGAAGAGTCGCCGCCATGCCAGATCAAGGATTTTCTCATTTCTTTCGACCACCTTTGTCCTGTTCTCATTTTGAATCGAATGAGGCTTACCTCACTTTATCTCACACAATACACAAGAAAATGTAAGAAAATTTTACTTATATAATTTTCTACATTTTAGTATTGGGCCTATTCTGTCTATATATACTAATAGCGGACTCATTAGTATGTCTTGTGACAACGCTGCACATATTACATACCAACGTGGTCATCGACGTCTCTCCACTGTCTTCTTCTCTTTCCGGCCAACCTAACAATGCTCTCAACTCCTCATGCAATTCTAATGTCTTCAATATTTTGGTCTATCTCTTGGAGTGAAACCCGTTGTGGGTTCTTCTTAAAGACAGTTTTATGGTTATATTTCCGAATAATTATGATTGACCTATATCTTGTTCTTTGAATGAACAATCGATCAAACCAGAAAACAATTTCAGTTATAAAATAATTAATAAGTTTTCAGATAGCAGGATGAGCCAAATGCATTTTTTACAATATCTGACTGTTTAGTAATAAATAATACAATATCTTATTCGTGAGAAAAAAAACCTTTATTGAATAGTTCCGCTCCTTAAATTTAGAACCTCATCTGGTGCGATTTATATTCTAAACATTCAAAAGAAATTTTGAATATTATTCTGTATGAATTTAAATCACTATTACATGTATACATCATATTGTAATTTTATTTTATCACTCAGATTATAAATAAGGTCGAATTAATACGTATTTAAATAAGATGAGAATAATTTCTTTTTGAGGAACAGGTTACATGAGGGTGATCCTGAAAGAGGCAACTCCCCTTTAATAGAATAGGAAGGGAATTGAAAAGAGGGGATTTGGAAAGTAACCAGGAGTTTACGAGGGCCTCCGGGTTATAGTTTAAGGATCCTACCTGGTGTTTCACGTAAAAGAGATACATAGAAAGCCCTAAAAGAGCTGCATCTGCTAGTTCGGGCTTTTGGATTCTCTTCTCTCGATGTCCCAGTGACGGCGAGTTTGCTGTGAGGCACCAATTTCGGAAGCAGCTGGCCGACTGATCCAATGGAATCAACGAACTACTCTTACCGTATGATCAGATTAGCTGAATTAAAGTGAGGGCAATATTAAGTAAACTGCGAGTGATTAGGGCCATAAAAACCTTTAGGAGTGAAAAAATAATATTATTTCAGAAATATTTAAAATAACTGGCCCAGGACAACATATTTTCGTCGATTGGAAATTAAATATAAACATAGATTTAAAAAAAATAGAAATAAATTATAAAACAACTAGGAAAGACTGCCTCCTGAAAACAGTTTGCACTTTATGCAAACATGAATATACGGCGGTATATAATAAGAATAATCAGTGCTACTATTTATATGAAAGAAATGTTTTTCTAAAATAAATAACGTGTACAAACGATTTCTGTTATCCATTTTTTGGTCAGTTCAGAATTAGTATACAAACGTGATAATTACAGTTGCTGATGACCATAATAAGTATTAATTTCCCGATACATAAATTTTAAGCACGAATAATTCCGTTTATTTGAAGAACATATCTCATATGAACAAAACTAATTCCATATTTATTTTGTATGGTAATAAAAGCACCGTTTATTTATTTTATAACCTCGCTGAGGGCACGTTACCCGATTGTTCTTGAGAATGCCTTGCAATTGGTCAAGGTATGTGTTCACGTTTTATATCTTTGTACACAACCCTTTCAGAGACGTTCATTTGGATCTTAAAATAAATAAAGACATCACTCGTCTATTATTCTGAAATTGTACAGAATATTTATTCCAACAATGCAGTTCTTGTTTTAAAATTTGTTATTAATGAGTTCAAATATCTGGTGATATTTGTTCCATTATCTGCATTTGAAAAATTATTAGGGGGTAGGAGAAGGAAAGAGTAAGTATTTCAAAGTTATAGACAATGTAAACCTCAAATCGTCTTCAGGCGAATTGGTGAAAATAAGTGGTGAGCTTAATATGTGGTGCACAGGAGAGAAACGGGTTTCATGAAACATGTTTCATATGGACATGCATAAGGATTAAGCGTGTTTCATGAAACAACACACGTTCATACTACCTTATTCCTTAATAATAACATATTATGCAATATTTCCCTAGATATCGCTGTGAATGATTATAGGGAAATTTTTTAAAACATTTATGACAAAAATAAACAAAAGTAAAATAAGGATAATAATAAAACATTATAAAGATAACCTGAAGATATAATATATGTATAAGATAATACAAATTTTTGTTCTGGAATAATAATACGAAACGTAAAATTTTACCAGCTATTCAACGACTTCACAATTATGTGGATTACAGGAAAATGTTAAATGTTGTATTGTATAACGACCAATATAAATAATAATTGTACGCTTAAATTTTAATTTCACAATTGACCTTTTACAGACCTTTATTATAAAATTTACTTGTAACAACTTTTCGGCATGTTTTTATGCCTTCTTCAGGTTTTTTCCTCCCTGTAGAGGAAAATATACAGAATATTAACCCTAGGAAGGTGAAATTGAAAGATTTTTAAGAACATATATGGAAACAATAAATTACTACAACGTCAAAATAACAAAAAATTTCATCAGAAGTCCAACAATATGGTAGAGATCCGAGGCAACTCCTTTCCTCGTGTTTCTACTGCAGCCTATGTGTTGCGACTACATTAACTGTCGGCATTTTGTAGTTATTATTATGTTCCTTAAGTCTACTTCGCAACGCACGCTTCGTTTGACCTATATAACATTTTTGGCAGTTGAGCGCACTGCAATTAATTTTGTCAATCACATCATGTTGCAAATAATTTTCCATATCGTCTTTGCCCTTTACACGATTTTGACTCGAAAAAGGTTGAAATTCTTGATTTTGAACAAAATTTGTACAAAAGGAACTTATCTGAAATGATACACATTAGAACCACTAAAATCACGCTCAATTAGAAAAATGACACAAGCAATTTAAGTTATACTTATACCACGTTATTTTCTTCTTTTTTTTATTCTTATATATAATTTTTATTGTATTTTTTTAGTTTAACTGGGTTCATTTACTACTGGTGTTATCTATAATTGCTCTCCCTCTTGTTACTTAAATATTTGAGATACGACGCTTCGCGTTACTCTTTGTCACTCCATTGCTACTGGCAGCGATTCCTTGCCAACATTTAGTCTGGCAATAATTACGTGTGGGAAAGAAGTTGAAGTGTTACTTGTTGCCTCGAATCTCTACCAAATTGTTGGACTTCTAATCAAATTTTTGTTGTTTTGACATTGTTGTGGTAATTTATTGGTTCCATATATGTTTTTAAAAAATCTGTTTAGATTTCACCGCCCTAAGGTTAATTTTCTGAATATTACCCTCTACAGGGAGGAAAAAAACTGAAGAATGCATAAAAAATGCCGAAACGTTGTTTTAAGTAAATTTTATAATAAAGGTCTGTAAAAGGTCAATTGTTTAATTATATGCAACAGGTGTTTTAAACTGTATTTTGTGATATGCCGTAGACCCTACCGAGGAGTTACACTTTCCCGATATTGAATATTTCATCAAATTTACAGTAATTATGATGGCAACATTAATTTTTTACTCTATAAATTAATTACATTCTTGAAATGTATAATAATATTTTACAAGAAGATAATTTAATATAAATCTACAAATTTATTGTTTTCCTAAGAGTGACTTAACAAATCTACTTTAATAGCTTTAGGGCTGAGCTTGACTCAAAAGCGGTTCTTTTGGTTTTGAATTTCTTTAATTCTTTTTTTACTTCAGCCTGATTTTATCATCTTATAATCGTTTCAATTGTTTTCTGTAAGTTTATTAAATATACAAATTTAACTAGTGTAATCTCCATTATATATATTCGATAGTGTTTTCCCTTGTTTGTATATGTAATTTTCGTTTCTGGTTTTTAAATTCGTATTACCGAATTACTTGTCTGTAAATTTATTAAATACACCAATTTTTCTAGTATATTCTCCATTATGTATATTCATTAGAATTTTCTCATGTTTGTATGTTTATGTTGTTTGTTTCGGGTATTTAAATTATGTGAATTACTTGCGAATAGTTGAAATATTTTTAACACAGGCAACCTTAATGGTTGTGTTTACCGGTCTATATGAATAATAGTCCTCCATTTGGTAAAACATTCCTGTTAATATTCTTCAGAAAATTGGGTTCATATCTTAAGAATAAACATTTCCTTTTTCTCTGAAGACTTGTCCAAAAAAAATAGGAATACGAATAATGAGATTAATATTTATGATTTTTTAAATTTTCATTATCGAGGTAAACTTAATAATTTTGCATAGTTTAATCTTTATAAAATATGACGCTAAAGCAATTAAAAAATTATAAGCTCAGCATAATAAAATTATACAGCATAAAATGGGTAAATTAATGTATTTGTAAATATAGTTGCGAGTAGTAGAACAATATATATAATTGTATTGCCTTCTTCGAAGACTTAACCTGAAAAGTTATGCATAGGAATATAAACAACTTGAAACTTTGCGATTAGCATACAATGAAATTCTTTCCAGTTTTTAAAACCAGTATTTTAGAGTCAGCGTGGAATCTACGAACTACAATGTCTGTGTATAAAAGATTAACCATAAATACAGAATAATAGAAAATATTTGTGCCAAGTAATAATGAAATTTGAGAAAAGTAAATTGACCTAATTTGTTTTAGGAAAAGTTAAATTTAAGAATTGTAGTCTACGATTTGATATCATAGCAAGACCGAACACGCACGTACCGTCCATTATTTCCTACTAAAAAAACCTTCAAAAATGTTAAATATTTTTAATCAATATCCTTTCTATTTCTATATGGCTTCATTTTTTCTTGTAACACGTGTATTTTATTTTTATACCAAATTATATCCGCCTTCCAATCGGTGATATCAGATCAGACCGTACTGACTTCTTAATTTTTCTGTTCCTTATATATAACCGTTTTTTCGTCGCTTAAGATCGCTTGGATCTTTCCGTATAATTCTCATTGTCTAACGGCCAAATCTCTTCTTGAAATATGTCATGTTCGCTGTCACTTCAACATCATGTCACGCCCTAATACGTTCGTGGCGAAAACTCCTCAAGATATCCCACGCGTGAATGGTGATGCAAATTTTCCATATATATATTGGTACGTACGTTCACTTTGTGTCAATCTGCCTCTTAAGGTGACGACATATTCAATTTCAGGGCTGTAAGATTGATTATTATAGCAACCTTTCTAACAGTAATAATATCACCACGTGACTAAATAATTTATATATTTATTGTCATTATAAGGATTATGGACTAGAATAAATAAATAAAAGTGTGGTCAAATATGGAAGCAAACAAATTTAATTAATATAAGTGCAACGGTTCATCCATCTTTGTAGACTTCTTTAGGTAAGCTATAAGCTTGAGTTACACTGATTGTCTTCAAACCTAAAAATGTTCCTAGTTGTAGTTGGTTATGAAAAATAATTCCTCTTTGAGAGACCGGAAATGTCTGTAAAGCAAGAGAATTAAGATAAAAAGTGTAATGTTATACAATTATGAATATTTTTATGCGGATCACTGAGCATCTGCTGTCCTACAAAAGGTGACTAGTTAATTTGCATGACCAATAATTCTTCATTCAAGAGCAACTGATGTACTGTTGGTAGTGTCTGTAGGGTCATTAAAACTTGCTAATAAGTTCCGGTGTCAGCGTGGAGTCTGTCGAGGTGGAGAGGTTGGGTTCGTGAGAGGATGGTCCCCGATGCGGACAGGTGCTCGCTCGGATGGGCAGCTGGCTCAGTCTTGTTGATGGTGGGCGCGTACGCAACAATTTCCTGTGCACAGGCGCGGCCTTCGCATTGCAAGGTGCTTGCCGTAAGAGAAGAGGAATGTCGAGGTTTTCACTGCCAGCATCTTCACAAAATTCTCGTCAAGACTCCTTAATCCGTATTGATGATTCTCCGAAAGAGGAAATTTTCTTCACATCTCAAGAAGACATCTGCATCAGAGAACAGAATTTTATGTAGACAAGTAAGAGATTGGAAAAGGTAGAATTGAAACCGGAGGAAGTGTCACTCTAATATTAGAAAATCAGTAGATAAAACTCTGGAAGTATCAACTATTATATATTCATTGTGATCTCTTCCTCCTCAGCCACCATTGTTTCCCAATCATCACAATTTGCTTCACTTGTAAGTCGAAATGAAAATATTTGTGAAAATAGTTTATTTTGAATTGCATGATTTTAACCTATAGCATTATTATAAATATATAGTATAGCGCTCATCTCTATTTATTGAATTTAATTCGCTTTTTTATATATAGGTAACTTAACCGCGGCGTTGATACCCCAGTTGTTGAATTATTATTTTATTTCATTATTCTAAATTTTATCGAGCTTACATGTTGGTGCTAAATGAGGGATTAATACAAGCATGTTAAGGATCAGGCAGACAATTCTAGGAAGAAGCTCCCGTTTTAAGATAGCCAAGTTCCCGGAAATCGCCTCATCCCAGGAGACCCAAGTGGCATTTTTCCTCCGCCAACCAGGAAACGTTTAATAGATTTTGCTGGGAATGCTGAGGCTGATTTCCACCAATTAGGGAGCTGTAAAAAAAGGGGAGAGGGAGAAAAACCAGCAAAAATTTTGCAGAAAGTACGAATGAGGATTCTTTGCTGATTCTTGGCTGTGACTACATGGGTAGAGGGACGGCGGAAGAGAGACGAAATAAGCAGAAGACCACGTGGTAGAAAGATCCGAATGTCGCCCCAATTCCTTGGATCCCACTGGTAAGCCGTCGGAAGTTTTTTTCCTATGAGTTGCCACAATAAGTTTTAACTTTTGTCTTGTTGATCAAATTATCTCATTATTATCATTATTTTTAGAGTTTCTAGCCTATAAAACGGTAACTTTGAGGGAAAGAGAGTCATGTTCAGTAGCTGGCAAATTATATTTTAAAGTAAGATTAAGTTTTTAAAATATTTTTATTTTCAATTTGTTAAATAAATTTAATGTGATAATTTAAATTTATTGTATACGATATACATGTGGTGTGCCATAATAGAACTCAAACTGTGGGCACGTAAAGTAGTCCCAGACCTTCCGTATACGTCGTGGGTTGTTGTTTGAAAACAAAAGAACCAATGTTTAAAAAAAATTAATTTTGATGACTATACATTTTTAGTGTTTGACAGCCATCAATACTTTCATTTGAAAGGTCTCAATGCTCCTTCGTTTGCATCAGTAAATTAAAGGGTGTCAATACGAGAATGTCTCAGTTATAAAAGTTAATAGTATAAACTGTAAGGTTGGAGAATGTTGTTTCAAGATCACCATTAAAGAGCAACTCAAAAATTTATACAAGCACATGCGCGAGTACACGTTTATTTTTCCGCTTGTAGCACCACATTAGCTAAATGGAGATTTTTGAGCGTAAAGTATTTCATGTCCTGCAGTTTACTACGCGTGAACCTGTAAGTTCTGTTCAACGTGCTTTTCGCTTAAAGTATAATTGTTTTACAAAAGCACGAGCCGATGGTATTGACAATTCGAAATGATCGGGAAGGTACAGCATGGGACGACAAAAACTGTATTAAGAAGAGGATTTTACTTTCAAAAAGAAGTCTCTTCGGAAAGAACGTCTTCAGCTTCAGTTGAAAAGACGAAAATGTGTACGATTTTAAGAAAACATTTGTACATGCGATGATATCGATTACAGATTAAATTCAGAGAGAAGCCAACTTTTCAGCTCAGTGGGGAGATAAAAGATGCATTAAGTTCGAATGTAGGGTTTCACGAACAAAGAAAATCTCCAAAATTAAACATTTTCTCCACTTTGTCCCCGACGTCAAGTGTATGAATTAAATCACCTCCCCCACTCACCACAAAAGGAGCAGTATCAGGGATAACTTATCAGGATATATTGCACGATTTTGTAAACTTTATTTGGCAACAAGATTGTGTCCCTCCCCAGTGACATCTCTTTGTGTAGTTGAACGTCGAAGTCCCTGATAGATTAGTCATAATGGTAAAAAATACAGAGCTCTTTCTTCATGATCTCCACGTTCACCTGACGTGATTCTTTCCTTGGAATTTTATAAACTATCGTGTCTTCGCTCCACCTCTATCTAATAACTTTTAATAGATGAGACAAAACTGAAGTAGTTATAGCATCCATTACTTTGAACTTGTTAACCAAAGTGTGGGAAGAATGGGGTTTTAGGTTATTGTGCAGTATAGCTTAAGATGCACATATTGAACATTTATAGGAAAAACTATCATAGTTTACCTACAATTGGATATATGAGTTGTTGAAAATAAACTAATTAAGCTGATATAATATACCATTGCAACTAGGACAGGTTGTATTGTGTGCCTTAGCTTATACGAGATCGTAAGAACTGCTCAGACGTACGTACGTCAATCGCAGTTGTTGCCAGAAATTGTGTCTGAAATACGCAAATTGGTATTTGATGCACGTCCACTGAAAGTGCGAGAGCTTGCAGACAGGATAAGTATTACAAAAAGTGTTGAAAATTTGGACTTGAGAAAGCTGTTCCGCGTTTGCTTACTGAGAACAAAAACTGCGGATTGACAATGTTTCAATTGAGTGCTTGGGTTCATTACTCCACTAAAGAATTGAGTCGAAGACTCAGCGAAATTAATGGACTGAAAGGGGAGAATCGGCTTGCATCTGCTATCAAAGTCAACGCGTCAGTTTTTTTTGCGTGTGCGTGATAATTTTCATTGGTAACATTCAAAAAAATAAAAAGTTAAACGGCGAACTTATTGCAACGATTGAGTTACGAAATAAAGAAATCTGCTGCATTTGGCGAAAAGAAAAGTGTTGTATCATTACTACAATGCAGCAGTTCACACATCCATTATCACGAAGGTTCAAATCAATGAGTTACAGTTCTAATTACGAATTAACTCACCAGATTTATTTATTTCTGATTATTTTCTCTTTCCAAACTAAAAAAAAGGCTCGGAGGTAAAAGATTTGCCAACAGAGAAGTAGTTGAGTCTGCGGTTGATGGGTTTTGTTGAGGAGTTCGATAATTCTTACTTTAAGCAGGGTATCCAAACTATTGACATGTGTTAAAAAACTTTATCGATCTGAAACGAGATTACATTGAGAAATGTTTTCACCACAATTTGTTACGTCGGGTTCTTTAAAGACTGCTCTCATATTGTAATAATACAAGTCTTGTCAAAATTTAAATAAGACCATCATACATATGAACTCTAACCGTGTATGAATAATAAAACAATAGTCCTGCACAATACTATACTCTGAACCAAAAGCGGAGAATTCTTGGACATTTCATAAGGCGAATATTCTTTGGCAGCTCAGGAAAAGTTTTGACGCTAACCAATATTATTCATGATGCAATCATATATACTATAAGTACTGAAGTACAAATGGGGGGGAAAGGCTTTTAAATTATAGCCATAATTTATGAAAACGTTTTGGTTGAGTAGATATTCTTGTAGCTAAAGACAACTCACGGCTTTTTCGGGATGCAAAACCTTATTGCATAATTCTTGAGCCCGATTATAGCCAACATGGCATTGAATTTCTCCTGTCTTCCATTTAAGAGCGGCCGTATTTTAGATGGAGTTTCTCTTCTTGCATGAAAAGCCTTGACCTAGATATTCGGTGTATCTTGAAGTTTTAGAATTAAATCATAAATAAACCAAGTTTTAACCAATATAAAATTAACCATCTTTTTAGATACAATAGGTAGACTCGTTTTACAAAAAAGCTTCTTTAGTTTGTACACTTTTTCCACATAAAACTCGAACTGCATATCAAAACCGTTCTTCCAGAATTGCACCATATTTCGTATCGTGTTTAATTGATTCTGAAAGAAATTTTTATGAGAAGTATTCAGATATTATTAAAAAATCAAATATAAATAAAAGCATTCAGGAAGTTATAAAATTACATTAAATTATATTGGCATACAGGCAAATATTCTTTGCATAATAGGGAACTAAAGTTCTAAACTCAGAAAATTTGTAGTAAGTTGTTAGGACGTAAGGTGGATTATTACTTTTTAAAAGGATATTTATAATGGCAATAAAAGTAAAAAGTGAATAAGTTGAAGTTTCAGAGCCGAAAATGTGGAAGAGGAAATGTATTAGTAACATCTAAACCGAAGGAGAGAAAATATCAGAATGTTCTAAAGTATTTTATGAATTAAAATAATTAGTTTAACTTTTCGTTAGCTTTCAAATATACATGAAAACAATTAACAAAATGAAAAAGTGCTATACTAATTCATTGCAACTGATAGGGACATAATGTCATTAGAATAACGAGGGTAACTCTGAAATCAATGCACCACAATTTTTTTTCTCGGCGAAACTTTAGATTTGAATTCTTTGAAGTTTTCGATAGAGTAATTGCAGCAATGGTTTAACATGGCGTCTGTAAGTGATGTGCGTTAAAAGCTACGTGTCGCCATTGAATTTCTCACTGTGGAGCAAGAAACTGTTAGAAAATTTACAAACGTTTATGCAGCATCAGAAGTTAACAGAAACACGAATAACTATTAGAAAGTGGTTCGACAGAAATTCAAAACTTGGAGCGGTAGGGGATGAGTTGCCAAGAGGCAGCACCATTATATCTTAGGCATATGTGAACCAATTAACCAATTTCAAGAAGCGCCATAACTACCAAGATGATAGTTTGCTTTAACATGATAACGCTCGCCCTCACACAAGTTTGAGGACATGTGAACACATCACAAATCAGGGTTGGTCTGTGTTACCCCGTCCACCTTACAGCCCTGACCTAGTTTCCTTAGACTTTCACTTGTTTGAGCCATTGAAAAATGTCATTCGTGGGAGACATTTTGAGGATGAAGAAGAGGTGATTTGAACAGTGAAGATTTGACTTCTAGAACAGAGAAGTGTGGTACCGACAGGGCGTGCACGCCCTTGTGTTTCGCTGGAGGAATGGGAAGAACATTAAGTGATAAATACGGAGTTTGTAACCAATGCCCGACCTACCTGATGCAGGTTTTATAAGGTTTTCCCTGCACCCCTTAAGTGAAATACCGGGTAGGATCCTTAAACTATAGCCCGGAGGCCCTAGTGAACCATTGGCTACCTTGCTCTATCTTCCGCAACCCCCTATTCAATTCACTACCTATGCTATTAAAGAGGAGTTGCCTTTCCAGGATCACCCTCAAGTAGCCTCTTAACTAAAAAAATTACAGTGCCTGTGGTAATTTTCTCTCGCAGGCGTTTCCCCCCAGAGTGACTACGGGGCTCACCTAACTATGTCGGGAATGCCTCGTACTCTCTCTTGTTTTTTTCCAAAGTTCTCATATGCCGAGAAACCTTCACCCATTTTGGGAGGTTTATGTACTGGGTCGAAGACCTTGGGCATAAGGCATGAGTTGTCCGCTGATCCCATTGGATCAGTCGGCCAACTGCCTCCTAAAACTGGTGGAGAAATGGAGAAGGGAATGCTACGATCCCACAGCAAACTCGTCTTCCGTCATTCGGAAGGGCATGAGTATAGTACACAATGCCCGACCTACCTGATGCAGGTTTTCTATCGTTTTCTCTACATCTGTTTAGGTGAAACACCAGGTAGGATCCTAAAACTATAGCCCGGGGGCCCTAGTCAACCCTTCGCCACCTTCCTCTACCTTCCGCATCCTCCATTCTCAATTCCCTTCCTATGCTATTAAAGGGGACTTGCCTGTTTCAGAATAACCCTCTTGTAGCCTGTTAACCAAAAAAAAGTTCGTTCTTGTGTATAAGTTTCATTGTTTCCAATAAACAATTTTTGAAGATAAATGTGTTACATAATTACATCGGATAGTATCATTATGTGTGATATTTGTGGAACATTTGTTTCTTTCTCCAAATGCTGCGATTTTACACAGAGCGAGCTCTAATAAGTGCAATTGATAAAAATTATCTTATATTGATACTGTGAGGAAATATGTCTGTTATAAATACATACCTCCATCGAAGATCACTTACAAATTTCGTTCCTTGTAAAATAAGTACTGAATTGGATAGATCGTCATTGATCGTTTTGCTTTCTATGGAAATAGGAGAAAACAATGGGCGCCGATAATGGGCTATTAGTTACAAACAAAATAGTGACTCGTATAATAGTTATAAGGCAGTAAAAGTGCTTCTATTTGAGCATCTAAATTACTTATCATTACTGACAAGAACATATAATTCGCAATATAGCAAGTTTCCTCATAAAAATAAACAAAGTACAAAAAACGTTAAGTATACGATTAAAAGGCGTTGAAATTTAGAAAACGGCAGACCGAAAGCAGAAAATGTGGAAGTATGGAAAATTTGAGAAAATGACAATAAAATGATGGGCAATTTATCGGATCACTGGATAACTTAAGGGGTCAAAGATCAAATGTGCAGCTGAGGAAATTCAATACTGCTAATTGCTGTATGAATATATTGTTATACGGGTGTATGTAACGATAAAAATAGTACTGATATTTCGGAAAACTCTGAAATGTTACCAACAGATAAAACGTTTAAACGAAATAATAGATTTAATTCTTTTCATATGTTGATAAGTAAATAAACTAGTTATATTTGCAACGAGAACCCAGAATAGTCGGTATTGTGCAACTTCTACGAACTTTACGTCCTCTACTCTATAACAAACTTAATATACAATTTGTCTTTCCTTTATCAAATCTCATCTCTGTAGGGACGTGAATGTGATGAGTGTATGGAATTTGAATATAACGTGATATTCAGGAGTATTCTATAAACTGTTGTTGTACATATATTCCAAAATAAATTCAGTATGAATGGGAATGTATAAGTCAAAAGAACAAAGTTATCAAATTTTGACACTTGGAAACCGAAATATGTTCCAATTTTATTAAAACTCTACAGAGAAAATTGCTAGCAAGTGAAGTTTGTAACATTCTCAGTCGGAGATCATTCATATTGCTACAATCATCTTATCTTGCAGACCTTGACTTAAGTGGCACATGTGTGTCTGAAGACTTGCGTTTCCGCGTTTTATAGCCACATTTCAAGGTGAAGGAAAATCTTGGAAAGTTATGCTAGATCACAAACAGGTCTGGGCTGAGCAACCACGTTGGATATCCCAGAGATAAGAACAACGTTGTTGGTTTCGCGAGGCTAAGAGTTAAATACGAATATGTGATTTTCCTTTAATTAATAAATAGTGTGAAGACATTTGCTGTACAGTACTTTATTATGGACTAATTCGTGAAATAAACAGCTTGTGTGTTCGTAAGTGGAAATGGTCTGAGTTGAATTTGTAGGTTCCCGTTCATTTTCAATTCATCATAATCGGAGATTGATATATGTATATTTATAAATATCTATGAACGATCAAACCACAAATATTTCCAATTGGCTGCATCGTTGAAGTCTGGCTTACCCAATCCTTGCGAGCTAATTTATGGATTAATCTATGGCTGCGAGACGTCTTCTGGAGAGTCAAGAGTCCAATCTGCGGACGGGGCGACGGGGACTTGTCCGAAGGAGGAATGTGGCTGCGAAATTGCATTCTTAGCAGCCCCTTACGACCCGGATTCAATACTACATCTGTCAAAGCGGCGCGCGAGGAACGGGACGGGGAGGGACGTCGTCACGCTGTTTGCTGACCCACGCGACCCTCGACGCCTCGCCAGCTATGCAAAGCGACGACAACACCAAAGCCAATAACCATCAAACATATCAATATGTAACATTAAAACCGTCCCACTATAAAGACACCAGTGTTAACCCAATTATTCGACTAATGAGATTAACTTACCAGGTTCAGAGTGTTAAGAAAACATTTCATTACAAATCACAATGACGATTCACATTTCTTTAACGTAGTACGATTGCCGTAAGTAACAACTGATATTTATTTAAAAATGACAGAACATTATTTTTCCAAATATTTTATTATCTATTGTAACATTACAGGTTACATTACTTCTCCTAACAGTCACCGCCATCATCAAAGAATGATACCGCCTGTAAAGAAGATGTTTCACATCATGTTCGTGATTGAAATTTTTCCCACCGAGGAATATATTTAGTCCTCAAAATTCCATCATTCAATCACTCATTATAACTTTCCCACACGCCTCACTCAATTATCGATGAATGTTTGGTGACGTTAACATTATTTGCATTCGAGAAACTAATCGCTGATCGAATTTAACAGTCGGTGGATCGTTCAATTGTTTTAAGCATTTCGAAACGATATAACAAAAGGAAAAACTCAAAGTGACGCAGTTTTGACTATGTGGAGAAGTAGTGTAAGGTATAATATACTAATGTATCTCGAAAATAATCTTCTGTTATTTCTTAAAAAAATACTGGCAAATAAATAACATATGGAGCCTAATCTGAGAAAGAATATAAAGAAAAGTCAATGTATACCTTTTGTTTTAGAAATACAGGCTACGTGAAGTTCATTCTTCTTTTCCTTCCTTGCCTCTGCAGCCCATTCAGGGCTTTGGCCTATCGGGTTGACTGAGGACTTTCATATTACATGATACATTCCGAATTTGGAGTGATACGTGGTCAGCGTATCGATTCTCCAGCAGTCTTAATCCCAGTCTACGCGACTATGAGGACACAAATATCAATGTTCAATCTAGGGTTCGAACCCGGGACCTCTCGGTTGAGAAACTGCGACGCTAGCCACTGGGCCACAGGAGGTTGCAAACGTGAGGTTACTCACCTATAATGGTATAACATGCTATAATATCATAGCGAAGGGTTGGTTAAGGCACACGTGTTGTAGTTTAAGTATCCTGCCCGGTGATTCACCTTAAAGTGATGCAGGGAAAACTATAGAGAAACATTCAACAGGTATGCCGGGAATTTGGTGCTATTCCGATACCCTTCTGATTACGGGAGGCTGGATTGTTGTGGGGACGAAAGAAACCCGACTACATGCCTCGATAAAATTGTGCTGGCCGACTGTCCGATGGGATTTGAAAACAATTCGTATGCCCAAGATCTGTGACCCCGTTGTATGCACTGCTAAATTTTCTGAAGAACGTCTCAGCATGTGGGAAACTTTTATTAATATCCTTGGCCAGGGACCAAAGGGGAAGCAAGAATCAGTAGGAGGAAGTCAGCCCTTACAGATTTTCCTGAACCCTTCTGGGTTTCCTATCGCTGGGCAATGTATGCTGTGAGCTCCAGGCTTTATATACCTGGTATCGTTCGAATAAAGTGCTCCTTATAAGGTTTACCCGTATGCGTCCCTATACCAATCATCTAATTTCCGTGAAATCTTGGTTTAGCAGAGCTCATCCCAGACAAGTTTTCTGTCAATCTATTGAGGCGTTAGATTCCTTCGTTCCCTACATTCAGGCTAAGAAAGGTCTAACCCTAAATTATTATAATCTTGCAACAGAATAGATTGTGACCTCACGTAATCCAAACGAGTTGCAGTTAACATTAAATAATGCGTAAATTTAACTAACATTTTATTTTAGTAAATGATACTTTTTAAATCGCTTAAATATGTAAATGAGTGAAGAACGTTATATACAGACTAGGGCAGCACGAACTCATACGTAGACATATACACACATCTTGAATCATCTCCTTATAAATATAATTATTTTTTTCAGTTTATCTAATGTATGTATGCATATGTATGTGCTTATTTAAGGTACGAGTAGGTTTCTTGGTTCTATTAAGAAACTGAGTCATCGCGGTGGCTATGATCAAATTTAGATCGCATAAAGTGAAAAGGTAAATTTTCAAAAATGTGACACTCGCTGTGGGTTAATCTCGAGTTGATATATGATTAATTTCGAATTAAATACTGTAATTGGATAATGTAAATAAATTTCTGGGAATCGCCTGGCACCCAGCTAGTTATTAAATAAACTGCAATAAACTGGTCATTATTACAAAATCATATTATTTTCAAACAAAACTTTTCAAGTCCGTATTTTCTGGACATCTCCAAATAAATAATTAAATATAAATAAATAGATATACTCGATTTCCAAGCAAGGAAATAAATTTGCTTTTATGGTTGTTCCTAAGGAAAAGCACAGGAATTAATATTGTTACAATTAGAAAAAGCATATGATAATACTCGTTCTGACATCACACAAATTTTTACAATGTTAAATATTCCCAAGTCATATGGACATCATTTGAGCGAGAGGTGTTTGGCAGCGAGATAATCGAGTTCCACGGCAGGATATTGCACATCTTAAATAAATACCTCTGTTCTGTGTCGTTTCCGGTGGTGAAATGAGGGGATCGACCCGGTGACCCTTTTGCAAAACAATGTGGCGCACATGTTTCTTAATTTGTGAACAATTGATGGCAGTTCATTGAGAGCTGTTCCTGTTCGCTTTGTTCCTAGGGAAAATTAAAAAATTATTTCACACAGTACGATCTAAAAGGATATTGTGTCATTGTACGTGAACACGAGGCAATGACATGAAATATCTTGTACTTATTGTGAGAAAATCAATTTGCAATGAAACGCGTAATTAAGAATCAATGCCTAATTTTTCACACAAGATTCCAATTTTAGTTTTGTTTCCAAATACGTCTGCAACTATTATTTTTGGATGTTGTGGTTGTGGTATTTGGTTCTAAGACTTGTCTGATTAAACCTTCCATGCTAACCTATCTTCCGCAAGCCTTTTAATCTCCGCTAAACTACCAAATCCCATATCCTCCATAATCTGCTTAGCGTATTCCATCAATTTCTCCCTCTTCTGTTCTCACCCCACACGCTTCCCTTTAATGCTAATTTTACAAGACCCTCCTGTCTTAAAACGTGGCCCATTAATCGGTCCCTTCGCTTTTCTGCTTAGAACTTCCTCGTTAGTTATTCTATCCAACCATCCGATTTTCAGCATATTCCTATAGCACCACATTACAAATGCTTCTGTTATTTTCCTTTCTGCAACTCCTATCGTCCACGTTTCGCACCCATATGACGCCACATAAGATACAAACATTTTAGCAATGATTTCCTAATGTTCACACTTGTATTACCCGTAAGTAAACTTCTCCTTTTTAGCGAAAGCCTTCCTTGCTTGTGCTATCCTACTCTTTATGTTTACTACACTTCCACCATCCCTAGATAGTATGCTGCCCAAGTAGCAGAATCCCTTAATTTTCTTCAAAATATCCCTTCCCAATCTAAGTCCCTTTCTTATTCTTCTATTGCCTATTCTAAACCCCACTACCATGGGTTTCCATGTATTAAACCGCCTATTTGAAATTTCGGTAGACAATACTAATGTTCCATCCGATTGGAAAATCGCGACAGTAGTGCCAATATAAAAGTCTACTACAGGACGGTGAGTCTTACGTCGGTAAACAATTATAACGCTTGATAATATAGCAATGAGGGAAAATTGGGAAGAGAGGGGATTGATATACCCTGGACGACATGGATTTAGACCGGGATATTCATGCAACAGCCAATTAACAACGATATGTCAGATCTCGCGGACATTGTCGATGATGGAGGAAGAATAAACGCGGTAATTATAGATTTCTCCAAGGCTTTCGATGTTGTGCCGCACAATATTTTGTTAGCTAACCTTAAGGCATCTGGAATATATAATCGCTTAATTAAATGGATTAGGGAGTTTTTGAACAATGGCGAACTTAGAATCCGAGTAAATGAAGAACTAACCGATCCTCTATAAATTAAATCCGATGTACCATAGGGAAGTGAAATCGGGGAAATAATGTTCTTGGCTTTTGTGAATGACCTGTCGACGGGAATACATTCTAAAGTGAAATTGTTCGCGGGCGACTGTCTAATTTACAAAATTATAGAGAATATAGATGATGAAATCGCTCTTTAAGCCGATTTAGTTAAGATATATGAAAGGACAGAAATTAATAAGATGAGAATAAATCTATGGAAAAGTAAAACAATTATTTTTACTAAAGAGAAAATGGCATCTCCGGGGCTTTTTGAAACGCGCAAATATCTAGGCAAAACTTTTAATAAGAAATTAAACTGGGGACGTTAACTTAATAGCCCGGAAGCACTTCATAAACAGGATATTGAAAAAAAGTACAAGACAGGCCAAGGCACTTCTCTAGTCAGACCTATGACAGAATACGGGGCAGCAAGTTGGGATCCTTACAGAGCGGAGCACATCAATGCCCTGGATAAAATTCAGAAACGGGCTGGGGTTTTGTGTGGCGACGAAACTAAATAGGAACCACTTGGTCATAGGAGGAAAAAGGTTAGACTTGGAGCACTCTACAAAGCTAACAAGGACGAACCAGCCAGGTCAGACAAGGGAGCGACTAGTATAAGATAAATTTTTCTCCAAAAACGACCATAATTATAAAATAAAGGAAAGGGACTAAGGAACGGACGTGGGAAAATATTCCTTCATAATCAGGGTGATTTGGGACTGGATTGCTTTGTATGCAACGGTGCTAGAGACCTTTCCGAAGAATACAAATATTTTAAAAAAGAAGTTAGAAACGCTGAAAAGTTAAATGCTTATTTTGTAAAAAAAGGACGTGAAATATTTTTCAATTGTACTTTCAATTTTTTTCTGTAATTTATCTTTTTTCATGTAGTTTATCAACGATTTACCTTTGTACTTTAATTTTAAAACAAACTGGGTAAATGCCCATCTTTAATAATAATAAATACAATATTGAACTATTTCTCCAGGACCACGTTATTATGGTTTCGAAGTATTTTTATGACTCCCCTTATACTACAAACTACTAAACCGTGGGGTTTTTATTTCTTCCCCTTGCAGTATGATTCCTTTTGCATATTCCGTTTTAACTTTCGTCATCACCTGTTCTATATATAAGTTAAACAGCATGGACTACAGACTGCATCCTTGTCTAACTACTTTCTTGATTTATTTTTTGATACATGTACTAAAAAATATTTAATTTTCTATGGTAGGTAGATTGCCCCTGGATTTCAGGAAGTTGTACTGTTGTATAAATCAAAAAGCTACGTTTGCTGTCCAAATCTATGCTGGACTACTAAGCGATAAGCCGTATCGAGATTAAGAACTAATTACTATAATACACGAAGGAAAGATAAATGGGTATCTGCAATAAATGTTATGATCAGCCAATTTTTCCTATGTACCAGTATTCGCTTGGTTATTTATTAAAAATTAATAGTGACTCAAGTGTGAACTGCCTTTCAAACTACCAGAAAGACTATCACGTGAAGCAGAAATATTAAACAATTGACATCTCGTTAACATGATTTAGTAAGTCGCATGAGGGAGAAAAAATCCGTCTGAAATAGAATATTGTTTTCTCTCAGTTACGGTTTCTCACAAGGACGGAAAATAACATATTTTTTTAATACTTGCAAGATGTGTTTACATATATGTTCAACGTGACGTTTCGTGATAGAGGAAGCGTCAGAAAATTAGTCCAAGGGACAATTATGCTGTTCAGTTGCATCATGGCCAATTACCACTAGTGTCCGGCCAATTCATCAGGCAGCCGGCTGCCTGGTTAGGTCTTTCCTCGACCTTTCCCAGGTCTCGTGAAACCTTAACTAGATGTTATCTTCATTTCCTGTTGATTCGCGACCTACTTCTGCATTAACGGCAGACAACCAGCGATCTAGTCACGTTTAATTTAGCGTATGTGCTTCCCTGCAGTCCCTATTGGTGAACAGGTCTTGTCTCCTGTTCATGTATATTAACAACTAGGGATGGTAAACTATACAATTCGCCGTTTTGACAAGCTTAATTATGTTGTATTAATCTGATCAACTCCTAAGGAAAACTCCCAGTGCCAATACTTTTTCTCGTAACTGCAAGGTTGGAAAAATTTCCTCTATAAAGCAAAACATATGCGATGAAGTCAACTTTTTAATGCCAAGCCATACATAAAGGTGACATTCGCGAGGTCGGCTTCGCGGCTGCGATAAGTCCTTATTAAAATCATTCTTTTTGAAGGTCTGATCGGAATGATCTTAATTTTTTATCATGAAGAATGCGAATAAAATCCGACAACAGTGAAGTTAAGCTAACAACGACTTGAAAATACGAAACTGTCTTGCAAAATAGGTTTTCCTGACGTTCGTACAAACGAAGATCCTTGAGAAAGCCTTAAGCAGATGAAAAATCCTGAGATCCCAAATGGAACAAATGGCAAATACTTACTCACTGAATAGAATAGCGCAGCAGACTGAAACTCTTAAATATGTTCAACGCCTTGGAAAAATCACTTATTAGGATTAGAAAAGAGTTATGTTTACCTTCTATCTGAACTATTTATTTCTTAGTAATAATCTGACATATTTTAATTTGTAAATAAAGATATAAAGCAGCTACATATGATAAAATAATAAATAAAACATGTAACTCAGGCAACGTTTCGTCATTAATGTAGAACTTAATCAGCAGTAATTTATATATATATGTTTATAATTTTGATAGATTACCAAATTTTTCGATTTACATAAGTAAAAAATAGCTGCATCTGAAATCTTACTCGAAATTTATTTATATAACGCCAATATTTGGCGTAGGAATAGAAAAAATTGTAAATGTGTGAAAATCATCAATTATGAACTCGTTCAGTTAAAAAATTAAGAACTATGAGATGTGTAATATTTACCAGTTTACGTGAGATCGGTTTACTTATTTAACTTGATTATTAAATGAGTACTCTGCTTTAAAATAATTTTCAGAGATATTATTCGGAATCTACGTCGATTTCTTAATTTTTAAATGGTTTTACTATTTATAAATTCGTCCTAGGTTAATCAGTTGCGTTTTGTATATTTTATTTTCATAACACAATGAATCCTATAACGAGATAATTGAGTAGTGCAGAGTACTTTCACGTCTGCATTTACGATTTATTAAGCGCCTATCGAGAGTTTTCTGTGCCCTAGGATCATAAAGTGGACGTTACGTCTATGGAACGATCTCAGTGTACACGAGTTTTTTTGCAGTGCAAGATACGAATCCAAACAATTAATCCCTTCATTATTCATTTTGTTTGACTATGCGACCAAAAATGGCGATTATTTGCATTATACTTCCCTCTCCTTTGGATCCTTTCATTCACTGTTCCAACACCAGGTGCGTAGTGTATGTATGCCCGATCCAACACCTGGGTTTGTCTGAGTTGCACTACCCAACTAAGGTAAAACTCAACAAAACTAATAAAATTTGAGTTTCTTTGCTTTTGGCAATTAACTGTATATTAAATGCAGTATGTTATTGTCACTTTTATTCGAACTAAAATTGAAATTAAAGCAGAATTTGCTTTAGTTGATAAACGTAGTTTCGGGTATCCAACTCAGTAGGCTATTCAATAGTTGTCACTGCCATCGTATTTCACCCCTCAAATGTCAACATTATTCATTTCCTTCGTGATATGAAATTAAGTGACTGACGTTCAACAACAAGCCTCGGAGATAGTTAGTGCTTCAGTACAAATTTGTAAATAAATCTTTGTTAATCTGAGATTATACAACTTTTTGGATTATTTTTCTATTGTTTTCACACTTGAGGAGGTTTCAAACAATGGAACTAAACGTCGTGTAATAAGTTAATAAATAAATAATTTTAATTCTGACTAATTTTTGTTCGAAATTTTTCGCCTTCATTACTCTCAAGATTTATCACATGAAATTATTTCGTCAATAAGTGAAATTATAAATACACACTCTACCTAAAGTTCTAAGTATTCTTACTTTAATTATTCCGTCTGTCTTTACATTCAACAATAATTTTACTTAATTAGAATGTTTTTATCACTTTTGATATTTTCTTAAGTTTATATTGCAGTATAAGTTTATAAAAAGAGGGCACAAATTCAGGAATTTATTACCATTATTGAAGAAAATAAAAAAATTGTACACCACGTTTATGGGAAAGCCGTTTTTCGTGTGAGGTTTTTAAAACAGTGATTTTTCTGTATTCAGTGGTAAGGCTCGCCTGTACTTCGATCGAACGTTTCCTTATTAATGGATAGGTAGATGTGGCCTAATTTCTTGGTATCCACGCTCACCTGATTTCAACCCTATCGACTTCTACTTGTGGGACCATTTAAAGTCATTGATTATTCGTCTTCAGTGTCTGACTTGTGTCGGTTGGCGGTTTCGTTTTTAATTAGATAAATGGGAAATTTATTTTAAAAAGCCTTAACTTAGTAAGTATTTATGAATTTTAGAGGTACGGATAAGCAATATGATGTCTTAATAACGCCCGGTTTAAACCATGGACAATACCCTTCCCAGACGTCAAAGATCGTGAAACTTGACAGTGTATCTTGTTGGAATGTCGCATTTCTGCTAGCTTCATAGTAGGACGCTCTCCTCAGCGTCGACAGTTTGATCTCCTTCAACGTCCAGGACCAAACGACGGTTTCCCTCCATCCCTTTCAACTTCAGAGAGCATAATGATCGTCCCCACAGCATCACCGCCGTATGTAGAATAATAGAAAAATCTACCTTTTAAATTTTCTGTAAACCACGAAATCCCATTGGTTGAGGCAACCACGTTTTTAAAAATATTTCTTTGTTTTTCTGGTTTTCGATACCCATGCGAACGTTGTTACGTTAATTCCTGGTCATATCTCTGCGCGCCTAAATACCATCTCTGGGGATTAGAAACGGAATAAGGTCTCGACATACTGACACTAAGTCCATTTCTCAATCCTGGCTAACTATATATTAAGAATTCATGAAATATCAACTATCTCGCTAGTAATGAAATCCCTTCGGAATCGAATTGTGGCAATACTCCTGGAATTTTTTAACTTGTTTCCAGGGAGATGACACATCAATGTAAGGTCACATTATAGCAGAGGGTGGACATTTTGAACATATTTCTGCGGAAAATAAAACGTTACAGCGAATATCACTTTTTCGGAAACCAAGCATTTTCGGACACGGGTTGTAATTAAATTTTTTATTGTCTTCCATTTTTTAAAGACCTTGTATAACAAAAGTCAAGTTTGTAAAAGATGTTTCCGGTTATAAATAAAACTGATATAAAAAATAGTGTCATTACATGTGTTCATATTATATAATTTATTATGTGTTAGAGTAGCACTTAGGTAAAGAAAGAGACTTGTTACTTTAAATATGGAATATTTCTATTTCTCTCAATTCTCAATGACGTCGAAGACTTTCCCATGCTGACTGACACAATCATACATTTCTTAATTACATATAATTCATCACTGTAATAAAAATTTGTATAATTATATACAATTTTTCGGCCGAAGGAGTCATGGAGTGAGATTCCATTTACAACTAAATTTTTACTTGTAGTCTCAAATCAGAGACCAAACGTTGTAATATTAAACTAAAAAACTAACCAATATAATATATTTATATATTTCTTCCACGTTTGTGTTAGTGGTATCTCCCCCCTCCTCCTCCTCTCATTGCTCGTTTTTAGTGTCTTTCTTCTGCAAAATTAAGATTGTATGTACCAACTTTTGTTGCAAACTTTTCAGGCGTTTAAATGTGCATAAATAATAATTATAAAAAAGATAGAAATATTCTTTTTTATATAATTTATGTACGGATCAAAACCACCGAAAACGTCTCAGATAAGAGTAGCTGTGGCGGTACACGGGTTTTGGAGTTGTCAGAAATCTGAGATCAGTCACCGTTTGTGTGTTGTTTCTTTCGATACTTAATTATGAAGTTCCTTAAGATTCAGATGAGAGATGACTTGGAGGTTCGTCTTCCAAGGCCGTACGATCGCCCCTCGTAATTGTCATTGATACGGGGAGCCAGTTAAAAGTGAGAAACGGTATTTGTGTGAGAGTGCTGCTAATGAATGGAAGGCCCGGGTTTGATGGATGTTGGCCCGGTAGCCCGCTATCTGGTGGACCTCATTAGACGGGACAAGGCTACTGTGCACAGCCGCCGAACATCGCCTTTTTTGGGTGCGCCCTGGGAGTACAGCCGCGATCTGCAGAATTGAAACAAGGGTTCCTCATCCCTCGGCATGTGCAAGTCTCACCGATGTCAACCCGAGTTGACCGTCCTCAAAGCCACCGAAGTGGCGCATTTTCAATATACATCCAGAAAAGATGTTTCTGTTACTCAGCTGTCTGGACACACGGAGCATAGAATCCTTAATTCGATTATCCGCAGTGCCCATGATTTCAGATTTGGTGATAATTCTTTCATTATATCAAAAGTAAAGACACAGTACTACAACCTATGTGGTTTAACATTCAAGTATCTCATGTCATGAAAAATAAAATTTACCTTACAACCAGCCATAAACAGCAATTTATTTTAAATAACATTCAGTTCAAAGCAACCATTCGGTTCCTGTTTATGCCTTCTTAAGGGAATTGACTGAAACGTTGTGTAGTGAAACTTAAAATTATAATCTTTCTCAGGCTGGCTACGAAGAAAACAAGTACGGCAATTTTAAACTGAATAAACTGTCTGATATTTAATTATTATAAAATTAATCCAAAAGCCAGCTAACAGAAAACATGTATTTAATTAGTTACTTGTTTAATCGCATAATTGAAAACGAATCCTTTTTTGGAACTTCTCCGCAAGATACAGATTAAAAATACAGAATAATCGTAAATTGTTTATTTTAAAATAAATTTCTTCTTTGGTGTGAATATTGTATTATTCTGTGGGGTGTCAACATTATAAGAAATATGTTGCTGGTATCCAATACGGAGTCGAAGATTCCTGACTACGAAACAAAAATATTTTATAGTTTCGACACTCCAGAGAATAACCCTATTACAAATTCGTTTCAAAAAACAAATTTATTTTTAAGTCTAACAATTTAATGTCTCTATTTTTTAATAAGTACTTATAATAATATTTCAAGTATTGTGATTTGTTTTCAAACATAAAAATTAATAACTACTTAGAAAAATGTTTTACAGCTTACTGTCTGTTTCGCTTAATTTACCTGTTATAGGTAGCAAACTGCAATTTGATTTGCGTCAAAATTAATGTTATACCCAAGAGATTTTTATACAGCAAAAACACCAGGAAAACCTACGATCTATTACCTACATTGTTCAATATAAATAATAAAAATTCTGTCTCTTTTCCTGAGAATTATCTCTAGAAGTAATGGTAAATTGATTCTCGGGCGAGGTGTATATATATATATATATATATATATATATATATATATATATATATATATTAAAGACTAGGGTAATGACAAAAATTGATTTTGACTAAGAAAACGTAAAGAAATATCCACAATTACGTCTCCTATCACAATGCCTCTAAACCAGAACTTAGAAATGACTCAGACAAAACTGTGAATTTATTCTTAACTAGAACCATGCCTGAAAGTGCCCTAGCGGCGTGGTCATAGAGGTGAAATGAATCAAAAGAAGGTTAAATACCCATGACAGCCAAATCCTGTAAAAAGAATATGGATTGTATTTAAGTGAGTGAAATGAAGTGCATAACATAAACATATTCTTATTAAAGATATTGAGTTTGCATATGAATTTAATTTATTAATGCATTGCAGAGAAGTGTATTGAGGTACACCTCAGTGTCACATTTGGTGGTAGTTTACCTTTATTAGTAGTAATACGTTCCATAGATGTAATGCTGATGATTCATTTTCGATTCAGAGTTTTATGCTGTTTTCTATATCATAACATTTCGCCGAGCTCTTTTTCACTGTGCAGTTGAATAATTGTATCTGTCCTAGAAAGCATACATTAAATCAACCAATCTCTCCAGTGTGACTACTTGAATCAAAATTTATCGCGAATGAAAAAAAAATCCTCATTCACATCAATTTTGATGCTATTTAATACTTGCGAAGAAAACCGCTGAATATTACACCTGAATACAATGTTAAAACAGGTTAATAAACTAGTCAATGTTGTCATAATTAAACTTGAATAAAACAAATATTAGAACATATTAATAAAATAAAAGACGGCATGATGTATCGTTCCTTCAGGTGCAAATAAAAATTATAAATCTGAACATAACATTTTTGGCTACAATGTGAGTATAAACCAAACACTTTTAGAATTTTAATTACGTGTTAATATTTCAAGAAATAAACTATATACTGGCACCTCAGCAGATTCCAGGTAGGAAGGGTATTTTATTATTGTTATATTTTTTTATTTTAACAAAATATATTTCTGTCTCATTTGGCCAGTTTATTTATTCTGTATGTAAAACATTAAACC
Organism: Eucriotettix oculatus; assembly: GCA_034510155.1. NCBI lineage: Eukaryota > Metazoa > Arthropoda > Insecta > Orthoptera > Tetrigidae > Eucriotettix > Eucriotettix oculatus. Next base: position 70,913,518 of record CM067377.1, read on the forward strand.
ATATCTAATTAATTTATCCGAATAAATTTTTCATAAAGGAGGATTTTCAGAAATTAAAGTATACATCGACGTTAGGTAACTTTTAATGCAGACCGTGAAACAATAAAATGTTGCAGAGAAGTGTTCCGTCGGAAACAAACGGCTTAATGAGCCTCACTTCAAGTAAAATGCAAAAGCGGATTACACTCCTACCACTGATCGTAGTATATGTGTAAACTAAAAATAATATAGAATTTACATAAGTACTTTCCCCAAATATAAAAAATGATTTCAATATCGACATTTTTTATGAAAAATGAGAATTTGAAATCCTTCACTAATTCTTAATATGACAAACGAAATTTGAAGTACTTTTGTGGAAAAATCTAAACATCGAAAGATAAATGTTGTCTATCAGTTAAACTCCTAAAGTGGAAGAAAAAGTAATCAATCTGTATGTTGCGACACTATAAATAAATTAAAAAATAATCCTGCTCAAGTCAATCGGTTCGTGCAGGTGACAACACAAGGCCACTAGTCTCATTAATTTTAATTGATCCTATGATTTATTGCAGTCGCTTTGATCGGTAAGTAAACAATGAATATCGAAGAAAATTCTCTCTTATTATGATTAAACTCATGTATTCACAGACCACAGCACGTGTTGCACAAAACATTAAACAAACGGATGCTACTTAATTGCATGCAACTTTGGGGCATTGTTTATTAAATAATTCTAACGTTTGATAAATTCGATATAATGCATTTTTATAGTCTAGAGAATTCTACATTCAATACATTATATTATTTATCTTTAAATGATATTTTATTTTTGTATATGATTTAATTCATTCTGTTAAAAATGAAATATTGAAGGAATTGTAGGAATACCCTGGTTTTGGTATCCCAGAACTTTGTCAGTTGTTATAAATAATAATATATTTTATTTTACACACTTGTAGCTGCCGAGTTTGGATAACTAATATTGTTAGCATGTAAAATAAAAGTACAGCCATAAAAAATAACTCGTTATTCAATCAGCTTTGATAATAAATTATTATTATGCATTTCACCCCCCTAATTATGTATTTATCCGAAAAAGAGTAGTTAAAGAAGCACAACATCCGCACGGTTAGGATTTCGTGGGCTCAGAATACCGTCCGGCTTGATTCGTGTAGACGTTCTTTCCCTTGGAATTGAGACAGGAAAATGAATGGTCATATGAATCAAGGAGTCAGTCGACTAGTTACTTATTCTGTGCTATTAATTAGACAGTCAGGAAACTCTCAAGCAGTTTCTCACCCTTATCAACTCGATGAAAACTTGAGACCAGGTACAACATATACGTGTGCCATATCGACCGAATAACGAGGCGGATTCTATATTTCATAGCAGTCGCCCCCTTAAACCCCAACCTAGTTTAAATGTAACATCAATGTTCACCTCATTGCCGATGTAAGGCGTGGCTTGTTCGACTAGGGAGATAGGAAGAGAGTGAAATAGCTCAACATTGGTGCTGCGATGATATGCTCAGAGATTAACCGTTTGTAATGAATGCGCTGGGAAAATCGACCTCATTAATCAACTCCTGTGTTTACTCCTTGGAGCAATCACTCATTATTTCTCTTTCTCCACCTTAATTGTTCTGAAGTGGATTTTCTAACCACCTGTTCGTCGAGGCACTCCGTTTCAATGTCATGAACAGTTCTAGTTACTGAAGTAATCTTTGTCAGAAAATAAAACACTACATGTACACACAAGCATATATGCATTGACATATATAATACTATTTCATATTATGAACTGTAATTCAGTACTATATGCATTTTAACAAGTTTTATTTGAAGAAAGAAATGCAAGCAATTGTATTCAGCATAAACGAAGTATTTGAAGAAATAATGTATATATTTGTGAGAAAGTATTTAAATTGTCTTTGTTTAAATCAACAGCATTGAGAAGCAAAGACTAATTATCCAATCAGTTTTAAATGAGCCATATCAATTTATTTATTTACATATGCATAAAATATAAACAGAATTAGTATTAATATGAATTAATTAGTTAGTTTATAAATACTTTTATTAAAATAATATTCAAATTATAAAACTATTCATACGTTCTCAAGTCAATCTATAAATTGTATCCAAGAAAATTATACTTCTACCTGGAATATTGGTCTGCTATACACTTCCCACCGTAATCTTACGTTGCTATGTTACATATACATCTCCGAAATCTTACGTTGCTACGTTACATATACATCTCCGTAATCTTACGTTGCTATATTACATATACATCTCATCTATTTACTCATATTCAAGTCTTAACTTATCTTGTATACAATTTGTAGACCAACTACATGGAATGCAATTATTGTCACAAAGGAGGGAGAAAGAAAACCTGAATTTTCTCTATTTATACTTATACGGGGAAATAACTATGGATTGGAATTAGCTCCAAAATGCAAGAGCCAATTCAAAGCAAAATGCAGAAAATAAAAAACAGATGTTGGAAAATTTTCATTCCTAAATAGGACCAACAACGACTGAAATAATTTACCTATGGCAGTTTTTGGGGAAAATATTCAGGAAAATAAATTTAGGATAAATCTTAGAAAACGTGTGAAGCGAAGTGACTACTCTCAATGATATAAATGCTCTGTTGAATTTAAATGTTTAATCTAAAGTGCATTTCTTGTTAAAACAATATTATTTCGGTGAATAACGTATATTTGTTTAGAAGAATTATAAAAAATATATTTTAAGTGATAACACGTTATTGGTCACATAAGTTTGTATTGTTTAATAAACTTACAAGAACTTTGTAAGCTACATTATCTGACAGTTTGGAATAAATAAACAGTAACACAACATATAAGTCAGAGCATATATTCATTACGCTACACGACGTTTCGTCCCATAATTTGTAATCTCATCTGGTGAATTTAAAGAATAAAATTTAAGTAGTCGAGAATTTTGGCGTGCTTGAGGACCGTAAAGGGGTAATAATTGTTAATAAATTTTGAATATGTTCTGATACGCTATTTTACTATTCATTAATCTTACAATAAATTGTTAAAGATTACAAACCTATTAACAAATTATTAGGCTACGATACATTTATTAAAATGTATGTGTGTCGCCATGGTAATGGTTACTAAGCATTTCAAAATTCACTGTTAAAAAATATAATTTCTGTATGACCGTAGCACAATGATTAGGGTTTAACTGACAGGTAAAATAAAGAAAGACGAAAGTAATGAAAGTATCAGAGAGTGACGTTTTGTAAAAAAAAGTGAAAGTTGAGACATGGCAAAAACATCAAATTATATATTAAGTAGATGAGGTGTAGAGCGAGTAAGTGATGATATTAAATTATTTAAGAAATTTATTATATGAGGTGTAATAATTGATATGACATGATTAATTAAGAGCAGAATGGGAAGAGTTGAAGGTTCACAGTCTTTTGGCTAAAACATTAAAACCGCAATTCTAGATTGTTTGCGAATCCGACTAGTGCGCCTATTATGCTTCGTATGTCTCCGTTCCATATATTATATGACCTCTAAAATTTTGTGGTGCTTGCCGCGGTTACATTGAATACAAGGCTACTTGATATCTGCAATTCCACCCCCCGTGTGGAGCACGCAAGCGTTCTGCGGCGATGTGTTATTTAAGAAAGTTCACGCCTGCTTCCGTTCAGTTATTACCCACTTTGGGGATCGGCGTGTAATGGAGTTTCTATAAACACGGCGCTCTTGCATCCATGAACACGCTTGTACTTGCCATTAGTTTTAAAAAGGGCCACCATTAGAGATCTGCCTCCCCGCTCCCCCACACCTCCGGCCCGTCATCCCCAGATATCCCAAACTACGTGCGCTGAATTTCAATTGTTTTCGTTTTTTTCCACCGCCCCGGATGCTTTCCCCCATTTCGTTCCAATTTATATCAGCAGTTTTTTCCTTGATCAGCCGCTCTTTCCCTTTTATTTTCTCCCCGAGTAAGACGTTATTTCGTTTTTTGCACTCCCTGCACGGTAATACTTACTACACAAAAAATCTATGGATTATTTTTAATATTTACCGAACTCATTCATTGAGGTTATTCATAGAAATAAAGAACCAAAGCTGCAACTGTTTCAAAAGTTAGTAAGCGTAAACCCCTCATGACTAACAATACTTTCCGTTGTACCGTGCTTCTCCATGTATACAGAAAAAACATCGGGTCCCAGACGATTCGCTTTAATACCCGAGGAAATGCGAGGCACTGCTCTAGTAAAAAAAAACTAACAAGCAGATCTGCGGAACTGATGGAGATTGATTCCCTGCTTAGCGGCACTTGCCTAAGATGGTATTTTTTTTTGTTTCCCTCCGCGGGTTGTTTGTTTTGGGTAACTAGAACGTCCGCAGACTCGGCTTTCTCAATTCTGTCATCGCCATAAAGGGAAAGAATGTAATTAAACTAATAGCTTAGCAAATTTTTACTTGGCGAACGCTATTAAAAATTCAACGTGTGCCATTGAGAACAACGAGAATCTTAAGTCCAGTAAATATAATGATAGCAACAATGAACAAATAATTTTTTAAACTTGAAATCAAATAGTTCTTACTACTAGCTAAAAAGTTCTCTTTACGGATATCATTAAATTAAATCAACTAAGATTAAAAATCTTCTTTAAAATAAAAAACTCCTTCAAACCATTAAAAACTTCACACAATTTTTCTGTCTTCTCCCTCAAATTAAGAGCAATAATTTCTTTTCAACTTTCATTGAGATATGCTAATTATCGATAAATATTACACTTTACTTCAGTTACATGTATATTTACAGCTTACCAATTTCACCTATAGACATCACAATTCTAACAAATAAATAAATGAACAAGACTTTAAAAAATATTTTAAAAGTATTGAGTAAATAAATAAGCAATATTTCAAAAGTGTTCAAAAATAAATTTATAAATATTGTAATGTCTTTGTGTTTCAAATATTTACGAAACAGTTTAGTTATATTTTCTGAATACATATTAAGTAATTTAATAATGAGAAAGTTATTTTTCATAGTAAATTGTGATGTGATGAATAACTCGTAAAATAATATTAAATAGTAGTAATAATTATAATAATGCCATTTCTCTTACAAATACATGTCCAATATAGCTATTATTATGTTATTGAATATGTCACATCAGCCTCTTTCACTTCAGAGAACAGTGTTTGTGGTTTCCGCAGTCTGTTTCCCTAAAAGAATCAAATTTGTCAATTGTTTAGACTTCCACGCACTTACTAGAAAAGGAACAATGTTTTACTATTTATTTGACACTTGAAAATTCATTTTTCTTCTTTTTTACTACGACGCTTCTTTCACTGCCGCTATACAGTAATATTTATACTCCGTTCTCGTTCCTGTTAGTGATATTCCAGATAACAATGATTTTCTTTCTATTCGTTTTATTGATTACTTCTGTATAGCATATTTCCCGTTCTCACAATAACGCCATTTCAGTTTACCGTATTATATTACACAGACAATAGAGCATCCTCTGAAAGTCTCTACTAATTAAAAAAATTATAATCTTAAGTAGATATATATATGATTTACTACATCATTGGAGGTTACCGATTATCAAAATTACAGTCGCGAAAGTCTGACAACATTTATCACGTTTCCTTTTTTTTGAAATATCAAAAAATATTACGTCGAATAGAATTTATGTGTGTTTACTTTCTCTACGTTCAGATATGTTATCCGTTGAAGGAAGTACTAACAATTTAAACGTAGGAAACGTTTATTTCACAGTAAGTCTAAAGAGTTGATGAATAATTGAAGTTTATTTTTAAATAAATTATTTTTATATTAATAAATAACAATTACTAATTAATCATGTATGATAAAAATGATCAAATTTTAAAGTAAAAATTATTATTATCAATTACTCTATACTCTTTCAGCCGTCTTATATATTAAAACCAAAACCTTGTTATTAATTTGATATAGTATTAAATTAGTTTCACATTATAAGAAGATTGCACTGCAGATTAAGTTATGCAAATTATTCATGTTATATTCGCGTCATTATTATTATGAACATTTAAAGTCAAACTTTAGTACTTCTTCACTACCAGCTGACAACACTCTTATGCAAATCCAAAAGTACAATTTTATCGAACACCAGTTATATTGAGGGAAAATAGCAATATCTACAGCTTGTATCAATTGACGACCTTAAATTCCATAAAAATAATAAACAACTGAAAAGACATAAAAGCTTCTTTGAAAATATTTTGTCCTTTTTTTTATCATGTTTTTATGTCACTTTCTTACGTGTTGTAATGGGCGTTATTAGGCAATTGTAGAGCTATATATGTTTGAAATTGATTGGCTGTTTACGATTTAATGTGTGTGTGTGTATCTGTATCCTATAATGAGACACGGAAGAGTTTCAAACATTTTCCAAGCGATATTTAGGCCGATGAAAGTTAATCTCAGGTAGTAACACATTTTTCACAATATTTACTCTCATTCTGTTATTTTTAGTAAATAAACCTTTAGATTTACAATTTTCCATGGACATTCATCCTGAATCCGTCGAAGTTTTTTTTATTCTACTGTTTATCTTGGAAACAGGTATCTTTTCGCTTCACTTCAAACGAAACGATTTCTCCGACGAGCGCTGCGTACTGTTGCCAAGATGTAATGAACGCATGAACAATTTAATGGAAACGAAGGGCACAAACAGGTATGGTTTGAAGAGCATGTGTTTGAGGAATGTGGCCATATAACACCGCACTTGACACCCAGCGGGCCTTGGAGTGGCCTTGCTTCGAGAGTTCTTCCAGTGCGTGGGGTCAGAAAGGGGAGAGAGAGACAGAGAGAGAGAGAGAGAGAGAGAGAGAGAGAGAGAGAGAGAGAGAGAGAGAGAGTAGACAGATTGATTATCGTGTTGGTTGGTCGTCATTAATGGGGGGTTTGATTCCTGCTACTGGTTTTAGCCCGGCTCCGCCCAGAGAAGCTGCTCAGAATACTTAAGTCCGTCCGTACGTCTCACCATGTTGCCGGCTTTGTGAGCTGTGCAAAGAAAACTCTAAAATCACTGCCATTTCAGGGACTATTCCACTTCTGCTCATTTCACAACCTATACCAGATGTTAAATATGAAACAAATGTTACACTCGCATGCGTAATCCAACGCTCAATTTGTGCGTAGAAAAATCGTACGAAGCACGGAGGTTGCAAAGTCACAAGAAATATTGGACTGTCATAACTTGCAGATTTCTCAAGCGAAATATTGCAATTAAATATAAATTTGTTCACAAAGGAATTTTATTCAATTCTATATTTTTTTCAAATTTTACAGACGGTAGTAATAAATTATAAAACTATATATACTTTGTATTAATTTATATATAGGTTAATATAATTTTCTTAAGTACTCTGAATACGGATAAAATGAACTTTATTTACTAATTACATATTTAGAAGCATTCAACAACTTTATGTTACCTTATTTTAACTTACAATACACGAATGATGAACTACACTAAACTTGCACTGCCTTCTTTCGGTTCATATTAAATATGTGAATGTCGGTCAGTAGATATAATAATAGTCTCTTCAAGATTTCGTTACATAAATCTCAGTTGACAATAATAATAATGAATTTATCTAGCAAAAAACTGTACTCACTACTGCAGTATTGAAATTTTAGTAGTTTATATTTCATGAACTTAAATGTTTAAATAAACTATTCATAATACTTTACTTCTACCACTGTATAAGTTTCTATCATACTGTTAATCTAAATAATCGTTAAAATAGGACGGGAAAATGATAAATACATTCGTACAATAGTATCTGAGTATGAAATTTTACAAATTACTTTCAACAAAGGCCATTTCTCTTAATATTACAGTGACACAATTTTTTTTATTACATAATAGAAAACTTAATGCCCTACTTTGCAACTTGTTAAGTCTGTTTACACATTTATTAGGTATCCTATACAACACAGTACATCTATAATTAAAAATTTCAAGTTTAATATAATTATAAATTACAGTTTTTCATTCCTCGTTTAAAAATTTTCTACTCTATATAAAAATTCTAAACTTCCTACTTATCTTTTTAGGTACAAAATTTATATGAATATACATTTTCAAATTTTGATCCATTATGACTCCTAAATGTTTAAAACCAGTAACTCTATCTTAGTATTGCCTATAACTACTTCTATCATCTAATCTACTACAGATAACTTTCGTGCCAATATACATAAATTGAGATTTTAACAAATTTAACTTCAATCCATTTACACAGAGATACTTACTACAAGCAAGGTACATTTTAATAACTAGATTAATTTGATATTTTCCAGAAATGAATATAAGCGCACCATCAGCATATAACCTAAGATTGACATAACAATGTTGAAAACATCAGTACATTTCATTAACATATAAATTAAAGAGTATATGGCCCAAAAGACATCCCTCTAAAACGCCACTGTTACAGTCTATTGCCTCTGACTCCACTCCATTTATTATGACCTTTTGCTTTCTATTTGACATGTAACGCACTGTGATTTGTTAGATTTGACAAATCTTATAATATCTAGATTTCGGGTCATGGAAATGAGTTACTTAGTCTGAGTAACATTAATAATAAAATAAAGGGCATAAAGTTGTTTTTAGTAGAAAATAATCATCATAATAAAATAAAATGTAAAATTTCAGTTGATAGTAGCAAAGATTTTGGGCAAGAGGTATGATATTTATTTTTTCACTTATGCATGATGGCCAAGACATCAATTAAAAATAATTATTTACAAGCAAAAAATTACATCCCCATTATTACTCAGACAAAAATACAATAAACTACGTTACGTAGGCATACTATGTAATTTTGTGGTTTTAATTTATTTGTTCGGGTTCACCTGAGGTCTACGGATAGCGGAATAAACTTAACGTAGTATAATGGAAAATCGTATCAACATAATAATGTGCAATTAACCTTTGCTTGTAATTAATTAATTATTAACTGACTTCTTGATAGTTGATAAATTTCGATATCACAGCAACGTAAATTAGTGATTAGCCAAATTGTTTTCGTATCTAAAAGCGATGAGATACTTTGAATAACGAACTTGTCGCGGAAACACGATAATTTAATTCCGATAATGAAGAAAGCATAATTAAAAGGGGTATTTTAACGGAAGGACGTGATACTCATAGATACTCATAGACTTCAATATATATATATATATATATATATATATATATATATATATATATATATATATATAATGCCAATGATGTTTAATTTACGAATATATACCATTGATATTTTACTCTAAGTTCAAAACTTTACTTTGAATGTTCATATTATTTTCTATAAATTCTAGACCTTTCCTCATTACTTTCTAACTTTATTATAAGTAATAGTCCCAGAAATAAATTGATCAATAAAGGAACCCAAACACACATTTTACAATTAATAGCATGAAGTACGTGAGATATATAAAACATTGATTTACCAACGTAATTCAAAGTAGATCTATTAGTCGAATTATGTAAGGGTAAAATAAATAAGAATATTACTATTTCAACTTTGAAAATAGTCAATTAACACAAAAAACTAATTACAGTCCACAAATACAAATTGCTATAACTATTCAATCCTTCGTAAGATAAGTAATAATATTAATATAACTCGTTATGAAGGGTACTAAATTATTTTAAAATAATAAATATATCAGTGAGTCACAATTTAACGTCTGTTATATATAATAATGCTGAATAAACAATTCTTGGGTTTCCACCCGGGTTAAATGGAGTTAAAGCCACGACGTTTCGATGGCGTACTCTGCTCACTTGAGAACGATGGCAGAATACGCCATCGAAACGTCGTGGTTTAAACTCCATTTAACCCGGGTGGAAACCCAAGAATTGTTTATTCAGAATATACGCCGGGAAAACCTTCATTCTTTATAATAATGCTATTTATGACATTTTAGAGAATTTATTCTTTAATTTTATCATGAAGTAGGCATGAAAATATGCCAAAACGTGGTTAATAAATAAGTTTAAATAATAAAGTCTGTAAAAAGACATAAATTGTTTTATTTTAAAAGTTTATGTCATAAGTTTCCAAATATTTGAATTAGGTAATTAAAATATTTCACTATGATGGCAATAATTAAGAATTTAATTCCATAGGTTCTCCCGATAAAAGAGGTGCTGGGATTGTTCTCGAATTTCCAACAGAGTGGCGTTTGTTAACCAAATGGAAACCCGAGAACAATTTCAGCGATAATTAAAAAATTTCAAATTTGTTTTCAATAATCTTACACGTTTAAATGCGTTACGGTGCCTTCATTTTACTTTAAATACATTTTTTAGTCGAAATAGAAGAAAATTTTAAAACCGACATTTGTAAATTAAGACTTGTTTGTTTTTTGCTGTTTTATATTGGTTTATTTATTCGGACCATCTTATTATTTTGAACCTATTTAAGTATATTTTTGTTGTAGTATTCCGTTCTAAGACGTCAATCCTCCATGCTAACGTATTCTGCAAAAGCATTTTCATTTCTACATGACTACTACACCCCACATCCTCTCTAATCTACTTAACGGATTCTATCCTTGGCTTCCCTCTTCTGTTCTTACGTTGCACACTTCCCTCTAATAATAATTTTACAAGACCTTCATTTCTCAAAACGTGGCCGTTTAATCTATCCACCTCTTGGCCAAGTATGTAGGAAATGTATATAGATCTAGATATTATTTGAGTCAAGTATTGTGAAATTATAGTTGGTTTGATATCTTTTTATTTTATTTGATGTAAAATATGATTAAGTTGGTTTAGTCATCTACACAGAATGAGCGAAGAAAGGTTTATAATTGGATACCTCTTTCAAATAAAAAATACGAGGCAGACCGAAGACCAGATGGAGAGACGAAGTAGTAAGTGATATTAGGAGTCTCGGAATTAGAATGTGGACGTCTAAGGTCCAGAAAAGAAATTAACGGAGTTACGTTGTGGATCAAGCCACGACATCACAAAAGTTGTAGCGCCTCAAAAGAAGAAGAATAAAATGAAATCTAAGTACCCTAAACACGAAGAATCTAAATAAAATACTGTCTTATAATAAATATTGTATTAAGATACACAGTGAACAACAAATTAATTGGAAGTTTAGGTATCGTATTTATGAAATATAATTTTTTTAAAATTTTGTACTAGGACAGTGTTAAAATCCATGTCGGTACTGGAATCTGAATTTTGTAGTTGGCTTTTCATAATTGACAAGGGCTCTGTGTGTGATCCTCGGTGACTGACAGTAAAAGCTTTTATTGATTCTATTGGACAAATATCTGAAATGAAGTTTGTACTCTGTATGAGTGGAGAGATGAGGCCATATCCTAAATGTCGCAATGATATAAAAAAATAATGCAATTGTCTGGGTGGAACTTGTTAATGGAGTCGCCAGGTATGGACTAGGGTGCGGCAAATAAACTGTACGTCTCTGATGGATTGTAACAGGGTCGTGCGAACAGGAAGTTGGACCTGGAACATCGATTCACAATAGTTTCTCAGAATTATTCGCTAATGCGTTTTATTGCGGAAAACTGAAGGAATGCGCAGTTGTGAAACAGAATGCCTTAGTTAATAGAAATGTTTTCTTAGCACTGTTCGTAAGTATAAATCAGAATTAGGTTTTGATAGACACGTGACAAAAGAGTTATTAACCTTTTAGTTGTTTTTATTAATTAAATTTTGTAGGTTTTGTACGTTTCTGATTAATAAGCTACTCTTGAATAAATAAGAAGACACGGTTACGACTTTAATTGTCTTCGAAATGTAACGATTATTCATCTATATGTTTTAGGAATAACTCAAACTAATCTAATTGAGTCTCGTTGTCACAATATCCCCTACATTTATATGAAATAAGCAAGACGCAAGCCTTGATATACGTCAGACATGAATTAGTAATGCTGCGAGTGTAACCCATTTTTTTGACCAACTTACTTGGCTGGAATCCTGGATTTGAGTTAATATTTAAGTGTTTCTTATATGAAGTTTTCCTAATTGATATTTTCGTGTCTATTTAATTGAAGAGTGAACTGAAATTTTTGTCATATACAAGCAGAACTTTTCTTCTCACGTTACATAACTAGTGAGGTATATTATAAACTAACACAAATCAATCCAATTGGAAAAGTTTAAACATTGTCAAGGAAGTGAAGAAGAAGAGATGGTATCATTTATACTGCTAAGAGAGTTTTTATCACTCTGTATGTTGACAGAGTTGTTGTTTAATTTTATGTGTATTATTTCAGGAATCATACTGCAAAGAGAATAGATAAAAACCCGACGGTTTTCCGATAGTATTAGGGGTGTCACAAGAAGACTTGTAAATCATAAAAAATGGCATGAACGTGGCCCTGGAGAAAGTGTACAATATGAGGATTAATACAGGGAAATCTAAGGCAATGAGGTTTAGAATGGGAAATAGTTGAATAACAAAGGGTGTTAGATTGGGAAAGTATATTTTGAAGGAAGTTAAGGAATTCTGCTACTTGTGCAGGGATGGTAGAAGTATAGTAGACAGAGTAGAATAGCAAAGGCAGGAAAGGCTTTCGCAAAAAAGAGGAATTTACTTACGGTTAATGTAGAGTAAATATTAGGAAATCATTACTAAAAATGTTCGTATGGAGTGTGGCGTTATATGGGTGCGAAACATGGACAGCAGAAAGGAAAAGAACAGAAGATTATAAAATATGGCACCATAGAAGAATACTGAAAACCAGATGGGTGGATAGGGTAACTAACCAGGACGTTGTAAGCAGAAAAAGGGAACAGACAACAATATGGACTTCGACAAAGACAAGTGAACGATTACTAGGCCACGTTTTCATTCATGAGGGTTTTGTAAAAAATTAAGTTGGGTAACACAAGTGGGGCGCCAAGGATTGAATACGCTAAGCAGATTAGGGAGGAGGTTGGATGTGGCAGCTATGCAGAAATGAAAAGCCTGGCACAGAATAGGTTAGCATGGAGGGTTATATCAGACAAGTCTAAGGACTGAGTACTACAACAACAAATATTTCATTAATTAGCGTACTATGATACCAAAACTCTTGTACATTCATAATTAAACCTGTTATTTCTTAGTACGAAAAGGTTTTGTGATGACCAAGTTTTTAAAATAAAGACTGGTGGTAGACGATCGTCTTTTACTCGAGTTATTATGGGACACGTGGACTGAAATTTGAAATTCCTATAAATGAATTTCTACTGAGCTAAACTTTTAACAGTGTGTTACCAATGCACATGAGTAGCAATGTACAAAATCTTATTTTTGTAAAATTGTTTTTCGTTGAGATATTTTGAAAATTATTCTCAAAATTTGGCAATTTTGAAAATGTTTTTTAGCGTTACGTACTTGAATATATTTTAGCCTTTCTTACATTAACATCTAGAGCTGACCATTGTTATCAATTGTCAGTATTATTTTTAAAGTTGATTAAAATTTTTTGGACGAAAATTATGTTTACTATGAGCTTCAGACGTTTACCTAAAAATTGGCGCTTTTCAGCACTTTGAAACATTTTTTCACCTAAACTACTTGAAAAACTAAAAAACTAATACTTGTATTTGAAGGTATTAGCATGTAGATTATGTAGAAAAGGAATGAATACAAATCTTAATATTTGTGACGCATAGAAGGTTTTTGGTACCAGGAATCATGAAGCTGAAAAATATGCATTTTTCTGAAAAAAAGTAATAATTTATTAAGTTATAATCAAACATATTAATTAAAATCATCCTGAAGCATATGTTATACCTTCCTTGTTTTATTTGGTAGTTTCTTTTTTCACTTTGCGGAATTTATAAACATATAAATATGAAAAATTAGAAAATAGATGTTCATAGTTTGCCGACCCCCATGATTCCTAAACATTCAAAACTGAATGAACCTATTATTTAGGGGTAACGATAACTGGTCGAGCCGAAATTCAAACCCTGGTTTTGTAAGATGCAAAATTATTAAACTAACTGTTCGACTGGTCGACTGGTCGTAAAGATTTTTTCGAACAGCGTGGACAATGTGATTTGTAGACTTGGGTGGGAGGAACAAGTGAATTTCACGGCCCGAAAAGCGTGGAATTCCTTACATTTCATTATGAGGAACTTAAAAAAGGGAAGTTCAAAAACAAAGGAGGTGGCATACTTATCTCTAGTTAGACCAATTTTGGAATATGGGGCGGCTTGTTGGGATCCTTATAGAATTAATCAAATAGAATCATTAGAGAAAGTTCAGAAAAGGGCTGCTAATTTTGTGCAAGTAGGGCCAGGTCATAGGAAGGAAAAAGTAAAACAGCTAGGTTGGGAGGTCTTGTCAGAAAGGAGGGAGAAAGCAAGACTGCATTTGCTATTCAAAGCTTATACGGGGCAAAAACCATGGATTGGAATTAGCTACAAAATGCAAAAGCCCAGTTATATAGGTAGATGGGATCACCAATTCAAAGTGAAATATAGAAAACAAAAAACAGATGTTGGCAAATTCTCATTCCTAAATAGGACTATCAACGACTGGAATAATTTACCTGTGGGGGTGTTAAGTGATTTGATATACACTTCGGGCCAAATGAACAGCGAAGAGGGAACAATGGTCGGGACTTCCGCTAAGGGGACTAGAAATTCGATATAGTTTTACTAGCTTACGACCCTGAAACTGAGCCCACAACATCGAATTAACGGCAACGTCGGCAATGTTGTTTACTGATAAACATCCTACCTGTCACCGATAGTGGTGGGAGCATGTCTGGAGAGTGATGTCTGATTGTTGTTTGGACAACGGCGTGTTGTTGCGATGGGCCCAGGGCGAAACAGCAGGTGCTCCTACACCTGTCCTGGCAACACCCAGCGTGCTTCCTGCCTCGTATCGCAGACGCATCTACACCGCAGATACGAGTATTAACTGTGACGCTTTTTGCTCTTCTCTCCTGTGGCGTCTGCAAATGACTGCCTACTTCCTACTCATTACACAGCTTTCAACAGCTCTCAGAAAAACGAACCAATTCTCAAATTTAGCAAACTCTTTCTCGGATGAAATCTTCACGGTTAACCAACCCGGTCAGATATTTAAAAGAACACAACGGCAGAAGATGGCCGCAGAAAAGTTGTGTTCTTTTAAATATCTGACCCGGTTGGTTAACCGTGAAGATTTCATCCGAATTATTCACCGGGAAAGTCTACGTTCATTAAACTCTTTCTCGTCTTTCTTGTTGACATATGACCACGCAGTAATTCGCCATCCGCCAATATGAACCAAGATAAGTGATACCTTTAAGCCAACGCTAACTATAATACTAGAAAAATAAACTCATTTGGTAAATATTCTCCGAATTACAAGCATTTTGACGTAACGTATGGCCTAGGAGCTCTGGCAGAATTAAAATCTATCGTCACTGGAGCTCAGTAACAGATCCTAAGTTATGCGTAGATACACATTTATTCAATGCCTTTGATTCATTACAAATAGCATGATAATGTTAGGAATTATAAAAAGCTTTGATAATAAATATTACTGTAACTGCAGGATCTGATGACTAATGACACGCAAAAATTACACTAACACGATTATGCATGTTATGCAGACTGCTAAAATTTATGCCGTCGAGATGTCGGAGAATACAAAAGTAATGCCCACGCTATGATTCCGGCATTTCCTTTTCTCTCTGGGTCTGAACCAAGGTAGACAGGTAGGAAGTTCAGTCAGTTTTAAGAGATGTATGTTCCGGGGTCCCAGATATTGGTCATGCGGTAAAATTTGTCCGCTGTTTCTATTAGAACAATCGGACAACTACTTCCTAATCCATTCAAAGCATGGAGAAGGAAATGGTGGCCCCCAAACCAAACACCTCTCCCGTCTCCACTTATTCATCGCATGCTACATTCTCCTCACTTTCTACAAACACCATAATCGAACTGCAACTGGACAAACAGAGTGACACCAAACTATAAATCTAGCGGAAACCCTAAATTTCCACCGTCGACTCTTTGGACTAGCTGAATTTACTAATTTTATTTATTTTAGGAATGTTATGAGCCGAGGGCTTATCATATTAATTTTCTGTTGCCTCAGAGAACAGAGTTATGTTTACTGTGTGAAACAATTCTTCCTTCTGCACTTTCTCATTTTTCCATGTTTTATAGGCAGAGGAGAATCAGACAATAACATAATAATCAACAAACTTCAAGACCATAATGCGTGGAATCTTGCAGTCATGTTGGGTTACTCAAGAAGTTGACGTTGTTGTGCACAAACTCTGCACTACCGATTGGTATCCAGTGAATAGAAAGGCAGCTTAGAGTGTGGGAAAAGAAAAAGTTGAATATACAAACTAGGAAGCCTGCGCGAAACACTCAGAAGAAGTATAATGAGATCTTATGAGGTAATGTTACGGTGTTAAATATAAACGAAAATAAATCAAGGCAGTTTTATTTATTATTAGATTTTTAAAAAAGTGAAATACTTTTAAGTATAATTTTATTATAAAATTCATATAAGTTCACTGTGACAACCCAAAATCTCTTCTCCATTATAAAAAGGAAAGCTACTTCGTTTAATTTTTTTGGGTCAGATAATATTTTGACAAGCTTGATGATGTCATGTTTAAAGAATATATATTCCTACGCTGCCTCCTACAGTGATGTCATAAATAATTTTAGTTTTTACAGGGTTCTCCCCTTACGTTGGCTTTACCAAGATTTAAAATATAAATCACAATCAAATAAATTTACTTTTATTATCGTTACGTGTATTTTATTTGATGCGTCATAAATTAACGATTGAAATAGATCTAAAATATACAGAATGAACGTTATCATAAGGTAAGTAATAAGTAATAGAAGAGTTGTGATATTATAAATTTACGTGTGTTAATTGTGATTGTGATGCAACGTCTGTGTACATTAATTTACAAGAAATTTAATTTTTAACTGCATATAAAGCATATTATATTATAAATATTAGTTAATTACAACTGCGCATGGACATATTTTCAATGAACTGAATTTATTTATTAGATTACTTACGAAAATGATATGTAATGGACGAATATTTTAGCAACTTTTGTTTAAATTTCAACAACATTAAATGATTTTTTGGTCTATGATTTTTTCGGATTTTAGAAAATGTGGCCAAATATTAGCAGAAAAACGGTATCGGTGAAACATAATTCTAGTAACCATTATGTGACTTAAATGTTAAATACAATGCATATAAAGTTATTGCGGTTTTTATCAAGTATTTATTTTATTTTATTTTTTTTGCCACACGATGGTTAATTGAGTTATGTTTCTTTGATCAGTTTCTATATTAATATTTGACTTCATTTTTCAATGTAATCGTTCATACTTATCGCCGTATCATTGCCGTTCGTGGTTCGAATTTGAAAAGTTCTCTATAGAATTTGGAATTGTACCAATGGCCTATGAGATTTCATTCAAGCTCATTCAAAAGATAGTTATTTTTGTCAACATTGAACGACTTTTCTTGATTAGCATTCAGAAATAAGTTTCCCGTAACTCTGGTTCCATTCAGTCTCTAAACTTCGAAGTATTTTCTAATGAGTTCCTTAAAATTACGTGGTCATTCTTTCAAACTGAATCAGATTTTTTTATCAGTAGTTGGAGGAGGAAAATGTGTGGAAGAGGGACAGGTGAAAGGAAATGTACACCGTGCTAGAGGGGAAGGGAAGACATACATTCAGCGCTATTATTTATCCTGCCAAGTATCAAGGGGATTGTTACAAGACTACAATGGAGGAGAATTTCAGGCAACGCAAGAAAATAAACACGGGAACCTACAAATCAAGTAATATCATTGTGGAATCTTACTGTAAGAAACGTGCACAATGCAAGTGCTGACGACAGGCCTGGAGGATAAATCTAAGAGGCCGTGTCGTTTCAAGGTGAGGTCAGACTCGCGTCATTAAAGGTCTCCTCTCCGCTGGCGACGGTATTTACCGATCATATTGCCTCTTACCACACACGATGAACTCTCACTTATTACTCAATTAATGCATGAACCTGTGAATCTTGCTATGCAAAATTATACGCTAATTAAACTATACCAAGTTGATATCGTCAGCGAGTCCAGTTGAAATCTCAACCTTGCGTGTTCAGTGAAGTCCGAGATATGATTGTTGACCAGTTGGTCCTTCCGCTGTAAATACCTAGGCATTTATTTTAACAGTAAGCTGGGGCAGGTAAACTATGCTACAAGGAAAGCGTGGAACACCTTGCACTTTGTCATGAGAACACTCAACAAGGGGAATGCGAAATCTAAAGAGTTGGCATATTTGTCATTAGTACGCCCACTTATGGAATATGGTGCAGCATGCTGGGATCCCTACAGGGTAGGTCAAATAGAATCCTTAGAAATGGTGCAAAGAAGGGCCGCAAAATTCGTACAAACAGGACCTGGGCATGGGAACGAAAAGGTAAAGCGACTAGGGTGGGATACGCTACAGACAAGAAGAGAAAGAGCTATGCTGCACATTTTCTACAGTGCTTTTGCAGGTCAAAAACCTTGGCAGGGAATCCGAGATAGAATGAAAGAACCGACTAGGAACGGGAGGAGTGATCACCTGTTTATATTACAAGCAAGGAACCAAAAAACGGACGTTGGAAAATACTCAATCCTAAATAGGACAATTAATGACTGGAACAATCTGCCTGCAGGAGTGTTTGGGGAACTTCCTTTAACAGAAAGAAAATTTCGACTCAATCTAAGTTTAGTGTAGTGTAGTGAAGTGATCAGTGCTGCGAAATCTCTAAAAATATGCTACAGTGAAATATATTTCCAGTTTTTTTGTTTTGTTCCTCTTTTTAGGCAAAAACAATACTATTCTTTTTTTGAAAAAATCATTTCTAATAATATGATTCCACACTTATTTATTTGTATTGAATATAATTATACATTCAAATATAGGTTAAATATGGTCCTTACGACAATTTTATTAATTATTGTTTAAGTTCTATGTATCTGCCACTGGGCATCTGCCCATTTGTAGATTTAATAAATACAAATTAGGACTACGCTGTGCACAACCAGAGCAGTAATTTCTAAGTTTGACATACCTTTAAGCATTTCAATGATATCTCAAATATTTATTTTGTACACAGATTAAATAATATACATAGCATATTCATCATCAAACGGCGGACAGAGGAAAAGGTTTCCCGGAGAGAACTTTCCTCAACTGAACCTACCGTTAGGCAGAACAATGGTTTATTAGTTGTTAACTAATTCAAAGCAGTGTTCCTGACTTGAACATATTAATTCATTATTAATACTTATATTATAATTTATTTTCATGATTAAATGAAGGTAACTAAGGAAGAGTGTAACAAACCAAACTCTGTATTAAATGTTTGGCCTTCCATTATTTAATCGTATATTAATTAGAATAATGTATATTAATGTAATCTAATGTTATCCTTACTTTTAGTTTAATATCAAAATTTCTCAGGGTTTTCTGCTTTCTTTTTCACTTATCTTGAATTATTTGGTGTAAAACTAATTCAATATTATGAAAAACATTTCTCGTAGAAGTTAGTTGAAAATGTTGCTAAAATATTCAGTTATCAGAATTTTCAAACTATCGTGAGTAAAATCTTAATAAATACTAAAACTTATTAATTCTATAAATCTATTAGCAATTAGAGCCGAACTCACTGTTACGACGTTGAAGACACGTACTTAGGACGGACGTCCACTATGAACTATAAACGATGACGTATGAAACAAAATCGAACGCTGTTAAGTCGTAATAAATATAAAGTGTATTTTATTCAGGACGTTTCCTTACAAAATAAGAGAAGGAAATTTAACACACTTCCTGATTATTTTACAAGAGTTTTCTTTAAAAAAGGCCAAACGAAACGACAGCGAAGTATAATCGCTCTATTGAGAATCGACAACTTGTAAATATTTACAATCAGCGCATTTTGACTTTTATTGATGCAAATAACTGATGAGTGCAGGAATATAACTCACAAATTTTAGTTTTATTCAGAGAACTAGAACTGTTAGAAAGAAGATCTATTCTCATATAAATAACTTGATACGTATGCATTATGTAGGCATCGGAAATTGAGAACATGTGGAGTAAACTGTTATTTAAGGATGAATCATAAAAAATTAATAGCACAAGTATACTACGTACCTGGTTCTTATGCATATGATTTGCATAGTATTTCTGTATGATTTCATAAATTATTTTATGTAGTTCAGAGGCAAACTGGTTATATTCCTGCCTATTTTTAGACCACTTCATGGTGTAAATACGCTTTTCAAAAATTTTTACCCCGACTCATGGTGCTGTAAAGTTTTTGTTCCCTTCTTAGATGTTCAATTTTCTAATTAATAAATTAT
This sequence comes from Eucriotettix oculatus, assembly GCA_034510155.1. Lineage (NCBI taxonomy): Eukaryota > Metazoa > Arthropoda > Insecta > Orthoptera > Tetrigidae > Eucriotettix > Eucriotettix oculatus. The sequence continues at coordinate 70,933,949 of CM067377.1, forward strand.
ATGAACTAGTAAATGAGCTCTTAAAATCTCTTGGAACAATGTCTCATATGCCAACGATTATTAAGAAGTACTTCCTTATCATCTGTACAAACGATTTCAATACATTTTAATGGTTGTACGCGTTGCATGCTGTCTTATTTGACATTATTCGTTCGTATTTATATTATATTACTGCTGTCTACCACACTGAACTAATTTTTCTGTTTCAAATTAATAGCAGGTTTTCTGGAGCGCCCGTTAAAAATATACGGGTCTAGTCTTTTTCGTTTTCTGTAAGTTCTTAAAAATTTATGTTTCCGCATGAATATAGACATTTTATAAGGATAACTGACTGACACTACGAGCGAGTTGCCCACCATGATTTTTGCATCAATTATATTTCTGCCACGTTGTGAAGAGTCTGTTGAAGAATAATCTGTGGATCACGTAACTCACTAAACGTTTATAATACCTACAGTCAAACAGGTAATATCTCTCTGATCTGCAGGTCTCTTCAGCTCAACGTTATTCTAAAATAGCAAACTTTATTGCACTTCTCTTTGTACAAGTCGTTATCCCACTACCTTGAAAGTTAATTGTAAAAAAGAACTAGTTGAAAATTCTTAAATAGTTCTTGGAGCAATAGAGATGTTAAGATTTAGTCATGTATCCGTCCCATCGTTTGAAAGTATTTCAATCAACATTTAACTGTTTGTAACTTTTGAGCTGTTAGTGACAGTATTTACGTTGAGCACATTAACAAACTTAAACGTATCGTAAAGAAAACGTGAAATTTTTATGAGTGTTAAATACAAATTACTGTTATTAAGAACCAAATTACTAGTAGGAATTACGAAATCTGTCAGCAGGCGTAGTTACAAGTAAATGGCAATGATAATTGTGATTGATATGTAAGTAATACCTTCGGCAACGACCATTTTGGTTTATAGTACGGTCGTAATTCGCACTTAACACATTTCACGGTAGCGTTAACGCACTACTACTTTTTTGGCGTCCTGTGATTTCCAGTTCCAGAAGAACCTTGGACAATAAATTCGTGGCGGACGTAATTACTCCGGGTAATTACGAAAGAATTAATTAGAGGGCAATTTAGCGTAGCGATTGACGCGGAAGCAGGTGAGCGTACCTTGCTCCGCCGCTATCATCGCTCCGCGGAGAGGTCTGCCTGCTCGTTTCCGGCTGCGGTGAGCTTCCGCCACGCTAATTGAAAAATAACGCTCCCGAGATCATGCTCATTTTATCTGATTTTGCTGTATTATATGGCAGTAGCTTTTTATTTTCTACCAAGAAAGTCTGCCTCTTACACACCATGGGACTCGTCACCAAAACCAAACCATTCAAAGATAATGACAATCACACACGAAGTTAATGTCATTGACTTACGATTTATCTTGGAAAATAGCTGTCTCTGTGGTTGGATAATCGCGTAGAAGGAAATCGCTAACACGTGCTATTTCTATTGTGGTGTTCAGTGCGCTAAACAAAGGGACAACCAGCGAGGGAAAACTGAATAATTATAATATTGTACTTTAGGTTTGTTTCTTTCATTAAAAAGATAATTCAAACCATCATTACAACAGACATTAAAATTGACAAAATCACCTAGTGGAATATTTAGATCCCTTTTGTTTACCTGATTTATTATTATTAATTAATTAACCCTTCAATTCCTAACAATCAATCCACGCCACTCCCTTCGTGGTGCTTAGTTTTCTGCCTACTCCTGCGAACGTTTTGTACGACTTGGTAGCGTTAAATTACATTCTTTCACAACCCATATATTATGTTTTATGTCTCCGCTAAAGCAAACCAATCAGAATGAAGGATGAGATATAAGCGCGAAAAACAAAACGCCTCAAGGCGGCGTTAGCACAGGGAGCACGACGTTTCGCCTTCGTCTGAAGGTGGCGTTAGCACACCGGACTCGAGTTTTATCCGTTACATTAAGACTTCGTTAACAGCGAAAGGGACAAATTAAACTAAATTAAATACCACTTAAAAATAAAAATAAAGTTTTATTTAATTCATACGACCTTTTGACCATATAACTTTTTATTCTCATATATTTAGGTTGTAACAGTGCTTGGATGCAGCCAAGGGCAAACATTTTACATATTTGTATCCCTTTATTTTTTGTCAATTTAAGTTTAACTTTTTTTGTTGTTGTATTTAGTACTCACGTTTGGGACACAATTGCGTAATTTTTTCAGTATATTACAACAAAAAAAATTTAAAAAATGTATACTGTAATAGTATTAAATGGTAGCAGGATGTTAAACGAGGATTCGTAATGGAGGTGTAAAAGAAAAACAGGAATAAACAATACTCGGCTCACCTTCCACGATACAGAAAGAGACAGAGGTGTTATACGACTGTCCAAGCATTTCTCAACGCGTGAAACTACTTAAGACAACCACGATTTACTGGTTTTAACTAACAAAACAAAACAAAATATCTGTACTTAAAAATAGATTTATTGTGGAAATGTTTGGAATTTATGACGGTTACTATTTATTTATAGGTATTCATGACCATTCATGGTAGAATATGAATTTCGGTTGCCAGGTGGATTAAAGACTACATCAATTAAACAGCAAAGTAACGAGAAATTTAAAGATAATCCTGGCAATCAATTCGGAAGCGAGGAATATCGAGCCATAATTTAAAAGAATAGTACAGGGTGACCAAAAAGTAAAACATATTTAATCTGTCAAAATATAAAGTTAGTCGTTTACGACATAAAAATAGAAACAACTTACACATAAACAATTTACTGTAAGAGTATCATAACTCTGAAAAATAAATGTAAAAACATTTTAGTAAAATATTTAATATCTCATAATTTACAAAAAGTAATTAATTTAATGGTCACCCTATATTTGAAAGCATAAATAAATCTTCTGATTATTTGTTCTGTGATGTCACAAATTTTTTAACAGATTCATCGATTGTTATTTCAGTTTTATATTTGAGTCTCGATAGATATATATGAAGTTTTCAGTGTACGTTTATTTTCTTAAGTAAGGAGTAATAATATCATTATTAATTAAATATTATTTTTTGGTGATAGTGGCCGAACGTTTAAATTTTAAGAACAAATGTGTGTGCTTGTTATTTTTTATATTTAATAAATTATGTCAGTATTTTAAATTTAGTTGCAATTTCGTGAGGAATATCTAACCGTAGCCTACGAATCAGTGAACAACCCCGGAAGTGTGCAAGATCTTTAGTTTGTGCTTGTAATGCTAAACCAGAAGCTATACATGAAATATACCCATTGCTGGAAACAATGTAACAGTTTCGTTTAACGCCTGCTGGAACAAGGGACTTGGGTTAGTTGGAACACGCGGATGGACCCTACTTAACAGATCCACTATATCGGAAAACAAGCAGTTATCAGCTGCAGTAGGCTGTAAGTTTCGCCGAGGTTGTGTTTGCGAACAGACACACACACCTACGTCTTCCACTCGTGGAATACGCAATCCTCAGAAGCAGACCACATGCGATTATTGTGATCCGTGGGACGATTTAGGTCGGTCATCAACACACATTCTGTTATTTTAAGGATTCTTATTTCTTAAAGATAACTATTTATTTTATCTCTAAACTCAAATCAATACTTATCAGATGCCAGAAATTGAAATAGATTTAAATTTCATGCTTCAATTCACAATGTTACACAGGAGGATACAATATATCGTCGTTATTTTAAACTGATAAAAAAGTCCATATCATTCAACGTGATATAGTTGTGATGATTCTTTATTATGGTAGTTTTCATAAATGATATTAACTGTGGGTCATTAACAGAAGAAAATGTGAAATATGACCATTATATAATCTCATACTTCATATATTTTTATTTCACGGGAACGAAAGACCTGAGAAACACATTAATCGCTCAAAAACTTCGGCAACCAAATCCTCTTTGAGATGTTTTTGTAAGGGAATATGTGGTTGGTAAGGAAGACATTTCACTTTCACTATAAAGTACTGGATAAGGAGTGCGGCTAGGTTGCCATAAATACAGGTTCCTAGTATCATCCTTGACCAGAGGATTAGGAAATCCCCATTTCTCGTATCATTACTCACATAATGAATAACAATACAATTTATTTAAAGAAATACTTCTCAATCTAAACTCAGTCATGAAAGTTATGAAAATGAATTGTTATAATTATCATAATTGAGAAACCTTGACTGGTACATCTTAAAAACTTATACATAATATTTATATTTCTCTGGTTTCATTCAAATAAATGAGTACAATAGCCTAATTAGTCATAAGTAAATTATAATGTTTTTAAAATTAATTTAAAAACATAATGGCAAATCGTTTCTTTGGAACATCTTCAACTGCAAATTTAATAAATACGAGCCATTTTATTTAGTTTCCTCTACTCGACCCTCGACCTTCAAAATGGCCAAAACGAGCAGTTAACAACTAACAAGATCCTGTTCGCAACAAGCAAACTCCAAACAGAAGAAAACTAATTGAATAAACACAAAGTCGTGATTCTATTTAAATGAATAACGGCTCGAAATTATTCATCAACCCAATAATATATTTAATGAAATTTTAATAGCGAAAAATTCTATGTGAACTGATTTCTTTTACACCGCTGTTTCCACAAAGAAATTTCACGAAAAATAATTATTTATAACAATATTTATATTGATATGTCCTAATTTTTTTGTAATTAAAATTTCTTACTGATTAATTAGGGTGTGGTGCCACTTTGATGTTTATGTAACATCAATTTTTCAATTAAGTCCGAAAATTAGTCTATGAAAAATGAGGTTCAGAAAATTGTAGGGTAGCCTCTACTCAGATCTGTACAATGGATGGAGAAACTTAAAAGCGAGTGAACTGTGTACGTTCCATTTGGTAATGAACACTTCATACTATGTGGACGCCCGGTGTTCGAGTTGGTGCAGATCTTTCCTTCCTTTCTCTTTCTCTTCATCTTTAATTTATTTTATTTTAAAATATTTAATACATATCAATTGTTCACGCCATTACAAGAAATAATTCTACAATAATTTAATACAATAACCGATGTCGGATAATAAACATAAAAATTCAAGAATGTATAATTATAATATAATTTAATTATATATAATTTATTTCTATAATTAAATCTATAACTTCTATGACACTGTCAAACAAATATATACAACTACTGTATTCCAAATTTTCCTTAATACACAGTTGGACATCTCACATCACTACGGTAAAGTCTCAAGGGCGAAGTGTTCCAGCTTAGAAGAGGTTTATCTTCAAATGAGAATTTTCCTACATCTCTTCTTTGCCCTTAAGATAGAATTCTCTTGCAGTGGTCATTTTTTACCAATCAGGCGGCCCAAAATAACCTCGCATTTATTTCTATCCAGGTCGAATCCATTGTCTCTAAGTCGTCAAAATGGCACATTTTCCCGACTACTTTCTTCGCAACTTTAATGACTCCCATTATGTCCCGTTTCCTTCTTAATTTCCTTTGGTTACGAATTTTACCACAATATTGTCTAACCTCTTGAGAAATTTTGTTTACCCAGAACGATAGGGACCCCAACCAAGAGCATAAATTTCCAAAAATTTTCAAAAAGGTGAGAAGTGAAAAGCAGCTCACGTGAATAACTGTTAGTTTTCCTATGAAAGACAATAGAAGTTTAGTAAATTAGAAGATTTTAATTTATAATAAATCTATGGAACAGCTAAACATAGCTGATATGTTGGGCTCCATTTCAGTTTAGTATAAGTTTTATTGGAATGACGCGCAGAGTTGATAAGGCCATATATTAAATATTTTAAAATAAAAAGCCAAATAAAATGAAATGTTTGTTAGGTGGACGTAATGATGCGTGAATACAGCACACCTGGATCTGCTCCATATTTCGTAATACAACAGTGTACATTGTTTGTATTGAATCCAAAGTCAAATTAAGTATATCAGAAAAAGTATTAAGTAATCATGACCAATAAATTCGGTACAAGTTTCAAAGTTAAAAATGGTCTTCTTCTCGATACCATGTTTTAACACCTACAATTTATAAGCTTGTTGTTACTTACATAGCCTTCCGGGAATCTATTTAGGCCGTAAACTGCAGAACTGCCACCCACAGCCAGTTCTGAGCCGTGTGTGTATCTAATTTTTCCGTCGTTCCACGGTATCCACGCTACCGTGACGGACTTTATGGCACCAGAATGCAGCTCACATTCCCTCTTCCTTTATGTTTAAACACAAAACAAGCACCACGTACTATGTCCGTAAAAATGGGAAATAAAAATGTTCAAGAACGCGCTATGGAAACAAAACAGCATTGTTGTGCATTGAATATAAATAAAGTCCTGCGTGGACGTAGTAGCTCCGGCGGAATCAGCTGTTACAAGCTGGTAAAGGACTGACGCCCTTCCTACCTCCGAAGTGCTCTTAAATAATGACACGGCGAAAGAAACAAACGCAAGGCGCTTGTCACGTTGAGAATAATGGCGCTGGAGAATTCTCTATTGGTTGCATGACAAATACAATTTACAGGCTTCCAGGTTACGGCCGAACAAGTCCGCGATAGCACGTTACACACACAGCTACACTTTCTTCTCGTTACAACTAGATTGCGACCGCAGAGTCATGCTTTGATACAAATAATTTAAACAGATTGAAGTTCGAATTGAAATTATCGTTAACCACACAAATAGACACCGTCGAAATCCTATCAGTATTTTTGTTGGATTTATTTGTGTAACACTATTTAACATTTCATTTTATTCCCGTTTTCATAAAATGGTAATAATCTGTTTTACACTATTCCATTTCATACTTAAGTGCAAAAAATAATTTTGTATGAGAAATTATTCAGATCAAACAGAATCCTAAAGGTAGTTATTAAATATTCTATTTAATGTGACATTTATAATTTAACAAATAAACACCAGATTTGTCAATTTTTCAGGCAAATCCTACCATATTTAACTATTCTGGGACTTATCAGGTAAGAGGAGACATAAATAAATTTCTTCATAGAAGTTATTACTTGGAAACTTAAACATCACGAAACAATTTATTTGTCTCCTTTTTTAACCTAATGAAATTAAAACCAGAAACGTCCTAATGTCTTGAATATTTTAACCTTTTGTGATTTTTGGACATTTTGTTTGTATTGATCCCTTTTTATGAAAATTGTATTATTAGTGAATAAAATAATGGACAACAGTAACAGAGCTAATGTCGACAGATTAGTTCCGCTTTCATTGTAAAACGTCTATAACTCGTCAACGAATGATAATTCAATTTTGAGATTTTGAGATCTGTTCTGCAAATAAATACACATGGAGAACATTATCTGTTCACTTAAAGTTTGGACTACCATGAAATATCGCATGAACCGTCTAGTAAAAAAAGAAGAAATTGTTAAAAACTTATTAAAATTAAAAAATATCTTAGTATATTTTTAAATAAACTTGTTATCAAAAACAGAATCTACAATCAAAAAATCCCAATAAAGTCCAAATAAATGAAATTCGAGTAGGTAAAGTAACTTCTAAGCATACACAAGCATTCATAACGAATTAATATTTTATAAAAATTAAAAGATATTCCACGTTTAGATAAATTCTAGTTAGTTACTAATAATTCACATCGGTAAAATTTGAACTGGCTGTTGTATGAAAAAATTCATAATTGAATAAAATAATTGCACTTCGGTATAACTTAACCATTTCCCTAGTTACCACCATATTTCACTGTTTTGGGTTCTACTCTCTATTCCCAACGTTTGTCTGATTCTTCCTTCATTAAGAAACAGCTTGTGTCTTATATATATGTGTGTGTATAGGAAAGAGACTCAGAGACCTGGCGACTTACCTAAAGTTCACAGATGTTAGGCACCATGTAGGATTTCCGATTATTGAATTTTCGGAGGCACCGCCCCCTTCATCAGAAGGTTAGGAAAACATTTTTAGTGGCGGCCAACCCAAAATTCATCTGATGCCCTACATGGTGCATACCATCTATGAACTTCGGGTAAGTAACCAGCTTTCTGTCTCTCTTTCCTGCCATTATTAAATGCTTTAATTAATCTAACAATGCCATTTATTGACGTATATATATATATATGTATATACATATATACAATTTTTTGTGAATATTGTTTCTGCATCTAAATATCGTCATTAGGTTTGAGATTGTAGTTCTGTAAAACTAAATTTATACTTACGAATTGTAACTTACGCTGTGCTGGATTCATTTTCCTCGGCTGTTGAACGCAAAGAATATCTTAAATAAATACTCTTTGGTTGAACGGAGGATTGGATTGTCAGATTTAAGAAAGTTACCCGAAAATGATTACCAACGCAATAAAAGACACAAGTTCTTGAATTTGAAGAATCAATTTGCACTGTTTCTCATAACCAGTTTTTTGTACTAAAATAATGTGTAAAGTATGCGTTTCGTTGGGTTAAAGTGGCGGTTTTAGCGTGACACGTTTTAATCATTTAACCAGTAAATAAGTATTTAGTCATTAACGGTAACATTGCTACGAATTATCACTGAAGTTATTATATTTGTAATTTCTTTGTCAAATTATGATACTATGATCGACAAATTTGCTCCGTTTCCTCATGCGTTTCGGTGGTTATATCCGACGTTAATTTGAAACACGTTAACCTGACGTATATTTGTTATAGCCTGGCGCTCGTCTACCTGGTCCCACATAAAGGAACTGAAGAAGTCATTTACTACGGGGAAGTTTAAAATCCACAATGATCAAGGTAGGAAATTAATGCAGCTGGGTTGGCTGGTTTGTTTTACCTGCAACCTTATTGATTGTCTGAGGCCGACCCCCATTGACAAGGCGTTTAGGCCGCTGCTCTAGCCGTGCTAATGGACGAGGGACTGGAACAGGTGAATGAGCTCTTCACTAATCTGGGAACAGCTGTAGGTCATAATGAGGCCGGGAGCTGTCGGGTCACATGAAGATCAATTTCACGGTTCCCGCGGCATCTGCCCGCTTCCGCAGACACGATGCGTAATTACAATTCCGTCGTCCATGCCGGGCCGGCTTGTCGAGCTTTTGTGTGCGTGCGTATTTGGACATTTTTTATTTGGTGCTGGTTCCGTTTTATCAGCGAGCGCCCGCATGCCGCTGTTTGTCCGCCCTCTCACCGCCTCAACCGTGCCTTTTACCGAAACACGGTTCTGTGTAGTTTCCGAGGCATGCGGCGGAGTCTTAGGAAGCCGACCAACTGCCTCAACAGATATCGAGCCTTCGGCCAGTGTACTTGGACCACACAGGTTATTAGGATCATGATCTTGTCGTTATGATTTACAGTTTGTCTGAAGGCGGTCAATTATTTTACATGTGTCAGCTCCTGACGGTCGGACTGTATACCTTCAATGAAGTTGCTGTGAATACATTCACTGATGACAGCTGAGGTTTAGAATACATCAGTTGTCGGGAGGAACTGTGGGATTCCAACTATCAACTGACCAGTAGCCCATCTATTAATTACCAATGTACGTACAAAACTTAATAATAATAATTAAGGGAACGGTGTTTCTCCCAAGATTAGAAATCTTATCACGTACCCACGTCCACATTAAGCCCGTCCTAATACAAGTAAATCTGTTAAGGAAAACGAATAGGAAATATACGCTCATACTTTCTGCAGAAAGATTTTGTATCACTCTGAATGTCAATACATTTTGATATACAAAATTAACAATGATAATTTGAAGTAGCCAATTCCAGGTAACTTTTTTTAAAGAAAAATATTATAACGTTTCCTCTCCATATTTGTTGCTCTTTCGATGCACAGTTGGTCGTTTGATTACAGGAAATACTGGAAAGGACACCAGTCTTATGATCATCTAAGACACGAACAGGAAAATGACTTGTATGGACAGACCGAGGAAATGAAACCACGGATCATAGCATTTAAACCGCCACGTACTGTGGATGGGGGAAGGGTGGGAGGTATATGTACCTCGGACGCCATATACGTTTTTTATGCACGTCTGAAAAAAGCCTCACATCTCACCTAGAGGTTTTAAAATTTTCAGAAGAAGTAAGTTTTCTAAGTGTTCATCTTAATTAGCTATTATAAATGCCAACATTTTTAATAAAATCAAATAACTACAGGCCAAATATATTTTGTAAGAAAATTTTGAAATAATCTTTATGATATATAAATTATAAAAGTAAGTCAAACTGAAGTTATCTTGAATGTATGAAAAGTTGATTATGAAATACATTTTTGAAGATGAAATAAATGGAAGCACAAAAACACGGTCAAAAACAATGGTCAAACAAAGAACGCATTAAAAACTAATGTCATGAAAAAAATTATAACTACATACTTTTTTAACTAAAAGCAGAAACAATAAATAATCATTAAATAGGCGTAATATTATTAATTAAGAAAGATAAAGAATTAAAAGTTTTGTAAATATTTTAGAAGGTATATGTACTGGGTTCCAAGACCTTGGACATAAGGCAAGAGTTGTCCACTATTCCCATTGGATCAGTCAGTCAACTGCCCCCTAAAACTGGTGGAGACACGGAGAAGGGAATGCTGCGAGCCCACAAGAAACTCATCTCCCGTCATTCGGAAGGCCGTGAGAATAGTACCCAATGCCTGACCTACCTGTTTCAGGTTTTCATCTCCGGGTAGGATCCTTAAACTATAGCCCTGGGGCCCTAGTCAACCTTTGGCTACCTTCTCTATCTTCCGAATCCCCCATTTTCAATTCCCCTCCTATACCATTTTTAGGGTCACCCTCATCTAGCCTGTTCCCCCCAAAAAAGAAAGAAAGTGGACATCACCTGATTAATGCAGCTAGAGAATGTCGAAGAAGATTTTAATATTACCACTGATATTGAACTGTTTGAAAAAACTGATAAAGTTTGGAATGGAAACTACTGTACGAGTTAAGAGCTAAGTCTGTATCTGACTTGGCAGCTATTTGTTTATTGAGATTGAAAATTTTAAGTTTTTATTAATTTGGAGATAGAAATTGTAATGAAGGAAAGTAGATATGAATCAGCTACCAAAATACTGTGTAATGTTTTTAAACTACAAGAAAGTCAGCAAATAAGAGGCACGGTCAAAAAGATTAAAAATCACATCCATCTATTCATTGAGAAACTGATTTGAAAACAGGAAAACTTAGTCGATCAAAAACTTAGGCCTATATATAATATATTCTGGCCCAGATAATGTTCGAAAGCTGTATTTACGATCAATCGCGGTCAAGATTAACCTAATATTTCCATATAGTCGGGTGAAAAATATTCACAGAAAAATTAATTCTCCGGATCTTTTCTGATTTGAACATTTACTCTGAAGGGTATCCATTGATCACGACAATGGATTTTCTGACGTTATAGACTGTTCCTGTGAAAACATTGTATATTATTAGTACAATCTGCGAGTGAATGAAGTCCTCACAATATTAACTAGAAAAATAATAGAATCAGCTGAAGTTATCTGAACGTGATCTATATGTACTCAGTCTTACCATTTTCAAGATCTTTTGTCATTGTCTGAGGTATTCAATGTTGAGTTGGGTTCTAAACGTAGACAAAAATCGTGTAAATCCAACATTCTGAACCACGATTTCAGATGCTGATCAACCTGTTCTTACGGGCAGGATGTTGTTCTAAACGCAGACAAAAATCGTGTAAATCCAACATTCTGAACCACGTTTTCAGATGCTGATCAACCTGTTCTTACGGGCAGGATGTTGTTCTAAACGCAGACAAAAATCGTGTAAATCCAACATTCTGAACCACGTTTTCAGATGCTGATCAACTGTCTTACGGCAGGATGTTGTTCTAAACGTAGACAAAAATCGTGTAAATCCAACATTCTGAACCACGATTTCAGATGCTGATCAACCTGTTCTTACGGGCAGGATGTTGTACTTTTCAGTCCTCAGAATAGTCTGTGCCAGCATTTTCATTTCCACATAACTACAAGGTTTCACATCCTCCCTAAGCTGCTTGACATATTCCATCTTTGGTCTTTCTCTTCTGTTCATACCCAACACACTTTCCTCCAATGATAACTTTACAATTCTCTCATGTCTCAAAATATGGCCTACAAATCGTTCCCTTCTATGGGTCAAAGTCCTCCATATTGTTCTCTCTTTTATTTTGCTTAGAAATTCCTAGTTAGTCTGACTTTCAGGATTCTTCTATAGCATCACCAAAAGCTTCTATTCTTTTCCTTTCTGCAACTCTTACCGTTCACGTTTCGCTACCATATAACACCACACTCCATGCGAACATTTTTGGTAAGGATTTCCTAATATTCATACTTATATTAGCTATTAGTAAATTCCTCTTTTTTTGCAAAAGTCTTTCTTGCTTGTACAATCCTGTGTCTACTACACTTCTTCCATCCCTAGTTTGTATGCTACCTAAGTTGAAGAATTCCATTTATTTCTTTAGAAATCTTTTCCCAATCCAACACCCTTGGTTATTCCACTATTACCCATACTACACTCAATCACCTTGGTGTTTCCTCTATTAATCCTCATATTGAACTCCTTCTCCAGGACCTCGTCCATGCAATTTATTATGGTTCCTTTAACTCCCCTAATGAAACAATATCATGACTGTATTTATCAGCAGTATAATGGTGGTTAAGTAGACAAAGGACGATCATGTTTTACATTATTGTGTGTTTTTATTTAAATCTGAAAACTAAAAACTATCCAAATCCATCAATAAAATAACTGCATTTTAAAATCAAGACAAAGTTACGATAGAACTTACTTTTCACTGACATGCGTCAGGAAAGAACAAATGGAGACGCACGAATAGAGGCTCAATAAGTGGGCTAGTCATGAAATAACTTTGGTAAAAGGTGTTGTATATGAAATTATTTGGTCAAAAGTGTACATGAAAACGTCTGCTGAAGTAAATAGATTCCTTGAAGCATTTTCGCTGACGTTATAACTTCTAATCCGGGTATAATAAACAGAATTATAATTTTTATTTGTTAACATGTTTATCAGGTGTTAGGGTTATACCAACTGCCAGTATAGGCTACGAAAATTTCTAAAAATGTTGTGATTAAACAATTTTTTATGTATACTGAATTGGTAGCTTCGTTAAGGCTATTCGTATTCTGGAAAATAAACTTCTAAAACCCGATGGATCCAAAGAATGTGTAAACTACATCAATTACGTTTTACACAAAAATTTTCTAATAATACAACTCAGAAGAAGCAAACTTGTTTCAGTGGTGCAAATAACTAACAAGGTAATCGGGACCTTCTTCCGTCAACAATCATATCCATGACATTGACCTTTAATGAAAGTTGTTGTGTGTTCCTTACTTCGAAACCAACCCAGTCAAATAAACCTGAAACTATTGACTTATGTAATCTTCCAGAAAATCGGTAACTTATGATGATTGGAATCCAACTTTTCTGTCACGTGCATGATGTCAACCATATGACTCCAGATGTTTCAATCTCTTAATTTTTACAGACTAGTTCAAGAGTACGGTGTGCAGAGAGCAGTTTGATTGACTCATAATTGAAACCAGACTTTCATTGAATTGTGACAAGTTTGCAAGTATGTAGAGTAGCGATAATGTAGCTCACGTCTTGTTGGTCGTGGGAGTGACGGGAAAATGGTGGCCTGGTGACGCTCGTGGACAGCTGAATGAGTCTCCGATAGACTCGTTGCTGTTGCTTAGCACGACAGCCAGCATCCTCAACAACAATAATTTGCCATTACTTTACAGATTACTGTAGACGTCTTTCAAGAACGTATTGCCAATAATGAGACCATTCCTACCACATATTCTAGCAGTTCTCAAAATTATTTCAGCCAACTCTAGGCGATCTTTCATAAATTGGAGGAAAAAATCTCCATTATTAACATAAAATCCTTATACATATGTAGTTATTTCTACATACATTCGGCAATTAACTTACATTTATCAAAAAATGCATATCCCAATTCACGATCCCTGGAATGCTGTTATTTAGACTTAATGGCGAAGAACTTTACATATTAGGGTTGCAATACGTATGTTTTCTAAAATTTATCCATTCATTTTGTTCATTCCCGTGGTTTCATTCATATTATATTCTGTCAAGATAGAATACTTATATGGTAATACGCCATTCTTAACTTTGATTCCTGAATATTGTATGCAACTTGTCCCTCCAATTTACGTACATCAAATTTTAGTGAATTGTACTGGAAACAGAGCGTTTTATAATCCTTCAATTGTACTATGAGAAGTAGGCATTAGTTATAATAGCAATGATATCACTGATATGATACATATATTAAATTATACGGACGGGTAATTGTACGGGGAGGTGTAATGCAGAACTATGGTGTGAAAATATCTCCATTAATGTGTCCATAACTGACTACGTTTAATAGAGAAACACGTTAATTTCAAATTCAATCATATTACAAACATTAGATACAATAAATTAGTATGACAAAACGCCGTCTTCAACAAATAATACGCTCAGTTTATAAAGGTTTGAGTTCAAAAGACTGATCTGTTGACATACAAGTCCATTAATTATTTGTTGAAATTTAAGAAATTATGGTTGAAATAATTAGTAAAGCGGCGAGAAAAGGCATTTAAATGATAACTAAATTAATTGAACAACATTAGGTTTATAAATACACTTATATCAAAATGCACATATTAATGTACAAAGATAATAAAAGACAGTTTATTATAAAAAAGAGCCAAAATGTAGAAGGTAGTGGAATTTTATAGAATGAATTCATTTTCTGTAGATATTTTTGAGAAGAAAATCTTTATGGATGTGGAACGAGGGGGAGATCCATCTTAAAATGCTTTGTACTAATAACTAATAAATTATTAATTTATTTTACATAGAAATAATTTATAACGACATAATATTGTAATATTTTCCTTGATTAAAATTAAATTTTACTCTATACAACCAAATTTATAATTATTTTAACTATAAATGCTTCTAATATTTCATCCTCACTATTGACACTATATCACCAAAATTTTAATTTTATTAATAAATAGCGGGGTGGCAGGGATTTTACGTAAGTTGTGAAAATGTTTGTTTCTCGCGAACACCATCACCGCCTCCGCCGCAGGCAAAACAGCATAATGCATCCTGTGGAAAACAACGTAAAAGTAAGTGACCTCAAAAAGTATTTATTCGACGGAAATATCGACCAGCTTTGTATATTAAAATATTTACTCCCCCTCCACCCCCACCCGTGTCTTTACCACGACAATGATGATTTTAGAGTTGCAAAGAAAATGTTTAAAAATATTGTTAAAATTGCTGCACGAATTTTTATTTGTCTGTGGCACATACACACAAACACAATTACGAAATTTTAGATTTTTTTTACACATTTCCAATAAATTTCATTAAAATGTTATGTTTAGCGCGAAATTACTTCGAAATTAAATTAAAGTTTTAATTAAGTAACAGTATATAGTAAGTCCTTATAAGATATACACTAATATTTATCTCCCGAGTGCGGTGCACACGCTTCCCAATATAAATACGATGCGTTGGGCTGCTCACATGCAATTCTATTTTGTTTACGAATCTGTAAAGGTTGGCGAATTGGTGTAGTAATATGAGATGTTAATGTTTTGGTAGGATCTGTTTGGCCTTTTGTTCTTAAGTTATAGTTTTCTTATGCACTTGTTTATGAAATCTTGTCGATACGAATTGGTCGCTGAAATGCCTTCAATGATTTCAATATGACTTTGTGTGTTTTGTCATAGCTGACAGAAATACTTGGAATATTTCAACTATTGCTCGTCATTGCCGTGCGTCGTTGACTTGGCACATCTGGTCGTAAGAACTTTTCCGACTGCTCGTGAAGGAGTAAATGTTTGCAGCTGATTCCCGGATCGTGGATTATGGAAGGGTGCGCGCAGGTAACCCCAAGGGTGGAGCGGTGGGCGGACGTGACCTTGGCAGCACACAGCATTCCTTGTACTTCTTTCTGACAGGACTACTCTGCCGCGGCTCATAACTCTGGAGAAGCTCCACCGTCGAGGGCCTCGCATCCGCGGGACGTGGGGAGAGTGGCGAAACGGCCGCTGGACCCAGCATCCAGGTGCGCTTCGCTCCCCCGACCCCCACGTTGCCAAGTGTCCGCCCCACACCTGAGGAATGCAGAGTCGGGGACATGCCCTACCACCTCATGTGTCCCTAAGTACTATGTTTTCGTGCAAAGAATTACGACACAGGGGGGGTGCTAATTTCCTGAATTAATTATTTTAAATGGGGGCTGTCAGAAAACGACAATCATAACCTTGTCAGTTGTTCTGATTTGAGGGGCGTAACTTTTTACAACGTGTAACGGAACGTTGATTTAAAAATGTGATGAAAATATTAAAGTTAAGAAAACACTAGTATATATTAAAAGACCAGGAGTGCTCCTACCTGAACTGTCAGCGATCGACCGCAAAAGAAGTTTGCGGTACGCAATCGACAAAATGAAAGTAAGGAGGAAAGAAAGTAGGGAGGGGAGTAGAAATGACTTCATGACTCACGTCTATGACTTTCTTTCGTACTTCCCTATTAATATTCGAATTCGACTAATAGAGAGAAATTTCACTGCAACAAAAATGATATTTTTATAGTAAATTCAGTTTATGCTTTCATAAAACGTCTATGACTTTCTTTCGTACTTCCTTATTACTATTCGAATTCAACTAATAGAGGGAAATTTCACTGCAACAGAAATGATATTTTTACAGTAAATTCAGTTTATGCTTTCATAATAACATTTATAATTAAATGTGGTGTATATTACATTAATCTTTGTATAATATATTTATTTATTTTAAATGACATACAACCGTCCAATTTACAATTTTTACAAATAGCTTTACATTACTTCGGTATTGCCGTAAAGGTCGTGAATCAAGACAGATCAGTTTACGAAATAGATGTAAAGTAGAACTTGTAAATAATATACAAAATATATCATAGAAGAAACATTACTAAATATCAAAAATAAAAAAATAATATTGCTTTAAAATTGCTTGCTGAATTTAGATGGTTTCTAAATACCGTCGTACGAGTGATCGATAGGGGGCTTGTCACTTTTATTTGGAGGAATGTGGATATGTTTCCGCGATCGACTGTTTGAGCACTCCGGACTGAAACTGTACTGACAACTAGATTACTGTTTCATATTCATTACTACTAAATTTTGAACTACTAATAATTCATCTCCCAACTTTTAAACAGACTAATATGAGATCAGATAGGCTCTGGTGAGCCTTAAGAATTTTAAGTAGTGAAACCAAATGAAATAATAAAACACATAATAATGATGTTAATAACTAAAGATACACTACGAAACATTTCTTCCAGCTTTATTGCTCTAATCAGATTGGCGAAAGAAAATTAGTTTAAAGTATTTTCCATACGTGACGCTAAGAATTCAACAGATATACAACAATTAAGTTTTATAAAACGTTATAGGTATAGTGTATTTTTGATAATTCGCATAATATCTGTCTCTGTTCTCTTTTAATCTTACAGACGTTAAAATATATTAGTCAATAAAATATTTATCACTATAGGTCTAAGATTGTTCATTGTGGCCTCACTCGTCTATTCTCACAGATAAGTGTCACACAAGTTCTATAAAACCATAAAAAATTAATAGCCTTTAAATGTTTGAAGACATTAAATGTATGAAAGATAATTGATGTTAAAATATGGTAATTCATTAAAAACCTTTGCTTTAAATCAGTTAAAAGATAAATCACTCGTATTTTAATGAATAATTTATCAGTCCAAAATGTTTTTGACTTTCATCAATCGTCTTGATAGATGCTTATAGTTATATTCGGACTTATTGATATCCAGAAAGTGTTTTTAGAAAGGTCCAAATTATTCACTAACATCTTCCGAAATGTGAACTGATGGCATTTCCAGGTTTCACCAACTAACATTAATAAATACTTGAATAAAGTGCAAGTGTTTTATTAAGTGACTGATTTGAACATGATTTTTAAAAAATTATGACCTAATGGATTATTTGCCTGCAAAACTTTTACATGTTTATCAACCATTTTAATAGGATCTTCTTATGGATAATAATTTGAGTATTTTTTCTTTCTGATATTTAATATAGTAATTTTTATTCTACTTTTTCTGTCGTAGGACAGGGGTGCTAAAACTTGAACGGCTGGAGATCTACCTCAATATTGGTAGACTCCGATCGATCGACTCTGAGCGTCTGCAAGTATATGTGATGCAGGATTGTCGTCTAGGTAGGAAGGATTATCGTGGCGCAGGTTTAAGTATATTATATATAGGGACGTTGCAGAATTTCATGGTCATTAATTCACGTAGAATTAGTAGGAACGACAGAAATTTTATTCCGGAATATACATCTTTTTAGTCAAGGTAGGCTCAAACTAAAAATTCAATAAAAAGCCTCGTACTTATTCAAAATTGCGAGTTCATTGGTTCTTACAAACCAACGAGTTCTAGTTTTACAACTAAAGAATGTCTTGATGATGAAGCGTGGCACTGCATGTCTTCAGCATACTTTTCATAAGATGGTACGTAATTACCGAGTGCTAATCTCAAGCATGATGCTATATTTTCGTCAGTTAATCTATTGCGATGTTCTGACTTAATTATCTACATTTCAGAAAATGCAGACTCGCACAGGTAATTTGACCCAAACATTGCCGTCAACTGAAGGGCGATTCGGATATTTATCTTCATATATAAAAGACCAGATGCTGTGGCTTTGAGATGTATATCTGATATAATCTGCACTACCTCATTTTCAACAGAAGATGAGTCCATGTTAAACTGACTTGCTATTTCAGTAGCACATTCTTCAATGTTTTACGCATAAAAGGATACCTCATAATAGATGCGATATTTGCCAATTTACTGAAATCATAAAAACGTCTTTCGAATTCGTCCAAAATATCTATTAATGTTCCCTCATAAATATCAAAATTTAACTAATGAATCCTTGCTTTCAAAGACTGAAAATGTTTCAGATAATTTCTTTTCAGTTGATCTGTCATAAGTTGCAATTTACTTATGAATGCGTTTATTGCGGTATCATCTCAATAATGGATTTTCCTTTACTTTGGAGCTCCCAGTTAATGGTGTTTAAATGTATTGTGGTGCCTGCTAAAAATGATAAATCAGTCAGCCATTTTCCGTTTTTTAGCATCTGAGTGTCATCACCTCTTTGGTCCAGAAAAGCTATTATTTCGGGCAATAATTCTTGAAATCTTTCTAGTAATTTGTCACGACTCAACCGCCTGACCTCGGTGTGAAGAACCAAATCAGTGTGTTCAGCAGATTCGCTATCTTCCATCTGCAATTTGAAGAGCCTTCGTTGAAAGCTACGGGCACGGATGGAATTCACAATTTTTATTGCAATGCCCATAATCTCTCCATGTTTATAACTTTGGAACACAAAACTTGTTGATGGATAATGCAATGAAATGAGAGAAACGAATAGAAATCGTCATTAGCTCGACACACTGTCACAAAACTGTCTCCTACTCCCACAGGCGCAACATTTATACTGGCGCGCACGAAGTCTCCAATGTTCTCAAGCACCTAAGTAACTAATGTTTTTTTTTGTAAGCGTGCCGCCAAAAACTCCGCCCGAAGTTTATAGAAAAATGGGCGGAATCAAAAACGTCACGCGTCGCGGAGTTTCTTTGACAAGTACCACGTGTTTCTCTGATAAATCAGTCTTTCGCCGCTATCAGGGGATTATTACGATAGACGACAGTGATTTGGGAATTATTCTGACCTAATTCAGGATCATCTAAAACAAAATCTGTGAATAGATCTATATCGGTAAATTTTTCTCGAGATCGACATCAAAAGCACTCGCGATCGACCGTTTGAGCACCTCTGTCATAGGATAATCTCATCTATAGCAGTCCAAATCAGATAAGTTCCTGTCTCTTTTTCTCTTCCATAGGTAGATTTTTGACGTTCAGGCATGAGTATTCGAGCTTGTATTTATAATTACTTTTTAGTAACGTTTTATTTAATGGTCCATTTTATTCAATATTTACTAATAGAAAATTATATTGATTATTATTAATTTTGAGTAAATTTGTATGCTATTCCCTCAACTAAAGTCGTAAATAAGAAATTTACATAAGGAGTTAAGTATACTTTAATTGCACATCGGAATGAGGTTTCCTTTATTTTGACTGCTATATTCTACGAATGTTTTAAATATTATAGGAAAAATAAGAAACATTGGTCTTGCTATATATATATATCGATTTTCAGCTTAACTTTATTTAAAAGAAAGCCATAACGTCCAAGAGAGGAACAAACATTTAACACAGCAGGGATTAATTCTGGGTTCCAGAGCGTTTTCTGACACCAATTCTCTTATTCAAGCTATTTTAAGCTTACAGTTGTCATGCAATTTATTGTTTTGCTGAATCTGTTACACAAGCATTTTTTCATTTATTTCAGCCGATTTAATTGGATCTGTGTCATTAAATATACCAGTTGAGGAACGTTCACAAAAACTGGTCGAGAATCTAAAATGTATAAATACTTACAATTGGTTAACAAGGCACATTAATTTCTCCAATTACTGTATGAGAACAAATTTTGTAATGCGATAGGAATTGAACAAGTTGACCGTGGTTTCCTGTTACGTCGGCGCAAATTGTCTTGAGGTTGATACATTGGTATTCAGTCTAGATTATTATTACATGTAAAATTTTTCGCTTTTAAATGATATGCTCAATTTTCCTTCAATTAATTCAGGTAATATACTGAAGTTAGGAAATATTACTGTATCTTACAGATAGGCTTACGAAATAAAAACAATTAATTAGCAGACAGCATAGCAAATGCCATTTATCTGGATCTCAGATCTGCAGCGGTAGAGTTCACATTAATGAGGTCGCAAAAAACTGACGGAATATATTATTACTAATCTGTATCTTACACAATCAAATTTTGCTCACTGATTCCACAAACGTTTCCTTGATAACAATTTCAGTGTGTTATCTGATAATGAAATCATAAAAGGCGTTACAGAATGTTGTTAGTCTTAGGTTTTCTGTAATTAAATAACTCTGAACTTTTGCGTAGTCCTCACGAAACTTCGAAACTTTCTAATTAGCGGGTCTAGAGAATATATTTAAAAATTTTCAATTACTGAATCTAAAATTTGGGCAATTTCAAATTATACATAAAATTAACAGTATATGAGAAACTCGTGAAGTAAAAGGTATATTATATGTCAGTATGATAAGATTTGTTTTATTATTCATAAATAACGTGACGTTTCATAGGAACACAATACTATGCCAAATTGAAGAAAGATTTTTTTCATTTTAGAACCGATGTAATGCAATTGATTTTTTAGACTAGTCTCTATAATTAAGTTCAAGAGTATGAACTGTATTATTTTCAGCTCAACTAATATTTCCTAATATTGTGAATCATTACAAGTTCAACCACAGTCTAATTTGTTTAGTGCATTGCGGAGGTATGTTGTGTGTTATTAAAGATTTGCCGTACAATAAAAACTTAATAAGTGCACAAAACTATTGAAAGGTACGATGAATTATGTTATATTTAAAAAACTTCAATGGGCCTAAGCCAAATTTTTCAATGGGAATATAAGCTGAAAGTGTGGCGGGAGCTAAGAGAACGGATCCCCGAGGCCTCGAACCTGGCGCATCCGCAATGCGAGGCCATCGCAACGACCCTCAGTACTTCAGAGGTCTTTGCCTCACACGAATTTCTTTCGAGCTCTAATCCCCACACGCGTGGAACTTATTTTATGGCTAATTTATCATCTGTGCGTTGTCTATAATTTTTTATTTGTTTTAAATTGTACACTTTAAACGCAATCGTTTGTATTTTATATTTTTAGTTTCATGGGTTGAATAGGAAACAATATCCGTCGTAATTTTAGATTGATAGTAATAATTAGATGGAAATAAAACACAAAAAATATTCGAGTTGCTGTGAAGGGAACACGTAAATTCTTAAGTAACCAAAGTCTTATGAAAATATTCTAGCATATTAGCTGTGCTTCCCTACAGTGTTCTCAGAAAATTCGAAGGTCGTTGACCTGTACTACTAATCAATTACATCTAAAGTGTGTGAAAATAAATAATTTTTAGAGTAAAACGAAGAGAATATAGAAGTTGAATTCATAATGATTCACAAAAATCTATTTTCTGGGATATCACAATTCAATAATAAAAACAAATTATATGATGCCTCGAGTCATTTTTCAAAAATAAATAACCCGCGTTATATGATAGCAGCTGTTACGCGATATCAAAGGCAAGCTTAAGAACTTAAGTTTCCGAACAGAAGATATTTACTTGAATGTTGATTCCCCAAATTAAAGAATAAGCAGCATGAGTGTGAATGTGTAAAATAGATTTACTGGACGTCTGAATATGAAGTTGCAGTGCTGAGGGATGGGATATGCTTTGCAATGAAAGGTATAGAAGGACTTTGTGAAAATAATAATAAAATAACGGAAACGAATATTTTCTTTTGAGTTTTTATTTTGGAGGAACGCTGTTTGGACAGTCAGTGCCGTTAGGTGGTTGAATTGATTCTTGAGTGCTAAACAGTCATTATGACTTCTAGTTAGGCACACATTATACTCGGAAATGTAGTTGAACTAGGGTAGGAATGATTTTGAGTGGATGGCAATAGGACAATCAGACTTGTACTTATGCTTCTCTTTTTTACTGGGAAGTATAAACAAACGTATGTTGTTTTACTACTTGAACGAAGCCCCTTACACATTTCTGTTTTTCGTGTCAGTACAGCGTACGCTCTTCTGTCCTCGGTCAGATAAAATTATTACCAACTATCTGGGTGCCCGACGATGTCCGGAAATTCAATTATAATAGTGAAATCATCCTGCCCCCGTTTTCCGGAATCAGTCCCCGGTTTCTAACCTCTGTCCCGGCTGCGAGGCGTATTCTTCTCGGCTTTATCCCATATTAGGACGCATATTTAGGTTACGTGTAACAGTCTACTATAAAACCAATAATTTTATCTGATTGCTGATTTACAAATTTGTGCGGAGCTGAAAATAAATTCGAGCATATGCTGTGCCGTTCGGTTTCTGTCTCATGTCATCGTATCAGATCTTATTGTTATTGTTTACAGATTGCAGAACTAAAATAATTAAATTAAAGTATATTGACAGTCATGTATTTGAAATAGCAATGCTGTCTCGACAAAAATGCAGTGACCTCCAATAAAACTCCTACCGCAACAATAGATGGAGTGAGAATTGCCGGAACGTCTCTTGATATTATGATAACAGAGATGCACACCCCTTTTTTTGGTCTGAAAGGGTGAAGGAATAAATATAAACTTTCAAATGATGACAAAACTCCTCTTAAGACCAAAGTTTTGAAAAGTCCATCTCCCGCGCGGCGATTCAACGGATTTATAAATATTTATATTAATATCTTCTGAACCTGAAAGATATTAAAATGAAACGCATCGAAAATTTAAGCTAAAAGTTCTGTTTTAATCCCTCAAATTTTCATTGAAATTTGTTGAGCCGTACAGGAGCCGATTCGAGACAAACTTCCAGACAGACAATTCAGTATTATTTATTGGTATAGATAATCCTTTAAACGAGTCGGAAATAGGCTAACAGTTTTATCAAGGTAAAAGATTCCGTATGCCGAGTCATGAATATCTTTTGTTTTATTGAAATTTTAAATTTACTCTTTGCGTGGGAATCAAGTTTATTCACACGGTTTGTTCTATTTTATTTATCTATTCTCTGTTTCTTCTTAAGGCGTTACAGTTATAAGGGTCTAAGATACAACGGCATAAAAGTAACGTTGAGCAATATATATTATGTTAACACAGATAGATAATATGGAGAGTTATAATTTTTTTAACAGCTAATACAATGTTTTGAAATGGTGATGTTTTTACTAGCAACAATGCAAAACGTTGACGTTTTACGCGGCGTCGAACCCCAGCGCTAATGAGGCCTGGAAACAGAAAAGCCGTCCCTAGGAAAGGGTAAGGCTCTGGAATGGGGACAAACTGGCTCTCATTAGCGCACAAGTCACCCCCAAATAAATTCGTTGCTTGTTTAATCCACATCGCATCTAAAAGTCAAAGCGACCGGAAAACAACAGATTAACAAAGTTGCTGGGGAAAGAGTTATACATAAAGGCGTCTGCTAAGTTATTTGAACTCTTTGTGGACTTAAAGTACTTTGAAAGGATTTCTCCTTCCCCTGCTACTCGAGGAGGATATCTGCCGAATATACACGTAGTATTTTGATGCAGATCAACGACTTTAATACTCTGCAGTAGTTTCAGTGTTGCAGCTGCTGATCTTTCACGACAACAAATCCGTCTGTAGATTTAGAATTTCTTTCTTAACTATTAGGTAATTTTGCAAACAACTAATGGTATAATAGTAATTGTTACTCTTTTAAAATAAAATATCTGGAAAGTAAACCAGAAACACCTAGGAAGTTGTTATTTCGCAAGGGACGGTGATCATATCGGACTAATCAGTAATATTATATTTTAAGCTATTTTTTTTAAAAAAAATAGATAAATAAATAAGGGCAGTTATTTGGCTGTAAATTTATATTTCTTTATTGGTTAAATTAATACTCAATTGAAGAAAGAGGACAAAGATAACAAGTAAACTAACTACACAACACACATTCTACGTAGTTATAACTTTCAAACATAATTGCATAAATAATAATAAACTATGTATGCATTAAAATTACACAAATGAGGAGATTAGGTTTAAAAAATTAATTAAGAAACATAAATCTGAATGCGTTGATCAGAAAGAAAATTTCTTAAATATGTAAAACATTTATGAAAGCAAATGAGAAATTTTAATACATTTCATTGAATAAAAACGGATATAAAAATTAAACATGCCCAAGAATACTTTATTCATTATTCAAAAAAGGTTAAGATAAAATTAAGTGGTTCAAAATGTATTATTATAAAATATCATATGTTTCAAGCTGGGATGCGGTTTTTATAACCAATTTCCTAGGTTCCATCTAACGAAGTGCTCTCATATAGTCAAACATGAAAAATAAAAACAAATGTAGGAATAAATTTCCCAAAATATCGAATATGATTTGTTGAGGTACCAAAAGTAAAAAGTAACATGTGTAGGGCAAAATAGGGGCTCCAGAAATAACAGATGCTGTTGTAAGTTATGAATAAGTATATTCATGGGAAGAAAGTATTAATTAGGAGAATCCTGTGTTTTTTCAAATTCCGTCTATTTTGTTGATTTTGGTATGCGTTTTTATTTATTTATTTATTATTAATTAATGTTAAATCTTTAATCTTTACGATTATCAGTTGGTATAATAATTGATTCTAGTACATACAATATTAAAATAATGAATTTACAAAATTAAAATAGAGCATATAATTAGCATGTAGACATGGAGGTAGGATAATCCATTGTTTAACCTACTTTAGCAGATGAGTTACGATTTTATAAAAACAATATCCTAATGTAAAAATAGCATTAAAGCATGAACTGGTTTATTATTACCGTGTAATTATAACGTTCGATTTTAGCTGAATTATTGAAGTAACAGAAGCATAGGAATTGTGGAAGTTAAAACAAATATAAAAAAGAACCGTGTGGTGCAGCGACGCATAATTAATTACTGACACACTTTTCACACCATTTGTTAAGTTTTATTTACAGAATAATGAATTCAAGAGCTCGTAGAGAATATTGTGTCATTTATAGGCTATATAATATATGTAAATTGTCCACCTATCTCTTATAATGCAAATACTCATTTTTCAAGCAATAATCTAGTCTAGTCGTGCGTCATTAAGGCTTTCTTTTTCAGGATGTCAGTTTTATCGAAACGTATATTAATGTATATAAACTGAAAATCCGCAATAATCCTCACCGTCTGGTGTTCAACCCTTATTAATAGGTGCTAATGGCCAATCGATGACGGTGTAATCACTAACCTATCCGTTTGATTACAGCGGACTAATGACCAATAAATGGCATAAAACCATAATCATTCGGAGCCTCTGCTTACAGAATGAGGTCACCAATGGAAAGTTTCGGTGAAGAGGAAGGCTGTTTCGTGGTTGTGAACATACCTAGAGAATTGAGCTCCATGCTTCCATAAAGGTGTCTGACTCGTGTATAAGCCGCAGAGCTCAACATGTATCAATTAGGAGATATAAATTCTTAATGCTGTGAAAGCATCCATATCGTAAGTTAATTAACTGAGATGTAAATCCTCCGGTAGCCGTAGGCAATTACGTGAGCGCTACGAGGTCGATCTTTTTGTAACCCCCTCGGCTGCCCCGGGAGGCAATACGCAATAATCCGCCCTCACAGCAGCCTTAAAACGTGATTTATAAAAATAGTCCCGAGCCAATCGAACGCCAAGGAAAGCCTCGGCCCTTGCCTCCCTCGACCCCTAAGCGCTGCTCTTTTCTTTATTCCTTTAATCAGCATTCAACTTCACGGTCTTTGTGTGTTGGGTCGTGAGGAGGGAGGCAGCCGAGGAAACAGCGGGGCGCGCGACATAAAAATATATGTGACAAGCGAATTACTTTTAACTTTAATTAAAGTGGAGTACATCGAACTAACGGCCAATATTCATCAATAAGGGCGAGGTTCTTGTTCGGCATCTCCCACTGCGTGTGAATTGTCATGGCTATCAACAACCAGCTTTCAGAAGCCTCCCTATTTCAAAACTCCTTTATTGGGCGTGAAACTGACTGCTGTTCTACTACCGTAAAAATCCACTAACTTCCCCAGGCTGCCAATTTCCTTAAAATACCTTAACAAGAGGTCTTTCATGAATTCAAAGATAGGCTTCGCCGGAAATGCAGATGGCTTCTCGCGTTCTTTAATGAAACACTACTTTATTTTCACAAACGTCTTTACCAGCCTACATTTATGATTACTTTTTATTATCAATTATTTATTAAAAATATATTAAGCTAATCCTGGCATTAGGTAAACGCAATTTATTCTTAGTGTCTGGCTCAGCGTTGTGGGCCGTAATCCCACGATGTACCACGGACCACAGTCGGCTCCAGTTGATACCAAAGTGTTCCAGTCGAAAAGGAAACATGATTTCTATGCCTCTTTGCTGATTACTAATGTCACCATTGGACGGTCATGATAGAAGAACCCCCAGCGACGCCAACTCTAAAACAGAAATCTTGTACGCGTTTCCCTACACTTTACAGTCAAAAGTCTGAAAAGAACCCTTATAGCAGTTCTACTCGGCCTTCTAAACTAAGGGGGCTGCGGGAGTTTTCTCGCAGGCGCTTCAGCCCAGAGTGACTGCGGGGCTCACCTGATCATGTCGGGAATGTCTTGCACTCTCTCTGGGTATTTTTTTTATCAAAGTTCTCAAATGCCGAGGCATCTTCACCTATTTTAGGAGGTATATGTACTGGGGTCAAAGACCTTGGGCATATGGCAAGAGTTGTCCGCTGATCCCATTGGATCAGTCGGCCAACTGCCTCCTGAAACTGGTGGAGAGACGGAGAAGGGAATGCTGCGTCCCCACAGCAATCTCGTCTCCCGTCATTCGGAAGGGCATGAGAATAGTACCCAAAGCCCGACCTACCTGATGCAGGTTTTCTAGGGTTTTCCCTGCATCTCTTTAGGTGAAACACCGGGTAGGATCCTTAAACCACAGCCCGGGGGCCCTAGTTAACCCTTGGCTACCTTGCTCTACCTTCCGCATCCCCCCTTTTCAATTCCCTTCCTATGCTATTAAAGGGGAATTGCCTGTTTCAGGATCACCCTCATGTAGCCTGTTACCCCCCAAAAAACTTCTAAACTAAAAACAAAAGCTTTTTGGGCAAAATGCAGTTGTCCCTTATGTCAACGCTGCAGTAAATATTCCAGAACCTTCAACAGACCGTGGCTAAAATCAGACAATTTATTACCAAACTTTGAAGTGGATTGATGTGAATGGGAATTTTATAGGAAGTATGAATCTTTATTTTCAGTGTCAAGTATTTATATTCTGTCGTTATATTGCAGGAGCATTATTACCGTATTCATTTGAAAATCCTGGTGTCGAAACCTCTTGAGGTAGTGGTAAACAATTAATTATTCAAACAAAATAAATGTTTTTAATCTCTGTAACACTACAAAAAGAAACGTAATTTGTAATTATATTATATATAAACGTTAGATTAAACGCGTGGTATAGTTTGTTTTGGAAAGGGGGTGGGGTGGCTAGTGAATGAAGCTAGGTTACTCTTGTCTACTAAAAAAAGTTTACCGAGAGAGTAAATTGATTCAGTAATTGAAACAAAGAAAAGGATTTTCTATTCAGGAAATGAACATTTCGTTTGAGGAATTTTGTTAATTCTGGGTAAATAAATTTATAATCAGCAGACTAGTAGTATTGGTGCTAACTTTCCGACAATCGTACCCAACAATACCATATTGTTTAAGAAATATGTTTTGAAGTAAATGGCTTATAAAATTTGTGCTTGCTTCGATTAATTAAGAGTCAAACAAATGTGCTTAACAAGAAGTTATGACCGAGTAGTATTAGAGAGGCACAAATCTGAATCTCCCTTTCTGTGCGCTCCTCTCCAATCCTTAAGAAGACAGATGTGCTTCACGGTCTACAGGACAGGAAAAGAACTCTAGAGATTTTTTGTGGTCGCATATGATCCGTGTAACAATGAGGGGGAGATATGAAGCAGAAAAAACGGAATTGAAAGGAATAATCTGTGTGCGTTTTTTATGTAGGTCAAAAACTTGTAGGTAGCAATCATCACACAGGTTTACGTAGTAGTCGGACGAGACAATGAGAAAGGGGTCGGAGGGAGGCAGGAGTTTTCTTCTGTTCAGTAAAGACAGGAAAAAATGTCCCTGTGCGCTGCTGCTACATCTTGTGGAACTACATTTACAATTTACACAACACAAAAAAAATACAGTAACTGTATCTTTAAACCCCATTAATGGATTTCTATAAGTTATAATAATGTCAGTTCTAAAGGCAGGTATACATTACGTAACGAGTGTAACAACGTTCTGAAGGAATGCCACCTATTCATAACCATATTACACATGAAGCGATTACACTTTAACCATACTTCATTTGATCGTCTAATGGCATGGTCTATCTTTTAGTTACATACAATCCCGTCGGTTCCAGCTTAGAAATCTATTCGTCCTTATTTGGCGTAATTTGTGTCCATGGTTATTAAACTGGTTTTGTATAATTTATATATATATATATATATATATATATATATATATATATATATTCTATAAAAATTCAAATCAATCCCTTAATATTTTACAACGCTAGTATGGAATATATTTGCATTGTGTATTGAGTATTTTCGGGGATATACGAGGGCAGATCAAAAGTAAAATAACCGTCGTTCTGAAGTTTGTGTAGTTATTATGCATGACATCATACAAGTACCTTATTGTGGTGCCATAAGAATTGTATTTTTCAAAATGGATGATGAGGACCATGAATCTGAATGTCAAACACAGTGTCGTCATTAAATTTTTGGCATACGAAGGTAGCCCACCTAAGATAATCAATAATGGATTGAAGAAACTGTATGGGTGTCGGGTGAATACGTTTGATAACGGGTAACGGACATGGCAAATAAACCACGCAGCAGCCGCCGACATTTGAAACAGATACCAACCGCAAAGGTGCTGATGAATTGATTCGAGGAGACAGGCGTGTTAAAAGTTACACAGATGTTGCTGAATTGAACGTTTCATATGGCCGACTTGCGACATCACGAAGTGTGAAAAGCTTCTGGAAGCATTTAAAGCTGACCAACAGGGCTTCTTAAACATATTTGGTCACTGGAGTTAAGTACATGTATGACGCAGAGTGTAAAGTTTAATCCAAGGATGGCAGCACAGTTATATACTGCTAAAATAATTTATGACTATCAGATCAGCAGAGAAGGTTTTGGGGACAGTACTTTGGGACACACTGGGTATTATTCCTGTTGAATATCTGCAGCATCGTGTCACAATGAACACTGAAACCTAGCTAAACAAATTAAATTTGAGAAAGACAAACCACTAAATGACGTGCATGCCTTCAAGCTTTATCATTATCACGAAAATGGACGCTCCCACACGTCATATTTCTCAACACAAGGGATTGCAAAAATAGGCTGGTCAGTGGTGCCTCACGCACCCTACAGCTTTGATTTGGGTCCGCCTGAATTCTATCTACTTGTAACTACGAAAAGTAACTTATGTAGTTACAGGTTCAATTACTTGGATGTGATTAAAACAGTTTTAAAATGATATCATTGAACCAAGGAAGCAAAACCTTAAATTTTCCAAACAGGTTTTTCTTCCTGGGTTCAATGATGGGCCAAATATGTACAAAGGCATGGTGACTGTTGGTAGCTTTGTGTATTAATTCCATTGCTATATGTCAGTTAATAAAATTTTTTTGACTCAACAGTTATTACTTTTTGAACCACCCACGTATTAAAATAATTTGAATGTTTGAAAGGTGTCTCTCCTGCTTTAGCTTCGGTTGAAGCATTTCTGCATCCTCTGACTACTTTTAATAGCATTATCTTGAATGAAACCGAGTAATGTATGGGGAATGGCAATTAAAATAATACGCAAATGGATGAGTGATGAAGGTAGATTAAATCTTCGCTGTAATTAAGTAAAGATAATCGGGAAGTGGATGTTAAGAATCCCACAAGCGTCACTCAAAATTAGCCAGATCTCACCGCGTAGGTTTTGTACTAACATGTTTGTCCCAATCTGCTGTTTCACACATGTCAGATAAAGATGTACAGACAGACCTGATACATAGACCAGACCTGCAGAAAATTGTATACATTTTGGGCCTGTTACATTACGCAGTTTGATTTATACGGAATTAAAAGCATAAAAATACTAATTAATCTCATGGCTTTTGAGAAAAAACTGATTCGATGCAATTAAGGAAGGATCACGGAGTGTGTAATTTCTCTATTACTAGCATGGCTTTAAATTATCGAAATTCTGGTGCCTTCTTTCGTGAAAATATAAATAAATAAGACGCAAGCTATAAACCCAATCAAACTTTGACTTTACGATGTACGAAAATATTTCCAATCTATGACCCATTAACCTAAATTTACCTCTGCAGAGAAAATAGATGTTTAATTAGAGTTCACACAAAGCATTACTGGATACGTTTATTTGTCTGTATTGAAAGTATAAAAAAAGTTACTTTCTTGGCGTATATTGTCCAGGAATCATAACAATGAATTTTTTCATTGCATACTGTACATGTAAAATGTCAAGTTCATATTAAAAATAGTGTGTCATATTAGATAATCAACGAAAGGAAAAGATAAACCGAAAATATTTACGTATTGCACAGCTATAAACACTGGGACAGATGGAATGTTAAAAATGATAAAGGTTTAAATTTAACGTCTGTTGTATACAATTAAACCATTGATGACCTTTTACAGACCTTTATTATAAAATTTATTTGTAACAACTTTTCGGCATGATTTTATGCCTTTTTCAGGTTTTTTCCACAACAATGTCAAAACAATAAAATTGTTATCAGAAGTCCAACAATATGGTAGAGATCAGAGGCAACAAGTAACACTTCAACTCCTTTCCCACACGTAATTATATATCTACTAAAAACGGAACACTAATTACTTATAATCATATAAAACCTTTATTTTCGTTCTTATACCTTCACTCTTATTAGTAAAAAGCTGGCATCTAGGGTTCAAGTCACGTGGTCCCTTAGTTTCGTTTATATCCACCAGGAGCACTGTCATAGTTACATATACAAATGTATACATACAGTCGTGTTGTAGTAAGGGATGAATGTGTTTAAAAAGGAGAAAAGCCCCCCTCCCCCCTGTTTTATAATTGTTGATCACTTTTAACTAATAAGTGTGAATGTATGCGAACGAGAATAAACGTTTCATATGATTATAGATAATTAATTAATTTATTTATTCTGTATTAATATTTTTTGTAATTGTCTATTATACATGCTGTTAATTCTGGTTCTATTTTAACCAGGATAATTCTCGAATTCTGGAAGCGTCTCGAAACTCTGTTTTCCCATTTCTCGTAGTAAAATTGACTTTAACACCGTGTTCTATCAACAATGGACTGTCCAAAAGTTTGAAAAAAGTAGTTACAGCTTGTAACTTTTGCAGACCTTCACACATCGATATTCAGCAGATAAGTGTACTTAGAGATGCTTCATGCTCGAAAGCAACTAGAAACTCACCTTTAATTCAATCGGTTATCACCTTTCATCAAAGACATCGAACC
This sequence comes from Eucriotettix oculatus, assembly GCA_034510155.1. Taxonomy (NCBI): domain Eukaryota; kingdom Metazoa; phylum Arthropoda; class Insecta; order Orthoptera; family Tetrigidae; genus Eucriotettix; species Eucriotettix oculatus. The sequence continues at coordinate 70,966,297 of CM067377.1, forward strand.
TCTCCACGAATAAAAAGTTTTGTTTCTCGCAGCAGTACAAACTTCCTCTGCCGATCATCCCAAGTATTAGTCAACAATACGATCGAGATGCACTTATAGTACATCTAAATTGTTAAAGTTGGAACATTGATTGAAATGTAAATAAATAAGTTCAGTAAGAACAAGAAAGGTACTCGTCATTACTCTTTACTAATACAGTTTTGTGCTACGCGTGACATTTTGAAGACAGTAATTTTCTTCAGTCCTTTAAATAAAGAAGCAAAAACGTATTAAGAAAAAAACTGAATTGTGACGACCAACTATTCAGTGTTTCAACAACCTGCTAATTTACAATGCATCTTGAATACAAAGATTTTGAGATTAAAGTAATAATAATAATGGAAAATATTCCCGTTTCTTCGTCAGATGTTAACGTGTCCATACTTCATTTAAAGCAGAACATATATTAACTGTTCAGTTTAATTCATTAGATAGATATTCCAAGATTCAAGTGAATAATAAGATTCTCTCTGTTATACAAGTTTTTTTTTGTAAAGAGATTGCATTACGACTAGTGGCATTGAACGGAAAATTTCATCACAGCTCCAAAAATATTTATGAGGAGAAATAATTTAATTTGTGTCTTCATACTGATGTTCCTAGGCTATACAGAAATCCTCATATATGAACTATTCTTAAATGGAGTGAAAGCTTTTATGTTTGTGGTATGCAAACCGCTTTAATGAATTAAGAAAAGAGGGGCTTTAGCCATTCCAGCTAAATACCGAGGAGATGTTCGTATTTCCTCCGCAGCCAGTCTCCAATCCCCACGCCCCCATACCATTCTTATCCATGCGTTTAAATCGCCCCCTTGAAAATAATGCCGACTTTAAAAGCGCGTAACGCACTTGGCGGAGTGAACGCACGCACGCATGCATTTTTTTACTGCCACCCGTCGCGAGAGCGAACCGCCCCCCTTAATAAAAAGCGTCGACCTTCCTTGGGAATGATCGCCCCCGCATTTAAGACTTTGCGTAAATATATCGGCGTCCGCGTTGGCTTTGTTTGCGAAGGGCCGGGGCCCACACACGTGGCCGCAAATTGATAAAGTGCCTTCCGCAAAGAGACCCTGGGCTATTTAAAGGTTTGCAGTGTTGTTGTTGAGGGCGAGTAGAAAGGTTCCGCGTGAATCACGAGACTTAATCCTCATTGATGTCTCGGGTCTCGGGGACGCCGCCAAATTTGCTCGAACCTTACTTTGTTTAACGACGACCCAGCACCGCCGTCAGGCAAAACAATGGATTATCTGCGAGAGGGGCCTCAGCAAATGTAAGCTTTGCGGATCAAACTTTATAACGCAGCGTCGTTGTATTTCCTCCTGCAGCTTTCAAAGGACGAGCCTGTGGGTTTGGAGTCGGGAAGGAATCACCAACAGGCGAGTCGGTTGCCCAAATCTCAAATCATCTGTCTCCTCTTCAGTCCAAAATCTGAGCATATTTTGATACATCTCACACAGTTTTACAAAATCGACGTCCCTGTTCTGAAAACCGAAAGGTGCCCTTAAAAATAACACAGTTTATTAGCCAAATATATGAAATATAAAGTTTAATAAAAGTAAAAAATTCCATAAACATGTAAGTCACATTAAATTATGGGCAATACTGCTTCAAGGTACACGAATTAATCAATATTTAGCACTGAAATTAATAAATATGATTAAAAAAAGAAAACTGAAGTAAGCTAAGAAGTAGAATAACGCTATACACCAACGGAAAATTATGAACTTCAAAAAGAATTTATTATTTTCGAATTTCATAAAAATGTGTGTGTGTGTGCGTGTAAAAACTATTTAGTTACAATTAATATAGAATCATAAATACTGTTTCAATGATGAGTTATATTGTTGACATTAATTAAATTATTACTTGATCGAGTTTGCAAAATTTCACTTATTAATCTCGAAAAGTAATTCTTATTATCCAATTTTTTAAATTAATTTGGTAAATATCATTATTATTAATAATAACACATTTAGTTAATCCTAATTTTCGTAAGACAATAAAGCTGTATTATTATGTAACTTATTTATTTTCAGTACATTTATTTTTTTAATGTTCGGGAATCAATTTTGTCTGCAAACTCCTCTCCCGTCATTAGAAATGGCATGAGACAAACAAACACCCAATAGCCTGGTCTACCAGATGCAGGTTTGCTCTGCATCTGTTTTAGGTAATATCTGGTAGCCAACGGACCTTAGTCAATTCATGGCCGCCTTCCTCTCTTCCTTCATCAAGTAGCCTTTTCAATTCCCTTCCTATGGAATTAAATGGTTGTTACCAGTTTTTGCATCACCCTCATGTAGCCTGATACTCAAGAAACATGGTTTTATCTCTTGTTTTAAGGATTCAGCTGAACCAAGCCCCTTCGTACGAAAGGAAATATTTCTGCTCGGACTATTCCGTTTTTCTATACTTTTCTCTACAAATAAATCTGTTTTGTTATAGTTTTCCAATCAAAACAAAACATATTTCTCAGGAATTTTCATACATTTCATATTTCTTGGTATAAAATCCATAAACTAATTTGAATTTTTAACTAAATAAATGACAATTTACTTAATAATTATCTCTATAAAAATGAGTAAGCTCCAGGGCATCAATTTTCGGATATGTTTCTGGATGAAGTAAGTTACGGTTATCTGAATCACGCAGAATTAAGAATTTATTAAATTTTTCGATTCTTTAGCTCAAATCTTATTTAATATGACTTATTTAAATAGCGATTGTGAGGGTTCTTGTGTTACTATCCAGCAATTGCATCAAATAAGTTGTACTTTGTAGAAATCTATTCTATTATTTTAATGTTTTAGTAATTGCTGTGTTGTAGAATTTCTCGGATGAACTAACTAGTAACCAATAATATTTTCTACATTGAAGGTCAGCAGGATGTTTATTCTATTCTATCGTAACTATTTAATGGAAATTTGACAAAACTTTCAGGAAAGGCCGCTTTAATTTTTTAGAATCCTTAGTTTTTAATTTGTTATTACATATTGTATTGCTCTAAGAATAAATTAGTAATTGGTCATTATTAGACAATAGAGGTGTCGGATACTTCTTGTGTAATCAACATCCATGAACGACAAAATTAATTTTGGAACATTATTACCAGATTACGTCATAACAGTCCCAGACCATTACCACATTACTGATCGTCGACATAGACCACCTCCTGTCGCTGCACCCAGATCATTCTTACTTTTTTGAAAATAATCAAAACAAATTAAATTAATTATTCAAAAGAAGCAATTTAACGTTTAACACTTTCTGGGAGGTTTTATAATTATCGGGCTGATAGTTCCAAGAGGAAGACTTGAGAATTTCCGGAGAGGAAACAATGTGTCGAGCGTAAATCGCTGATCGACCCCAGAGTCCTTATCTCCTGAGATCGCCCCTTCGCCCTTTGATCCACACAGAGCCTCGCCCTAGTCAGTCCCTACAGACACTCACTAAAGTGTTGATTTTATAAATTCTCCACGACAAGTTCCTTGTTCTTGTCGCGCCAGCAGGATTCGTCCTTTTTTTTACTTGACGACGTTCCGCCAAATGAATTGTCCCATTTGGTCCCCCTCCAGCCTAAGGGCGCAGGGGAGTCTACTGACCGGTGTTCGTAAAACCCGTTCCAGTACATATACCGAGAAACACAAATTATAAACACTGGTGTGCAATTTCTACATTATACTATGCAGAATAAAAATCATTAATTATTACATTTCTCGAAGAACGATTTTTATGTTAAAACTAAATTAAATTACTTATGAAATTTCCATAATTTGGTAAAAAAGTAAGTTAGAAACTTATGGATAATAAAAACTAATTAAAAAGCACCACTTCACTACATAACATACACCTTCTTATAATTTAATATGTGAAAGTACATTTTCAATCGGTGTTTGTGACCAACCATTTCCTATAAGATTTCTCACAGGAAATTTATCATTAATTTTTCTCATTCTGCATTTAGTGTTTTATATTCATGATCATATCCACATTGACATATCAGCTCCTTTCAAATTTCGTTTGAAATCATCACATTGTTGATTCTCTTCGTATGTTCTTGAAAGATACTAGAACCAATTTGTTATTCTTATAAGAGAACTTGGCCAGAGTTTTCATTTTTACATCTTTGTCTAAGACAACTATTTGCAAAATTTAAATCTCATTCTCAGCCATGTGCCCGGAAATTGGATTATTCTTTTTTAAAATAAATGTTTATTTAAAGTCGCTTTAACTTCTTGTGGTCATCACCGTCTGATTATTTACAAATGATCGATAATGATAACAATTGCGAGATATTTTATGTTACGTTTGTCTTGGTATTAAAATGTACTTGGTTAACAGCAATTAAAATTTCTACAGAACAACCTTCAAATTAATAGTTTTATGATTATATACTATTGCTATCATAGTATGTATATTTAACTTAGAGGGTTTACATTGTTCGCATTTATTCCGGGTTTCTGTACAGAAGTTTCATAGAGGTAGTCGTTGTCAACGAACTGATATCATACATTTAATTTTTTACCTATACATACTTAAGTAATATATGTTGTAATCAAGTTTGTATATGAGGTTATTGTAATAATTTTTTTCAGTATTAGATTGTAAATTTCTGATCCACATTTAGCGGCATTATTGTAATTAATTTATTTACCTGAATGCTACTTCGGCCTCTACGCTCGAGCGACATGCATACCAAAATTTCTTCTATTTAAATTTATTGTTTCTTTACAATTCCAGATGAGGTCCCAGTCTAAGGCGTCAATAAAGTTAATAATTCTTCTGAGTAACAGACCCTTTTACCATTTATTGTAATGAACACTATGTTATCATAAACTTATAATTTATTTACCCGATGTGGTACAAAAACAATGGATGAATATTCGTCTTTGTTTTAATATATTTACTTTGTTAAGAAATTATATATACATAATATTTATTTTCTGGCTTTGTAGTGCCATGATTTTGTATCATTCGAAATTAAATAAGAAGAATGAAGATGTAATTCATCAAAATTTTCCCGTGTTGGGTATCTTTGTAAAAATTAATAATGTAATGGCCAAAGCAGACAACTAAGAATTAATAATAACCCAAAACGACTCACACATTATTATAATTAACTGCAGTTAATTTGTAGTGGGCTGCTGGTAAGGTCCACAGATTGTGGAAGAAGGGTGTGTAATTATAAGTTTCTGTTAACGTTTTATTATACGAGTAATTTTTGTTTGTATTCAATTATAATGACTACTTATTCATTATATAACATTAATTTTCAATATCAGTATTGCAACAATGTAAATTATCTTCGTGAAAATACCAAACGATGACCACCTGTAGGTGTCATACGGTGCTTTAGTGTCTAAAGATAATAAGTAAATTGATTTACTAATACGTACCTCCTTCAGGGGGGAGAAAGTGCGCTATTATTAAAATTGCGGGAAAAGCAGTTGGGGTTAAAATATCAAATACAATAAGAATATAATTATAACTTATTAACTGCATATATTATCCACAAATATTTCATTGGTTTATGAATTAATTTTTTTAAATATTATGCTGATATTGTCAAACATGCAAAATGCAGTCGTCGTAAATGTGGTACAACTAAAAATCGAGAAAAAAATCACTATGTATTGCAGATTGCATATTTTGTTTATAATGGTTCATTTAAGTATTGATTAAATGCGTAACTCAAAATTCCATTTAATTAATAATCAGAGGTACTTATTTGAAAAATGTTACTACAGATCGAAATTAAGCGTGTATATATTCACTCGCTTAATTATTTACGTTCGTTTAGTAATTGCGTATTTTACGTATGAGAGAGTGGCTAATTGTAATAATAAAATTATCACTCCTATGCACAGCACCAATTGTGAAAACTGAGGCATGTAAAAAAATAATACATGAATAATCTAAATTAGAGACAAAAAAAGAGCGAAACATTATTCTAGTGGAAATAACTGTTTATCACCCGCACTCTTCAATTAGTGGCGGTAATCTAGTGCAAATGAGCAGTGCAACCACCTGTCCAGAAAATCTCACCTCACACGTACCAATACATATATAAAAAAAGCCTTCTCGCGTGCCGGCAATTATATAGAGGTTTAGAATAGCTTCACCGCATTCCAGTCGAGAACCTGCTGATAAATTATATACCTGTAACAACAAGTGTTTTCTGATTCTCATTCAAAACAGTTTCATGCAATATTCATGGGCAGCTACCGTGCGCCTGTATAATTGCCTCAGGGAGGGGGAGGGGGAGGGGGGATCAGCTGATGTCCTGCCGCGGGGCTAAGCACTATCCTTCCACTATTAAAACATCCGGCCGCCGGGGAGGGGCTCTTATGCGAAAAATTACATCATCATCTGCATAATGTGGCCAATGTATTCACAGTCTTCAAGGTTCTAAGTAGTGAGTTATGAATTTCATAACGAGTGCTGCGGTCAGGATATTTATATCCGCCAGAGGTTATTCAGATCTTTCGTTGAAGATAGTGTTTACTGTCGGCGGGGAAATATATTAACAGGTCAAACACTAATTCTATTTTATTCCCACCTCAGAATAATTTGAACGATGAAGATGTCGCCCAATCAGACACACTGAGTGTTCGTACGAGTCTCATTATAAACTCATTTATAGTAAGGACATGGGGCGAGATTGCAGCCATAATTATCAATCGCTTTGAAGACCCAAGGGGTTTGGTAAAAACATCCTGAAAAGCTTTTGGAATTGAAAGAATTTGGTCCAATTCGTCAACCACTTCTAGATTTTTTCCATGTTTATTAACTATGTTCATATTTATAATCTCCCTTTCAAGTGATACCGCAACAAATAATTCAAAAATAAAGCTAAATATGTCAGAAATCAAATTTAATTAACATTTACACAATATAAATACAACGTTTCATCAAATCTTTGTGGACTTTTCAGGTAAATTTTATGTGACGAGAAATCGTTGTGTCAATATATAAACGTTGTGTTTATACTAACTAAACGTAAACTAAGCCGACCTCCTGTGATCTATTGGGAAGCGTCGTTGCCTCATAACACAGGGGTCCCGGGTTCGAATCCTGACACGGAGACTGGGATTAAGACTGCTGGGAAATCGATAAGCTGACCTCGTATCACTCCAAATTCGGAGATGACAGTCTGGAGTCAATCTGGCAGGTCAAAGCCCTGAATGGGTTGCAGAGCCGAGGAAGAAAAAGAATTCTCACTTAGTCTGTCTTCCTAAAACCAAATGCATATATATATGGTCAGCTTAAGCTCCCTATTTTATATATTTACCAGTATTTATTTAAGAAATTAAAGAACATTATTTTTCATATTTATTAGTATCTTATACCTCACACTACTTCTCTATATCCTTAAAACAATTGAACGACCCGCCGACTTTAAAGTTCGATCAGCGATTCGTATCTCGAAGAAGGAGAAGAAATGTTAATTACTTTTGTTTCCTGACATATATGACCGCATTTAATTTTCTTTATTTTACGTAATGACAGAAAAATAATATTTAAATAATAAAGTAAGCTTTGAGTTTAATTTACTCTTACAGTACACTATCCATATCACGTTTATTTAAGGAAGGTAAACGTGGTATATTGAGAAAAAATTGTACAAGAAACTGTGAAAAAAATTCATCTAAACTTGGGGTAAGATTTTCAGAATAAAAGCCTTTTGAATTGAATAGAGTACGGTAGTGTTACCGAAATAGTACCTAGAAAGTATTTTACACGCACAGAGACCAGAGGTGTAGCAGATCCCGTAGAAAGGTTTAGAGATAATGCCATTTTCATAGCAAATGTTGATTAACTTGGCAAACTACCTGAAAACGTTCCTTCGTTGTGTTACTTAAGAACTCATAACTCCATACATATGAATGCACACATGCAATAACAAAAATTGTTAGGAAAATAAATTATTTAAAGGGAACTGAACAGTGGTGAGGAAATCTGATGCTAAAAGTAATGAATTTGCATTGTTATGATTGCTATTGGATGAATATTCTCAAAGTTTAAGAATCCGCAAGACGGTTTCAACCCCAGTATGATAGATATTCGGCATGTAATATTCCCGTAGCATATTTCGATCGTTTCTATAAATTATGAATATATCATATTGACTCTCTGCGCTAAGTACCGGCAGCTAGTTGAAGACTTAGTATGAGAGTAAAAACTCGTATTTCCACCGGATCCCGTTATTTTCTGCTGCAAAAGGGCGACGCCCATAGGCTGACCACGCGGCCATAAAAATTGTTTGGAATCCAATCCAGAGCCAGAAATGGACTGACAGGATTCTGAGCAAGCCAGTCCGGTCCTCCGCGTCTCCGCGTCGTGTCACCTGGTCCATTCATATGCAAACTAGCGACCCGAGGAACCGCGGGGTTTCATTGGCCACAGGCGCGAAAAAAGCGGGGGGTCGAACTGCAGGGGGCATTTGTAAACAAACGAGTTACTACCTGAAAACAAGGCCAATCATTATCCTACCAGGTGCGGGCAAACTCGGAGCAGAGGACGCAATTTTAGACGATAAGCTCTCGAGAAACTCTGCGGGTCTCGCGTTAAATTGGTGGCTGTGCTGTACCTATGTCACGAATATTTGTAAGTTTCTTCCCATAGGTGTCAAGCAACCCTCGTAACACCGAACGATTTATATTTTGTTATTATTATTAGAAGTCTTAATTAGTATATTTTAATTAAACTGCCGACACCGCTCTTGATACTTCTTTTTAATAACTATTCATGGAGTTGTAGTCTGTTTCCTACTTCAGAATTAAAAGAACCTTCCAGATCATCCTCTCAAAAATTTAATTTAACTAGCTATCCGTATATCTGGTGGTGAATCGATACTCCGACCAGGTGTCACTCCAAATGCAAAATGTGTCATGTAAAATGACAGCCCGCAGGTGACCCGGTAGACCCAGGTCCTCAATGGGCAGTAGAGCATTTCTTCTTTCTTCTCTGGCACTACAGCCCGATTCAAGCCAAGACCGTCTTCACTACTCTCTTCCACATGGATCTATCCATAGCTACTATCTTCCAATTTTCGACACCCGTCACTTGAAGGTCCTTGTGTACACCATCTATCTAACTTAAAGTTGGCCTTCCCCTCTTCCTCTTATCAATCATCTTGCAGAAAGTTACATATATTTCCCTGCTCAATTCTGTATATGTGGCCTAGCCGCCTCATCCTTTCAGCTTTAAATATTTTTATTATCTCAGGTTCTTTATACTGATCATACAGTTTTGAGTTATATTTAACACTCCAAATTCCTCCATCCTGAGTTGGTCCATACATTTTTCTTAGGACTTTCCTTTCACTAATCTGTAGTAACAGAACAGGTCTGATTAGGGCTTTGTAAAGCTTCATTTTGGTTGCAATTTCAGCCCACGATAACATAACTCATTTGCCATTGTAATTCGACTACTAATTTCTGCTGAATTATTTTGTGTTATCAGGTTTCCCGGGTGTTTAAATTTAGTTACCCTTTCAAGTCTGTGATAATTAATTTCCAAGTACCTGTCCTTTACTGGTCGGTACGATATTTCCATAAGTTTGGAATTTTCCACATTAACAGTTAATCAAATTTCTTTGGCAGTCGCTTACAAATTTTGTTATTCCTTTATTAGTTCTCTAGTATTTCTACCTATGATAATTATATCGTCTGCATAAGCCATTATTTTGTATAGATTTATTAAACTGGTGCCTCTGGTATCTATATTATATTTTATTATGGTCCATTCTAGGGCAATATTAAAGAGTAAGCATGATAACGCATCACCTTGTATTGGTCTTTTCCCTCCATTCATCTCTTCCGTAAGCTGATTTCCAACTTTGATTTTACTTTTAACTTTTCTTAGTGTAGTTTTTACAAGTCTTACCAAGTTAGCTGGTATCTGCATTTCATTCATGGCCATGTACAGTTTTTCTCTTAAGATGCTACCGTAGGCAGATTTATAATTAATAAATAAATGGTACGTTCTAATATTATATTGTTTCCTCTCCAATATTTGGCGGAGTGTGTTTTATGGTCCGCGCTAATTCGTAGCGCCGCTATTTCACAGATTGATTTTAAATAATGTTAAGTTTGTAACAATCTGTATTATATCATTTTCTCTAGACAGCCTTTAGTTATTACAGAAAATAAGTCAAATTTACTTTTCATGCTTTGAAGTGCAGTTTATAATTTTAACAAAAAATTTCCTTTATCTTTGGTATATTAGAATTGGAAACATTTAATTACAATGTTATACTAACATAATATCTCATTTTAGGTTAGACACTATGTATAGAGTCAATTATTAGCTCATAGAAGTGAGATATTTTAGTTTCTATTCGCTCTGATAAACCGATACTAGGCCTAGACCAATTTAGGGGCAAGGTCAGTTCCCGAAGTTCAAGACCAGACTATTCACACTCAACTTTGTCTGAGTTGGGGGTTGCAGACACTCGGGTAGAAAGTAAATGCAAAGTAAGAGTGCGTGCTGAAGACGCATAATACACTCATGGCAAGAAAGTAGATGCATAGTTTATCGAATGGTGTGCGTAGGAGTTGGGAGATAATTCCCAGTTTGGAATTAATTGCCTAGCCAATTTTAGAATCAACACTTTAGCCAAAACATTAATGTACCTCTATTTTGTTTCTATTTAAATGAAATTTTGCTTTATTTATAAACAATAATTTTGTGTTAAGACTTAATATTCATTTATTCGCTACATTAATTAATTAACATATTACTCAGAAAATTTTGATATAAATTTATTCTTAAAGTGCTTAAACACTATATATTACGTTAATTTAACCTTATCGGGTGAAAAATATTCCAACAATGAGTTGTCACAAGAATTAATATTATTTAATAATAGCCATGTTTATTAGTCAAATTAAATTAATTGATTAACTGAGTTAAGAGATAAAAATAATAAAGATCTATATCAAAAATTATATCTCACTCTGAGAAATATTATAAAGAAAATTATTTGATTGCATAAAATTTTTATTAAAATATTATAATATGGAATAATAATTTTAATGTTGTATATTTCAATTAAGGATTTGCTTATAAATCATTACGAAATAGAAAGATGATTATTGTTAATTAACTGAAAGTTCCTTCTAATAAATGCTGTTTAACATTAATAGAGTATAAGCGAGTGTTATTTGACTGTCATTCACAGGTTTTATTAAATCAATTGTACCAAATAGGATATAACAGATTAAATATTTTATTTTTCGGTACCAATCTGAAAATAACATAGATTAAGTAATTGAAATATGACATTTCTGGAAGAAACTACTGATATGCTTTACTCTATAACAGTCTCAAAATGTAAGATTAAACAGATACTTGCCAATTCAATCTTCAGGGTCAAGAAATAATTTTTATGTCAAGGTGTAACCTTATTCGAAAGCAACAAATTGACTTTCGTCATTTCATGGGTAACTTAAGGAAAATATTAAATTCGCAAATAAGCAAGGAAGCTGTGCTAAGTTCTTATTTCAAGATCTGAGCCAAATAAGTAATATTAGCCTTTTATACACTAATTTTCCGGAATGACAAAAAGGACAAAAAAGAGGTTTCTTCATTATTTTCTAAGATGATTTTATAACTAGTTTACATGATATGTCATCGTCGTTTCCCTTCGAAAAATTAATTTTTAAGTCTCACTGTCCCACTACTGAATTTTTAATGGTCGTATTTTTGTATTTTAAAGAACATATGGTGAACCAGTATGTGTGTGTGTGATTTGGAGATGCGAGTTCACTCTTTACATAAGCAACCTTGAAGATTGCTAGAACCAGTGGTGGTGACATCAGGGTAGACCCGTTCTGGCTGCGTTGGGGCCAGGACTTGATAAGCTGAAACTAGTTCGCAGCCTCGCAACCTTCCAGAGATATCGGTGGCTTTGTAGCGACCTCAATCCAAGGGTACTTCACCCGACTGGTTGCCTCGCTTCCAGTTTTGAAAACTGAAAAAATAAAATTCAGTTGAAATATTGTTATTTTTTTGTCTGTCCAGCATCAGCCAAACAGAAATGATAATATTCCATGAAGCAGAGTTTCAAGTTATACGTCCTCCTAATCACCATTCAACATAAAGGTAAATATTATGCTAAATGTATCAGATAACTGTAGGTCTTACCGCTGGTTGATGAAGGAATTTAATTTCTTTGTCATCCTGAAAACTGGCAAACGTTAACGAGGAAAATGTTTTTCCAACACTAAGGTTGCCACATGTCACAATCCACGCATTGCAGATGAATGTTTCTGGCCATGATGTAGAATAATTAGTGGATATTATTATCTGCTTTTCCATTGCATTAGAATAGTTGAATTTAAAAGGGGATGTAAGAATAAAATGTAGTTGGAAAGGAATTATTAACTAGGGAAAAGAAAGCCAGAAATTGGTCGAAGACAAGAATGAAGTAGAAAGAATTAAGAGGGTAACGATTTGAAGGTAAAGAATTTCTGTTCTTACTCAGGGGTAGAGGGTATTCAGTATAAAGGCACGAGAGATAAAACGACTCGAGTGGGCGTAGACCTACTCGGTTCATCTCAGTTCTTGAGTGATAGCTATCTCAGTAATGAACTCTCCAATAGGGTTGTTTGGACTCTCATTCCTATGCACTTAATTCCTTCCAACCTGAAGAAGAACAGATTTTACTCTCCGAAACGTCTGTTTCCTAATTCTTCCCGCTATATTGGTGTCTTTGACCTATATCTTTCCCCTCGCTATGAATTCAGTTTCACCTTCAATTAATTCTTAATAATAATGTTCTTTAAATTGGAAAACCCGAGACGAATATCTACTAATTATCTTATTGTTGCACGGAATGATTATTGTAATTTTATCTCTTCGTATTTCTTCCCGTGGGTTTTAGTGTAATAATAAGTTCATTGGAAAGCGCCTCGACCGATCCGTGACCTTTAGCAGATTTACGGAAGTATCGCTGCTAATTTACTAATCGATAGTCAAATTGTGGTCAGAGATTATGTTTCAAAAAATCGTCTAACAACAAAAGTAGGGTATTGAAAATAACGTTGCTGTCTAAGATAATGATACTTTTAAATACCTAATGACAAATATTGTATTTAATATGTTCATGGAAAAAGAAATAAAGAAAGATAAACACGAGTTTGTAAAAAGTTCATAGTTCAAGGAATAAAATTAAAACACTGTTATTTGATAACATATAGTAATTTTATCAGAGTCAGCAGAAGATTTTGAATATCTGTTGAACGACATGGACTCTATCGTGAAAGCAGTGTACGCAATGGGAATTAAAGGAAATAAAACGATAGTAATATAGAGTAGTCGAAAGTAAAGTTGTTTAAAAACAAAGCAAATAAACAAGTTCTTAATTAGTTAGTTGATTTTGACTGTAAAAAGGGATCCATATCAACATGCAAAATAATCTTAAAAAATAATTACGAGTTACTCGAATACGTGTTTAAAATATAATTCAGGCTCATTATAAATTTAAAAAAATATATGGATGAAGTACCATCGACGAACACTTCTATCACAAGGGCAACCCGTGCAGTTAATGCAGTTATGAACGATGATTTTAGGTATAACTTCGATTATTCTTAAACTAGTTTTGAAATTTATTCAGATTAACAATCTAGTTGTTAAATGTAGCTGTCTGTGCTAACTTATTCTGTGCGAGCCTTTCAACTTCCGCTTAAATACCACAGCTTCCCTAATCTGCTCGCAATATTCCATAATTGACCTCCCTCGTCTGTTCCTACTCCACACACTTCCCTCTAATGCTAAGTTTATGAGACACTCATGTCTCAAAACGTAGTCTATTAATCTATCCCTTGGACAAAGTCCTCAATATTGTTCTCTCTTAGCTTACTCTGCTTAGAACTCCTAGTTTGTTATTCTATACACCCATCTGATTTTCAGCATTCTTCAATAGCACCAAATTTCAAAAGGTACACCTTCTTCATTTACACGCCTCCTACTGTCCACAAATAACGCCATACGAACATTTAAATAATGATTTCCTAATATTCATACTAATATTAGCCCTAAGTAAATTCCTGTTATTTTTTCCGAAAGCTTTTCTTGCATATACTATACTACTATTTATGTCTACTATAATTCTACCATCCCTTGTTATTATGCTGCTCAAGTAGCAGAATTCCTTAACTTCCCTAAAAAATATAATTTCTCAATCTATTATCACACTTCATTATTCCGCTATTTCCTCTTTACTACACTCCATTACCTTGGTTTCTCCTCCATTATTCCCCATGTTTTACTCTTTTTCAGCTTCCAAATCTCCTTTTGCCTCCAATAATACCATCATCAGGAAACCTCAGGGGTTTTATTTTTCCTCCTTGTAGTAAGATTCCTTTTCCATATTCCTTTCTAACTTTCTTCGTCGCCAGTTCTATATTTAAGTTAAAGAGCATTGGCGACAGTCTGTATCCTTACTTGATTACTGCTTTCTTTTCTTGCCCTTCAATTATAATTACTCCTTACTGCTATCTGTAGAGGTTAAGAACAACTCTTCTTTCTCGATATTTTATTCCTGCCCTCATCGAAATCCTTAGTAGTGTTGTAGTTTACATTGTCAAAGGCCTTTTTTTAAAAATCTACAATGCCATGAACGTTGGCCTACTTTTTCTTATTCTGTCTTCTAAAATTAGACGCAGTGCCTCTTAAAACTATTTTTGATTAACAATCTTAGTGTTACTAAATTATTTTATTGCAGGAAACTATTACAATGAGGAAGAGCATGCTTGAGTATGAGCATCTTTTGTAAATAAGTCTTGGAAATACAAATCTTTAGATTTAGCCCGGTTAACAGCTGTTTAAAGAAATGCAGGCGATTCAATTTTAGCGAAATGCTGGGCCCTGGAAGACGTACGGCCGACGGACGCTGTTTTCTATTAGTCTGGCGGGCAGAGCGAGCCGCCGTCCGGTAGATTTGTCTCTGGACTTCCTCCGGCGCCCCTCGGCGCAGTGAATCTTCCTACGAGGGGCCATGGATATCTCGTTATTCACACCGACCTCCGTCTTAATAAGGAAGCCCTTGAGCGATGCCGGACAAAAATATATCAGTAGGGGCCACAGAAATTGTGTTGCATTGTCAGAAAAACGGCTTCATAATACTTATAATTATTAACACGTAATTTATTGAAATTAGAGAAAAACAAATAACGGGAACAGGTAACAAAATTTTATAATTACAGTATCTTACATAACTTTAATTTATTCTATTTCTTGAATAGTCATAACGATGCTACATGCATATTAGTCTCATTAAATAAATGCCCCTCAAGTTTTACAATTATTTGAGTTAGAACAGAGAAATATTTCTACTATCAATTTTCAACTAATCGAACATTGTACAGGGAAATATAAAACAGAATTGACTTAAATTATGGTTGACTTGAGTACAACTTAAATAATTTCCACGAGTAACGAAACTAAAGTATTTATTTTCTAGTCAAAAACTCCTGTGTTCAAAGGTTACCCTGAATTTCTATTTGTTGGACCAAACTGCTGTGGCGAAGTGTTTATCATAACTGTCTCCTATGACAGACGTCCCGGACTCGGATCCCAGGGAGAACATGGATCAGCATAATCAAGGAAACTATTGCTCAGATCTTCTCTTCTAATATTAAGAACTTTTACAATGACAGAATTATTGTCAAACAATGCCACGCGTAGTACACTATATGATGCTATGATGTGATGGAGGTAAATAATTAATATCAAGCTACACAACTACCTCACTGTCCACTTAATATTCTGTGTGTAACTCACCATTAAAACTATTTGAAACATGATATAGACTACGAAAAGTAAAACATACTAAATATTTCTGTTTCGACTGAATTTTTCCTCAAGATTACTGCGCTATTTGAAGAAATAAAATTTTCATAAAGTTTAGGTTGTACTTTATTCAATCGCAGTTATGAAAGTACGCAATTAAAAAAGATAATCATTAGTTCAAGAAGACCTTAATGAGAAGAATGGATGCCTGCAGAAGTTTTCTCTCGCACGTATTTCTCCCTTCGTTGACTACGGGGCTCACCAGACTGCGTTGGGAATGCTTCGTTCTTTCTATAATTTTTTCAAGATTCTCACATGCCGATGCATCTTCATCTATTTCAAAAGGTGTATGTACTGGGATCGAAGACCTTGGGCATACGGTAAGAGTTTCCCGCTGATCCCATTGGCTCAGTCGGTCCAACTGCCTCGTACAACTGGTAGAGACAAGGAGAAGGGAATGCTGCGAACCCACATAAAATTAATCTCCCGTCATTCGGAAGGGCGTGAGAATAGTGCCTAAAATCCTGACCTATCTCATGCATGCTTTATAGGGGTTTCCTTGCACATCTGTTGGTGAAACACCGGGTAGGATCCTTAAACTATAGCCCGGGACCCTAGTCAACCCTTCACTACCTTGCTCTACCTTCCATACCCCTCCCTTTCCTGTGCTATTAAAGAGGAGTTACTTGTTTCAGGATCACCCTCATGTAGCCTTCTAACCGAAAATCGATCATGAGGTTATGAAATTGAATTAAAGGGTTAGGATGGAAAATCACGAACGAACCGGAAATCGAATCCGAGACCGCCAATTGGTACGTTGTTCCCTCTGCCGACCCTCTAGCAGATATCCCAGTTGATTCTCATTCACGTACGAGCTTTCACCCTGAAATAAAACACCATAAGGTAAGAATATGATATGGCGTCGATATAAATCACTCTAAATTTAGAGGTTGCAGTCTATCTCTGAGTATAAAAAAAGTTATCTAATGCATAATTTAGGTGAAAAAATAATACAGAATTGAGTTTCAGCAGTTCTAAGTACTATTTATAGATAGAGGGCGGTGCGTAATGTTTTTTAGAGCAATATTATGAAAGACATATTCTACGCTGGTTAACAAGTAAATATTGATAAAAACAATTATCACCAGACAGAATATTCATATAGGAATAGATCGATACATCCAAAAATCCTGAGAATTGTCCGCTTATCCCATTGGATCAGTCGGCCAACTTCCTCCTAAAACTGAAAATAACGTTATATGCATCATTCACAACAGAGTAAGGTTTACATGATAATACGTAAGGTCAGATAACAAAGTCATCAGTTTAGTTATAATACAGATCAATTTACGAATATTTTATTTATGTAATTTTGCTTCAAATTTGTACTTATATATAATTCAGATCCCATTCACTACTCGTAAACCTATATACACATAGTCTTTATTTCATTGAATTTTAATTAAATAAACAGCCTTTAAATGCTGTAAATGTTTATCTTAATTTTTAAATAAATTCTACGCATTCGATTGAGCTCTAAAATTCCTTATTTTATTTATCAACAGCCGAAAAACTTGCAGTCTTGGAGTTTTATAATAAGGCATCAAACTCCAATCGTGACTCTGATCCTGGACATTATTCCAAAGTTTTGAACGGCTCTTTCTAAGAATTTTTGTTGTTCAATTACTGAAGTTTAAAGCGTACGTATATTATACCATTATATTGATTAGAATTGTGCGCTTTTCAACCGCGCGAACCCGTATTGCGTGACGCATAATGACATGTTGCTTTGCTGAGATGGGAAAATGAGTTGTTGACAGGTGCTGTATTGAAGCAGCTGGAGAAAACATTTTTCACGTCTTGAAAGGGAACATAAATTAAAATAGTTATTAAACGTTAGTGGTCTGTTATAAGGGGTATTTGCAACTCGTATATTACAAATTCCCCATCCCATTGAATGGTTAGAACGGTATTTCATTGCGTATAGGGTAATATTTTCAAATGTTTTGCAGTCGTATTTCGTTAATTTCCATGTATCGTAATTTCACTAATACCTATTATCTAAATCAAACAATCCATAGCATTTACGAAGCTTCCATAGTGCAGGGTTGAAGAACATATAATAAAGTATTTCCGTTTTTACCTTCAAGATTTTTAAGGCAATCAACTCATTTAACACTAAACCACAAATTCGCGTTTCGTATAACCATTGGGTTGTTAATTCTGTTAACAATTTCTCTTGCATTTTCAAGGAATTTCTATAATTTACTAATGGTAAAGCTTATTTTTTCCCTTCGAAGACAATTGCTTCAAAAACCGATTTCAGTCTCATCACCCATTTAGACGAAAGCAATTACAAAGTATAGGGACATACCGAAAATATGAAATAATTATTTGATATATGCTTTAATCTTAGCAGTAATTTATGTTCAGTTTTGTTTACAGTTATTGCCACATTCTGAATCAGAGAAAAATTTTGAAAATTTTTCTGGCATTCTGTTTACTTTATATTTGGTCTACAATATAACATAAAAAATAATAGTCTGACAGGTAAGTTTTGTGGGTTTCCTGCACATTTTTTCGGCTATACCACTACTTGTGCTTCCTTCTCTATATTTGGAGCTGACAATATTTAAGTTCAATAAAGTATAGAATGATGCAGCGGGCATCACATATCTTTTCTAAGGATATTTGAAATTGTGTACAGGTTATAAATAATGAATGTATAAAATATATATTATTAATATTATTCCTTCGCTCTGCAGTTCATTCAGGGTCTTTGCCTGCTGGGTCGACTGGGGACTGTTATCTTAAATGACACATTCTGAATTTAGAGAGGGATACGTTGTCAGCGTATAGATTCTCCAGCAACCTTCATAAAAATTATAATAAAAATTAAAAATTATTTTGTTTTTTACATTAAAACAAAAAAACATACAAAGTGAATGTTTTATAAAATATGTCAATCTCAATGTTATATTTTTTTAGGGGAAAGGTGGGTAAATTGGCCAGGTTGGGAGTTGGGAAAAGTGGCTATTAGTTATTTTTTTGTCCTCGACAGTATTGATTCCTACCAACAAGTGGCCAGACTAGGTGAAATCGACACCATTAGTTTTGTCAGTGACGTTGACAAAGGAAGCTTGCTCCGTAATCTTTCTGTGAAAACTTTTAGCATTTCCGATCGTTTGATGTAAGGTAGATCAGGCATATTACTTTAATTGCTTCACCCTTGTGTAGAGCAATAGGTTTTTGCGATATCACGGTTCACGCAATGCCTTTGTATTGTTTCTCGTGTGAACCACTGATTCTGACATGGCGTCCGGTCGGGAAAAATGGTCAAGGTGACCGATGGCCATTTATCGACAGTTAATTTTCAATTTGTTTGTCCCATTGAGAATTAAATAATTCCATATTTTATGCATATTATAACAATTGAAAGGCAACATAAAATGAAGGTAAGAAGATAAAAGTGGGACCAAAAACTAAAAAGAAACTTTTTAAGGAACAAATAGAAGAAAATTTCATTGATTACGAAAGCGATACAGACTGCTTTACTGCAAGGAAGCTTGTTTTAGTTGTAAAGAAAATGAAGGATGATCAAGATGTCGGAACATTAACGTTGGGCTTATTTGCTGTGCGCTGGATGTGATGAGGACGACGACAGCTTCACGTGAGAATTTTGCACATGACTTAATATTATTCCCGAGAGGATAAATTGAGAATTAATTAGACTGACATAGTAACCCATAGTTGGCCATTGATTTTTATATTTACATCATTAGGAATAATTAATACTTCTAATTTGTTGACCTTTTGATGCCAACAGTTTACTGCAACACGTATCTTTCGCATTTGTATTACTCTTCTCTCAATAATAATTAGTGGTGAAATAAAAACTATAAGCCTTCCCATTTTTCAAACTAAACAGCCTATTTGGGAATAGTGGCAAAGAACTGGCCACTTTACCCCATTAAGTAAGGAAAAATGGTCACTATGTAAGCATTCAGAAAAACGTTTATGAATTCTATAAAATAATCTTTTACCTTAGCTATAAATATTTGGTGTGATGCCTTACAGTATGTAGATTCGAGATGTATACGTCCGAAGCTTCTGTTACATGGTTTCATGAAAATTCAATTCTCCTTAGAGTAGCCACTTAACCCACCGTTCCCTAATGATTAATGTACCGCAGAGGAAAATTCCCTTCAAATTCATCTCTTTAATATCCACTATTTCTTCAATTAGAGGAAAATATATTCGGATACTCTAAGTCATGTGTGGCGGGGATATAAAATTTCCCATCTTGGTCAGGCGCCGTAAAGTCGCATTTGAAATCTTGATGATTAACGTGCTCAGCCACCATGGGACGATGACCTGTGGAAATTTCCCGAGGGTCAGCCTCTTTGTTCGAAATTACGGATCCCCCGATCTTGGTGTAGACACAAGCGTGGAGCGGTCTCTTACGTCGTAGTGGGGTGACAGAGAGATGAGTTGGGAAGTCACAAGGAGACGAGAAGGACAGTTCGTATGGCGACTTGGGAAGAGAGGAGAAGGAAAGAGAAGGAAGATGTCTAGATAGATCAGATTGGCTAAGATTTAGGAAAAGGAGATCTGCGAGAAGATAACGAAGAAATATATGATATTACCGTTAAATTTATATTCTAAAAGAAAGAGATCTCAGTAACTCATCAAATACAAAACATAAGCCCAACAGAAATTATACAAACTTATCCGAAATTATAAAAATCTTAATAGAGAAGGAAAATTGGTCTTCTTCTAGGCGGGACTGTACTCATCCAGTGTCTTCAGCCCGCTAAGATCACACCCGCCGGTGAAGGAGAAAGAGAAGTTCCACGACCCGTACCTGAGTGAAATCTCCTAGTACCGGATCAAGACTTCAATTCAACTATCTCAGAACGAAGCAGGTTCGCTTTTCGGCTCAACGTAATAAGCTATATCTCTGCTGCACGTTTTTTTCCCGCCATAACCCTGATAGTAAATTTGAGTCTCATGCAAATAAATACTCAGACTTTAGCCATAATAAGTTTCTTCAATATTTAAATCGTCCTCAATTTTCTACATATTTTGTAGAGTATTTAGGATCTAGATAGTTACCAGATTATAACAAATAAAAATTAGTTCTTTATTAAATTAAAATTTTTCTTCTTTAAGTTATTTCCCTGTATTTTGTTTTTCATTATCAGTAATGAAACCAAAGATGTTCTCATAAATCACTTTATATTACCGGAAATATACCCTAATTTTTAGCCGGAGCATTCAACAATTACTAGACTTTATTATATATTATATGTTGAATACTGCCGTTCGTGGAATATAATAATAGACATAGATGTACATTGCATACAACAATGGTGTGATCAAATAAAATTATATATTAAACGTTAATGTTAATATATTATTGTGAATTTTGTAATTTAAGTAATATTATAATTGAGGTAATACTGTATACATTTTTGTTGGTTATAAAAACACAAGATATTTGTTTTGAAAAACTTCTGCCTCATTATGAAAAATAACATCGAATAGAACTTTTAAAATACTAATAAATGAATGTAAAAGATCGATGTTCATTGGCTACTCAGCTTGTACTGTTGGAATATATATGGCTTGAAGATGTAAAGAATAGCTAATGTTGACTGATTACTATGAGATTATTGACGAAATTGTTAATTTTTGGCAGGTAAATTAAGTATATATATATATATAACTATATATAACATGATTTATAATTTTGTATATGAACGCACTTGATGTTATCTGTCTAATTTATTCATTTCAGATGAAAGCTTAATATGATTTTACAGTTTTTGGTTTCATTATTGATAATCATTGTAAATATCAGTCCAGTTATTTACTGATTAAGTGATCTCTTTATTTCACGAGCCTGACCCAAAAATTTTGGAGAAGATTACGAGTTATTTGTTCGTTGACAATACGAAAAATGCTCATTAATGAGTCGAGTTCTATATATAGATTTTTTCTGATTTCATGTTTAAAAATAATGATCCATAAATATGTGGGGACAAAAATGATTTTATCTTATGTGCTTGCTATTTATTTTAAATAGCTTCTCACAAGAAGTAAAACGTGCGTATGTGTCGGCTGAAATCGAAAATTAATTTACATTTTTAATTAATGTTTCTGAAGTGATGGTCGAACAGAAGTTGGTCAAGGGGCGCCATGGTGCCCTCGGGCTTTTGGTTGCTCTATATCACATTAAAATCCAAGCAATCTGATTGTAATTTAAAAGTAAAATAATTATAATTGAAAATTAGTTTTAAAAATACCATTATGACACATTCATCGTAGATTTATTTTTCTATCGCAGTATATTTGTAAAACACAGTGGAGTGCAAGAGAAAAAAAATCGTTACCGCTGAGTAGAAATAAAGACGTTTCTTTTAATTGATGTAAGATTCTGATGATTATATTTTACAAGGGCTCGTTTAAAGGACTTGCTGCATGTATTGTCGCAGGCCGCTTGCGTCCAAGTAAAAGAAAGACATTGCCTGTCGTCTTTGAGAGTGAGATGTGTTAACGACAGCGACATTCATATACGATTCCATGTCGTAATGGTAAGTCACGGGCGAAAAGGAAATATTTCATGATTGCACGCGGCTCTCTGGCAATGGAATTGGAAATTACCTTTCACGAGATCTCCAGCTCAATGCGCTGTTAAGAATACAAACAAACGAATACATTAAAGGGTTATAGCAAAAACGATGTGTGTAAAATAACTCTTCATCAGTTTTAGTTTGAATGCTATGTCATTCATGATCATTACCACTTACGTAACCATAATGACAGGTACAGAACAAAATAAAATTATGCAGGTTGTGTAATAGGTACTAACGGCATTCAATTAATAAATACCATAACCGATGTGGGCGATTGGAGCCCATTCCTTCCCAATTATTTCGAGTAAGACATGAAATTATCTCTATAACACAAAGAAACTTCATTCTTTTTTATATGTTGCGTTAAACAACAATGCACAAGGAATTTAGCGAGAAGAAAATCGCTCAATGCAATTTATTTTTCATTCACAAATTTGAAATAAAACCGATTGTTGCAAATAACGATTTACACTTAATTTATACACAATTTCCTATCTGGATGTTATATATATAGTAGATGTATATATATATCACATATGTATAAAACATAGATAAGTGAGTAATTATCCTTTTAATAAAACACTTTGCAGCTAACAACAAGTTAAATACGCAAAGCAATGTCTATTATAGGTTTTTCTATTGCTATATAAGACATTTCCTGTCGACTACCCTGTAGTTATAACTTTAATTAGCACGTAAATATAAAATCGAGTTGAAATAGGAACCTTACCTGCAAACTGTTCCGGTAATAGAAAATTAATGTTAATAAATAAATCTGACACTCTACATCTACTCGGAGGTAACGACAACCAATTGATATATCTCATAGTCACTTTACTTTTAAATTCATTATTGGAAAATTTAAGTTTATACAACGTATTTTAAACGTACTTATATTGATTTATTAAGGATTTGGAAAAGGACAGGAATAAAATATCGAGAAAGAAGAGTTATCCATAACTTCTACAGAAGGAGTCAGCAGTAATTAGAATTCAAGATCAATAAAATAAAGCAGAAACCACGAAAGGTGTAAGATGTCAGCAATGCTGTTTGGATTACATATAGAACAGGTGATGAAGAAAGTTAAAACGGAATATGGAAAAGGAATCATACTGTAAGGAGAAGAAATAAAAACCTTACGCTTTGGCGATGATATTGTAGTATTAGGAGCCATAGAAGACTTCGAAACCATAATAAATAGCATGAACGTGGTCCTGGAGAAAGAGTACAACATGGGGATTAATAGAAGGAAAACCAAGATAATGGAGTGCAGTATGGGAAACAAACGCTAGCGGCCTGCGATAATACGTCCAGTAAGCCCTTTAAACTAGTCATTGTAAAGTATATTCATCAGAATATTACATCAATCAAATGGGAAGTCTTTTTTATATAAACTGGAAGGGATATTTTGAAGGAAGTTAAGAAATTCTGCTGCTTGGGCACCATAATAACTAGGGATGAAAGAAGTAAAGTGCACATAAAATGTTAGGATTGCACAGACAAGGAAGACTTAACAGAAAAAACGAATTTACTTACGGACAATATAGTGTGATTATTAGAAAATCATTGCTAATAATGTTTTTATGGAGTGAGGCGTTATATGGGGCGAATCGTGGACGGCTGGAGCTGCAGAAGGGGAAAGAATCGAAGCCTTTGAAATGTGGTGCTATAGGAGAATGCTGAAAATCAGATGGGTGGATAGAATCACTAACGATGAAGTTCTAATCAGAACATAGGAAGAGTGAATAATATGGAGGACGTTGGTCAAGAGAAGGGATAGATTAATAGGCCACGTTTTAAGAAGGTCTTGTAAAATTAGCATTAGAGGGAAGCGTTTGGGTGGGGCAAGAACAGAAGAAGATGGAATACGCTTTGCAGATAAGAAAGCCAGTTATGCGGAAATGGAAAAGCTTGCGGGTTCCATCAGATCAGTCTTTCGACTGAATACTACAACAACAAACAATGATATTATTACGTCTACCGACTTGTGAAATAAATACATATTATATCAAAGGAAGTTTTAAAATTGAACAATTAATGAAAAGAGATGGAAAAAACTTGACCGGCCGGGAATCGAACCCGGGACCTCCGATCAGTATGGTTTGGTCATACCAGATCTGGAGTTGACTTTGATATCTCAGATGATAATTTAAATAAAATTTCATAACCTCTCAGGTAGAACTAGAAGGTATTTCTTCTATGATTGTATTAATGTCATTAAACTTATGATCCATTAATATTTATTATCCGATCTTCAATGAGATCCTAAAATTTGGGTCATGTTAGAAATCTGTTTCAGTAACTTGTACATGAGACTGATTCACGTCTACAGTATCTATGCAAGAATCTCACAGAGGGATTGGAGTCGACTCGGAGCAACAAGTCGAGATTTTTCCATCCTGATACTTTAATCTGGCGATAATTTTCAAGTGTTTCGAGATTGTTTTAAGAATACATTCAGTCATTGAGACACACGTATAAACTAGAAACTTATAAACTAAAAATCCGAAAAAAATGCAGTTTTGTAGGACAGATGGTCACTACCGAAA
Source organism: Eucriotettix oculatus (assembly GCA_034510155.1). Classification (NCBI taxonomy): domain Eukaryota; kingdom Metazoa; phylum Arthropoda; class Insecta; order Orthoptera; family Tetrigidae; genus Eucriotettix; species Eucriotettix oculatus. The sequence continues at coordinate 70,991,323 of CM067377.1, forward strand.
GTGAGACAAACGATAGCAGGGGAGTCCAAGCCTGTGAAGCAAAGGATGAAGAATAGGTATCGTGTTAAAGTTGGCAACCTCAGCATGGAAGTAGGTGCGTCTGAACGTGGCAAGAAAGCCCCTCTGCAAATTAGGTTACATCCACCCCCAATGCTGTGTTTCTATATACGTATTATATCATACTGCGAGGGGAGCTGACCAGTACAGTTCGTTCCCCTACAAGTGTCACCTGACAAGACCTTCACTCTCGGAAGTTTTGCTCTTTGAATAATATAAAAAAAAGTATAACAAAATTGATTTTTTTTCACGTTAAAGTGGGCAGGTTTTTCCAAGTCCATTCCTCGCCATACCATTAATTGTCTAACTATAAACAGACCGGAAACGTGGACTGGCAATTATTAGTCATCGGAGAAAAATCCTTTACCCATGAGCTGGACGCAATTACAAGTTACACATCATAACTTTTTAAATAAATTACAGAGAGAGCTTTTCTGACTCTTCCATTGACTAAAATAAATTTTCAACCTATGCTATAATAAATTAAGACTGAACGACACATAAATTGGCATGTTGTAAGGAGAAAGGTCCAATGTGAACAATTACATAACTGAGCAACGATGTATCGGCAATAAACATATATTTAAAACACAAGCATTAGTTGATTTAATCGGATACATGTCGTTCAAATTACTACTATAAATGAACACTTTCAGTCAGTTCGTTTCATTGTACGTCATTACGTTCAATAGTCTTGTAACCATTCATAAATGCGTGTAAACTAGAGTTTTGAAATATAAAAGTGGGTATTTCTAGATTAAATGTTACGGAAGACTATAATTTACGTGTGATAATAACTTGGAATTTCAGAATAACGGTATAATAAGACACACAAAAAAGTCTCATTCGTAATTTTTGTTGTTTTTCATAGAACTGGTTTTCTTCTTCACATCGAACTATATATTAACCAATATTTGTTTGTTTTATAGAGGACGACTTAAAATTACTAACATACTGTATAATAACTTCAAATGGATATAATTTGTTTCGACGAGTTATATACATTAGACATTCATGTTGGATATTTTCTAATGCTCTGATAAGGGATTAGGAAGATGGGATCAGAAAATGTATCTAAAATGTGGTTGTGGCATGATGCGGGGCCATCAGCCAGTCGGACATACAAGAAACAGTCGCGGTTCGAATGGCCAAGGCTGTTTCGTTCCACCCAGAAACCAACAATCAAAGGACGCCAATAGCTTCAATGACTTTTGGAGACACCGCCGTGCAAAGATCCTACAACCATGTAAAATAAAAACGTAAACCTTTCAAATCAAACCCCGTAATGAAACCAACAATTTAATGTAAACTGAACTACAAAGTTAATAGAAGAGACCAAATAAACCTAACTATAATAAGAATAAGACACACTAGTTTGTATACTTCTAAACAAACAAACACGCACATGAATTATTTGAGGAATTTAAGAGGGCAGGAAGAGAATTGGAGCTGCAGTCCATCAAGTAATCAGAATCCGGGACACCAAAAATTGTCAAGAACTCTTAATTTATAACAAGTAAATGACTGAATTTGAGTCATTGAAATCTTAATATCAATCAATATCTATTTCTATAACTGCCACAATTTTACAGGTCGTTTGTATCATTACTTAAAGGAATACCAAATTTACAAGTAAAAGGAGAATAACAATTTATTATTATTTGAAACAAAATATACTTTACAACCAATGAGAGAGAATTGATTAAAATCTTAAAATTGACTGTGAGTGGTATTTATATGGCATAACGTGTGTGCCGCACTCGAGTGATAAACATTATTGTATATTGTTAAGTACTTAAAATAGTTGTTACCTAAAACGTTCATTAAATTTACAAGTTTCGCGCTAAAAAGACCAAAGAGATGGATCAATTACCTTATTATTATAAATGAAATTCATTGTTTCAAATTTCGTACGTGTGTTTGTGATTTGTTCCGCATCCAAATCTAAACGCCTGGAGCAATTTCTACCAAAATTTGTACACATGTTCGTTACGACTCGGAAATGAGCACTGAACGGGTTTAAGACACGGCTATCACCTCCAGGGGCGGGGCTGGACGAGGCCGAAATTTTTAATTAGCAAAATCGGACGATATTTCCATCGAATAAATACTTCTCGTGGGAAATTACTGTTACGGTGTTTCCCGCGATACTATTTGTATCCGTCCTACTCTAATGACATATAGAAATGTCTACAAGATATATCATGCCCTTATGTTGTCTGCGTGAATGCGTGCGGCGGTGGTAGAGACGACGTTCGTTAGAAACAAAAAGTATAATGTTAGTTAGATTTTATCATTAATATCCCGGGTATCACCTGGCACCCAGCTAGTAGAATATAAAATAAAAATTTTAACTATTTGTACTGAAGAAAAATGTAAATGATTCCTCCATTTGACAGTTTCATTAAACGGTTACATAATAAAATCATTACCTTTTCATGTGATCGAAATTGATCTTTATGTAACTCCTCAGTAGAGCACAACCTGCAGAAAGTGCGGACACGAACCAAAACGTCGCTGTTACTTAAAACTTTTTCTTATATAAATTTCCTACTATTGGTCGTGAACTACATTAATTTCTATGCAATAAACAATAATAATTTTTCATATAATGTCAGATATGCTCAGAGAGTAATGTAGGGACTATGATTAAATTGGTAAACATTTAATTATAGTAATTATCTTCTTGAGTGTACATTTGGTTTGATGGAAGCGGCTCTTTATTAATATCACCAACTATCTTGACTTGCCAATCTTAAGTTTTCATCTCCTTCACCGTATATTTGAGAAGAGTAATGTCACAAATATAATAAAAAAAACATACTTTTGACAATAATAGAGTCTACGTTTGTTGGATTGGTAGCAGTGCACCAGGTTCATGCTTTTTAGTAGGACTACTTTTAATGTTATTCGTCATTTTTATTTTAATATATTGTTGTATTTATGTTACAATTATTTTCTCTGATTCAATAAACAGTTTCAAGCTTCAAGATATCATATTCACAATACCTTTCTTTACTAAATCTTAGGAAGCTGGTTGAAATTATTATACATATATCTTTCTGGGTCTTAGCTTAAGAGAGTAAATGTTTCTTGGGGCGCAAATGTAGTTTTTTTTTCTAAAAGGCCAAATAAGTTTAAGAACGACTGATTCAGAGTAGCTATGAATGTTAAAACTAACGGTTCATTTCGATTAAGCTTTAAATATGATTTATCATTTTAAATACTGTGAAGTGTACACTCATAACATTATGCGGCAGTGGATGCGCATTCACAGCAATTTCATATTAACGATGACATGATGCATGCATACAAGAGATTTACAATTTCCTCGATTTATTAGCACGGCAATGTCGCAGTGTGTCCGTACACCGACGATTCACATGTCATGTTATAAATGCAAATTTTTACGTCGGTATATAGTTGGAATAGTGTCTGATTAGCACACATGTCACTTCATCGATGTCAATTTACCATTGCAGTTTTATCAACCTGAGAACATCAATTCTCGAAGTCAAGGGAAATCTCTTCCAACTATCATGTGATGTATTTTGTTTTCTTGTAAATTATTTTGAACAAGGAGAACCTTGAAAGAGACCGTATTTTGGACTTTGCTGAGAAAAATTTGGATGGTTCAGAATCGTGCTAGTAAGTAATATGATGATATCGATTGTCGTTTGATCTCCAAGTGATTCAACAGCCTCACCTCAGTAAATTGGCACTGAAGACGTTCCCCATAAATGTTTTGAAAATGTTACTGACACCCTAACCGAGTGAACTTTTCCAATCTATCTCTGACATCGACCCGCCAGCAAGGACCGCACAGCTGTATGCTATAATCGATTTAGCCGCGACTGTACGTCTACGTGCGCAATCCGATGGAAAGCTACCGTCTTTCCTAACGCGTATTTACTGCCCCAGCACCGCCATCAATAAGTGCGAGAGCCAGGGTAGGTTGTCATCTCGCAGTCACGTGCCGCGTGGGTGGGTGAGGTGGGGGCAGTACTCTCGTAATAACGGACTATCCTCGGGGACCCAGAGTAACAGGTGTGTGTTTGTGTGTGTGCTGCGAGGATTACACCAACCGATACGCTCTGATTGGCGACCAGGCTGCAACATGCTAAAGTACACACTAATCATAATCCTTGGCTGTATTAAACCTCCAAATTATACACTGATACGTGAATTTTTACCATCCAGTGTTCCAAAGAATACAACTTTATCGCCGTTAAAAATACGGCCGGATTAAATGTTTTTGAACACATGGCAGCTCAAGATATTGTCGGAAATTTGGTGCCTATTGGCTAATATTGCTATGCCAGTTCCCACAATGACCTTAAAGCAACTTTCTTGACACTGATTCATCATCGGTGACGTCTGAGTCGCAGAATGAATAATGTGAAATTTCATACTCTATTACGTTCAGCTGGATGTATTTTCTAGTCTCATGAATAATTTTAATTCGTACAAAGACTTCAACTTTTTCGAGAACGTCATTGATTAGTTTTGTAAAAAGTATCTGTTAACATGGTGACTACCCCCTCGTGAAAATTCATTAAAGGTTCCATTTCCTTGCCTCATAATAAAAGATCTCCATTTATACCTTTTGACGTGAAAAGAGAATTTCGAAAAGTATTGTGCTTTCCTTAATAAAAATGCGCAGACTGCATTTGTGTTATTAGCAACTGGGCGTGTTGAGTCTGAGTCTTGATAGAAGAAAACCTATTGAGAATTTTTTAAAGTCTTTATTATAAATGAATGTCAGTAAAAGGTTTGGTTCAGCTTTTGCTTATATCTCGTATCAGCATACGAATACTTACGCCTTGTTGAACATAGTTCTAATGACACCGTCAATAATATTGACATTCTTGGTCATAGTCTCTCATTAACAATTTTTTTTAAACTCTCTCTGGCACAAATTAACGGAGTAGCTAACTTGGATACTCAAATAATATGGCCATCATTTCATATTTTCAGAGACATTCCACATGTTGCTATGAACACCAAAATGGTTTACACTGTCCAGAACAAAAGTTTCACTATTAAATAAATACATGTTTCAACACGTACATAAATGTGAAGATAAGAATTCTTTGGTACTTCATTTCTTTTATTTTGACAGATATAGCTACACATTTTCTTAAAAGAACGAATTATTTTTTCGTTCAGCTACAGATATACAGACTATTTCCTTTCAAAAAACATTTCTCCACCTAACTTCAAAGATGTTTCGACTTAAAAAGATGAAAGGTAGTATGTAATTCAGTAAGTAAACGCTTAAAAACTGATTCTGAGTCCTAAAATATATTGCGATAGGCACATAGCACAAAGAATTAATTTTTTAAATATCATTAATAAATTTTTGGTTGTCCCAAGTTTACTCTCTAGGTAAACATATGTTTCACGTCAGGCAAAAAAACTTAAATTTCTATTATCATTATTATTTCCTAAGAATTTCTGCTTCCTGTAAAGAGGACTAATCTGATTACTTGAAGGAGCAGCATCGTGTGGACGGGAAGTGACTCTTCCCCACCAAATGAGGTACGATGCGGATTTGTGACTTTCGGAAATACTCCATATTGAAATTTATATTTCAAATTATTTCTTCCCGAGTTGTTTGTGAAACAGTTTACTGAAGCAATTTACTTCAAGATTTTAGGTAATCTAAGCACCTTTCGGAACGTCAGTCCCGCGAACATTTGGATGCAATGGTTGCAGCCTCTCGCTGGGAGACAGTTGTACGTGACAGAACGTGTTCTTCAACCAGCCAACAGGACTGAAACCAAGTGAGATCAGCCGAGATCGGGATCTAATGAACTTAACATTTACATACAATTGGCGAAACGCGTTCATCACTTAAATTCATACACAGTTTTTTTTCGCAAATTCATATTTTCGTTGCAATAATTTTCACACATTACTTACACACAAAACTCAAAGGAAACAGATGTTTTATATGTATTGGACAACGCAAATGGTTATGTGATGTATAGACATTTCAAAATGTAATTATTTGCAGCCAAAACTATATTTCCTAACAATACTGGGAGAGAATTTAATCCACGACTGTACGTGGTCGGTGAGACAGTGAAACTGCTGGCCGGACTTGTAAATAAAAAAGAACATTTCATGTTATTTTATGTAGAGCAGGCGTCTTATCGTTTCACGAAATGAATGAGGTTGAATATTTCTGTGTAATAAGGTTTACATTATGTATATATGATGTGTAATGGTCCTAACTGTCATGAATGCAGTACTTAATTACGGAAATTTCAGTTAATAGAACACAAACACGGAATTATATATATAATTTTAATGTATCTGGATCGGGAAACCAGGATTATAAACTTTCCGGTTGTACGGAGTAAAAGTAATGCAGCGTAGAAAGGGAATAACAATTTCGTTTAAGCGATTATGAACTAGATAAAAGAGACATGCTCAGGAGAGTAATGTATGAAAAAGCCTACAAATTAACATATACGAAATACGTAAGGAAGGGAGGGACTATGATTTGAAAAATTGGGTAAAACAAATATTAATTGTATGTAATTATCTTTCTTTGAGATGTTACAATTGTTGGTTTGAGATAAGGAAGACACGGTTCTTTTATTAAATATTCACCCAACACCATCTCTGAACTTAAGCCAAATCTATACAAGAAAAGTTTTACCCTTTAAAGATTTTAATCTAATGCTTCCTTTTTTTGTAAATATCATTTTATCTTTGGCAACCTTACTCAACCTGAAAAACATAAGACAGTTGGTGCATTACTTCAGATAAAAGTAATTTGTCTTAATAATTGGAGAAGCAGGGTATTTTTGTGCAATTAAGAGCTGGAGCAGCTAACTATCTGGAGGAAAAGTGAAGCTACGAGGAATCTTCAGCAGCCCCTGTGCCACGGCCGTCCGCTTCAAAAATCCCCCCTTCTGCAATTTTTCTCGCCAACTACGTGATTCGACTCACAAGTCGGAGTGACGAGGCCGCGGGGAATTCTGGTCTCGGCATCAATACTCTCTCCGTCTTCGTCTCTCCTTATCGCGTCCCCTACCCCTCCTCTCTACCGCACTGCATTGTTGCTGTCTCCTTCATGAGCTCAGCTGATAACATCATTCTCAAATTCTAACTCGGCCAACGTAATTGTTCCTCGGCGCCTTTTGTCTTATCCGGCACGCGGGAGACTAACCCCACGAACATGTACGCAGTTGCGTAACACTTGTGATAAAATACCAACAGTTAATAATACTTAAGATCGTTTCTGCGTTTACTTGTCTCGTACACGTAAAAACGTCCGCTTCAGTAATATATTCGTTGAAGTAACTTTCGTATAATCAGTTTCGGTGAGTAATTCATGAACTGCTTTGAGGTTTGCTTGCATCACAGAGTCAGCATGTTTCACTTCCATACATGAAACCTCTTCAGATATAGATAAAACGATATTGTCATCAATGAGGGGAAGTCGAGGTGGAACGTGACACGTATTCTTTAACAATATTTGTATAATTTTGAAAAAAGAAACAGCTTCATGAAGGTATGTAACATTACTTTGTTATATTATTTAGTTATTGTAATATTAATGTAACTTAAAACAATCTTTTGACGAATTTTTGAAAAGAAAGTTACAAATATCCCCGTTTCCCGAGGCAGAATTGTAATTAAAATTTGTAAAATAAAATTTAAATGAAATATTTAAATATCTTATGTGTTTTCTTTCTTATTTTATTTTTCGTACGGTATATCGTTTTATCGATTTTTCGTTTCGCAAAGAGATTTCATTGGAGCTGCATCTTTTTGGGTACAGCGTCTTGTTCTTATAAGGTGAGTCTGTCAGTTTTTTTTCTTTATGAAAACGTTAAATTTTACTTTCTACAGTAGTATCCCGTTCTGTCTCGCACGAAAGTTTTAGTTTAACGATTTTCACCGAGCCTTAAAACAAGCAGATTTAAACCTAATTCGTAACTTAGATGAAGCTAAATACATCCACTTTACGAATATACACCATTAAAGAGTTAAAAGCGAGCGGTTTTGTAGCTTATCTTCGGTCGAAATGCTGCAAAAATTATAAATTCACAAATGTAAGACGCCCAAACAAGAGTTCATTCACAAAGTGCCGCCAGAACTTGGTCCAGTTAGCTGCCGGAATTTCTTCCATGACCAGTGACCATATTCCACACCTATTTAATAAACTTCAGCACTATTTAGTAAAAAAAAAGGTATCCTGTTCCGTCCCGAGTCCCCCTATGACAGTTATATGGTAAAGATGAGTAGACTGTCAAGCTGAATTTGTCTTTCCCGCTTTCAGAGTCATCATCAATCCCATTGCGGAAATCCCGCTGCCACAGTGCACGCTCGAGCACCGCATAGCGTCTTTCTCATCAAACCGTCGGAAGACAACGGCAATTGTTCTTCATCGAAAAATGAGAGCTTCTCCAATAGTATAGTGAACTTCATAAGAAGGTAGAGTGGATTATATTGGAGTTATAATTTTAAAAGGAGCCACTCAAATTTATTATATAATAGCACTTAAAGTTCTTTTCAATGTAGCTGGTAAAAACATGCCTATAGATGAAATTTTATTAGGTTACGAAGCAATCTGAAGAGTTTAATTGAGAATGTATTTAAATTTATAAAAAAATCTTCGTTGTGGAATGTGTTTCACGATATCTGAGTATGTAACTAATAACCTTTACCACATTCTTGGGACATTATTTTTGGATATGAATCTAATGACAATATTGGTTTTAATACTGGAATAATATTTTTTGGGGTGTTCCACAGACTGATTCGGAGAAACGTGGTAGACAGTTAAATCAGTTCACAACGAACGTTTGGAACTTGCCTATTTTCAGCCCTAAGCCGGGTCATTGCCTCCACACACGCCGTGATTTCGAATAGTCAGGACACTAATTCCTGCTCCATTCTCCAGCCCATTGATCGTATATAAAAGCACTGAATTGCCTTCCCAGACTATCGATCAGACACAGAAAGCGGTCGACAGCCATCTCCCTGGGTTGAGCTAAACCAAGTAGGTCTTTGAGTGTAAAGGGTTAGGTGTCTATACTCTGAACTGATGCACCTTACTCTATAAAGTGTTATGGTTTTATCTCGTTTTAAATTAAATTTTTCTTTTATTTTCTTCTCCTAATCCAATTGTGATGTAGCGGTCTGCGTCAACGCGTCACAACTCAGAAGTCCCGGATTTTAATCTTACCAAGGGCATGGATAATTGTGCTTACCATAGTCACCTAAAAAATGTGTTATGGGCTGAGGCAGAATCGCTACGCTGACCACGTGCCTCTCCAAGAAACCCGGAATGTGTCATGAAAGATGACAGTCTGGCCAAGGTCGGCCAAGGCCCTAAACAAGGCTGTAGCGCCAATAAAGAGGGAAAATCAATCATCTGAACATACAAAAACAATTTCAATGACAAACTTGCAGTGAGAACAAAATATCTGGAAACATAACGTAAAATTTTATTCTAACTTTGATCGTTAGTTTTAATTGATAGTAGTTTCTCCGTGCGTAGGTGTGGCACAGAAAGTCTAGAAATTACTTCTCTGTGGCCGAAACGTGGACCAATCTGAACCTCACACCGTTCTCAGAGGTACCGTCCGGGCTATTCTCGTTCTCTATTCTTTTCGCTCCAAATAACAAAAGAAATTGGAAACCTATAGAAATAAACTTCACTCACCTTCAGAAAACTCAACGTATTTGAAGGAAAAGGTATTGAACGCTATCCAGCCTTTTATAAACCCCTCTACGCTGTCGTATTAAATAAAAAAATTCGCTACAATTGTTCGCTATAAACATAACCCAAATGACAAGAAGTAAGAAATAATCCTATAGGGGAGGTTTGGCATAAATAATGCATCACCTAAAGAATTGAAGACTACTATATAAGTGTATCCTAGTAAACAAAATGGCAGCTCTCATAAAATTAAACTTATGAATTTAATATAATAATTAATTTTAAAAGAAATATTTAAGTACCCATCCCTTTGTAGTATTTTATCAGATATTGATAGGCCTTCATATTATAATACGGCTGAGAGCTACGGAGATGGTGAGAATTTACAAGAGAATGAACGGGTTACATGACGTTAAGGCTTTATGAAACACAGTTACGAAGCTGGGGTGTTTTGCGTAGAATCCATTAATATGACAGCGGCTGTTATTGAAGTTTCCTGAAGTGGGTTACGCATCTTGACACTATAAACATAGTAGGTGTTCCTGTGCTCGCATCAGTGAACCGGTGGGCAGCTGGAACGAGAATACAAATTCCGTGGCACTTTTCCGTGATTGCAGGACGGCTGCATTCCTCAGCGGCATGTAACTCTATATTCACACCTACCTGTTCCCACACGAGACCTGTACCCGCTACTGCTTCACTACGCGTTCCTTCGTAAAACGTGTCTGTCACAGACGTGTACCTATAAACATTTTGCCGGAAATAATTGTCCTTTCGTAGTTTAGTGTTATATTAAGCGTATCAAGAGGAAAAACCATATCCTAGTATTAGTCTGAGCAATTCGGGGAAGCACTGAAGAAGTATTGGTAATAAATAATATTTCATTGATTCCATACAGAAGTAGATCTTCGGGGTTGAGGAACGAGTCAGAGATTGTGATTATGATAGTTTAATTACTATTAATTCTTTTTTACTATTTACATTCACATGAATGTGTTTAACTTACAACAAGATATGCTTAAGTAGTTCGGAGAAGACAAAATATATAATTTGTACCTGATATAAAATATTAATAAATACTGCTTATATCTTATACTCAGAAATTAAGCTCTTATCAACGTAACATGTCTATGTTATACACTATATGCTACGATACACTCAAATGCACGAATTATTCATCAACAGAGTGGAAGAAGTGGTTAAGTAAAATGTTAGTTAGTTCGTTTTGAACTTGTTTGTATTTATTTTTAACTGTTTGACGGAGGCTGGAACATTATTAAATATGATAATATCATTATGATGAACAACCCTTTGCATTACAGTTAGAGGCTTCTCTTCTTTGTGTAAATTATTTTGATTTATGGAATCAAACCTACGCACATCTGAGTTTTATGTGAATAGGTGACTTATTAACCATAAATAACATCAGTGATTGAATATACTTGCAAGTAAGAGTAAGTATTCCCAGTTTCTTGTAGAGACCCCTACAAGATGTTTTTTTTTTGTGGAATCTGGCATAATTTTCTGTAGATTAAAAACTTTGTCTTTCCCTGACATACTACCCCACAATATGTCATTAAAGAGTGAAAGTATGCAGAGTAAACTAATTTTCTTACGTTTGGGTCACTTCAACTTGGCAAATGTTGCCGAGACTAGTTTTCTTATGAGAATATAAATGTGATCTTTCCTATTTAATTTATTGTCAACAGATATACCTAAAATAATTAGGATTCAGCCCTACTTATTTCATAATTGCTTATTGTTAGAGTTACAGACTTCATTGTAGCATTATTCGTCTGAAACTGCACGAAATGAGTCTTATCACAATTTACTGACTAGCCATTAACTGAAAAGCAGTGAAGCACCTGCATTAGTGTACCATTGGTGGCATTTACGAGATTATTTTGCTTACTTGCTACCAGAATGCTAGTATCATCTGCAAAGAATATAGTTTCAGAGGAAGAATTTAGGTAAGTCATTTATATAAATTACAAATAAAGTTGCAGCCGCATGTAGTCAGTTACCTCTGCTTTAGAAGGTAATTGTGTTAATCCATTTATTTATTTACATACAAATAATTAATATACGTACTTTATTAATTCATTGGCTCATCTAAATTACATTCAAATGTTCTACGATGACGCTTTCACTGAAGTTATATTTAAAATAATACTAAAAACTATTTCCCTGTTTAGAGTTGTTTGAACGTGATTCTCCCTTATTGGTTTATTCACAGAATTATATATTATAATAGTAGTATATTTTAAACAAAGCAAAATGTTCAGTAATTATAAATTATTTTCAGAGAAGAATTTTATTAAATGAAATACAAAAGATATACATAATTGTCAAATAACTAAAATAAATACGAAATATAGAGGTTAATGTTATAGTTTACGTAAGAGTCCATTTAAAAAATTGTAAAGAGTATCGAAAATCAGTAAATGATGAGTTAATTTGTCTCTTTAATGAGACTAAATTTTACTGATGGCCAAAGCCAACTTAATTGTTTAAATAAAATATGGTCTGAATTTGGTCATAAATACATAACAGTTCTCATAATTTTACTCGAATTCATATGTATGATAGCTGGCATTGAAATTCGGCCATTAAAAGCTGGACTTTGAATTCCTATGTGATATAGAGGACATAAGAATACTTGAGAACATTTCAATTAATTTCAAACGAGCTATACCTAAATAGATTAAGAGGATAAGAGAGAGAAAAACTGGTTAAACAAGGTGAAAGTATAATATTCATATAGCACAGAATAGAGAAAGATGTAGCAACAAAATAAGGTTAAAGTCACTATAGGATTTAAATTCCCAAGAAAGAAGATTTGCTTACAATTAAAAGCTCATCCAAAATTCATCCATTTATGGATTACCGCATGATGCGATGGAAATATTAAATAATGAATCATTAAAGGTAAATATTGTTGGATAAAATATTATACACAGTTACGTAGACTTAATAATTTAATTAACCTATTTGATGAATAATTCTTCCATTTTTTGTATGTCTTGTCAGTCAATTTCAACCCTTGTATCGCAATACTGCATCCTTGTTGTGCCGAATGCTTTTATTGTGTAGTCTGTTACTCAAGTCTTAGTGTTGTACTGTCCTAAAGCGGAGGATTTGTAAGATGGTTCTTTCTTCGGATGCGGTGAGCCGGTCCAAGGCACCGCAGGGCGCCGGGTCTCGAAGTCGAGCCTCTCCTTGCCTACCTGAAACCCTATCTCGCGGAGGACACAAAGGAGCCCCATCTTCCTTGTGTCCTCCTGTCAGGCGGAGGATAAGGGAAAAAAATACGTTACACTTTTCAACCCTTTCAAAGATAGGGGGGTGCGATAGACATGCACTCAAGTATCGAAAATAGGTTTTTAACGTTTTTCTGTTGCAATAATGTTTGGGGAGATCCAGTTCCCGAGTGTCTGGTAACACCATTGTGGCAGGTGGGGGATGCGCCAATTCTTCTGAGCGGGTTACGCCTACTTCTCCAGGGACACGACTAACATGCGAAGGCTAGAATTATGCCACAGTTGCATTTCATCCGTAGATTGGTTTCACAACTTGTATCGAGCGTTAAAATTTTAATGCCGCGTATCCTAAAAAATCAAATTATTCACATAAAAAACCGTAAAATAAAATATTAAAGTTATGTAAAACTTTCATCAATATTCTGTTATAATTACTATCATATTTTTATTGTAATATAATAAATCATTACGGTTTCACCATATTCTCTTTCTGAGAGAAACCAACAAAAGTTTCTTAATATCGATAAAAATACATAAACAGACTTGTTGGTAATCGTATACTATTTCAAATTCAGAACTCAAATCAGTTTGGGGAAAAGCATTAGTAATTGAAATGAACGCGTTACTGACATTTTGATTGACAGTTATGATATGAATCTAAAAAAAATTGATTTTACACCTCACTTACATTTGCTAAATTTTTGTTTCGATATAGTCAATATAACACCTATACATAAGAGCAATTTCAATCCATTCATTTAAACATTATCTCCTTCCACATTCAATGACCAAACTATTTAAGAATTTTACAATTTTGGTAAGAATGTAAACGCAATGAAACCAAAATGGGTCATGTGAAATTTAAAATAAATCACGAAAAGTGTGTAGAAAAAAATTGTTATTATCCCTTAAGTATTTATTTCCCCTACAATTTTCCCTAAAAATTATAATCTTGCAGTTTTGGTTAGCCTAGACAAATTTCTGTCAACTTCGACAGACACAGAAGTTCTTTTCCCCAAAAATACTAACGTCCAGCTAAAAATAGCAAATTACATCCAACTCTGGTTACAGCCTTGCTAAATTTGGTTTCAGCAATTATTTTAAAATTACACTCTCAACGTTAACGAACAACTGCATCTTTGGTTTCTCCTAAAAAGTCTCAAAAGAATAAAAAAAAGCTGAGAGGTGAGAATTAAAATGAAATTTTTCAATTAACCGTGAGAATTCCAAATAGGCATTTAACTACGAAATTGTTTTAAAGACTGGAGAAAAAACATCATCTTTTAATATTAGAGCATATACAGGTGATTATGAGTTGTTATGGAAAGATGGTTTGAATCAACAAGAGGTTCAAAGCACAGCTGTCATGACCCTGAAAGCGATAGTCACTCATCAACAACTAAATTAATTACATGATGTTTTATTTATTCAGCCGTTTCATTATGAACGCATTGAAGTCAAATGACGACATTAAACTCATTCTAGAAGAATATTTAAGTCACCGTATATTTTACAGTAATGTACCGTATAAAATGTAGTTCTGTTGAAGATGTAGCGGTTGAGGAGAAAGAGAAAATACTATATGTATGTGACCGCAATTAACCTATGACTTAGGGTTACTTTAGGATTTACTGACGTATGTTTTATTATAGTACGTCGAGTTATATTGATGTTAGTTACTTCTTAGAGAGAAAAGTTGATCAATAGAATATAATATAACAAATCATTTATATTATGTGACATACAATCGTTGTATTTCTTAGACGTATTGCATGTACTTTTTAAAATATTATTGGCATATATTTTCCTTATAGAATATTAACTCATTTCTGTAGTGAAATGAATGTTATTGAGGAAGTATGGTGTAGCCCTATATGAAGATCGAGCCAAACGTACATTCGTATCAGAAAAATACTAAAATTGTTTATTCTGACTAACTCAATTACTGCAAATGCATTGATCAAGACCAACTTTCGGGTAATTATTCTTCTTCTTCCTCGGCTCTGCAGCCCATTGAGGGCCTTGGCCTACGAGGTCGACTGCGGGCAGTCATCATACATGGAGTGATACGTGGTCAGCGTATCGTTTCTCCAGTAGCCTTAATCCCAGTTTTCGTGACCATGACGGCACAACAACCCATACCCATACCACGTTTCGAACCCGGGACCTCTTCGCTACCCACAAGACGACAGGAAGTCGGAAACTTTCGGGTAATTACGTGACTATCCGGAATGTATTTAGAAATTCAATCCACAATTCCTTGCGATCTGTCAACCACGGCAGCGAAAAAAACTTCCCTATAGTTATATAGTTATGTATAGAACTTTACTTAATTTTCTTTTGCAGATGACAACTTTTGATATCTAACCCAGTTGTCGGCATTTACCCGAGATATGTGATCTTTTGAGCGGGCAACAAGGCATTAACGAGTTAAATTTTCTACCTGAAAATAACTTTTTAAACGTAAGTAGGTTAGCAAAGTAATTGATATACAATTCTGGAAATACATATCTATAAGTGATATCAAATCAAAATACAGATCAAGGTTAGCCGAAGGCAATTTACAAATTATTCTAAGGATCCTTGTAATAAAATATATGACTGACTTGAATAAATTATGAAAAATTACTCAACAAAGAAAGAAACAATTGAATTGTAATGGACATTTTTGCACAAGATAATTATACTCATCTTTATTATTACGCACTTAGAGTTTCATTGTAATTATCTTTTATAAAATTGTAATAAAATAAGAAGTATACACTATTTTTTGAGACTGCGTAGTCTGCCTAATGATTTTACTTTTGAAACTGTTCCATTGACCTACATCAGTTTCCGACCCTTGCTCCAATGACTGGCTACAAAATTACATTTGAAATTATCTAAGTGGCATATGTCCCTTCATTTCTCTAGACGATCAGACACCGTTAATAATTTATTTTTCACTCATTAATAAACTTAAGCTAGTTGCAATTCAATTGACTAATATGAAACGTAAAATATGAATAAAAGGCGTGCGATTAAGATTTTACATTTATCAATGCTAAATACGTGAACTCAATACATATTTGCAATTCAATAATTGAAATATCTGGCAAATTAATGGAAGTAAATTATTCAGAGACATTACGCAGTGACAAATGAATTTGTAACTTTTAAGAGAGTGAAAATATATTAAAACGACTACATTATGGTTATTTTCATCCTAACAGGTCATATAATATGCGAAATATATTTCTGTCCACAGAGACCCATTTTATTTATTTCTCGATAGAAAAAGGCTTCGTGGGTCTTATTGAAAAAGGAATTCAGATCTTTTTCTCTTTTTTTTACATTTGGTTATATTCGGATCATCTACTAGGTTACTGTGCACGATTAGGACAACATATATCCATGTAGGGGCATCACAGTATGGTTTCTGAAACAACACAAACGTCGAAGCTGATGCCAGGATAAGAACCCGGGACCTCCGTAACGCACGAGTCGACGCTAACCTCTACACCACTGGAGGTCGGCAATTCAGTCCTTGGACATGCGAAAACGAGGAAAAGAGACCCCGAACGAGGTCGTAACACCTGGTTTGCTGCCCTTACAGAGCATAAAAATCTATGTCACCTGTAAATGAAGTCAACTCATTATGTCTCTCGTTAATATTCCTTTGGAAGGAGAGCACGAGTCTAAATTGAGAAATGACTAGCGAATTAGTTATCGTTGAATTTTACCAAACTATGCCATTCAAGTTTCTTACATACCTGATATTCTAATCTGTAGTTACAGTATAATACGAAATGTTACACTCCCGAGAAATAACTTTTGCTTTATGTTAATTTTTGTGTATTGCGCTCGTGTAAAATGAAGGTCAATATTCACATTCAAGCAGACGCAAAGCTGAGTTTATGTTTATTATATGAGTGAATGTAAGAGCGATGTTTCGTCTCTTGTTTATTGAAGCTTCCTATTTCTGGCGGTGATCTTTCCCCTCTACGAGCCGTAGAAAGGAAGACGCTATGTCGCGTGTTCGAATCCTCTTATCTGGCTGCATCTGTAGGTCCCGAATTGCCTACAGTCGCTGATATATGGAGTCTTAATGCTAGGGTCCGACGATGTGAAGACTGGCCTGCAATTACCGACCAATGGGGCGCCATCTGCAACCGCGGTGTACTTTTCTTTACCGATCAGTCCCCTACAACGAACACTTCGTTTATTTAAACATTACGAGCAATTTGTCCTACACGTGTACTTAGCGTACGCCATGATCATAATGTTGATGAAGGATTTGAGCGTCATGCGGGATGTACTTACAATCCTTAGCATAAATGGCAAAAGACGAACTTGAGGAAAATATTTATATTTAAGTGGCTCATTGGAAGACCAGAAAGGTATGTCAGATTTGTTTTATAAATGTAAATATGCATATTAATTGATTTAGAAAATATAAGAACATAATTGTAAGATGATCCATTTATTTTAACATACTGTCGTGCTGTTTAGTATACACTATTTCTTACAGATACTGGAATACGTTTCAAATAAATGCACGTTCAATGGTCTACTGCAGTTTCATAATTTTATCCATGTATCATTTGCAATTAGTCTCTTGAATTAATATTAGTATTATGTTTCAAATACAAGTATATATGTGTGTGTATGTGTGTGTGTGTCTGTATCACAGAAAATAACTCTGTTGGAGCAATGAATATTTATAAGTTCAAAAATTTTCGTCGGTTTCTGCGTCATGTCTTTTTTGTAATATGTGCAACTGGTTGTGTCTAACCCACTGTGTGGATTAAAATGATTCCAAAAATTTAAAAATAAATACTATGTCGCAGATTCATCCTTCGCTCACAATTCTCTTCAATTGTGTGAAAGATTATTATTTGTTTAAGAGTAATACATGTAGCTTCCCGTAAATTTTTTTGTATATCTGATAAAAATATTTCAGTAATAAATTGATTATTTCCATTTGAATTTTAAGTAATTACATCCACATCCTCATTTATACTTTTTCATTTCTGAGCGTATAGATCTGTTCACATTAGTTCGTAACTGATAAACAGTGAGGTCAGTTTGTCTCATGTCACCAATAAATGCTTCATTAATAATTTTGAACCTTTATTCAGTCTTGCATATAAATCTAACTGGTTCACATAATATAAATTTAGTAAAACCAATGTAAAATATGTCCAAAATTAATATTCAGTCCTTTGTGTCCCGAAATACATTGTTCTTGGTTTCTAATACTTTGCCCCCCAGTTAATTATGTCGCTTCCGTCGGCGGTGTGGCCCGATTTTGTCCAATAAAAATGATTGTCTGTCCTCCCCGTGACGAGCCGTTTTGCCTACTCTAATTACGTTTTGGGGGAAAAACCATTTTCGGTCACTATTCGATGCCGCCAAATATCACGAGACTTGGGAAATACCCAAGACACGCCATCGTGTAGGTGATACATATTACTCCAGTCTGTAAACTGCAACTTACATCACGCCGATTGCCTTTGAATCCGTACCTCCAAATTCAGCTTATAGTTGTTCTTTATCATTCATTGCAGTATGACTGAACTGAGAAAATTGTGTGCAACAATGAACACTAGTTGTTCTTGGGGAAACAACACGTTTACGAAGCTGTGAACTCCGCAACATTGCAGACGTCATGTGATACACACATTTCAATGGCCCCTAATTCCTTGTCGGTAATATTAATCATGTTGGTGGTCGATAGAAACAATAACAAAAAATATTGTTCACAGGCACATTTATTTTGTTGTGTGTAATTTTTTGATCCTCATGTATATCTGGCGTTTTAAAATTGATTATATTGTTAAGTATTTTATTTATTAATTGACAATCAGAATACAATATTTTATTCTATAGGTCCTTAAACAGGAACCCCTCCGCTATAAGAGCAAAGGAAGGGAATTAAAAGGGGGGGGGGATGTGGAATTATAACAAGGTAGCCAACGTTTCTTTTTCAGGAAAGGGGGGGGGGCAACACGAGGCCGTCATTAGTATAATTAAGCATTTTCAACACAATTTAAGAACGTAAGGGGCCAATACTTAAGTAATATAGATTAATTATATGTTATATTGATTAATATATTTTTACTGTCCTCAATGAGATTGAAATTTGTGTGATAATTTGATAAGTTTGACTACATACGATTCTGATATAAGACACGCCAATGTATTATGTTTCGGTAATTAATCTATTTAAAGATGATGTGTTTAAAATTTTTTTAAAACTACAATAGTAAAAACTTAAAAACGATTAATGGTTTTCGTACCGCCAATAAGCCAATAAGCTGTTAACATATCAAAATATTTGCCAATCAGAGAAATGCTTGGAAATAATAACATTTTTGGAGACGACACTTTAACAACGTAGAGATTAATATTGGGCATTTTTCTTCCACTATTTTTAAACCACACGATGCTTTCTTTAGGTAACAAGAGGGTTATTATTGTTTTTTGATCAACGACGAAAGTACGCTATTACATTTTTAACCGATTGGTAACTGAATTTCTATATAGACAAACTTGCTATGTAGAAAATCGAAGTAAGAAAGTACTAAAAGTTATGTATTGGAATCATAATTTTTATGTTTATTAATGAAATCCAAGAGATGGTTATTAAATTATTAAAATATTATGAATAATATTTGTTGTACTTTCAAGTCATACAGACGATTTTATTTTATATTTTGAGCTAACCGTCGTATTTACATGACATAGCGATCATTAAGCTTCTCCATTCGAGTAAAATTTTGTATGGAATTATTTCCTCTATATGTCGCACTTCGTTTAGCGTTCTCATGGGAATATCTTAATACCGCGGTGAAGGTATATTCTAACTGAAAGAAACGAAATGACGAACGAGAAATCTCAAACTGAAACTTTAAATGTATAAATTGTACATGCCTAACTGGAGAACATCAGCTATGCATCTCGCATGAGATAAAAGCCATTAATTTCGTACCTTGGCCAGGTAATACGTTAAGTCAGGGTAAATAATAAATACCCACAGTAGAGTCGGATAAAGTCCCACGGCGTATGCCCAAGAATGTAGTTAGTCATCTCGGGAAGGGAATCTTGCCTCATCTCATAGTATGTAAAACACATAGACTTCGTTAAACGCGATCCTGGCACTGGAGGGAATCCGGAAATCGTATTACAGTGGAGACCATTTTATCGGACGGAAAGGACAACTATTTCCTTTACGTGCTTCACGTCATGAGCGTTTAACTCGGCTACACGAAATGGAAATTGTGAAAGATATGAAACGAAAAAAAAAATTGCCCACGAACAAAAACTAAACTGAACAAGAAAATTTAATAAATGATTCTCGGAATATCAATCGTCCGCAGGTAAATGGACTGCTGAGACAATTGTTATTCGGAAGAAACGACACCGTATGACATGTTTTAAATATTCATTCCAAGGCGCTATATCATATTTTTAGTTACTTGTGTTAATCCTGTTGGTAGGTCTCTCGGTTAATGCAAACAATCTTGGAAAATTCTTCATCTGTATATGGACGAAAATCTCTCGGCATTCCTGACAGATAAGCGAGTACGTCGAAACGTCGCGATGTTTTGATAACAAATGTTTCCCAGTAGGTGCTGCCACAAAACTATATAAGAGAACGCTAACACACTCGAAACTTCACCGGAGGATGACGACGTGAACAGAAGTTGAAACGTCACATGTCTGCAACAAACTTACCCGGCAGGAATCCCGCAGAGAATTTCATCCACTAACAACAACACGAAAACCTCTACCTGCATCTGTCGCATTTTCGGTAAGCAATTTATTGCCACTTTATAACATACATCATTCGATATTACTTTTTAAATACACAATATTAATGCCATTCATTACTATTTCATATAAAGAACTACTTTTAATATGGTTTTAAACCACCGAGTGAGATTCATTCAGGTTTGTAAATTATTTATTTATTGGATATTTATGAATAGCGTCCTTTTTAATATATTTCAACATATCTTTACACTATACTTTAGGAACTACTGTATTCCTATTTTACTATACATGAATTGATTAGTTTCCATTAATTATTTTAATTATATTTGTACAGTCGCTTAATACATTCAGTGTTTTATTTTCAATGATCCACATGTTTCGTAGGAGTTTTATTATTTTTTTCACCATTTATAGAAATATATGAAATAATTCACAAAAATTCGAATCAGTGTCCAATTTGAAAACATAAATTGATTCAATACTCACGAGGTCTCATTTTCCTATACAGCATGTAGGATATGATTTCATATTAATATTAACATGTAATTATACATTATTATTGTTTAATATCTATGCAATGTTTGTGCCAAGTAACCATCGACTGTATCAACGTCATAGATTTTTTTACCAGAAGATGAAATGTTTTTTGATCTGCTTTGTGACGCGCCCTTTTTACGGCGTACCGCGTTGTGAATCTTTCTAATTAATAGTTCGGTAACAAATACGATACGTTTGCTTCTCCCTGTTGTTACAGAACTGATCTTGACTCATCCGGTATTACAACCCTCTCTACACGTTTAGAACGTGAATTTATTTTTTATTGCTACATAGCATTTGAGTTAAAAGTTTATAAATCAGTAATTAGTCTTAGTAGGCAGAGATAGGTGTAACAGCATCGTCTATGCAATATTCAACACATGCGACAGAACAAACATTCAACAATGTTCAATTGAGTATAAAAAATATACGTACAGCAGAAAATCCATCTGCAAAATCTATAACCAATTTTCAGTTATTGAATGATGATTAATAACACGCGCTTACAGCTTTATAGTATATTTCTTCAAGTATGGAAAAAATTAATATGCTTTTTGATGACGAATTCATAAATTACACCATGCACATTTTCTATACATGTATTTTATGTTTATTTCTACCTTTTCATTGACAACTCACATTATTTACAATGCTGTGACCATGATTGTAGTAATCCTCTGCCATATTAACACCGGGAACAAATATTTGTTCTGTTAAATGTTTTTCCTATTGACTGTTAACGGAAAACAAGATAACATTACGTAATTTATGAGAAATAATACATGAGGACATTGTATTAATGTGTATGATTCATTTCTCGGATGTGGACACAAGTAAGTTAAAAGTATAATTAGTGGATATTTAAGAGTTCTATTAGATGAAATTTTCTCTCTGAAATGAGGTTTAGCCTTAATATAAAAGCAATCGTAACAATACACCATGAGGAGAGCAAAGCGAAGCAGATAACACGTTAGATAAAAAGAGTAACTAATATGAACCGAGAAATATGAAAGAAAATGAGGTGTTAACATAAATGGATATCATTATCTGACTTTCTAAATCAATAAATATTATAACAGTCTATAAGACTGAAAACATTAATACAAACTTTATTAACAGCAATTCTTATACGACGTTCGTTCTTGAAATTAGAACGTCAAATTTAGGAACGATACGTCGTGTATTAACTATTGTTAATAAAGTTAATGCTACTTCTTTTAAATCAATACTAGTTTCAAGAATTTGCTCTCGTTTAATGTTTAAATTTTCGTATATCATTTCGGAAAATTGATGAATTTTAGTTTGTTATATGAGACTTTAATAGTAGTATAATTTGTCTAACAATAAAACTTACTGACAGTAAATATCGTCATGTTGGATTATGACGATTGTAAAATTACATAAAGTACATCGCGAAAGTAATATTCGATATCTGTATTTCTTTAAACCTAGCCGGTTGAAGTTGATATCGATCATAATATGACTACTCCGTTTCCACTTACACGTCGTGATCGGTTCATCATATTTGATGCTACAAATGTTATGGTGGATGTCATTAACTGCCATTGTTGTACATGTCTTATTTTAAAACCTTCCATTGTTCATAATCATCTTATCTGTAAATTTTTTGGTGTATTTCTACCCCTTTTCCGAGGAATGATGCCAGAAGCAGGAGTGGACTCAGGTATCGAATGAGGAACGTTTCTCTCGCCACAAGATATGGTTGTGTGGACTTTGAAACTCAAATCGCCTTTTCAATATATATATATATATATATATATATATATATATATATATATATGTATATATACTGCGGGAGTTTTCTCGCAGGCGCTTCACTCCAGAGTGACTGCGGGGCACACCTGAATTTCGGGAATGCCTCCTACTGTTTTTTTTATCAAAGTTATGACATGCTGAGATACCTTCACCTATTTTAGGAGGTATATGTACTGGGGTCGAAGACCTTGGGCATATGGCACGAGTTGTCCGCTGATACCATTGGATCAGTCGGCCAACTGCCTATTGCAACTGATGGAGATATGGTGAAGGAAATGCTGCAACACCACAGTAAACTCGTCTCCCGTCATTCGGAAGGGCGTGATAATAGTATCCAATGCCCGACCTACCTGACACAGGTTTTCTAGGATTTTCTCTGCGTCTCTTTAGGTGAAACACCGGGTAGGATCCTTACACTATAGCCTGGGAGCCCTAGTTAACCCTTTGGCTACCTTGCTCTACCTTACGCATCCCCCATTTTCAATTCCATTCCTATGCTATTAAAGGGGAGGTGCCTGTTTCAGGATCACCCTCACGTAGCCTGTTAACCCAAAAAAATCAATATTTGTTGCTTACACTCTTTCTATTATAGATTGATTATTCACCGAAAGGTAAAATGCCTCACGTCAGTATTGGCAACAGTTTTATTCTGAATAGTGACATTGCTGTCGCAAGGCTAAATATATGAATGAACTACTTTTATACGAGTCATTTTATTTGCTCTCACTTTTGGGTACCATAGGTCGGCCAGGGGACAAGTACCTCATAGTGTGATTATTTGATCATGAATGCTATTATTTTTTATGTGACTTCTATACTGACTTTAATTGGACATATAAAAATCTGTGGCTAATTTATTTGACTTATTTAGCATAAGACACGAGCGGGAATACTGGGACGAAATTAATTAAATTCTATTAATGTTAGAGATTCTGTAGTTGACTATCTAGATAAGATTCAGTGTGGAAAATGGAGAATTCTTTGATTTCCACGCGAGAGGAAAGGAATCTGGAAGAGCCATTATCTGCCGTCGTGTCGTCCGTATCCGACGAACGGCCTAAATTTTTTTTTCTCGCTAAGTAATTTTATCTGTGTAATTGCGGAACGCTCTGAAAGGGCTGGCATTTAAAATGCGGCGCTATCTATTAGGTAAATTAGCGCGACAGATATATATCTCATGGCGCGGCTGCAATACAGGTTCCGATGCGAAACCCAGTAGCTAATCTCGATGGGCGAGTTCTCTTTAAGGGCGCCCCGCGGCCACCAACTGACCTTGCCCACAAAGAAGTTCGATCGTATTTAAATGTTATTCAAATGAAGCGGCCGCTCAGCTGACGGAGGCCTGCGGACCCCGCGAACCCGCACAATTGCTTAAGTGGCCGACGCCTCCACGTCACCGTCATCATCATCGGCCTCTTAAAGGCGAAGGCCTCTTCGCTCACAATACCTTGTCGGACAACCGTAGCAACACACGTTCATTTTGCACTACAGTACTGTCCTTCCCACGCTAAAGGACGTTCTTCCAACGTACACAGTTACTTACCAAGTCCTGAAACTTAACTATTTCGGACCGGAAGCTTGTACTTGCAAGATTTCTTTCAACGAACACTTGTCAGCCTTTATTATGAGTTTTTTTTTGCAATTGCCACTGTTTTCATAAGTTCATATTTTAACATTAAAACTCATGCATTGCAATAAATTTTATTTCATGGAATTTGTAATTTATCCTTTTTCATAGTGTGACCGAATTCCGACAGTTCATTCTGCGCCGAGGCTTTTGTAACAGCAGAACATTTCAGAAAATCTTCTTCGTAATATTACAGCTGAAAAAAAAAACTGAATTTTTGTATTCACCGTTACTATTAACCTTTCCACCTTCTCAAGGCTTACAGATCCTGTATTAAGTTATTCATTGCATGGGATCTTCAAGCGATTACAAAACTGGCATTTCTTCTTCTAGTATTATTCAACATTTCCTCGAGTGTAAGGATTAACACGGCATGGCTCTTCTCGTGATCTTCAAAAAATATATATATTCTGCAGTCATACCGCTGAAATTATTTCCGAGGGTAAATAAGTTATTAGAGTTTTGTTTGTTGTCAGAAAAATAATTATTTTTAACATGACAAAGAGCATATACCGTTCACCAATTATTCATTTTGGTTGACTTGAATCTAGAAATCTGAAATTATTTCCTCCGAGGGTAAATAAGTTCTTATTAGAGTTTCGTTTGTTGTCAGAAAAATAATTGTTTTTAACATGACAAAGAGCATATACCGTTCGCCAATTATTAATTTTGGTTGACTTGAATCTATAATTATAACATATTTTTAATTAATTGGCAGGTTTATTGATTTGATGATTGAGATGTTATCGATATTTGACTCCAAGTATTAGACACTTTTCTTTTCCATATATCTACCTAATTCTTATCTAGGATTCCATTTCTCTATTAGCAAACACGTTCCTGCTTATGAACAGCCTTATAATATTTTCCGTGACACCGTAAATTTTTATCAGTTAACTGTATGCCATGTACACTGCACAAATCTTTATTTTACTTTATATATGGAGGACAAGGATGGAATACGCTAAGCAGTATATTGAGACTGTGGGTTGTGCTAGTTATAAGGAAATGAAAATGCTTGCGCAAGATAGGTTAGCATGGAGGGTTGCATCAAACCAGTCTTAGGACTGAACACCGCAACAACATTTACTTCAATGCATTTTGCTCAACTTTTAACCTTTATAACATATAATTTCATTCAAAGCATTCATCACCCGTCAAATATTGATTTTTCCAGTATTTTCTGAATTGATTTCTTATAAATAATCTATATTATGATCTATATAAAGCTCAGCAATTTATACTTGACCAAGACTGCATTTATAATGTTTTGAGTTACTTAGAGATTACAAGAAACTATAATCGTCGTATTTAAACATTGAATTGACCTGGGTGGCTAACCCAGAATCTTGAATAAAATTGTAAACCTCTTTCCCCTTTATTCAAGAATAGATTCCTCTTTAGGTGATATTTATTTAACAATTCACTAATTAATGATTAGAATTCCCTTCATGTAAATATTTGAATACTTTATTGTCGTGGTCCTTATTCCAATTTCATTCCTTCAATTCATACTCCATGTTGCGTGTGCTTATTTCTTATATGCACGTCAACTAGTCTTAATAATAGTAATTTAATTAAGTGATGTTAAATAATATTTTACTTAACATGTAAATTAATTACATAAATTAATCAAGCAATGAACAAAAATTTTTAATTTACTTCATTTTTCTATATGTTTTTAAAACGGAATACATATGATTTATACTTTATTATTATTTAGAATGGAAGAATACTGTTGTTCTGCCATATCATAAAAATTTTAGAAGAAAAACGACACTTAGAAAATTGATTTGAAACATCATATAGTTTGTTTCTTGCAATACTTATAACAAAATTGTTGTTGTCTTTTCTTTGGATATGTGTATATTTTGTGTATGTAACAAATGTTGTAGTATTTACCTTTTGAAATATTTAAATAGCGTTCGGTTGTCTGATTTATTTTTTATTAAGATAAATAATCGTGTTTTGTGTAAAAAGTAAAATAGGTCACATAAATGAGTTTTATGGATGATTAATTTGTAATATATTGTTATGGTAGTGACATAACAAACAACTTAATAAGAAAAAAACGTCGTTTAATATATATTTTTTGAATTATTTGTTAATGGTCGTTTAATTTATCTGATTATAAAACTATTATTGTACCGGCATTTACTCCACCGAAAAGCCGGAAGTTTATTTTTTGTATACGGAGAACATGTTGAAGTTAATTGGAAAATAAATGTAAAGTTCTTAATAACAGGGTATATAATAATTGATACAAGGAAGTCTGTCATTCGTTGTATATTCTGAATTTACTAATGTTATATTTATTAATTTATCGGCAACGAAATATCTTAACTGTAGTAACTGAAAGAAATTCTGATAAAATCACAAACAGTCAAAAATTTAGGTATGATATGCAATTTATTCCTATTCGACTATTTCAAACGTCAAAAGATAAATTGCAAGTATAATTTAAAAATAATGTAATCACATATTTAATTTGCTGTATCAATTAAACTTTTTATTTTAATTTAGTCTAGACGGTCCATTTTACAACTAAATTCAAATTACCAATCACAAACAAGTGAATATTAACAAGCGGGGAAAAAACCGAGATGAATTTTTAGATTTCGATGCGGGTGCGTTCTATTTTCAACGGAAATATTTAAATTGTGTATTCTAGCGATTTTATTTTCGCATGAATATACAAAAGGTGCATGCAAACATCACATTAATACTCATATGTTGTTTATTTTTCGTATGCAAATGTCGGCATCGGTCCTGTACGCGGATGCGCTCGCATATGATTGCAGCGCCGCTTTGGGCGCCCGGGGCAACATCTTCGCTTCACATCGCCTCGCCTCACCTCACCTCGCCCCTATTCGTGGTGGCCTACGTATACGAGTATGTGGCGATTGTACATCGAACTGCCATTACTTGCGAGCTATTCCGGTCGCATGTCCGGGCAGCTGCCCCAAGCCCGTATGAAACGCGTCGTTATCAGTCTTCAAACGGATACTGGCAGAACTAGAGCATTCACATATAGACACCACTGAGAATGTGCCAGCTGCCACCATCGAAGTGAAAAAAAAGAGGACGTGGACGAATCAAACACCGGAAAACATGCACATTTCGTAGAAGTAATATGTTGAAGAGCAGGTACCTTTTTTTTTGAACGATAACGTATAAGTCGTGTTACTGGAGAGTGGACGTGGTTTTTACGAACATTCCGTAGAACGGGTGAAAATTAAAAATAAATGAAAGTAAAATTACGGATACGAGCCAGGAAATGAACATAAGGGAAAAATAACTTGTTTTCCATCAGAAAAAAGCGACAGGAATAAATATGTCATTACGACAAGAATACTTGAATTGATTTAGAAATACTGGTAAATATTCCTACAACACCGTACATATAATCTGTTGTATTCGTTCCGTCTTTCTTCCATAGTAACATTTAATGAGACATTTATTATTACATCGACTAATTCTGAGGTACAAAAAGTCGTAAGGCACGTAATTTAATATTCAGTCAGTATGACTATTCATAAAAACAAAGGTATGAAAATAGATAACGAGCAGAAATTAAGCATTGTAATGCAATTAAGTAAAGCTAAAACGGAAGTATTGTATATTTAATATATTACAAATTACAGTATATATAAAGCGAAATTGTCTGGGGGCACCATTTACCTGATGAAGGCGCAGATGAACATCGCGGAAACGTTATAATAAACAGCTGACCCGATTGATTAACCGAAAATCATTTATCAAATCATAACATCAGGAACGTCTACAAAAATGGTTAATACACGTCACGGTTCAATTCTGAAAAGCGAAAGAGCAACTAATACCATTATTGGTGGTCAATCAATCCACTAATTATTTTACTAATTCAATGAATTGAATATTATACTTAAAACTATGAAATTTATAGCGAACGCTTTAGAATACAGAACGTTTCGTCTATCATTTTTCGTACCTCTTTGGGTAATGTAAAAATTAATAAACTAAGCAAATTAATTGAATGAATGTTGAGCTCTGTGGTCTAGTGGCTAACGTGACTTAAAATAAAAATAAAATTAAAAAATATATGTAGCAATAATTTAATTTGAAAACAAATTCCTAAATTAAAGAACAATGTAATAATATTTAAGTGAAATAAAGACTAATGATAATAGCTTACATCCGAAATGACAGCAAAACGTCACAATTTTCAGTTGCAAAATTTTGTATTCTTGTAAAAATTTTCCAACAAAACCCAAGAAAATGAGGGAATTATTTACGATGTAGAATTATTGAATCATATGTAAGCAGAATCGTATATATATTTTATGATTAGTGTTTTTAATTTGTATCACGCTATACCATCTAGTGCGGAGGATTTCACTCACTATCTTAAGTAAATATTAATCTCTTCATTCATAAAATCAAATCAAAATTTAACAATTATACAGATTTATGAACGGAAAAAGCATATTCTCAATAGTCGTTTAATTTCATGCCACCTACTATCACTAATGTATAAGAAAAAAGATTATTTTCGTGTAATTGGACATTTTTTTCTTACAATACCCTCTATCACAATCCTAATTTACTTCTCGTCCTTTTTGACGCCAGAATAAGCAGAGAATTATAAATCTTTGATCTCAATAGTTATAAATAACGATTAGTACGCGTTGTAGGATGACTACAAAGAAAACAACTAAAACAACTTTGCATTGTACGTGAAGAGAGAAGAGACGTTATGAGATGAGAATTTTTTGGCAAGCTGAATGGAAATTATTATGAAGGAAACTATTGATTAGGGAGAGATATGAAGAGAGAATTATTTTGATTGGAGACGATTGAGTAGTAAGATTGTATTATTGTATCATAAATTGGCAAAAATTGTTGATTACTAAATTTATGTATTGTGGCGTTATATGTTATATATGTTAAAAAGGTATGTAAACTTTATTCATTGATTTACTACATTATTTGGTTGCAAGTAAAACCACGATTTAGAACCTGAGAGAAAGAGCAGAAATTTGACTCATTATGACGTCATCAAAGTCTTGTTTGTCATAAAGAGCGGGGCATATTTAAAGATGACTTCATTTTGAATTTGGGAAGGGATTATTAGAGTTTAGATTGTTGGAAATAGGAAATGGTTACTTGTGATTTTAGAAAATACGACACCTTATAAAAATAATTTTACCGAAACCAATTGGAATGCACTTTCGGTCTAGTTTAAAAATATGGGTTAAACGTATTGTTCCTGGCTAACGGAAAGTTTTTCAGTGAAGTTGGAAGCGTTTCTAGATATGTATAAGAGAACCAAAAGTTGCTTTCAATTTAGGATTTATTAATGCAGAGGGCTAGGGAGTAATATTTTTATTTATTGTTAGTCTACAGTTGGGTGCAAGCCCAGTGGCAGATACAAAATGAAAATACTCCTAATCTAAAGAAAAATAATCACAGTAGTTAAACATTTCTATAGCCTTGAAAGAAAAAAGAGAAACACTACAAAAATTATATTTTCTTAACGCTTCACTTCACTTAAATTTTTAGATTCGAATATACATTTATTATATGCACACTTCACACGTTTTTGAGATTTGTCCTGAATTTATTTTCCTGAAAATGGTTTCCCGCAAACACTTCCTCAGGTAAATTACTCCAGTCGTTGATGGTCCTATTTGAGAATTTGCCAACATCTGTTTTTTGATTTCTACATTTCACTTTGAATTGATGATCCCATCTACCTAAATAACTGGGTTTTTGCATTTTGGAGCTAATTCCAATCCACGGCTTTTGCCCCGTATAATCTTTGAGTAGCAAATGCAGCCTTGCTTTCTCCCTCCTTTCTGACAATATCTCCCAACCTAGCTGTTCTGCTTTTTCATTCCTATGACCTGGCCCCACACGCACAAAATTAGCAGCCCTTTTCTGAACTTTCTCTAATGATTTTTTTTATTTTTTCCATAGGGATCCTAACAAGCCGCCCGTCTTCCAAAATTGGCCTAACCAGGGATAAATGTGCCACCTCGTTTGATTTTGAACTTCCCCTTTTTAAGTTCCTCATAATGACATGTAAGGGAATCCACGCTTTTCGGGCCGTGAAATTCACCTGTTCCTCGCATCCAAGTCTGTTGTTGAAATATATCCCCAGATATTTGCAGCTCGTTATATTTATTATGCGCTTTTAGGAATCTATAATTTTAGTAAGATTTAACTGTTAAATATCAACTTATTGCTAACGTGTAATATATAGTATAGTATTCGTGGGTTCGGCTTATTTGTATTACTTACGTTTCTGGACTTTTTCTCAGGATGGATAAATAATATTTACGTAAGTTGGGGGGGCATAAAAACGTTCTCGCCGGCTCGTATATAAATCCAGTTTGAGTGTAACAATTCTATTCAAAGTTGACGCAGGGATCGTGGACGGCCCAGAGAGATGAACAATGATGAGTCGGGTATCCTGTGAGCTCACGTGAGCTCACACAAGGAATGCGAGGGCCTGTTAAAGACGAACGCACACAGCTCCCGTCGCCCTACTTAACTCCGCTGTCCCACACACTAAATCCTTCCAGATCAACCACACGTGCACCTTCACCAAGAACCCAGTGTGAACAAGACTGTATCACCTACAGCTAGTATAAAACTCTTTCTGTAATTAGCAAATGAGGCGGGGTTTGCAAATAGGCCAACTCGTATTGCGAGCGAGTTTGCTTACAATATATTGCTTTTTCAACATTAATGATTGGATTTTTCATATTATAACGAAGGAAATTGGAGGTAAAGGACAAAGAACATTCTTACGATACCGCGGGGTTAAGAAATTTTACCTGTAACGTCTCTAAAATAGCAGACGACTTCTTTCATTTCAATTTCCCAAAACTCATTTCTTTTAGTTCCATATATATATATATATATTCATTGTTCACTAAGAATGGATTTAGGAAAGATTATATCTCATTCATCACATTCATAAATAACAGTTAATGCCTGCTCTCGCCCGGTCGAAAGCCCAAGAGTTCCTAATGCAACAAATACACCGGGAAAACCTACGATGTATGTTATTGTCCAATAATTTAATTAAAACGGAAACAGCGCTACGATTCTTAGAACCTCCTCAAGAGCACAAGAAATTTATCAACTGAAAGTCTTAATATCTAGAAGAAATTACGGTGAACAAGGCTTTATAAACATGGTTATTATTATAAAGTTCTTTTGGCTCTACCGCCCATCGAGGGCCTGGGCCTACCGACCGACTGCGGACTGTCGTCTTGCATGATACATTCCGAATTTGGAGCGACACTTGGTCAGTGTGTCGATTTTCCAGCAGTCTTTATCCCGGTCTTTGCCATATGACGACGCAAACATCCAAGGCCATGATGCCAGGATTGAAACCCGGGACCCCTGGCTTGTGAAGCAGCGACGAAAGCCACTAGACCGTAGGAGGTCGGCAATTATGTGATTGCAAAACATAAAAATTAAGTAAGTTTGTTTCTTCTAGTTTCCAAAGGAAAAGAAAATTTTATAGAGAGTTTAATAAAGGTGTGTGCTTTCCGCACAAAATTGAGTCAAATAGAGCGATGCTGACAGTAACCATAATATTTTAATATTATAGATAGTTAAAATTAACAATGACAAAACTTAAAATAATGTATCACAATTTTTTTCAGTTGTAAAATTTTTACATTATTGACGAATTATTTGCTCTAATGTGCAACATTTCACGTAATGAATCTTGAATAATTTTACTTTGCTCGACTAAAATTTTACTAATGTGCCAATCAAAATAGTGGACATTTAAATCAACGTGTTTTCACAAGGGCTGAATAACTTTGAGCGTTGTGTTTTCGATTGATTTCATGTTTCTTGACTTAAAAAGCCTAATATTAAATTTATTTTTATAATTCTACCTTATTAAAACACCATAAAATAAATATATATTGCGTTGTTTCATAATTACGGGATTCGTCTAATTTTTATTCAAACACATTGGAAAAAAATTAAATACTAAGTTATTACTGTAATTTACACAATTAATTCCTTATATTGCATTACGTGTTGCGTTGGCCAAAAGAAATGACCTTTAAAAATTCGAATTAATGCACGTGCGCGAGAAAAACTCCCCCGTGAAGGGAAACATGTCTAATTCGTGTCTTGTGATACAGTAACAATTAGAACATGATGAGACAGTTATTCATGAAATGCCGAATTACATTCATTCAAACTTAACGGAACTGAGAGTTTCTACTT
Source organism: Eucriotettix oculatus (assembly GCA_034510155.1). Lineage (NCBI taxonomy): Eukaryota > Metazoa > Arthropoda > Insecta > Orthoptera > Tetrigidae > Eucriotettix > Eucriotettix oculatus. The sequence goes on from CM067377.1 coordinate 71,024,264, forward strand.
TCTCAGTTCTTTTTCACCAATTTATTCTTGCCACCCCCTTTGATTATGGCCCTTCCAAACTCATTTATAAGAGTGCCATATGATACAATAACATTGTAACGTATTAACCCTCATATACACAATACACAACGAGTTGTCTTTAATTTATTAAGTTATTTGTACAAGTGGACAACTCTTATGATTTTAAACCATTAATTACTACACATCCGGTTTGATGGTACGGGGAAAATATTTATTTCTATGTCGCGGTTTCAACAATTTGCGACCTTTTTCTATAAGTGTTATTTTAATTTTACATGGAAATTATCAGTTAATATAAAATTAAAATCACACTTTATAGAAAAAGGTAGTAAATTGTTGAATTCGCGACAACCAATATACAACTTTAATTCTTTAAAGTTAAAGAAGATTTTATAAATAAGAATCTTAAGACTAAATAGTTTGAAAGACATATAATCATCCATCTTCTTTTGTAGAACGACTTTCAATTTTAACAATATTCAAGTAATTTCCGTCTTTTTATATCGTTTAAGTAATCAGTTGATTGTGCATTATTGCCAACCGTTTTATAGCAGTCAAATTTCTACCACAGTTACATCTCATCTATAATATCTGATTTTCATTAACTACAATTTTCACTACATTCATCTATACAAATTTGTTCTTCCCAAATAGTATTAATGACACTTCATTGGTGTTGTCATCAACATCAATCATATATTCATTTTCTCTCTAATCACTTAGTTGTTAACATTTAATGTTGCTTATGTCCAGTTTTTTGCTTCTTTCAAGTAGTGAAACAAATACTTTTTTTTCTGTAAATATACCTCTAACCTGATCTGAATTTCACGATGCTTCTCTGAGATGCTTTTTGTCAGCTATTCGCTCGATATATTTCCCAACAAATGAGGGGATCTGATGCATTTGGCTGTAAAGATTAGTCTGGAGCGCTCGCTTAAGCTCCAGGCACTGGAGAAAGCGCCAGGATATATTTTATTGCTAGGAGAAACATCAACCCCGTTTTGCTTTCCCCCCCAGCTAAAGTGGCGTTGTGCTTTCTAGACAGCATATGTTCATCAGAGTTATTATTGCAACGTTTCGCTCAGATTCGTAGCACAAACTGTAAGAGCAACCAACGACAACTCACAACTCCATTCTGTCCTGAAAAATCTTGAACCGATTAGAATACAAAGCTCGGAGATCGTCTTACTTGCCAGATTGAACATCCAATAGAAATTATACAGGGATGTATATTATTTACTCAAAAGAAGAAGAAAAGTTTTTGTTGTTAACCTATATTTTTTAGAATTTACATTAAATTAGAAAAAAACAATGCAGCAACATACTTAAAATTTACGTATTTTTCATATTTATTTTTACTTTGAATTTTAATTTATATTTTATTCTACATAAGTCGCGTTTGAAATAAAACAGCAGTAAATTTTTACATATATATATATATATATATATATATATATATATATTCTGTCGAAGTGTTTCATGAGAGCAATAATCTTAATTAAAAATTTAAATTCCCGTTACATTGCTCACTTTTTTCTATTATTATATTACCTTTTATGTTTAAATTTCTTTGCATCATTATAACTGATGATAGTCAACGTAGTCCGAAATATTGTTTATTTATTTTGAAAATCATATTGCATAATAAATACGGCATGAATTACCTTTTTATCAAAGTCTGCCAAAGTTCTTCCAAAATATTAAAAAAACAAGCGTCTCAAGCTTTTTATAAAACTTACGCAATAAAAATCACATTTGAAGAATGAAATAACTTCGTTAAATTTAGAGTAAATAGATACAAACATAGTCATTTTATAGGTAAATATCAAAAAATCTGCTCCATTTTCATCAGCGATATGACGTTACACATTCAAATTACTGCAAAACTCAAATTGTTATAAAATACTATGATACAATGAATTGACATCGAACTGTTTTCAAGGTGAAACCGGTCAGCAATTAAATTGTGAAGCAAATGCTTGACCGGAAGCAGTAATGGTTTTGCTAAGCTTAAGTGTGGGAATTACAGAATCTTGGCTTGGCGAACCAAAATTTTAGACTGGTTATCACATAAAACCGAAGAATTCATCCAGAACAAAAAATAATAATCTTTTGCAAGTATAGAAAACGTATTTTTAACAATTCAAGCATTTATATTGTTATCTTTATATATTAAAAAATTAAATATTTTTAAATAAATGTCATGTATAAAAATTAAAGTGTAATATTATGTCTACCAATTGCTGTGAGATACAAGTTACTCCTTCCGCCAATTGTGTGTTTTCATGGGTGTAGTATGATTTATATTTAACATATTCCTTATTATTATTAAAGAAAAACTGCCTCAATTGTTATTTGCAGTCTGCCATATGCTTAGCGCTCGGTATTATCAAGTACATGCATGAACATATTTATGCGACAGAAGCGCTTCAAAATTCGTATGAAAACGAAAAAATTAAATTGAAGCGAAACTTCTAAGATGAAGTCCAGATAATCTTATATAAATGTATATGGAATGGAAGCACCCCTAGTTATATGCCTTTGTCAGGGCAGGATTTCATTTGTTCGCCCCTGCAAAGAAGTGCGTGTGCGTAACGCACCTGGCAGCTACACGCATCGCGCATTAGCGGCCGAGGACGAGGCTTCCTGCACTTTCTCTGCCCACGGTACAGCTCTCTACACTTGGAAAAGCAGCAACCATCGTCGCAAATACACATCGTCCGGGTTTTAGAGCATACATGTCAAAGGTCTCAAAAACAGGACTCGGCAACGGTTGTTTAACTGATGGAGGGGCAATAAAGGTTGCCTCGCGTTATATTGTACATGTAAGTATAAGGAGAGGTTTATATACCATGTGAGGGCTAGCTTTCAGCGTAAATATGGCAGAGGCAGCTTTAGCTTTTAAATTAGCATGATTGAAGGCACATTTCTGTTTTAAATAGCATTAAAGCACGATATTGCATACTGAAATTCCATGGCAAAGATGCTTTAATGCTTTGAATTAATGATAGAAATTATGCTCCTACCGTGATACTACAATAAATGTAGAAATTGTAAGCTAAATGCCAATTACAGCCTTGAGTCAGGTGAACATTCAAATCTTGCCCATGAAAAATTGTCTTGCTTTAAGTTGATAAACACACTGTATTTTTTAATGTTTTATACAATTAAATTTCAGGATTTAATTATAATCCATTAATTTATTTGGAAACAGTGTAGTCTGACAGTTGTAGTTCAGATTTAAAATTAAATTACTGAAATCGGAGTGTAGTAAACATAAATTATGTAACGGAATTCATGTACTATTATCTACAGTCATAGTGAATCACACAATATTTTCACTAATCACAATCATCTATTTTAATAATTTGTAGACTCCATTAATTGTACATCCTAGTTAAAATAACTGTTACGTGTATAATCCATGAACCGACACTCGCGATTATTTATGCAGCTTATTGCAACAACATATTAATAATTTAATCGAACATTTTTTTTCTATTTACAATCGGCACACAATAATGATAGTCGTATTTCTCAAGAAATAATTTCTCGGTTCTGGGAATTTAGTGTAATTTTCTCATTGCGGTTTCTGTTTGCCCTGAACTATGCAATTACTGTATGCAAGGTCAAACTATTTAAAAATATAATGTATTTATTTTTCTGCTTAGAAAAATTTATTAAATTACCGTTTATTTACTTAAACAACATGGTTTTGTTTACTGTTACATGGAGAATAGCTAAATTAATTAACATCTTCGTGATCTAATCAGAGGAAAAGAACTATTCAGCAACTTAGACATAGATTATGAAAGTGTAATTATTCTACTGACAGTGTGGTTAGATTGAGTACGTTTTCATTTCTTCGCCGACCGAAAGAAGAAATAAAAATGGATGCAAAATGACTCACCATAAATCCTTTAGGCAATCGAAATAATGGTTACCTTAGGTAACAAAGAAACCAACCCGAATATGGAGGAAACCTGGTCAAAAATCATCTTTACCTGATAAACCACATGGGTAAAACGGGTGACGATTTGTCAGGTAGGAGTGCGATATCTAGAAACAGAGAGAGAAACTCATCTTCAACAGGGATATGTTTTTTATTAGCATAGGATGGGAATTGAAAAGGGGATGTGTAATATAGAGCAACGTAGCCAAGGGTTGAGTAGATCCACCGGGCTCTAGCTTAAGGATCCTACCCGGAGTTTCACCATAAGGAGAAGCAAGGAAGACCCTAGGAAACCTGTATCAGGTAGGCCGAGCATTGGCTACTATTTTCACGACCTTCCGAATGTCGGGAGACGAGTATGCTGTGAGATAGCAGCATTCCCTTCTCCGTGTTTCAGGAGGAAGTTGGCCGGCTGATTCAACTCTTACCGTATGTCTAAAGTCTTAGACCCCAGTATATACACCTCCTAAAATAGGTGAAGGTGCCTCGGCATGTGAGAACTTTGAATAAACCAGAGAGAGAGAGAGAGTACGAGTGATTCCCGACGGAGTCAGATGAGCCCCGCAGTTAATCTGGGGAAGAAACGCCTGCGAGAGAAAACTCCCAGCTATGATACAGAACGGATATAGGAGGAGATGAAGCTGCATCCTATTTTATTGAAGGTGCCATTCGAATGAAAAATACTATTTATGTAAATCCCTCTATTATTTATCATTTAAATTTTTTATAAAATAGAGTTCATTTATATTATTTTGTTTTTCTAAAACCACATTGTTTATTAAAATACTTGGCATTAAGTTATTAGTTTGCTTTACAATACGATACTTGCAATTCCCAAAAACAAAGAAAATGTATTAAATAATTTGCTAATTAAAAATATAATTGTAATTTAAAATAATTTGTAAATAAATGATATTTCTTTAATTACACATAAGATATCTCTGTTTTTTAATATAACCACCGCAGAGGGAATAGATGAGCGAAAAGAAGTAGCACTTTGGAAATAGAATATCTTCTAACAACAAAGAAGAATTTGTTAGATCAATATTCTCAGAATTCAACAGACGTTGCCCAAATTTGTTTCGACCAATGAATTTTAGGTATACCTAACGTAATGATTTATTTTGGAAACACGAAAGGATAAAATGTTCGACGCTGGTAAATCCGTGATTAAAACCTTCCTAAGATCAGAATCGCCTGAAATGCTGTAAATTATTTTTATCTCCACAAAACCGCCGAAGTAGGAAACTCAGGAGTGACATTATAGATAACGGACGATTAGACTGGCATATTGTAATTTAGAAGCAGCTGTCACTTATTCGCTTAGTTTTGTCCAGTATTCGTGCACGTGAGTAAGCTGCATCTGACACATGGGCAGTACAAAAAATCATTTCTAATGCTTGAATTCAGATGCTTACACAGCAAGTTGTAGAAATGAATATCGTAATGAAAAGTTGCTTACACTTCACGGGCCGATACAACAACGGTTACTATAAGGACCGAGACTCGATTTCTTCACTTTCAGATATGTAAATGACACAATCCAATTCCTTCCCGCATGAAACCTCAGGGAGTCCTGATTCCTTCCTGCCGTATTAGTAAGACCTTCGCGCCTCCATAACCCAGATACACACACAAAAAAATTATTCTTAAAACCACAAATTAAACTATTAATATTCTGAAGGCTAATTTCCTTTTGGTTAAGACTTAACAAGATTAAATCATCCTATTAGTTAGCTACCTGAAATCCTTACAAAAATTTGACATTCTTCAATTTTTTAAACAACTTTCAATTAAAACATAGCACAGGCAATGAATGCTTTCGCAAAAAAAGAGGAATTTACTTACGGCTAAAAGTGTTCGTATGGGTGTGAGACGTGGGCTGTAGGAGTTTCAGAAAGGAAACGAATAGAAGCCTTTTAAGTGTGGCGCTATAGGAGAATAGATGGGTAGATAGAATCACTAACGACGAAGTTATAAGCAGAATAGGGGAAGAGCGAACAATATGGATGACGTTGACCAAGAGAAGGGATAGATTAAATGGCCACGTTTTAAGGCATGAGGGTCTTTTAAAATTAGCATTAGAGGGAGGTGTGTGGGGTAAGAACAGAGAGGAAGACCAAGGATTAGGGATATAGTTATGTGGAAATTGAAAGGCTTGTGCAAGGTAGGTTATAATGGAGGGTTTCATCGTCGGTAAGGAATCGCGTCGTTTCCAATTATTTACTTCTGAACAGTTGAGAAGTAATCGAGAGATCATTACGGCCCGTAGGTAATTCTGGAAATGAATCGGACTATGCCCTAATAATGTCCAATCGCAGGCAATGTCTTGTACACTCTCTGGGTATTTTCGAAGTTCTCAACCCTTGGCTACCTTGCTCTAGCTTCCGCATCCCCCCTTTTCAATTCCCTTCCTATGCTATTAAAGGGGAGTTGCCTGTTTCAGGATCACCCTCATGTAGCCTGTTAATCCCAAAAAAACATGCCGAGACACCTACGCCTATTTTGGGAGGTTTGTGTACTGGGGTGGAAGACCTTGGGCATAAGGCAAGAGTTGTCCACTGATCCCATTGGATCAGTCGACCAACTGCTTCCTAATACTGGTACAGACACGGAGAAGGGAATGCTGCAACCCCACAGGAAACTCGTCTCCCGTCATTCGGAAGGGCGTGAGAATAGTACCCAATGCCCGACCTATCTGATGCAGATTTTTTAGGGTTTTCCCTGCATATTAATTTATTTTAAGATTATTTGTCTTTAATTATGTACTTTATTTTGTCATTTAAAATTTTTAATGTATGATGTATCCTATTTCCTCAATCAAGGATTAATGGAAACAACAATAAATCTAAATCTATCTTTAGGTGAAACACCGGGTCCTTAAAATATAACCCGGGGCGCCTAGTCAACCCATGGCTTCCTTCCACGCCTCCCGCTTTTTCAATACATTTCCCTTGCTGTTCTATTACAGGGGAGTTTCCTATTTCAGGAGCACCTTCATGTGGCCTGTTACTCCCCTCCCCCCTATAGAAAGTTTTTCAAAATAATGGTGTTTGCGACCGTTATGAATAAATTAAAAAAAGGAGATTTTTTTATAGGAGCACATTTGCTTCTTCGTGACCTACTGTTCCGGCAGAGCAAGAAGATAATTGAATTACCTTGCCGATCGTGATGACCGAATGACTAAAGGTAGATATCAAAAACACTCCCAGCGTAGCCTAAATAAAAGTTAGTAGTATTACTTCATGCCTCGTGACTAATATTAAAAGAAATATATTTGCCGAAGACAAAGGTTTAAGCCAAAATACGAATCAGTGCTATAAATGCTCAACTTTTTGATTTGCATGTCTGCAAGGCTATATAGTTTAGAGATGACCCAAGGGACTGGTCTGTGTACCTGAGGGACAGAATCCTCAAGGAACCCTTGTACAGCCCGGGGTGCAAACTAAATCACGATTATTATTGCTCCACGGTACATTCCTGGCATTCCTCGATTAACCTGCAAGGTACACGGAGTTGGAGGGAAACCAAAGCCTGTAATTAGTCCTCCCGACCTTGATAGCGTAGGACAGTTGCAATACTTGAGGAACGTTAATGGGCCTACAGCAAACATGCATTTAAGCGAGTCAGGCGAGAAGAACTGGCGATCTCAGTCCGCAGCACCTCGACGCAGCTCCGCTCGAAGGACGATCTTAATTGCGCGTAATGGCGGCCTTAAAAAGATTTATCAAATTGGACGCACAAAAGAAACGAGACGATGGTCCTCACTCTATCCTTAAGTAACTGTTCGTTCATTTCCTTCACTGTGTTTTATACAATGAAAACTTGGAAATCTCTCGAAACTTCTTGAGATGAAACGTTCGTTGCTCTTTAGAATTATAATTTGAAAATTTTTTGCGTAATTCAGAAAAAAAGCATTTAAAAAATTTAAACTCTCCAACCATATTAGTTCAAAACGTTAACAGTTTTCGACACGAGTCATAAAAATTCTGTGTAAAAACAATTTTGATTTGTAAATCCATAAAAAATAAACAACTCGACAGATATTGCATCGGATATACCATGATATGCCTATGTACTAGACTTCACCACCATAAAATAAGCATAAAACCAAAATTTACTATCTACCCATGTCATGAATTAAATTTGATGATACAAAAATATTCTGCATAAAAATAGACCTATAAAAAATTTAGATTTACTGAAGTAATGTATACTAAAAAATAAAAATATTATAATTAATTATAAAAATGAATGTGCGGATATAGGTTGTGCATTATGCTGCCATAATAAATAAATAAACACATATTGTAAAATATAGGAATTTTAAGTGTATTATAACGTTTAATATATTGTATTAATAATTTATTATTTATCTTTTAGACTCATGGAAGACATGTGTAACGTTAAAGAGAGCAGTTTTAACTGCCAATGTGGCGTGAGCTTTATACGTGATAAGACGAATGCCAATTTAGGCAAGACAAATGAGACAATGATAATTTGTATCTCATTGTTTTACGTTTTGACTATCTCGTTCTAATACTATTATTCCGTTTCAAAAGATTTGTAACACATTATTAGTGTAAAGCACAAAAATAAATGATTGAAAAATTCTTTACTTTTCATGTAATTAAATCGATTTTTACAGAATCATTATGACTAGTATAGAAAGCTGTTAACCTGTTGAACTAATAAAATTGGAGACTGTTAAGTGATCGTTTCCTCCATGTGATACAAATTATACACAGTCCTTTACTGCGAAATAAATAAATCTAAATCTGTGAACTAAAGTTCTAGATGATTAGGAATGTTATGTTTTAATTCATAGAAATGTGAGAAGTTGGACGGTTGACAGTTGAAATATGAAAATTCCGTAAATTTAAGATGATTCTTGGAGTTAAGACCGAGAGTATGTTCAATGAACCTATAAAGGTATATAAATAAATAGAAAAGTGATATTTAAAAGCAAGGAATGATGAAGCTGAGTTAAAGGAAAATCTCGGAGTTAGGAATGAGGAAAACTCAAGGGAAATTTATATTTTCAAAAGGCTAGTGGTGTGACAGAAGACTAATCGAGATTGATATTTTCTGCAAAAGCCATTCACGAAACTGCGATGAAGTGATTCAGTTGAAAATAATATCGAAGTTTAACCTTATAGGAACCTTATATATCTCGTTTCTGAAGGAAATCAACTGGGATAGCTGTTTTGAAAACGCTCCATTTGGAGGTCCAAGGACCGATTACCGGTTGAGATTTTCCAATCTAAAAACGTTAGTGGCGAGTAGGAGGTGAAAATTTAACGGAAAAGAACTTGATACAATAATTAATAGAACGAATTACTATACAACAGAGGGGGGAGGGGAAGATTACATGAGAGCTGCTCTTTGCGTGTCTAGCGAGGTTCTAGGATTAAAATGATCAGATTCAACCAAAAAGTAATATATTCGAAATTCCATGGGTTCATGCATATACATCTTCTTCCAAGGCTCTGTAGCCCATTCAGAGCCTTGGCCTACCAGGTCGACTGCGGGCAGTCATCTTACATGACACATTCCGAAACTGGAATGATACGTGGCCATTGCAGATATAAATAAATATATCAATAATTCTACAACGTAAACGTAAAAATATTTAAAAAGGATCCCCAGATAAGTAGCTCTAAGGTTCCTATAGGCGACTGTGAAATCATAGCAACTTATTAATATGGAATTAAATAGTGGGCACGGTACGAAATAATCAATAAAGCTTTAATCTACTTACATTACTGTTTATGATGCACAAGCTCTCACACACGAGGGTTATTGATTATAATAATATTAGTCAATATTACTATTTATTCCTTTTGCTGTCGAGTCGCTTCGTTGTATCGTCTGAAAACACGCGTTGTCTGGTAGCTGATCCTCTCGTTGTTAATCCTTACGCTGCTAGGCAACTGTTAAGAAAGACTGTACTGTTGCTGCCGACTAGTCTCTGGAAAGAAACGTGTCAGAGATCTTTTCTCTCCTCTGGTTGCCACATAAAACCATGATATTGTCTTCTTACTAGGCAAATTGTCAAAGAAAAATAAGCTTACTGTAATATGCAAAGCTTTTTTACTCTTGTCTCTACTTCTTACGAAAACGGTCCAAAATTTCTCATTTAAGATCCTCGTTTTCTTCTGAATATTTTCTTATCACCTTTCTGAAAAAAGTTGGCTATCATGAGCTTTTCGATATTATGTCTGTTACCATAAAACTAAGAAGTGGTTTTATTTAGTGGTTCCATCGTTTGTCAGAATGGGACTTTAATAGAAACAATTGTTGGTAAAATATCCCTGATAATTATCCAAAACTATTTATTTCCTTAGACAGTTACTTAAAAAGATTAAAAATAAATTAAATTAACAACATTTACTCGGGAAAAAGAAAGCTCTAATATTCTCCATACAATACGAAATTCCTATTTACATTTAGCATATTATATACTCATATACCATCTTCTAATAGATTAAAAAGTAAGATTTTGTGTTATACAAACTTAGACGTGATAAGAAATTTGAATATAACTTCGTACTCGTTTCCCTTACGGTTTAATGTGGAGGTAAGACACACCTAGCGCTAAAATTTATTCCTATCTTCGAATCGCTTATTATTCTATTCGCTTTTATGGATGTTGATTTGTAGTTTATATAAAATGGTCTGAAGAGAAATGCTGGGGTTAGAAAATTTTGTAATATTAGGTTTATTTCATCGTTATTATATTTTTTATGATAATTTTGCGATTTAATGTAAAAATTAAACATAAACTGATTAACACAAGTTATGGTTGCGGATTGACAACACGTTGATATGTATCCTTAATTATCGAATTCAATCCCTTCAAGTAATTACTTCAATAAATATCGGAGGTAGATTTTTTCTCAGATGAAAAGTTTCTCAAAGACATTATTCTTCATTATGGATACCTAATACATTGATTTCTATTTCAACCTTAAACAAGTGTTTCAACTTTTTTCGGATACATTTCAACGTATTAGTTTTAAGATGAATACCAAAATTTAATTTATGAATTGCAATAATCTATCATTTCATGATTTAAATACTTACTTGACAGGCCTAAAGATGTATAAAATAATAATTCTTGAAATATTACGAATGCATCAATGACATGGCTATATTTATATTATAGGAATTGAAAATCCCCAGATTATTAATATACTTGTTCTCATAGCGTTTAATTCACCGCATTTCTCTTCGTAAGTTATGCATTACAGGGTACAACCGTATTTCGTTGATGTGTCTGTAATCATTATTATATATCACACAAATATAATACTGTTTACACGATGTACCCGGCTCGATCTAAAAAAGTTTCTGACGTCATAGTGACACGTAACCGAAACAAAAAATTACACTTTTTTAACAGAATTAATACGTGGTTTCACGTGCAACAAAATGAACTACCATACTACCGAATTAACCAAGTTTACATTAATTTTCACAAAATATATTAACCAACACGGTGAGCAAAAATTAGAATTCAAGTGTTTTTCCTCGTGGTGAAGTGATATTTTCCCATATGCTTCAAAATCAATTTCCATGAATATAATATATTTATCAATTGTGTCTCACCTTATGGTAAGAATTAAAAATCAGAAAACATCTCTTTTAATATACGCCATCTGAGCTCCATAGACCGCACACTTCCCGCCAAAGATAATAACTTCGATCTTTGTTTCTCCTACATGAGCAAATATGTTTATTTTTCTTCTTTGTAGTCATAAAACAAACTTGTAGTGCTCTTAATGTCTAACGTTTCTTACAGCCACTACAATGTCCTGACATTAAAAAAATCATAGCCCGGGGGCCCTAGTAAATCCTTGGCTACCTTGCTCTTCCTTCCGCACCCCCATCTTTCAATTCCCTTCCTATGGTATTAAAGGGGAGTTGCCTGTTTCAGGATCACCCTCGTGTAGCCTGTTAACCCCCACCCCCCTCAAAAAAAGAAATAAAAGTGATATCATGTAATATGTACAGTTGTGTCAGTCTTCCTCAGAAAATGGGGTATGCAATAGCTACAATGAAAATGAAACGGCTTGAATCAAATGATTTAGTTTCACAACTTCTCTAATTTGATTGATACGAGCTTGTTTCACTTCATATTCCTCGGGTGCGTCCCGTATTTTATCATGATCTTTAGTTGTGGGCGTAGTGTGTCTTATTCGCGGCTCACTGACGCGTGGGCATCTCTGAGAATTTATTGCACCTAACAATTAATATATTTGCATCTCTGCGGGTGGGGCAGCGGTCGTCCCAACAATTTTATCAACGCTAACCAACAATTATGACCCTGTCTCTATATTAGTGTATCTTATCAAAACGAAATAAACACAGCACAAACGTCCGGTGCTCATGAATTATGCATGGACGTCATAGACGAAGGTTATGAACTGGAGAAGGGGGCTAGCTCCTTCGCGCTGCTACTTACACATCTGCGACGTTTAAAGTCTTTGGGGTCAGTGAATTGCCAATTTCCTGGTCAATAAGATTACATACAAGCCAGTGTCAGAGACCAGTTATTACGGCACTGATAAATTACGGATAGCGCTGGCCAGGAGTTATGCCTCACGTGCTTTAGGACCCCAACTTTTCGGGTGCGCGAGCTCCTTGCATCTACATCAAAACCTTACCAAATTAATTTCATTTATTATCCGCAAATAATTGACTGTATACTGTTAACACTGATATTTTTAAACTTGGAGACACGATTAATTTAGTTTTTGAATAGTTACATATACTAAAGGGTGAAAAATTAAATTTCAAGGTAATTGTAAAAATATAGATGAAATATTTAATTTTCTATTCAGTTATTATAAAACTGAAATATGAACCGTAATATTTTATAATGAGATTTATTATCCCAAAATAGTGGAGTCTACTGTCTCATATGTCAATACTGACTATAGTTATGTGTTTTCGAAATATAAAAATATAAATTCTTACATTTATAACTTCTGTTGAATATATGTTATATACAACAGCTGATGTGTGTTTCAGGGGTGTTAGGAAGACTTAATGAAAGTCGCCAAACATAATATATTAAAATTACGGTGAAAACTTTTTCTAATTTAATACTATAATACTTTAATGAATATATCAATTTTTACTTAACTGCACAAATTTTATGTACATACAATATTTGTAACATTTCCGGCTGCATTATTACTGAAATGCTTCTCCTGTTGTTATAAACGTTTCCTAATGGTGGATTGATTTTGGACATCTAGCTACAAGAAGGTGATCCTGAAACAGGCAACTCTTCTTAATAGCATAGGAATGGAATTGAAAGGGGAGGGGGATGTGGAAAGTAGCCAAAGGTTGACTAGGGCCCACGGGCTGTAGTTTAAGTAACCTATCCGGTGGTTCACCTAAAAGAGATGCAAGGAAAACTATAGAAAATCTCTATAGGTAGGTCAGGCTTTTGGGTACTATTCCCACGGCTAAATTCTTCATGAATTTCGTATACTTTAATCACAGGTAGTGAAAGAACATGTATATAATTGATTTGAATCATGAGTCCGTATATTAAAGTCAAAAAGAACTGTAAGGGTTGCTTTACACGAGCAGATTTCAGTATATCTACATAAACTTGAATGCAACTGCCTGCATGCAACCTGCAGTACGTTTTCGTAGGTTTTATAGGAATTAATCACAATATTGTCTATCACTACATATTTACTGTAGTTTATGGCCATGTATTACTATGAAAGTATTAGAACTCATAAACTGATAACAGTTTTAGCATTGTAAACGTTGCATGCATTGTGAAAAAAAATAACTAAACTGCAATATATTCCGTAAGATGAAAAGTAAATTAGAATCAGTATTCATTTTACGTTCTTTTTGTCTATTTTGATTCTCTATTTTTATTGATAAATATTTAAGTATAACTTGTAATTACTCTGCTATAAATGGCTAGTTGACCATGCTTTCTTATATTTTACATTCTTGTTGTTTCATGATGAATTAAGTGCCGAAGAATTTAGAGGCTTGGAAATTCTCGTTATGAACGAAATGAAAAAATAGATTATATTTAATAACTTAAATTTAAAATCTAAATGTTACTGAATTTATAAAGTTTATTTAACACATAGGTAGAAAGTATTGGTATATATTTTTAGTGTCTTAAATTATTTAATATGCTCGAAATACAACCGCCTTCCTTATATTAATAATTAATGAATGTTGTCATTAAGGAAAATACAGTGAACAGAGCGCTGAAGTAACACATTGAAAGACGTAGTCACGACAGCAGCATAACTTGGAACATAGAATCCTACAGATAATACACTGTTATTGTTTTTCAGTTCAATAGAAAGTTGTATACCAAACACAAAATATGGACAGATACACACTCGTTAATCGTTTGTATCTAATTTCAACGTACTCACTGTCTTGTACGATCTGTTTAAAAATAAATTGGAACTGCAATCATATTATGTCCTGAAAATACTTAAATTTGTATTTCAATAACTTTAAAATAGTTGCTTGCTCAATTCCTCTAGAATACATCTGGGTGAGAGTGAATTTGTAATACAATATTAAATGCCTGAGCTATATCAGAAATCAATCATTTATGCATTATGTGGATATTTTGATTAAATTTAAATAATTACTCATTTATTATTTCCTTACAATTTTATGCAACGCAATGAATTAAATCTCTAAAAAATATACAATAATTTCCACCGTGAAATATTTTTTCTGTGTTATTTTGTGAGTAGGTAAGTGGCAAAGCATGTCTATTATAGAAACTTCTGAGTGAGTTTCTACGTCTTAAGTTCCTTCTTGTCTGATATGGCAGTTGTTGATGCAGACTGGATGCGATCAGCAGCTGCTTTCTTTGCTGGTGCTGCCCCTCGGCTGCTTCACAAAACTAATCTCGTACTTTCAAATGTAACCACTCAAATTTGTCCCACTCATATAATTAAATTAATGTTTAAAGAGCCATAAAATTTGTCTCTTTGTAATGATTGCAAGAAGCTGCTATAAATTGGAACAAGGAATGCCTACCCTACACTCTTCTTTTTTTATTTTAAATTTACAGGCTACTTTGTTATAATAGTACAGGAAGATAAGAAAAGGGGTAGCTAAGAGGTTAAGGGATATAGTTTACAAAATGTTTGATGCAGGAGAACCTCTGCAACATGTAGGTCAGGCCGCCGATACTTGTCTCGTGCCTTTCCGATGTTTGAATCTGGGATTTTCTGTGGGGACGCAGCATTCCCAACCAGATTTGAAGACAACTGGCCGATTGTTCCAATGAGAGCAGAAAACAACTCTTTTCATATGCTCAGTACATGCGACCACGCTGTTATGAGTCATTGCATATGTGATCTTAATTTCACTGATCTGGTTTTGAGCTAGAGCCAGTAACATATAACTCTCTTCTTGATTGCGTACGCTATAATACCGACTCTACGGGTCCTCAACCCCTCGCACCGCCTTATTATCTCTCCTAGCAACAGAATCCCTGCCTATCAATCGCCGTAAACTCCTTGAAGTGTTCCATCTCTGCATATAAAGAGCAATGAATACCGATAGCGGATTTGGAAGTATCTTAACTTATATCTGTTTATTGACTTTCTTAATTATATAATAACCAACTATATTAAATCATGCCTGTTTGCACCTAACATAACAAAGTTACATTACTATTTCTGCGATAAAACAAAACATATGTATCTATTTTTACAGTAATTAATATCTCTTTAGTCTTTAATGCTATCAAACCTTTATGCCTCATTTAATCACCTTCTACGAGGGAAATTTCTTATTTAATATTACCGGATATATTGAATGTGCAGTGAGACGATTATTTGTTTTATAATGTAATATTAATATATTGTTAATTAACTTCCATTATATTAACAAAAACAATTTACTTTATCCTTAAATTTTACAATGTGGCCATTATCAGCCAGAAACTCCTTATAATAAAACAGGATAAATATTTACATGAAAATGATACAAATAAATTTATGACTATGAATTCTAAGCTCTACACTCAGGGTCGTATATTATGGGCCTTCTCATGGAGAGGACATATTTTACACAAAAACTACAGTATAGGAAATCAGCAAAAACGTTACAGGGGTAATTATCGTGTTAGTATAATGGACCTTCCAGCGCCTTCTCTCATTGTTGATCCTCCTAATTGGGTCGTTCTCGATCACACCAAAAAATTGCTCCTATTTTCCCTGGTTCAGGACAATTTCCCAAGCTTGGTCTCGTCTCCTCTATCTGTCCAATAATGTGATCATCTGCGGTGAAATCTCACAATCTGCCGCTAATATCATCTGATCAACCACTCTCGTCTCCTCAATATCCCATCTCCCCATCTTTAATTCATATCCAAAAGGTGGCAGGGATGGATATTAATCAATCAGATTTATCGTGACTCTTCTCTGGGGAGAATAGTTTTCTCCTCTCCACAAAGGATTTTGGGGAAAAACACGCTAATATCCAGTGTCCGTCTCCAGATTCCAGCGGTCGCGCTACAATCCCCACTAGCGTCCGAATGTCTGGATTTTATGTTTGTCAAATGATGTCTCTTTTCTTTTGACTCCTAAACCACCGATATTCGAGTAGATGTGTATGACCAATACAGTAAATATTCCAAAATAATAAACTGGATTAACGCGACATCGCTGAGGTTCTCTTCATAGACACTAATAATTCCTTAATTTTGGTAAAAAAATAAATAAAATATTTCAACGTAAACAGCACTACGTTACTGAGGTTAAATTTACAAAAACATGGAAATAATATCATTGAAGGTATCATGACGAGGAAGCATTGCGCAAGAAAGAGTTAAGATAGGGGCAAATGTAGTAGTATATCACAAAATAAGGACTTTCCTAGTTATGTCAGACAGGAAAATCGCAAACCAGGCGTTTTCGCGGGATATCTTAGCAAAACACGTGCAGTTGTCAGTGGTAATAAATCTCCACATACGCAGCTCTGTGAGTACAAACCGTGACTCCGCTGAATACGCATCAGAATAGAGAAAGTTCTTTCAAATAGTCAATAACAACAATATCTTTGTCTTAGAAGTTACAATATAAACACAACCGATTATACATATTGGTTTAACCTACAAATCGGCTCGGCTTCATTTAGTTCTCATTATGATTTCCTGTTCTAAAATACATCATATTTTGTAATCTTAAAAAAATAAAATAAAAGGACTATGTGGGAATGAGTTTCTATTGAATGATATCCCTGTGAATAGAATTACTAACCTTAATTATGGTGTTTATAATTATTTACAATTAAATAGTTATAAATATTACTGAATGAGTTTAACTATTCCGTTATGGTTTTGATGGTTTCTGACTCCAAATATAATTTAATGTTTTTGAAAATCATTCATAATAACAAAATAGGATTTCGTAACCAGTTATTCAATCCCAATGAATTTATTTCTTAGAAAATTCTCGACTTTTACAAGACTGTTAGTGATGTGCAAGACTAGGAATCTGTATGCAGCTTCTTCTCCCTGAGCAAACAAAATTAATTTCAAATACCATACATAAACTTTTGATAAATTAATTATATCATCTTACGCAAAGGTGATCGCTTTTTTTAAAGAAAATCATGATTCCTCTGGGGGACAAACCGATTTTCTCCTCGTAAAAATGAAATGAAAGGTTTAATGCAGGTTCGATAACATTGATCTTATATATATATATATATTATTCAAGATGACACTTTTTGCCGCTATAAAAACCGCATTTATTCTCAAGTCAAATATGACTATTATTTCAATCTGAATTTTCCGAACACTTGCAACATCAAAACCTTCAATTTTTGCTTTAATGCCAAAAATATCTGACGACTGATTTACATCAGTCCCACTCTGCTTCAAACCTATATTTCTATCGACTGATTAGAAGGGGATCTTGAAAAAAAAAGTTAATCCTTCCAGCGCCAAAACTGCTCAGCTGTGTGACCCATTGTTGGCTTCGTCGTCTGCCTTTATGTCCTATCTGGTCTCAAATAAAATTAAAACTAACAGAAAGCAATCCAAAAATGTTATTGGGCAGTCCTATATTTTTTGTAGATTTATAACTCAATTTAATGTAGTTATAAAATTATTTTTATATTTTTGCTATTGAAAATTATTTACTGTCTCCAATTAAAAACAGAAGAAAGCTTCCAGTTAAAACTCAACCGAGAAACCAAAAAGCGGGAGTTCCTGAGATTTATTTCCGGTTTGCTCAAGATTTTCCATTCTTATCTTCTATTTTTTTTATTTACTACACTCAACAACATAATGATTAATATTTATCTCTTTCTCGGACAGTTTTGGAATTTTTGTATGATAAAAATCATATTTTTAAAGAAGATTGATTGCATGGAAACCAGACTCTGCGTATTTAACATGTTTGTTCACTAAATTTAATGAGATTAAATTGCAATTATAAGGTGATAGAGTAATTTACATACATACGCAGTCCTTCATTTGAGATTTTTTTGTTAGAATAAAACCAAAGAAGCAAAATAATGCACGGTTTCCACATTTGACAAAGACAAACTGTCTAGATGATGACGTTCCAACATAATTTCAATATTTGAATTTGATTCACATAGTGTTTGAAACTAAATTTAAGGATTTCTTGACCATGTAAATACTACAGTGGATATCCATTTGTTGATATTGAAGAATGGATGAATTACAAGAAGAATAAGCACTAACGAAGAATTTAAGGTGGTGTTGAGAAAGGGATAACAGCAAGTTTGATTTCAGTGAGAAATGCCTGTTACTCATTACGTATTATGGACTATGCCGAGAAATTTTGTAATAGTTTTACCATATGAACACGTGGAAAGGGGTTTTTAGTGGGGTTGCCAACGTTCCTACGAAAACAAAAGAAACGGATTTGTAATCACCGATTTAGGATATTTTAAGGTTAAACCTAACGAAATTAAAAGCCTTATGACGGTTACACCTCTTTTATTAAGGATTTTTTTCTAATGTAGGTAGCTTACGGCAATTAAACTGTCATAATTATATTTAAATTTTTGAGTTACAAAGAAGAAAACATATTTCTTACTACGCTCTTCGTAGGAGTTTAAAAAAAACTGTGTTCTGTAACACATTGTCTGATCAGACGGAAATATGAAGCGTTTCCGTAATTATATTCGAACAGTGATAAAATTATTCATATTATTCAACCATTACGCAATAAGTTCTCGAAATTAAAGAGCGTTTTGATATTCATACAATCATAGTTAATTTGTAAGCTTACGTTTAAATGATCATTCTTTATTCCATGCATACATTTCTTCATCTGAATTAAGAGCAACTTCTCACCTTTTTTCTATATTATAAATAGGCTTCACATTTAAATATCAAATAAATTTGTTTCAACATTTACTCACATTTAAATCCGGTATAACCAATACAATTGCCATGGCAACCCGTTTTCAACGTCTCTCCAACTCTTCACCCTCTTTTCTCCCTCTCTGTCCTCTCTTCTTTTACCCCAATAGAGCAAATATATGAACTTTTAACAATCCCTAAAGCGGTTGTTACAAGCTGGAACTGAAATTGTCAATTAATTAAAAAGTGCATAGTTTAATTATTTACGCTAAATTTGACAATCATCCATATTCTCGCAAATGTTTCATAAAAATACTGAGGCCGTCTATCTGTATTTATCTATAATATAAAATTAAGAGGTCCCGGGTTCGATTTCTTGCAAGAACCTGGGTGTTGAGAGTGCTTTCAAGTACGATGACTGAATATGCCCGACAGAGAAACATACCTAAGTAGCAAGTTCCCTCAAATTTGGTGCGACTATAAGTTCAGAGTTTAAAAAATCAGTATGTATGTCACATCTTAAGGCGTATAAAGAACAAGGCCGAATTTGACCATATTTGGCTCTCGTGTTCCTCAGGGCTCGAAGCTTCCTAGATCTAAATTTTTTTTAATGTACTTCCGTTTTCACACTTCTTCCGGTGGTTTTCCGCCTCTAACAAAGCCCGTACCAGTAAGGGTTCATTCTCTTTATCTCACCGAGATCTATCAGCAGATATATTTATTCGCAAGGCGGATCAACCCCCATCCCTAAGTTGCATCACAGTAAAAAACTGAATTTTGGAACCCCTCCAACTTAAGGCCCCTGTAGTTCGAAAACTGAGGATTTTTTAAAAATTCTGAAGACCGTGGTTGGTTTTCTCTACAGTTCTGCTATTATGATCTTCTCTTCTCAGGCCACCGGAAATGGGTCAAAATGACAACTATTTGTAAAAACTAGCATTTTGACGATTTTTCTCCATTTACACAATCTGGATTGAAAATAGGTTGAATATGTCAAGAGAAATAGATTTATATGGAAAACATATAAACACGCCCCTTTAGCTAAAATTGATCCCTCTGTAGTAGAACAATGAATGTAGTGTATCCTCAGGTACTATAATAAAGTTATATTTAGTTTCATTCCTACTTTATTATTTACGTGAAACCCGAGCAACCCCGGGCACTTCAGCTAGTTTACGATAATAGAAGTTTCTCTTCCATTATGGCCTGGCACCAAGTGAGTCTTCTTGGGCATGTGTCTAACGCCATCAATGTATTTTTGTGTGTAACCGTGCCCGTCTCCAACGCAGGAATTAAGTGTTCAATGCATTACTCCCCCACAAGCTGAGTTGTCGTGAATGTCGCAGCCAGCCGCCTGCTGCTTGGGAGGCAGGTATCCAGCCCAAATGAAACGGAACTGCAATACGATGCCTTGAAGAGGGCACAAAGGGCTGAAAGAATGTGTCAAAGGGGAAAGAAGACGCTGCGACGTGTCGTGGGCGGGTGGAGGGCCACACCTGAGGTGGGAGTTCGCCACCAGCTTCCGGCACCTGGCCTGGTCCAGATGCAGATGTCCCAACATAGTTATTTTGGTCACTCGAAAATATACCACATGTAATGGTATCATTTCAAATGAAAAATAATGGTAAAATGTTAACACAGAAAAGTTCCGAGTCAAATACAATGTTGGTCAATCATCCATATTCTCGCAAATGTCTCATAAACATACTGTGGCACTCTATCTGAATTTATCTATAGTATAAAAATCAGAGGTCTCGGGTTCGATTCCTGGCATTTCGGAGACGTGGGAAATATGAATACATGTTTTCAAATTTAAAAAATTACTACCATAAATTCCAGTAGTAGGTTATGGAGCTATATATTAACGGTTATTGGTGGCAATGAATGACTAAACACGACAAACCCTGCTTTTATAGATTGTTATTTTTAAATAGAAACAAGCATTACTGAGAATCTGTGTTAGATAACTATAAATATCATAACAGGGTTTTATTTAATACTGTAATTTATAAACAAATCATAAATCACTCCACGTCCCCGATTCCCAACTTCACTGGAATATAACCTTACAATATTGATAGTAGTAGGCAAATTATACCGTACAAGCAAAACCTGTGAATCAATAACAATCATCAAATGCTTATTTCAACATCAATTTTTGAATACGTTATCATAGGAAGTAGATATTTTCGACCCAGCTTTGTCTTAATTAACGACTTACCTACTTAATGATAAAGAAATTTGGAAGACGAACGTACCATTTTATAATTAATATGTTTCGTTTCTTTAGACCTCAGTGGATTGAAGAAAATTATATATTTACCTATATATTATTATATTATTCATTCGTATTGTTAATATTAAGGTAACTTATGCAGCTAAAAATAAGTTATACCAAAGTGAACGAACTGGGATAAAAATTTTGAATTAATTATAAAATATTGTCAAACTATCGTCACTATTTAACGAAAAACGTTTACAAGGAATCAAAATATGATAAAGTTAAAGAATCGAGCCCTTTGATGGTTTCCTGGGCTGTATCCGGAGATGGTTACGACCGAAATGTTATTTAACGTTTTATATACTACTAATTTTTTTTAATAAAGATGAATAAAGAAATGATACAAACAAATTAAATCACTATAACATGAGGGTATTATAAATGTTCTTCAAATTATTACTATTTTTTTACAACCAATGCTATATGTTTTCTTAAAAATAAATGTGAATTTAGATGATGCTATCAAGTTAGTAATTTAAAAGGGGCGGGGGATAAAATGAGCTTTCCTATTAGGTCATAGGGTTAGAAAGATTGAAAAGGTTCGGCAGTCTGATATAGACGTAACTGCCGTGTGGTAGTAAAGACATAAGTAGAAGTTAAATTTTGCAGTAATCCGTTGGTTAAGCTTAGAAGGAAGCTAAATTTACGATAGAGCCAGTCAGACGTATTCCGTGAGTTAATAGATCAGAAAGTTGGTAAATATTTTGATTTGGTGATTTCCTCTTGCTGTATTGCCCTGACCACATGGTATCTGCTAATCCTGTGGACAATTATGGACGTTGAGTTCTAAACTAAGGAAATAGAAATGCTTTCACCTGAAGCTCGAGCAGGAGCGTATAAATATTTTAGAAGACAAGACCAAGGACTCGAACCCCGACCTCCCGATTTCCTGGCGGTCACTCTAACCACTGTGCTAATCGAAGACGTTGAGTTTCGGACAACGTAGCACCTATTCTTTTCGGTAAAGGAGCGACATTGTGGATTTTTAATCATTGTAAAAATTGCATCATTTTCATTATTACTGCCAGATTTTTGTTATTTTAGGCAATTTTAATTTGTATCTTTTCTTCAATATTTTTAAAATTATTATTATTGGCCGTCCATTATTTTGTAAGCTGTGCATTAAAAATATATACTGTTTGCTTCAAATCAGCTGATAATTTCAGACATATGTATTGAAACATGTTTCAGTGGTTTTTGTAAATTCGGTGATAAAATTGTGTATTATTCTTCAAAAGACACCTACTGAGCCGTACCCCTCCCGTGATAAAATAATATTAAATAGTTATTATATGCGCAAAAATCTGTGTATATAGCAAGGAATGAACACAAATATTATCACTGACAGTCCTAAGTCAAAAGCCAAATACTTTTCCGTTATTTTATCATGTCACTTATTCATTTATGTTAATAATTCAAAGTAATATAGTTTTTGCTTAAGCTCGCAGGTATTTATTCGTTCCGTACTCGTTCATTTATCTTTTTGCTTCTTACTGGAAAATTTAGTTCACAAGTCCGGGGAATATCAAATTTGACAACGAAAAAGCATAAAAAGGAATGGGAATTGCGAAAGTCTACCATGGGGAATAACTAGAGGAACTACAAATCAAAACCCACACTTCCAGACGTTTTACAAGAACTCTTGTCAGGTGAATTTATGTGAAATAATTATTTTTTCCTCTTTCCTCAAATGTTAGTAGTTTGTTCACACACACACACAAAGCATTTGCTTCGACCCAGATAGTGACTTTGGTCAAAGATTTAATCTCGACGACCAATCACGTTGGCCTTCGTCGCAAATTCATCAACTCAAGTTCTAACACCTTGCTGGAAGGTTAGGCAAGTACAACGTAATTGACAACCGGCCAAGTTTAAATATTGCAACAGTGAAAATCAATGACACTTCTTTTATGGAGTTTCTGGTTGCGGATAATTTACGTCCTTCAAGTTACTCGAACGTAAGTACATGGGTACATAAATATCTGATCCGAAAGTTTCCATCCCAACGATATTAATATTGAGTCGAATTTGTACTTTGATCATGAAATTGAGGCGGCCTGAGTCTGTGGCCACACATTGTTGCCTCATCGGCATGCGGCCAAGAGAGGTGAACAAGAATCTGGCCCGTTAGGGAGGCGCTCTTATCCATTCCGACCACGACGGAACGACACGATGCTTGCCAAATCTGCCGTGGACTCGGGGACATTCCCACAAGAAGGGCAGTCATCAATTAAACGGTCCCAATGCCTTGCAATAGCTAACAAGGCCAATGAGTACGCAAAAAGAGGAAAAAAAAGAGTACATAATGCTTGACGAACAATTGACGAATTAATGAGTTCGTATTGAATAAATATTTGAATGATTGGAGAATGGTAATAGGGGAATCAACATTTTCATTACAACTGGAAAAATAGAAAATATTTTATACAGTCTGACAGCCACTTTAAAGAAAGTATATTTTGACGACGAGTTGTATGAATACTTTAATCTTAATGTATATAATATTTTATTTAATAGCTTCATAACTCTTACTATTATTTATTAAGAGAATTTATAATAATATTTCTGCGTCATATTCTATACACATAGTATGCTGAAAATCAGATCGGTGGACCTAATCAGGATACTCTAAGCAGAATAGGGAAAGGGAGAATAATTTGGAGAACGGATAGAGTAGTAGGCCACGTTTTGAGACATAAGGGTTTTGTAAAATTAGCTTTAGAGGGAAGTGTGTGGGGTAAGAACAGAAGATGGATACTAAGGATGGAATAAGCTAAGCGGGTTACAGAGCAATTGCGCAGGATAGGTTAGTATAACGTGTTGCATTAGACCAGTCTAAGACTGAATACCACCACCACAACAAGTATAAAACACATAAAATTTTTAAAAAGAAATTAAATTGGCTCACGTGAAGAATATGAATGCCCCCAGATCTGGAAAAAGTTAAACTATTGATGTGACTGTCGCTAAAATTATATTTTATTATTTGTACGGTAACCATGGCATTTAAAATTCAATTCATACAAAATATATAACAAAACATTTGTGATATTACCTCAAATTTGAAGATCATGGAGTTCTAATGGTATTTCCAAAAAATCAGATAACATTTTTGTCGACCTCCTGTGGTCTAGTGGCTAGTGTCGCTGCATCACAGAGGACCGGCTTCGATTTCTGGTATATGATTGGATGTTTTGTCGGCATGGTCACGGATGCTAGTATTCAGACAGTTGGAGAATCGATACTTTGACCATGTATCACTCCATATTCGCAATGTGTCACGTTAGACGACAGTCCGCAGTCGACCCCGTAGGCCAAGGCCCCGAATGGGATGCGGAGTAATGTCAGAAGAAGATAAGATTCTTTATTAAATCCAGTACTCTGTAATGCGCTAATAGGATACACCATTTTTCAATTTAATAAATATATCGTCTTCCGACCTGGAAGTAAACATGGTGTCCACAAAACAATTTCCATTATTCAAGTTAATAGAATCAGTTGAAAGCGTTGTAGAGTGTTGCGAGGTCACAATTGAAGTGTAAGTCAGGCAGTTTTAGACAAACGTGAACACTGCTTTGTTGTTTTCCTGTTTGCAGTGTTAACTCCTGAGCGTAAAAAGTTTTGTTTTATGGAGAATACTGAGAGTAAATCTGTAATTTGAGTTCATAGAGCGTTTCACTTAAAGTTAAATTGTGCTGCACAATGTGACTGAAGCACCAGCCGATGGAACAGACCATGGATGTCCAACACTCAATGATCTTGCGGGACACTTCGGTAATGCATCATAACCCAGCGGGCAGAATATAAAATTTATGTACACACATATAAAGTGGAGCTGCCATTTACTGAAACACCATCACGTAGCTTACACCCTAAAAGAAATAAAGTGTTGTACTTTATCAAACAAAACTATTGCACAAGATAAACATAATTTGTGAAATTATGATGAATCACGGTGCCAGAAAAATGGACCGTGGGTTGGCCGACCCTGGAATTGATAATTTGAAACAAATGTGTACGTAAAAGGAGAAGAATGGACGGCCAAAAATGTTTCGAAACTGCTCAACAGATTTAAATGATAATTTTAGGAATCGTAACAGGAATTTTAGCTTGAATTTTCGTGCGTATTCCATTTAGATATTTTAAAGGGCTCAAAAGATATAAATATTAATATTTTTAAAAAGTTCATTACTGCCTAGCGGATATCACGACGAAAAAGCCTCGCCAAAGCCGGTAGGAGTAGAAAATTCTCAGGAACGGGACAGCTTAGTTTCCTTTGACCTGTTTTGTTGCTTCTGTTGTATGAGATTTCTATAGCCTACGATTTAAATTCGTCTCTATTACATTCTCAGCTGTTGATTCAATTTTCTTATAAAAGAGGATAAATTCTGTTTTAAGTGAATTTCTTCTATTACTTTTGGTTTATTGTATCGTTTATTTTGGAAATTCTTAGTTACAGAAATCCGAATATGTATTTTAGTCACTCTTAAGAGAAAAATAACTCATCAATTACTTCTATTGTTAAGTCCCGAGTGAACGGAATCGCGGGCACGGCTAGTAAATAAAATAATTGTAACAGCCTGTTTCTGTATAACCGATTTATTGCAGACATATTTCATTTTCCGGCTCTAAAATATAGTAATAGATACAAATTTAGAGTTTATAATATTTTTGGTAAAGTTATGTACAGCCTGAACGAACTAAGAAATGTGGGACAGTTTCCACATGTTTTCAGTAAGTAGAGGCGTCTGTCCAGTGCTACGTCTCTTATTGATAATGCCAAATTCCTTTAGAAACTCCAACGACATCCTGACTATCGAATAATTCCCTGGACGTGAACCAACTACATCTCTACGAGGCTAAGGAGAAGGATATTCAGCTCTTCAAAAACAAGAAAATATTGGATTGCAAAGTATAAACGAGGCTTTCGAACTGCTGGATGAACATTGTAGTGATCAACAAAATGAAGTGGTCATGCCCCTAATGGTGACAAAAATAACTAAAGTGATGTGGATGACCGTCCCCTAAAAGTGCTCTAGTTGTTACGGAAGGTAGATATTTGAAAACACGCCGTATATCGCATATTTACTGAAAATTTGTATACGAGAAAGCTGTGCGCAAGAGGAATGCCGCATTTACTTACAATAGAATACAAACTGAGCCGTGAGGATGTTTTCACATTCATAAATCCGAGTTAAAATGCATCTATGAAACATGTGTCTATCACGATTCACATGAGACGAAGGAACAGTTCAAATATTCGAATGGAAGGGGATAATCGTCTTCGAATACGGCGAAGACAGTTGAATTTGCTGGTAAGGCGTCAGTTTCCTGAGATGCGCGTGGCGTTCATTTTCATTTATTTTTTACAGAATGGAAAATAAATCAGCTTTGAGTCATATGCAAACTTATTTTAGCGTCTGAGTGTTAAAATCATAACGCTTCGCTTATTTTGTCAATCCAAACTTGAAAAAATGACTCGGTGGTAAAAGATTTGTGAATATGAAATGGAGTCTGAGGATCATGGCTAGTTTGAGGAGCTCGATGCTTCTCACTTAAGAATGGGTGTCGAAACTATTGAACACTGCTAGAAAAAACAAGAAAAAGACTACGTTGAAACCTAAATATTTCCCCCTCCATTTTTTGTTTGTTAGGTTGCGCATTTCTAGGGCTACCTTTACACGTTAGGGAACGAACAGACTACATTGAAGGACTGTTTTAATGGAGTGTTTGTGTAATTCGCATTGTAGAAAAAAATTCATACGCCTATTTGAGAAGCGGAAGACTCGGTTCGTGCTGACCCGTGTTTGGCTTGATTCCAGCGACGTTTGCGCCACGAGGCCCTATTCAAGGTTAGCTTCCGTGTGTGTACACAGGTCGTGACACATCCATCCAATTTCATTTTCAAAGATGTAGAATAGTCGTGACTTATTAGCGGGTCGGTATGAAATCAGAAAATCCTTACAAGTCATCTTAACGCTCGAAGATGGATCCACGAACTATTGCCAAAATATAGTTTTCTTCACTCGCCAGTCTCTTCAACCGAAAAGTTTCTTCAATAACTTGATGACGTGCATCGACCACTCAACCATCAATCGTAACTGAAGGAACGTATCTTGTTTGTCAGATACTCCATGAAAATTCTAAATTCTAATTATTCAAAATTACAAGAAATACTCTTTAATTTCCTTATGTATAGAATTTGTGTTATATTTTCGACGTGTTTAATTTCTAGTGCAATTAACTCCTCTTTGAGTTGTGATTACGTATTGAATCATTCAATATACATACTTGATATCTTTAACAATTCTGGTAGATAAGGAGAACGAAATCTTCAGTTAGTTTATAGTCAATATTTCTCAAAGGAGATCAATAAGTACCAAGAATGGTATAGATCACACTGTCTAGGTTTTTCTCAAAGTTCTTGGAAGGTGAGAGGCAGTAATACATCTCGGTCGCTAATGGATCTCCAAGGTCTATTCAAGAGCCAATAAAATTAGAACCTAACTTAGAATACTAGGTGTATTACTTCCAAATCGTTAAACAAAAAATATTAATGAAATGAGCATTGTTAGGAATCCAACTTCGTCATAAGATCTGAAATGCTGAGCTTGTGGATCAGCGGCAAAAAATTGTTACGAACTGGGACGATCAATATTTTGACCTTCACAATAAGTAGATTTTGATTTTTCGATTTGTTGATTTCATTAGACCTCGGTTGAGGAAATAAAATACGTCATACATTACATCAAGTAACAAATAATTATAAGAACAAAATAAAATAACATAATTAACTACAGAAAATGTTTAAATACATAACTAGAATAAAGAGATACATGTTAAAATCATTGGATACACGCCAGGAATACTAAAGAGCACAAAAACGCACTAAGACGCACAAACACACGCATAAACAATGGAACTTTCACCTCTTGGAGCTGCATGACGAGGAAACTGACCTTACGTAGGAGCTGCAGCAACATATAAAACAAACAAATAAAAGAACAGAGAAAGGTTTAAAGTTATGTGATAGAAAATTTTACAAAGCATCATATTCAACACTTTTGCAGGAACATTAAATTCAACTATTAGGGGAACGATCAAGATATTCCTGTACAGAGTAAAATGCATCATTTAATAGAATAATTTGATTTATGAAACGTTTGTAATTATGATTATTCTTAACGTCTGGAGGAAAGCTGCTATATAAAATTCTCCCGGCATGGAAATTACTTTTCTGGTAAAGACAATGCTTGTTCGACCTTAGAGATGAGAGTACTCATGTAATTAAAATATCGATTTAGTTGATTTCCGTTATTTTTTTCTTGAACGGATAGGAAAAGATCAAATTGTATTAAAAATAAATAATACCACAACAATTCTATCTTAACAACACGTAATCTTAATGCACAATCTGAGTTAATATTATTAGAAAAACGAGGACCCAAACTGGAAAAGG
This sequence comes from Eucriotettix oculatus, assembly GCA_034510155.1. Lineage (NCBI taxonomy): Eukaryota > Metazoa > Arthropoda > Insecta > Orthoptera > Tetrigidae > Eucriotettix > Eucriotettix oculatus. Next base: position 71,053,344 of record CM067377.1, read on the forward strand.
TTTCAGGAATATGGTCTTAGCGAGTGGCGTAAGATGAAATTGTAAAGCAAAAAACTGGGAATGAAGAATTACAGGGATTTCTAAATGTATAGAGTTTTTTGAGGAACAACATTTGCCTTTTACCTAATAGACGGAAAATTAATTACATTGTTTAACTACTTTTTTTTTGTTATGGATCCAGTGAACCGATCCTCAAAACGTTGCAATTCATACAAATTATTACTTGAATGCGAATGTTCCAATTTGATCATTTTGCATTAATTATTTGGTCATTTATGGATTTATTATATATGACTCAGATAATTCAGAGAAACGCTGAAAACTTTTCGGAATAACGATTTCCCCGCAATCCAGAGGTTCTCCGCCGTTTCCGCTTTAATCTATTCCACTGTTAAAAATCACGACAATTTAGGCACCTGTTGGGTTTCTGGTAATAGGAAGAGGAAGCGTGGTATTTAATCATAAATGTCCAGGGGTCGTTAAGTTTCAGTTAGATATAATTTCTTGACACTTAACGCACTTTCTTCCATAGTGGCCCGTCTTTCTAACTCATGCACGAGTCTCTGAAAAACCCTATTTGTAGAATTGTTGATCGATTTGTTGACCAGTTGAAATATTCTACAATAACCATTAGTTTTGTTTTTAGTAGGTATGGTACTTCTAACGTTTGGATTGCCTGTGAATTTTGGATAAAAAATACACGTCTTGTCAGCTATTAATAACACATATTAAAAAGCTTTTTAAGAATCACGACTAGCCTGATAACGCTGCTGATTATTTTCATATCCAACAATTTTCAGGGTAGCGTAAAAAAAACATGTTCATAATCAACTGCTCACCCACTGTAACTGAAAAAATCAATCAAGTTGAATTTTGTTCGCGCGCGGGGGAAAAGCACAATCTTTTCACTATTTGGGGATAATTTTAACAAATTAGCAAATTTTCTCATCGGCATTAATATTTAAGGGTTCTACTAATACTTTAAAGCTAATGAAATCTCAATATTTTAGCCAAAAGTTTGGGTATATACGTAAAACATCAAGAAGAGATGATAAGATAGGGCATAGTCCATGTAACAGGCGGTGATTTGGCTGAATTTGATATATTTAAAAAATTGAATTAAACTACAGACTACAATTACTAAAAGTACTTTTGAAGTTTAAATGTTACAGGTTTGACTTTCCCGTATGTATCTTCCAGAGACAAGAACTAGGTGGAATGAAGTCAGAAAGCATATAGCACAACCAAAGATACAAAAAACAAAGATGTTACATGTCAAAGGTACTGTAGTCGAAAGACAAAATTATTGTTGAGGCAAATCGTATCTTGTTTAATATGAATAGAATTGAGGTTCAGCATTTAAGCGATTATTAATTTTTATAATTGTAGTCATTGACTGAGGTAAATTTAATTTTAAAGTTTAATATATTATTTAATTGTAAGTTTTATTTCCGTAACTATGTTTGTAATTTTTAAGACATTTTTCTTGGTTCTACAAACTAACAAATATCATTTGTTCCAGAAAATATTCATCTGTGGCTTCAGGAAATGTCCCACATTTTCTCAGCTCAAACACTTTAATTGATTTACACGCATAATCCATAAAAAATAAGATATAAACGTTTCAACTTTTTCATATTTTACAATATGAAAGTGTTGTTTTGCAGTATCTGTATTAGAGAAATTGTATGTTGAGAAAGAAAGCCATAAATTATTTTTGTTGACAGCAAATTCAGAATGTAATATAATTTATACGTATGTAATTCTGTAAATGAAAGTGTATACTAGAATACTGCTCCAAAGATTCTCTTTAACTCAGGAAGTAAATCATGTAGCAAGTCTATTTACAAGGAAGTTTACGTGGGCGAGCTGTTTTTCTGCAGGTATGTTTTCTTCTGGAAACGATAACTTAGAAAACGTAATGTAGCCGAGGAAACTACTCTTAAAAAAAGCGAGCTCTAAAACTGCCAATGGAAATGTGCAGGTATGTTACTCCCTTGTACTTTTTTTTATGAAGAACGGACATACACGGTATACTTGCAGCTCTGCAAAATATGAATGTGAGAACTCTTTCCTTTTACGTCTGTGGCATTCCTCTTCACAAAGACCATTCGAACACGAGATTTTATTTGCAATCCACTTTTACAAACACTCGCAGCACTTCACACGGGGTTAACGAGACTTTTATGCAGCTCATAACGCATGGCGTTTCACTTTAAACGAGAAAAAAACTGCATTAAAATGGTTTGTCTGTCAACACTGATACAGTTTAGCATGTACGCTAAATGCGTCGAGGTGATAATGTGAGGCTTACATTCAGATTCCTTTCATCGCTTTTTATTTATATGAAATATTTGACTGATATTAATTGGAATGGCATGATGCACCGTAATAACTATGAAAAAGAACAAACGTAGTTTATTCCGGAATAAATCTTTCTGTGACTTCACAAAATATTCGACTTTAATACAGTTCAAAATTATTATTTGAGACTAGGAAACTGTATCTATTTGTGAAGAAAGAAACATGGAAAACGACTTCACTTTACGGGCATATTTATTTATGCTATTTTACGTTTTCTATTTTGCATCTTAAGCTACACTGAGATTATAAATGACACAGGTTCGCTTTATAGTTATTGCACTGTGAAGTTTCTTGCCATTCGGACTAATATGAGTCAAATATTTTCTTAAAAAATGGATGAAGGGAATCAGATTGTATATCATAGAATATTTTGTGAATTGAAGTTATGGCTCCGTTCCTAATGGTAATCAAACCGCGAGACTGGATTGTTTTCGGTTTTGTTCGACTCTCCGACGGGCCTCGATGGCATATAGGTGGAATAGAGTTCGGCGAGAAATCACGACCGTGAATATAAGTGAAGTGTCTCGAACACGCCACGGAATCAAAATAGTGAGACGCCAAGACGGATTTACGTTTGATTATAATTTCCAACTAAGCCGACGACGAGAAGCGTAGAAGACCACACACTGAGGGATAGTTTTTACCTCAGTGCTCGAATAAAAGGACCATTATTGTTTAAATAAAAAAGTTTTGGTAGTTTTCATTGGTAAAATTACCTGGCACCCAATCAGTCTACGTAATTTAAGAGTCGACGGTAGAGCACCGTCTTGGATAAAGAAGCCATTCCTTACAATATAGGGTAAGTCAAAATGATGGCCCCGATTTCATAACTTTATTCTGTGAAATCAAATGAACCAGTCATAATGCGAGAAATGTGATACCACGCGGGAGGGAAGCTAAACTTTGAGAGTTTGTCTTTCTTTGCACGTATCTCACATTATGATATGTTAATTAGATTTCACAGAATGACTTACCCTGTATAATGTAATTAGAAAGCTTATAATCAGTTTTAAATACACACACAGCTATCAAAACGTATTAAAATTAATTTTTATACAATTAAGTTTTAAATTGTTATTTTAATGCTATTAACTTTAAAGACAGTAGCTAACGGAAACATTTTTGTCATTTATCTGAAATAAGTCTTCATTTACTACAAATTTGTAATCAAAGTATCGTCACAGTGATCTTAGAGTAATTGTCCATATATTAAGATGTTGCATGGCCCTTACCATTATTTAACCTTACCAAGGATTTTAAGACCAATTTTGCCATTTTATTTATAACTATTTGGGTGCCCAGCTTTGTCCAGATATTAATATCGGTCAACGTGCCATTATATTGGTATCAACAAAAATCTCTTTGCCTACATTTTATTAAAGCAGTTTCAGCCGCACCACTTCTAATACCAAATAACTATCAAAAGTTACTAAGAGTCGTTTAACTGCTGCGTGCTTGCGGCGACTGAGACGCAGGAGTTACCAAAGACAATTAAAATGTATCATTACTTAAATATATGTGATTTAAATTTCAGATACTTAATCATCTTGCTTAACAGTGCACAATTATCGTTTTGCAAGTTTTATGTATCTTTAGACGGGACCTTTATAATCTTTATAATATTTTCTAAAGATCGTCAGAAATATTGTTTTTTTCTGAACAAAACAGTACACTAGATTTTCATGGCAATTCAATGAATGGCACAGCAACGCTTAAGATATAAACAATAAAAGTCGAGATGTATTCGATCTAGGAACGATATATGAAGCCCAGAGTGAACTCATACATTATATTTTATTTATATATAATTAGATAACTCCATACTGTGGTACAGGTGAGGCATAAATTGGTCGTTTCGTCAATGGAAAAGGAAAGAAGCTTCACGAAACGTGGTGCTACAGAAAAATACTAAAAATCAGATGGGGGTAGAGTAATAAACCAGGAAGTTTGAAGCAGAATATGAGAAGAAGGTATTATTTGGAGAAATTTGCTTCACCGCGATATATAGTATATATGCCGTTATATGGGTGAAAAACGTGGACGGTAGGAGTTGCAGAAAGGAAAAGGATAGAAGCTTTCGAAATGTGGTGCTACAGAAAAATGCTAAAAATCAGATGGTTGAGTAGAGTAACAAACCAGGAAGTTCAAAGAAGAATAAGAGAATAAAGTACAATTTGGAGGCATTTGGCCAAGAGAATGGATCGATAATAGGCCCGTTTTTAGACTTGGGAGTCTTGTAAAATTAGCATTAGGGGGAAGTGTATGAGGTAAGAACAGAAGAAAGAGGTAAAGGATAAAACGCTGATAGTAGATAAGGAGTTTTATGATGCGATAGTTTATTAGTAAGTGAAAAGGATGGCACAGAATAGAACTATGAGGTGGTTTAAATCACACCATTCTAAGGAATGATTACTTCAACCAGAATTAGGTACAGAACGTGATTCGAAATTGCTTAAATTCAAAAGTTTAGATGTCTATTATCTTAGTATAATGTTTCCCTGTGTCGCAATCTATGTAACCCTAATTATAACTTGTCTCAATTCATACATGAAGCATTAGACTATTTCAATAAAACTAATCGTTACATATAGAAACTTTTTAATTTTTTAAAAGTTATGTAATCATCTACTTTAAAACTATCAACGAAATAGAAATAATGACAAATATTAATGTTTTTACTTGGTTCTCCAATGTACTTATAAACTTCTCATGAATCTCATGAATGACAGTCTGACAGAAATAAAAGTTTGCAAATTTATTAATAGTAAAATATTGTTTACAGAAAGTGTTGGAACCTGTTTAAATGATGGCTATTTCTCATTCAATAACAAATATTACAAAAGAGATAAATGGAATGGAAGATGTTTTTCAGTAAAATTTTATGGCTACTATATGTAAATTAGTATATAATAATATTTTTGTATATGATAACTAAGAAAGGTCAAAAAATACAGTAACTTATTTTAGAAAAGATCCACATTTATTTATTTATTTTTAACAGTAAATAAACAAAGACTTTGCACTCAAATTACTCCATGTCTGCAATAATACCAAACGTAAAATTGGAAGGAAAAATAAATTATTCTGACACAAAATCATCAGATGTAATAACAGATTACCTTCCAAACGTTATAAAAAAATATCTGTGAATCAAACAACTCTTTACACAACAAAATACGTATAGGTATTGTCCTAATCAATGAAACTATAAATTTATATGACAAAAACACTGAAATAAATTAAAATTTATAATATTTAATGAAACAACGTTTATATACAGATTTGAATTAATGCCGATTTTCAATCATAAGTACCACCAAACTACGAACAGAAATATTTAAACGTCAAAACGATGACATTCATAAAGTAAAAGATTCTTAAATAAATTAGAAACTTATTAAGATTATTGACATAATAAAGGCAAAAATAATCAAAATAAAATTAGATTGATGGAATTAATGATATTAAATTTATATTACAACCACACAACTGAATTCACACTTTTTGGACGGAACCGAAATATTAAATAGTTATAAGAGACCAAAAATAAGTTATTAATGAGGACAATTACAACGATTGTAAATTATATTATATCGGACCAAGAGAAGTACCGAGTGTATGTGTAGCGTAAAACAGTGATAAATTTCGATACGATTCGATCAGTCATAAAATTATTTGTTAGGCAGCAGTAAAAGACGAGTTAGACTCGATGTTAAACAAACATTAAAAATAATAGTAGAAATGGGCAGCTGACGAATCTCCATCATTTGTATGATGACCTCTCAGGAAGTCCAGCAATCTCTATGACCGTGGGAGAAATATTCGAAATCAATAGGCAATTTTTTTACGAAGGTGAAAATCTGCCCGTTTGTCATCATATAACCAAGAAAAATAATGGAATGTCCAATACCGATTCATTTATAGGTTCTGTGCAACCTTACACTCCTCGTACTCAAAGCTACCAACGAACCGATCGCGTGATTTTATAACGTAACATTAGATAATTCTGCACATTAATCATATATAATAGACTTCACCTACTTTTTACATTTAACATGAAAATTTTATTTTACATGTAATCATGTTTACTGTTCAGCTCATATTATATTAGTTTACTACCAAAATTTTAAAACGTCTAATAGTACTTTACTATGAAACAATTAGAAGCATTTAAACATAGTTTCAGTTATCACATTTATGAACACATCGTTCAAAAAGATACCGACTTTTGTTTCTTATATTCACCTTCATTCGGGTGAACCAAATTTTTGCTTGCTGGCTAGTGTTCATCTTTAATTATGTTGTCAATACGAAAAATTTTCTCATAAAAGTCTTTGGAAATACTTGTCCAATTCCTATTGTCTGCAACAAAACTATAGCCACACAATAGCATTCCAGTTTACGATATTTGTATTTCGCTGTTCTTCTGTAACGTTTCACTGCAACGTGTTTGCAGTCCAACTGCTCTTGCAAAACTTGCCATCTTATTGCCAACCCCGGAATGACCTTTTTAAATCACGGGAGCAAACGTTACAGATGCTAAATCATATTTCTCAATCTTCAGAGTCATCTATTTTTAACCCATAAACTTCCTCGTTTCTATCTTCCTCTCTCACTCCGTCAAACCCTCAGACGCCACTTCACTCAACAATTACGGGTTCCCACAAAACGCTGCATTTCTGTTTTTTAAAACGCCATCTTCGTCAAAGCATTTCACTGCTTTAATCACAAAACATTGAAGTCGGGAGTCATTACATTATTTATACACAAGATTGTTCCTTCGTTGTTCCTTGTGCCATCTTAAATGTCACAAAATTAAATAAATACTAACGAATAATATTTTATCGAGTGGCAGACGGTTAATTTACATAAAAATTGGTGATTGGTCCAAAATGTCCATTACAATTTCAACTCCACTCTCTTCATTCGGAAGGGCGTGGAGCCACAAACTGACATACCGACATACAAGATTTAGGTTTTCTACTTTTTTCCCTGCAAACGTATTAGGTAAATGTCGAGCCCGGAGGTCTTAGTTAACCCTTGGCTGCTTTTTTTCCCTTCTGCACCCCTTCTTTTAAATGCTATTCCTTTGCACTGAAAGGGGAGTTGCAGTTACATGAATCACCCTCATGTCACCATAGTAAAGACGATACTGATTCTATATACTTCATGTTGATAAAGGTCTGTATTAGTTTAAAATTAGGAACTGAATAATGGTCTTAGAGTAGGGTATTAAAATAAATAACACTCGATGATTATGAAAGTTTATTTATGTCACTTAATTTAGTCTGGTTTTTCTGCATCACCATTTCAATAACATATTTCATATTCTGAAATATATTCTCAATCCTCAAGACCGTGAAGCAGTTCGACATACCAAGATTATTTGGCATTTCGCCAGACATAATTTTTGTGTATTAATTATCTGGATCGCTTTTTAAGTTTTGACTAATTATTCCTTAACGACATTATTTCTGGTTGTACGCAATTACTCCTTCAGTCTGGATTAGGGAAATTAGAATACACACCTCGCGTATGATACGTACACTGGTAATTTAGCTTTCAACTACTCATGCAAATGTGCTCCACGACTTATCAGTCGCGCTTAACGAATTTTTTTGTAGTTGAGAAATGAATATTATCTCTGAGCAACATACCAAGTTCATAATGATAATAATTATAACTTGTCACATTCCTCGATTTTAAAGTATAGCTCCTGAAAATGACATATTAACGATAAACCATAAACACGTCTCTAAAAATATATACAGCTCATATCCAAATGAATATCTTAGGCCAACACTAAAATCTAAGTTAATATGGTGACACACTTGTTTAATTATATAGCGGTGAGGTTGTATTATGAATGTAAAAAGGTAAAATATTTGTATGTAAAATTTAATTGCAGATATTAATTCACTTTGACATTAAATAAACCATATGACTTGATATATTAGGGTGTAATACTCATAAAAATAATTTCTATATACTTCTATTAACCATTATTTCCATATTTTACTTTGTTACAATTTTTATATCAAACATTTAAAATTTATATGTCACTTAATTATAATTAAGTAAATAAAACAGCGAATAAGTAAAATATCATAAATGTATTCCATATTACATCGCCACGTTTCAACCCATCTTTTGGAATGAATTTCGTTACATATTATTATGTAATATTGATGTAAGGACTCATTTTAAAAAAAAGTTAACACACTTAGAGGGAACTTCCATATTACTGCAAAAAATTACAGGCTATAAGAAATGAGTTTTAAGTTAATTTTTTATTGTTGTTGTGGTATTCAGTCCTAAGACTGGTATAATGCAACCTTCCATTCTAACCTATATTGCGCAAGCCTGTTCATTTCCTTAAAACTATCACAACCCACATCCTCCCTAAACTGCTTGACGTATTCAATCCTTGCCCTCCATTTTCTGTTCTTACCCCACACACTTCCCTCTAATGCTAATCTTACAAGACCGTCATGTCTCGAAACGTGGTCTATTAATACATATCCCTTCTCTTGGTCAACGTTTTCCATAATGTTCTATTTAGAACTTCTTCGTTTGTGATTTTATCCACCCGTCTGATTCTCAGCATTCGCCTATATCACCACATTTCTTTTCTGCAACTCCTACCGTCCATGTTTCTCACCCACATAACGCCACACTCCATACGAACATTTTTGGTGATTATTTCCTAATATTCATGCTTATATTACCCTAAGTAAATTCCTCTTTTTCGCGAAAGCCGTCCTTGTGTGTGCTATCTCACTCTTTATGTCTACTATACTTCTACCAACCCTAGTTATTGCGCTTCCCAAGTAGCAGAATTCCTTAACGTCCGTCAAAATATCCCTTCCCATATAACACCCTTTTTTATTCCACTGTTTCCCATACTACACTCCAACACCTTGGTTTTCCCTCTATTAATCCTCATATTGAACTCTTTCTCCAGGACTCCGTTCCTGCCATTTATTATGGTTTCCAAGTCTTCTTCTGACTCCCCTAATACTAAAATATCGTCGGCAAAGCGTAAGGTTTTTATTTCTTCTCCTTGCGGTATGAGTCGTTTTCCATATTCCGTTTTAATTTTCTTCATCGCCTGTTCTATATATAAGTTAACCAGCATGGGCGACAGACGTCATAAAAATCTGACAGTTCAATTTTTTTATTTTACGTCAGCTTTTAGTTAGATAAATAAAATTTATTTTTTGACCTATAACAATTATGTTAAAAATTCTGTCTAAAATAACAGCGTTTAGATTACCAGTTGTACTATATTAAACCTCTGACTTGACTGTATATCTATAAAGTAAAACTAGTGAAACATGAACAATGTAGTATGTATAACAGTCCTGAGTAACGCTCTTCGTGAAACGCTCAGGGCACATCGGGTACGCTCGGCTTTAGCTTTGTCAAAGAAACCACGGCGCTGAGGGTTCACTTGAATTTAAAGTGGTTAGAGATACTTCTACTTTTAAATATACTATATACTTTTATAAATTAACGTATTTATCAACTGAAATTAATATCATCATCGAAATAAATATCATGTATAAAATTTTGTTTCCATTAAACCTAGCAGTGTTAATTCAATAGATTCTAACCTTATTTTATGAACTTAATCTTAATAATTCAATCAAAATACGAATACATAAAATGATGATCATGATAAATACGAAAGATCTTCTTAAATCCTTAAATTTTTACCACATTTTAACTAACCTAGGAATATTTCAATTTACGTTTGTCTAAGATAAACTTATAAAACCAAAATTGAGAATTTTATTCAATATAATTAATAGAATTTTTATCAATAGGATAATATATAATAATAAACGTAGTTATGTGTGTATTTGAATTTTTTCTAATTCTACGCTTTTGAAATCATAATAAAATTGAAAAGTCGTTTAAAACACCATTTTGAGGATAGAGGTTATCTTTTGGGTTGAGTGCACATTATTTAAATGGCTTTGGAATCTAGTGGAGTGAGTGGTGTGACGACACTGTGAGATATCTCCGTAAATAGTATTGGAATCATGATGAGTATCTACAAGTTGTAAATAAGAAGAGATTCACATACTTAAATTACATGTATTTCCCTCTGTTAGTAAGACTTTCTCAAATCGTTCTTCGAACCAAGCCTGACAACACGCTGTATACTGCTCAAATCATATTAAATTACATTAGTGTCGAATGAAATGCTGTAATGGGCTAGTACAAATAATTTTCTGGGCATGGCCGGGAACCCAGCTAGTATAACATGTTAATGAAGTTGATAGAAATTAATGAGCTTCATTCATAGAGAGTCTAATTTAACCTTTATAATTAATAGTTTCATTATTTACTAGTAAGGCTTTCAGTCAAATCAAAACACGAAGAAGGTACAAACTGGTGCCGAAACGGTGTAATTTTGAACGGAATCTTCTTTAAATAATCATAGACGGCATATTATTTTATGTAATCTAACAATAATTTATACAGATGTTATTAACATATCTTCAATTAAATTGACTATTATCATTTATTTTCCTGAATATTTTGGTTCAAATAGATTTAAAGTTATCTTCAACAACGGATTAGAGTTTGTCTGATACACTTAGACCATCGTATAGTATTATATGTAAACTATAGGTTTTTATTGCAATTCGTTGCATTGATTTTCGCTACCTTGCACTTCCTAAAATATCCGAGAAGACTTAGCCGGTTCCTGGAATACATTTGGCGAAGTCAAAGGCCTTCGGTATGCAGTGCTGCGCTCTAATCCCGTACATGATCATTGGATCAGCAATCGGTTCGAAGGCCATGACAAGGAATTATACTTGGCAGGTACGCATATTAGCAATTCACCATTAAGTGCATTAGGCGCCAGGACTCCGAACCATATCAGGTACAGTTACTTCCGTCTTTCCCAGTTTTGATACCCGTGTAGTATGCAGACAGAACATCACCAAGGCCGATTTTGTACGTCAGGGAATTGATTAATGTGCGTGCCTTTTTCGTAAAAATAAGAAACTGGAAAGAAGAAACAACATTAGTTTTGAGATAGATGCGCTTCACTTCCAAAAGGATGATTTATTTACATTTCTTGGAGTTCAGGGTTTCATAAAACGGGTAATGCAAGTTGTAATAAGTGTCCAAATATTGTAAAACTGTTTTTTGTTAGGTATTTTACCACTATAATTACAAGAACCGGTCGTTGCGTCATTATAAATACTGCTCATTTGATTAATTCAAAATATGACAATTCCTGAGTGCTGAGTACTAATTATACATTTCGTTTAATTTATATGTAGAGGAAGGTGTACAGCTTTATTAACAGTTTCATCACCTGTTTTGTTTAGAGTTAAAATTCATATGGTAGTTATTCTACGTGACGTGTTAAAACTTTAATGTACATAGTTTAGTGGTGAGGAAGCTTAGTTGAAAAAGTTACCAGTTGAATTAATGATAATTATGTTCTCACAGTACTACAGAAAGGCAGGGAGCGCAAGGAAGGACGACAGAGGAAGGGCAAACGGCAACCCTTTGTTGGTACTATTATCTTAACATCCTTTATGTTTTGTTTCCACCTTCATAAGCAAGTCCGCTCAACGCCAATGAAATTGATATTTCTTCTATTTGGCATTGACGCTTGTGAGTATCTTATTCATTTTCAGCATAATCAAAAAACCAATTGCAGAGCTCCCGCTGCCACGTTCGCACGGGTCAGGTTATTGCAATGGGTCTATCGCTTCGAACAACGACGGAAGAAAACTGGAAACCCCCGCTATAAATAATTTTCCTTTCGTAAAAAAATGGTTCCGCGTAGAGAACTATCGTCACTTTGACCTGTCATAATGCGGAACGCTTAAGAATAATAATGTAGTCGAATGTGTTATTTTAATAAAATACATTTCTGACAAATTTGGCTGGTGAATACTGATAAATGATCAACATTATATTCAAAGAATTGTTAATGTTACATCAAGACTTTAATCAATTGTAAGGTTATATAATTTCCACACTTGAAATCATACGAATAGATTAATGATTTTAAAAAATTATTTGCATTGCACATCAATTACATGATTCTGTAATTAATTTTAGTGGGAAATGAAAAGACAGTGCACAAAAAATAGAATGATACAATCTATGTTCCAAGATGCCAAATTTTGCTATAATTATTTTCGCATAGCCGTGGGTTATTTGGACTCAACATCCTCCAGGTACCTACTAATATTATGATGAGAAAATTGCATCTAATCAAATATCATTAATCTACTCTAGTATTTTTATACATTTAGTCAATTATTAATTAATTCAGTAATAGGTTTATGTAGTTTTTAAGTATCATAATAAATAGTCTTATTAAATTGGTGCGTATAAAATTAAACAGTGGTTAAATTATTCTAATAAATTGGTTACATTTCTACTACAATTATAATTTCCCATTAATTGTAAAAAGTATGACTTATTTCCCAACCCTATTAAACACCAGAATCTTAGTACTTGAAAGATCAATCCTTATTAAACATTATTAATATGATCTACTTTTTATTCTATTCAAATATATTTCTGAAGAATTCATCTGGCATATAATTTCATTTTATGTTTGGCTATTGAAATGTAGATAATTCTGAAAACTATTTCTATTTTCAAATTTTGTATCAAACTTTTTTATTTCATTCTGCATGCGTTAAATTTTCGAATTGCTACACAACTTCTCATTTCAGATTATCATTTTGCATAACTGTTATGAAATCTTCAGTAATTAAGCTTTAAATCTAAACTAGGTGGAGTTAGAAAATATAACAATACGAACAACTTTATTTACTTGTATCTCTCTCTAACATATATTCAGAGGGCCCTTCTATTTTTAACTGCGTTCTTATGCAAAATCTGAAAAACTTGTCAATTCGTTCTTGAAATATTTCTTCGTTGGAGCGGAATAATTAAAAGAGACAACTCGTTACAAAACTGGCCGATGTAGGAATTGTAAAATCCTGTTTGGTGAGAACGCCGCCACGTATTGGCAGTACGAGGTAAGGAGGAAGACTGAACGAAGGAAGTTGACGTCAGCACACGTGAACTACGTGACACAGGAGGAGGTATCCAATACTGGTCGGCTTCAGCCTTATCTCAAAGTGAAAACTCTGCCTAACTAGGACACACTTAGTTTCAAGATTATCATATCAATTGCGAGACTATGATAAGCGATCTCTTCCACATGCTACTACTAATTAACTTGCGAAATTTTCCTGGCATTGAGTTGTCATACTTTTCCTCTTTGGTTTGAAATACTATTGTACTCACTACTACTAGCAATGGAAACTAATAGGGTAATAAACGACTGCTCCTAACATTATTAATGTCAGTTTACTTATCCCAACATCCTAGCAGCATGGGAAAAAGCCTCTCTAGCTTTTCAATATCATATATAGTTTTAAAACTATTATAAACTTATAGAGCACACCTCAGTTTATTTTTTTAAATTTAATTAGTCATTTCAATATATCTTAACAGCGTCGAGTGTTTGGCTGCTAAAATACACTTCCCAGAAGAAAAACTCCAATTACGACCCGTTTAAAAATAGCCTGGTTCCCAGAAACCACCCTTGCCTTCAGAGCTAAGTAGCATTTTCACCAACGAACCATTAAATATTTAATGCTGCTGAGGCCAGTTTCCATCAATTAAGAGAGCTGTAAGAAAAAGGGAGAGGAGATAACATCTGGGCAAGAATTTTTCAAAATGTGAGAAAGACACTACTTGGTGGAGATTTCACTAAGGAGGATTGTAGAAGAACGGAGAGAGAGGCAGATGCCACGTATCTGAAAGAACCGGGCGTTGTTTCAAGTCCTATGGCTGAAATCCTATTCTGGTAAGCTTCAGTAATTATTTTAGGGGGTGTTGCGACGATAAGTTTAATTATTTTTATCAATTTGTTTTTGATTTTCTATACGACAACGTGGTAATATAGAGAAAAGAGTATCACGTCGAGCAGCCGGCAATATTGTCGTTAATATAAACTATCTTCTTTGTTTATAGTCTTGGTATTTTTTCAGGGACAAAATGTATACATGTTAAAAATTTAATTCTTATTTAATTAGAGATAACAAGTGGCGTTCCACAAACTCGCCGTGAAAGGCAAAGTTACTTATTTTTAATTATTGGTAAGTTCATTTAATTTTGCCAATACGTATCACACTTTTATTCATTTAGAACATGTTGAAATGGGCAATTACGTAACATTTTCCAAATATAGAATGAAAATAATTTTAAATAAATTAATTAAGCACTAAAGTCAGTTAAACATTCGTTATTTTATAAATTCTATAAAATTTAAGAATTACCTCATTTCGCCCTAACTGTGTGTGTATTAATTAAATTAACTAACGTACTACATTTTCCTTTAACTTTTTGTTGTATTTCAAATTGGATTCAAAGATTATTAAAGTGAAGTAATTATACAATTATGCATCTATTTCAGGTGAAAGCAGAGTAGGGCCCTCAAACTAAAGCCTTGTGCCATAGTTAACCCTTGGCTGCCTTACTCTACCTTCCGCATCCTGCCTTTTCAATTTCACCTCCTATACTATTAAAAGAGACGACATTTATTAGATCACCCTCATGTAGCCAATGTCCCTAAGAAATAATTCATTAACTGCCCCTTTTATCAGTTTCCAAAACACGAGTAAATGTTTCTTGGTATATTAACTTACGTAAAAATATTAGCTGATGAAGTCATAAAGTCAGGACGAAACGTAGTATTTCTTCCTCTTTCTTTCTCCTATTTTTATAAGATGTAATGTTTGAATTCATCTATATAAAAAACTAAAAACTATTTTTTTCTGTATTTATTGGTTAATTCATTTTGCCAATGCTAATGTCAGATAAGTATAAATTAAAGTTATTATTACTTAAATGTCAATGCTTGGTAAAATAAATTCATGGCTTATTGTAAAGTTTCATAAAAACAGTATTTTTTTCGTGCTAGGATCCTGGATATAATTTCTTGTACAGTAAATTTTGCTATGTACATCTGTTTGCACATGTTTCGTCAATAGAGTTGTTTTTCAAGATGTAAGAAGATAATGATGTTTATTATTTCATCAATCAAGTTCAAATTAGATTCTTATTGGATTTATTCCAATTATAAAAAAACGCTTATATTTAATTGTATTTCCCTGTCCGTGTGACCGTTTGGTACAATATATAGTTGAGTACACGGTCTTATTTTTGAAATATTTAAGTAAAATTGACCGTGAGTGACCCAACGCGTCGCTTTTATATGGCGCAAATTGTGGGTCGCATTTGAGAAATAAACACTTATGCATATTTTCCATATACTTAAATAAATTGTTACTCAAATAAAACGTTAATTAAATTTACAAATTATTTTGCGCTAAACCAACCAAACTGATTGATCAACTACCTTTTTCTTATAAATGAAATTCATTCTTTATGTGCAAAAAGAGCTCAAATTTCGTACGAGTGTGTGTTTGTGATTAAATCTAATCGCGTGAGTAATTTCAACAAAATTTTGCACACACTTTCTTTGAGACTCAGAAATCAGCACTGTCTGTGTAAGACACATCTAGCACTCGTAGAGGCGCGGGTGGAGAGGTGAGAAAAATATGCAAAATCGACCAATAATTCAGTCACATAAATACTTTTTGGGGTCAATTACTCTTACAGAGTTCCCCGTGACACCATTTTTACCGTGCAACCCTAATGACAAACAGAACAGGATACATTATACTCTAACGTAACCTGCGTGTATGCGTGCGGCAGCGGCGACGAAGACGTTCGCGAGAATCAAAAAGTATCATGACTTTAGTGAAATGTTTGCTATATTTAAGCATTAATATCCCGGGTTTCGCCAAGCAGGTAGTAACTAAATATAATTAACACAATTTAATTATCTGGCTACGTATAATGAACAAATTTGTAGTAGCTATTTAATTATATGACCTTTTCATTATTCAACAGTCACGTGGATGTTAATGTAATGTAAAAAATGAATTCACAAGGACACAGGCGCCAAGAATCGTATGTTTATCTGGTTCTGTGCATTAGTTTTGTCTTCACATTCTTATCTAAAGCCATAAATTTGGCGAAGTGAAACCGAAAAATTATCTTTATGTAACTGTAGTTTAACGAAGCCCTCCAACTTTTAAATAAATACATAAACTATTCTATTTGTAGACGAAAGTCGGTTATGTATTAGGGGAGTGTGAATACTTCCCTGTACCGTTTATAATTAAATACAATAATATGGAAACTTCGATGTATTAATTTGTGCTCAATTCACAGTAGTCTAAATATGACTTCCTGGTCAGTGTATATTATCAGTAGTTTTTCATTTTTGCTTTCAGACAGTAAATGTATTGGGTAACTCAACACCATTTCAGGTAACTTAAGGGTGAACATAATTCTAGGTTACAACTTTTGTTCTTTGTTCGCTAGTGCACTCTGATTCTACGACAATGGAAGGAAAAGTTTTAAGAAATACTGTTTGAAAATCATTATTGATCTAAAATAAATGGAGGGTTTGAAGTATAAGAAAGATTGAATTATTTTACTGTAGCAGCGCATGACCGGGCACTTAACAATGTTATGCAATTGAAGTAGAAGCACCGCAGCTAATAGGTCTTTTCTCTCTAATCACCTTACAATGGCACCGGATTGCTATTGTTGTCCAATCTTGACAAGACGTTTCAATATATTTCTTATAATGTTAAGTTCCGTAACCTCTTCATGCGAACTAAACGTTATCTCACTGACTTTCCCAAAGTAAATGTACTTTATATGGCCTTCCGCGTTCGGCCGTCAAATTTCGTAATATTTGAACTGTCCTTTCACGTTACGCCGTCAATTACCTATTAATTTAATAATCTTCGTTTCTTCTATTGGAAATCCATTTCGTAATAATTAAAGTTTTATATTTATATCCGGCGCGAAATGCTGCTAACTCGTATGTCGTCATTCGGAAGGTGGTTTTCCCTACACTTCCTTTAGATGAAACGCTGGGTAGGCTTCTTAAACTGCATCCCGGGGGCCCTAGTCAACCCTTGTATCCTACAGTCTCACTTTTCAATGTCCTTCCTAAGCTATTAAAGGTGAGTTGCTTGTTTCAGAATCACCCTCTTTAAGCCTGTTATAAAAAAAATACACCAAGAATTTAATTTATTACCAGGGTACATAAACTTTGCTTACTTCAATAATAGACGATATTCATTCTGCGAACAGTAATTGATAATTACATTCTCTTTCAGAGACCTCGTATCCGTTGCCCCCGGTGAACCAAACCAAAGATACATCTCCCCAAAGCACTTAATCGTCTCTCTGACTTTCTTTTTCTGCTTCTCTGTTCTCTGCTACGCGAAGCCGCAAGGTTCAGAATTCGAATGAGAAACTCATGCGGCGAGTTATTACACATACATATATTTTTAGAGTTTAAATCACATGAGGTTTCAAATTTAGGAACGAATCATCGTGAACTACCTTCTGTTAAATATAAGTATATATTATTTTTTTCTGACGTATAAACTGTAATACTTTTTATTTTTTTCTTAACAGTCAGATATTGTAAGTGATTTTTCACAATATTACTTGGTTTTTAAGGATTTGATGACTTCGCAGTTACCAACACTTTCTTCTTCCTGAAATAGGTCGTATATTAATATGTATGTAGGCAGCCATCAGAAAAGTATATAGAACGAACCATGATGCTTTTCTTCCAAGTTGAATGTCGCAACTTGGTACATCCAGTTCTTGGAAATTTTGAGAGCATCAATGCCGTCTTATAGGCTTAGGTCACTTTTCTAAGAAATCCGCAAGCCGGCGTACAGAGTGCGCAAGTAAAGTGTGTCGTTAGGTTTCTACCAATTCTTTATTAAAGTTAAGCATTAACAAATTTTTATTTCAGCAATAGGTATGATGAAACTATAAAATTAGAAGAATTATATGCATAAGAGTATTCAGGTTGCAGAACATTTAAGTCCGGGAGCTTTGTTTTCAATACTCGTGCCTCATATAAACGATTTTTACAACATATAAATAATTCTGGTTGAAATGTTGCCTTATACTGAGATAGTGATTCGCCTTTGGGTGCATATATTTGCTTATTTCTCCCTAAACTTTCCTTTCTGCTATTCGTTTGCTTGATATTCTTCCATTCATAACTACATTTTAAATTAATTATATATTAATTATAAATAATATATCCGTTTATATTTCATTTACACGATTTATAACAGCGTTGGGTCGTGTCGTCTTGTATATTATTTCGTTTCGCAAAATTACGTATTTTTTAAGTTTCTTTCATGTATTTATAATATTAAAAATTCACCTTTATGAAATACGTGCGTTACAGACTGAAATAATTATTAATTAGACGCGCAAAACGCAGTCTTCTACAACAGGAGACGACCAATGAACTAAGGTACAACAGACAACAGAAGGCCAATGGTTCGCAAATGATACTGGTCATTTGATACTTGATTAGTGGAAATTTAACGATTTCCCTAATGTAGTGACAAAGAAGAGAAATTGTTAGATAGAGTATAAACACTGTAAATATAAACGTCAAATTATACTACACTATGATACTTATGATGATTTATTCGATAAGATGGTAGAACTGAAGAAATACTCCCAACTTTTGCTTTTGATGGTCAATTAACACGCAATATATATCCTTCATTGAAGTCCTTAAATTAGGCCGTGAAGGTTTGTGATCAGTAAGTTGTAGGTGCGATTGTGTTCAGATCTTGACATAGAGAAAGCTCTTGTGGAGGACATTTTATTGGTTAGAGCAGCTGCATATTGATTGATGTTGTCGAGATTTGTTCATCCTAATCTGTCAATTATAATATGGTTTCAAAGTTTTATAACTAGGCTCAAAATAAATGTTACTCAAAACTGAAACCGACTTAAATTTATATTAGGTTGATGTATTGGCTAAAGTCCCTTTTCTACGCAGCTGGTGCGATACCTGAAAAACATTTTTCAAGTCGTTCTTGAGGGAGGGATGAGAATTAAGGACATTAAAAAATATTTGTTCCAAAATAAAGATTAAAGAAGGCAGTCACATTTTTCCTGAACTGATTTTGTTTACCAGTTAAAAAAGTTAGAAGTAATATATGAGACAATTGTTCGTAAGATACAAATTATTATAAACTCAGGAAATGTTTTACAATCAAGCTCAGCTGTAAAGGCAATGAAAGCTAAATAACGGATATTTTCTCCTAATTTAGTTCCTTGTCTACTGAGACAATAGTCTTTCATGACATATCCCGGATATTTTTTGTAGTGGTACTTGGTCAACGTGGTGAGTTCCTTCAGCCTTAACCCATATTTTGTTTTACATAACAAGCACAAACATCCATTGCCCGAATCCGGAATGGAGACCGGAACTTCTGCGATGCGGTGATGCTGAACCATACACTATAGCAGGTCAGCGAATTCACAGTTTAGGATAGATCAGAGGTTGAAGCGAACGCGTACCGAATGGAGATTCTGAGTTCGATCCCCGGTCCTATAGAATATTTTCTCTCAGAATCTGTTAATTAAGAACCAAGGTATGATGGGAACGCAGTTTTTACAAATTTAGTATCACGATTTACATAATGAAATGTCAAAAATATTAATTGAAACCATGGAAGTAAGTGTTATTGATTAAAAGTGCTTTTAATGGTAAAAGAGTGCTTTTTTTCCTGGAGGTTTATATGCACAGCAATTCATACTAAGACTAAGAGGGAGTTGGAGAAGCCGGAAACAATAGTCCTTGGAGCAAATCGGCTTCTGTCAGCAATGTGTTTGCCGTTCCGTATTTGGTTTTGACTCTGCTGTTTGCGGAACCCTGAACGGCTTCCTGCAACTTGGATTTGCTGATTTAGAGTTAGCACGTCGAGAGTTGTGAGCTAACACTCAGCTTCGGAATGCGGCATTCACATTCTCCTCTGGCACAATTGCGTACTCCCGTGGTAATGGGCAGCCGCCTGGGGCAAAAAAGAGGAGCACAGCAATGAAAGTGCTACATCGAATCTGAGATTTTAATGCGCTCGCGCCTCGAATGAATAACACACCATTACGCTCGCCGTATAGAGGGATCGCGAGCAAAGGTTACGCGGTGATAGATTTTATTCATCGGTGTCCACGTGTCATTCGAAACTAATAAAATTTTATTACCTCGACGATGTCTATTTGTGGTTGGGTTGAAGTTCCGTCACATCGCACGGCGCCGTCTCAGGGCACGAGACTCGTAACGAATGTTGGACGACACATAGTAATTACGCTTTCCCAGAACGCGTAAATTTATCAGACAATGGGGATCTAGTCTGCAGTCTTCCTTATAAACTCCGTACTGTTATTATTACGCCATGTTATCATTTGTAAACTACCATCGCATACAATATTAAAATACATAATTATTTGTTAACACTATACGTAATTCCTAGGCACCTGCTGTCACGCTAAACTTCTGTGCTAAGCTTTACATACACTGAAACTCATTCAACTTGACTTAATGAAAACTGTCGCGTGTAGTAAGGCAGATTACTGCGTAAGAATAGAGTATTTCAGAACACCTCAGCCAATATGCAGCCTATTGAGGTGGCCCTAACCATCCCACATTCTCTTCAATTACAGAAAGTTCTCCGCCATTAGAGGATTGATAGTTGCCTCCCACACAAAAGCCGAGCTCTGCAGAAATAATGAAGATTGTAAATTTCATGAGTGACGCAGGCAATGTAAAAATTCCTCTTTAAAATAATTGTATTCGCTTAAGTCCTCTTTAGTTAATGCGACGTTAAACCTTAAAAAATAGAGCATTTAAAGAAAAATTTTACTAATGATCAGAATTCGTTGTGATTTAAGCGACTTAATGCAAATAATGTATATTTAATTTCGATTTGCAACATCAGCCTTATATCGAATCCAATGAAATGTTAATCGAATTGGCTGAGAATATAGTCAACTTTGCTGAACGGAAAAATTATTTTAATTACAGTTTTACAAATAACTGCAAAATATTATGCAATTTTTCATATTCATGGAATTAAGCCCATATAACGCAATTGAAATATTAGGACAGAAAAGTCTCGAGGAGAACCAGGAATCAAACGCAGGACCTCCGTAAAAATTAAACAGCTCTAACTTAGTATCATTGTCAACTTCCTGTAAGACGCAAACCTTCTCTACGATCTAGCGCGTTAGTTTGGTAATTATTAAATTTATTAGAAATACCGGCCAGATTTGTTAAGTTGACAAGATGGAACGAACTTTTCAATGGGGCCAGTTTTTCGAAGGGATAAGAATCCCTAGAGTCAGACAGGTACTCGGTTTTACCAGAGGTGTGAAATTCTGCCTGTTATTGAAAGGATGGTGACTCAGGAAAAAATCGAGATTAATCTTACAATCGTGGTGCTGTGAAGACCTAGAATGTTCATCGGGTATTTGTTCTGTAACAGTAGTGACAGAGTGAGGAGACAATGATTGCCGAGCCACCCATGTAGCCGGCAGATCCACGAATGGTAGACTGCTAAGTTTCTGAATCCTTGACGGGCCTTAATTTAAGTCTTATTTTCTAAATATATGTTTTATCCAACTTTTTATCTAATTAAATAACTCATAATGAATTATGCCATTGCATATATCTGAACACAGACTCAGCTACAATTAGCAAAGTCAAATTGTTCATGGCTTCTGTTCAGAGCTTCGATAATGAATGGATATTGTGGGTGCTCTTACATACCGTAATTTCGATCATGGCACGGTCGATTTCTCTAATCTTTCAAATAATTTTTAGCCGTTTTAAAGGTGAATTTTAATCGGTAACATTGATTCGCCTCTTTAATTAAATCATTGTATTCAATCTGAATTTACACACAATAATCATTCAACACTTAGTCGTGATTAATTCGATTCATTAAATTATAGGTGAGCCTGTGTTCAGGTCTATGCACAAACAGAGAAGACCGGGAATCGACAAGGACAGTTCAGCGGTAGACGAACGCTTACTTAGAACAAGGTCCTGAATTGGTATTGGTCGATTGAGAACTTTCTATCCTAGACGGTGAAATAAATTTTTATTGTTATTTACATAATTTACTTCACTTTTTATGTACTTTGTTGATGTCGTGCAATCTTATTCATCTTAGCCTGTTATTTGATCCAATTTTCTCGTGAATGTCTTCAGTGAAGTGTTGCGTCAAAATTCAACCCAACCCTCCTCATTGAACAAAACTCTTGGTATTCATATTAATAAAGGTATCAGATTCGTTTGGATAGGAATGTAAAATGCACTGTAAAAAGGAAAAGTGGTACATGTCCCGCAATGTATAAAATTCTAAATTTTGTGGCCAGGATCGTAATTGACTTGAAGGCGAACGGATGAAAATTGTACTATGGAAACCACATAAGATTGATAAATAGAAAGCGGGAGGTGTAGACCGATCACAACCGGAAGAAATTGTGCATAGTAGATACTGGAAATATATTGCAGGTAAAAAATATTTAGATGATTTGCATATTTATTGTAACGACCCTACGGTATTATGGCTATAAAAAGTTCTCCTATGAAGGGCTGTAAATTTTCGTACGAGTACGTAACGCCAGAGTTAATCTTCCCCAGCTGCTTAGTCTGTATTCTCCGGAGTGCTGTGGCAGGGCTACTCTCGATGATGGGCAAGATGTCTCCGGGAGGGGATTGAAATATATTAATCTGATCCCACGCCACCCTTCCTGAGTGGGGCCTAAACTAACTGCCTGCAGCGACTTAATTCCCAGTGTTAAATTGAGTGTTGGAAGTAAAGGGTTGGGGTCCACAACCGCCTTCGGGACGACTTAAAGTGTAGTTTATTTTATTTGATGATTCGCTTCTTAGAAAATGTCTCTCTCTCTCTCTGGTGACGACGAGCGCTAAATTACCTCCCAAGTTCTCCCAGGAAGGGTTCGTCCAAGAGACTAACCCTTACCATTAGAGCATCACTGCCAGGCGACGTACTCTACAAATGGCACGCCACTTTCAAATATTATTTTCTACTTCAGAATCATTTAACACGACTTCTTTGTTTAAAAGTAAAAAATATTAGGAGCAATTGACTAGACCTATATGGAGTACAAACTTTTAGATGCTAATGAATGCATATTTCTTTAGATAATGGTTTAACTATGCCTCGGGCGTTATTTATTCAAAATGGAGAAAACTAAACGAATATAAAAATGAAACTAAATTGAGGCAAAGTCCATTGCTCTTTTCTCCTCAAACGCCTTCCCAAAAAATATGTTGCAGTACATATATATGTTTCTGTCAAATCGGTCAATCTTCTATTGAAGTTTAATTTTGATTTAAGTCACTGAAAAACTTATATCAATGAACGCATAAATGGTGTCGAATTAGTTATTATTTAAATTTTATGGAGCGATACATGAACAAATTCCAAGATTAAGAGTACTAAAAATATGGTGAACATTTTCCGTATCGTTATGACTTTCATCATAATGGAAAATTATTCAATAATTAACGTAGCGATATGATTTAACAAATGAATCTCGGTATATCAACCGGGCGATATTTTTGCCAAAACCCAAATATTCGGGAACTTTTATCAGAGATGTCTACCACGACGGCGATGATTTAAGTCACGAATTGTGCGCTTCTGACAAAAATTTGACATAATTGATAAACCGAGAGTAATTTTTTAAATCATTACAGGCGCAGGGTGGATGTGTTTGTAACATATCAGTCTGTGGATGGGCTCAATAAAAAAAACTTTTGTTAGCAACTACAGAAAATTCTATATGAATTAGAATGTTTTAAGTCCCATTTATTGGGAACCACATTTATTGATTAATATACAAACAAATGTGAGACTCTAAGCTGAGCTCAATTGTTGTTATACGTGAGTGTATATAAGTGGATTGAATTGATATTTATATTATTTTATTATTTTTATTATTCAGAGTCTTTCATAAAATGATAAAAATTCTGATGATTTAAAATTGAAATATTTTTTGGAACTTCATAAAATCGAATATTATTTAAGTTTTTGGATGCATTATTTTTTGAATGTTTTATTTTAATGCTGCAAATTATTCAAAACAATTCTTGTTAGTCATCATATTACTATTAAAAGCAAGGATTTCCTTGAGACTGCTGATAAATATTTCGGCCCCTCTGGCCGCGTTTCTTGGGAGCACATAACATACAGCATCGGCATTCGCGATCGTCCCAAAGTTGAGAAAGGATTTGTTTTCCCCTTTTGACGAGTTGTTTGACCCAGTTCTTGTGGAATGCAGAACTGCGGCGATATTGAGCGCTGCCTGGGGCCCGGTTCGACCCCCGCGCGGACACAGCGCGTCCTTGCTCCTTCCCCCGTATTGATCCCGGTTCTTCCCTGCATCCGCCCCCTCCCTTCCTCGGTCCATCCCTCCTACCCCGCGAGGCCGTGTTGTTGTGTGCTGCATACCAATTCTGCATTTTTTCTCCTTGTTTAGCGTTTTCTTTCTTTGGCATCGCACATCTTCGCTCTCTACTTGTGCCGGATACAACTCTCTTTCTCTTTTCCTTGGCGTTAGACGGTCGACTGGGCGTCGGTACAGTTCTTTCAATAAAAAAAAGCTCTGCTTCAAAGGGAAAGTAAATTTTCTGCCCTCCTTCAATGTTGAAACCATTACATTCCGTTCAATGGTCTAGCTTTAGTCGGATACAAATGACTTAGTGACGCAAAATCAGTCATTCCTGCCAAGAGTATTAATAAGAGGACCAACAGCTCTGAAAGTAATTAATCATAATCACGATTAATATAAAATTTTATAGTAACTTTTCACGGTAGACTTTAAAAAAACTTATTCTCCTCAGCAAAAAATTCAGTTCTTAGTAAGAGGCTAAATTTTAAACTTTATTATATCCAATATATGGAATATATAACAGCGACCATATCGATATACATATTTTGTTGAAGCCACTGAAATATCTCAAAATCTAGTAATTGTAGAACGTGAGGCTGAAATTTAAATCTACCACTGTTTTTTTCAAAGATAAGATACCCTCAAGTAGCACCTCAATGGAAGTCTCACTCCATGGATATCACACATTTCTTATTACAAATTTGGTATCTTTCAGAAATAAACCAGGCATTATCAAAACTACTTATGTAATATCTTACGTAGATGGTGCTACAGTAGAAAGAAATCGGAAAAGTTAATTTTTTATTAATAAGTTAAAAATTAATTTTAACGCTAACAGGAACTCATGGTGTAGTAATATGTCCCCATTTGTATTATGGAGATTACCGCTATCACTATTTTTTTTCTATCATGTTTGGTAACGGAATTGCTAATGCAACAGGACCACCGCGATATATCCATTGCCGTCCAAACTGTACATACTTCAATGTGCGCGTGTTTCGTCTGAAGGTTGTAAGATCCCCCTGCGTTGTACGTTTTATTGCTTATTTCAGGCTTCCTCACTATTGTGAAGTTACTTTCACTTAACTAAAATATTCATTTCTTGCATATTCGCTGAAAGTTGTCCGTGAAGTTCTGGGTCCATTCTGTATTTAGTTTATTTATGAAAAGTCGACCACCCTATATATTTTCCAAACGCCGTGCTTACTGCACTGATAATTTTAAAATACGATCCCAAGGGGGTGTAGGTTTTAATTTATTTATTAAATTTGGACTTAATCTACTTTACTGCGTTCTATTTACTTCATAGTTTAAGAAAATCATTAGTAATTTGAATGCAATCATCATATTTACGCCATTCACTCATACATATTTCAAGAAGAACGCGTATTTTATACTTTTAAGCACTGTAAATTTGAAGTACTTAAGATTATACATCACAGATCAGAGATTACGAAACGCTTAAAAATTGCAAATAAAGCTTATTTTCTATCTACCACCTGATGACATGAAGACTACTTAGTCGGAAAACCAAGATACGAATTTATCGAACAGTACTGAGACTTATAATTAAATATGGGAGTGAGACATGGGTAATGACACAGCAACAAGAAGCCAGACTCAATTGCTGGGAGAGGAAGACATTAAAGAAAATATATGGAGTAGTGAATGACAATGGTGAATGTAGGATAGGAACCAAAACCGAAATTCAGCAGATCTATGGAGAGTCCAGCTTAATCGCTGAAGTTAAAAAAGGCAGACAGAGGTTGGCAGGACACTTGGAACGCATGCCACAGCATAGAGTGGCACGTAAAGTATACACACAAAGGCCAGAAGGACGTCGGCCGCCAGACAGACCAAGGAAGAAATGAATAGATATTGAAAAAGACGTGCGAGAGTTAGGTGTGAGAAGGTGGCGACGTAGTGCCTAAGATCGTACAATTTGGAAGAGCGGGTTGAAGCAAGACCTGGCTCTACAAGAGCCGTATCGCTAATGAGAAGTAGTAGTAAACTTTGTGGTGGGTTTGCGGATGATAAATATTAATAAATGAAATTGAGATTTTTTTTAAAAAAAAGACAATTTTATTAATTTAAATTTAAACAATTCGGGTTAGCAAAAATTAAATTAACTAAAATAAAACATTAAGTTACAAAGATCATTAAAATTTTGGGCTGCTTGCTAAACTCACCGAGAGCAATCTACTAGGGATTAAGTGAGGCACAAACAAAACTTGGCAAACGTATTTTACTGACACTCAAATTAGCCAGGTGCGAGAAACGTAAATGTTGTACAGATCCATGTACTCGGGATGACAGTACATCTCTTCTTTGGTCAGGCTGTCTTCTGCTCCTAGACGTCGTGACGCCAACAATCAGCTATTGGAAGCTGAATTTACTCCAAGTCACATTTCCATCATACCCGGTATACTAACGTAGAGTAATGTAATTACTTCAATCTCAGCAAGTAAAGTAAATAATGTGCTGCTAATAATGTAATGTCCTGTGAAGTTCGAAAATCTGTTACAATTCATCCTATATTAACTTATGCCTGGCGTGGTGTTTGCCTTTCTCCACGAGGTTGGTGTTTTTCGACGGTTAGTGTCATTTTTTCTGGGCTGACCTGGGTCGCAGGTCGGAGTCCCTTCCTTCTTATTGTTGCAACACGTGTTTATATTGCAAAATATGTTTTTCAAAACCGAAATTCAGGTCTTTGTCCCAATTTTTCTAAGGTCTAAGCGCTGACCTGCCAATCCTCAAGTGGTAGTGATTTGCGTTTCTCGTTTTGGCTATAGTATCATCTCAATTGGATGTTAATTTAAGCAATAATAGCGTCATTATTGCTCTGCCGTTGGCCTGGCAAGCAGCCTAACCCGATTCCTAGTAATTGTACTCTATATACATATCTACAAAATTAATATTATAGGGGGAGAGGGAGGAATTTTTCTCCATATAAATATATATGTGTGGGGTGCAAACTCACACCACAAGTTTGAGATCAAGAGAGAAGTTATATGAATAAATGACCTTTTTACGACAATTCAACCTCTTGTGTAACAATTTTAATACTTTTGTATACAATACTTTCTTCCATTAATAAATTTTTAATCAGAGTAAAATTCAGAGACATGTCAAAACCCCTCATTATTAGAATTGAATTATAATTATAACTTCGTAAATATTATTTCTGTCTTTCTCCTTTAAGGCCATTGTCTACCGGGACGACTGCCAGACTGCCAGTGGTCAGCGTAACAATTTTTCTTCAGCCTCAACCCCACCTTTCATGGTAATGAAGAGCGCAAGCAACTATGCCCATGCCGGGATTCCATTCCGGAACCTCTGTGGTACGAAGCATTGATAGTAAGTAAAAATAGTTGTTGAATCATTAGTTACAAGGATTTCGGAGTGAGTGCACACAAAAATTAAATCGTCGTATTATTTGACCGTGTGTAACAAGGTAAATAATGGTTTTCGTAACGACATGAAAAACCATTAGAGCTGTCTACCAATATGATAAGAATTTCTGACCGATGCGGCACACAGCTACTATCCCAGTAATTACATTATATAAGTACTAGCTCACTTAGTAAACTTTAAGGTTGTTTCAGATAGAAGTGAGTGGATAGCGATTTTGAACTACTTCGTTCGGGATAAGTTCAAGGAGGGGACTGAAGACCTCAAAATATTTCAGTTTCTACGTACAGCATTTAAGAAAATAATTTACTATTTTCGGTTTGGAAATCAAAGTATCTGGAGTTGCTATACGGATAGAAAAGTCCTATAGGACGTTATTTTACAAATCCATCTCATGTGCACCGTTATTCACTATCCGAGGTTTCCAGAAGTAGGTCCCCTACTTCAGAGACGGCCTTCAAGCTGGAATACGTACAACAGCTCACCTCTGTCATGTACAGTGCATTTGGGGTACAAATTGCATCTCGCTGCCGGTATTGTTGTGTTTCACAAACCGAGTGCGTGCTGGAGACGACCAAGTCCCCTCATAATGACTCACTGTCTCCGGCTTTGACGAGCAATCCGTCTTCCCGGCTGCTAGCCGAAATTAACAAATTCCGTCACGTCGCCAGTATCTATACATCCCCGCGCCTTCTCGGGGATTGTTTTATCCTGTTCCCCGCCCCATTCCGCTTGTTCCATACGATACGACGTTCCACGACGCCCATTCTTTAGCGCGCTTCATTGTCCTTAATCAAATTACTCGGCGCTTACGAAATTCGACGGCTAATTATTGGTTTACAGTAGTGTACGAATTTTTCACTTTCATACAACTATTAGATAATTAACAAATGAGTGTCTATGTTCTAACATCACGTCTCATAATAAATGCATTTAATTGCACCGTAGGTTATTTAATTATTTACTAAGTGTGTGCGAAATAAGGTCTAATTAAATCTCACTTGCAAGTTGCTATAAAATTAACGGCAGTGTTTGAAGAAATATGAAATTCGTTTATTGATACCATGAAAGTATTCAGTTTTCTAATAAAAAAATTAAATATATGCTTTACTGGGCTTAAATTGAGCATTCTCACTAACTTAGTTTAGATAATTTATTTAGACTAATGTACATTGGAAGAAATAACACCGTTTTAAAAAATATGTGATATGAAACTACGGTTTGATATTAGTAATTTTTAATTTTAATAGAACAATCACAAGTGGAAACAGCTCTCCTGCAACATTCATGTAGACCTACCATATATTGTTTGAAGGAATAAAAACCAAATAAAAAATAATTTGTGGTCACACATAAAATAAGTGTTAGCAATGGTTTTCTCAAAGGCAGCCGTATAACTAACTAAAAAATAATACTAAAATTATTAGAGTCGTTCAATAAGATTTTAAATTTCAAACACATATGTATACAATAAGTATCTCTCAGGCAAGAGTATTCAATATTTCTCATAACCAAGTCACTTTTTAGGTGGAATTACTGAGCCCTGACGAAATGTACATGTAAATGACGTCAAATCTGATTGTAGAGCAGAAAATATTTGCATTAGAAAGAAGTTAATAATAATAATGCACACATCGGTGCATATATAGTTTCATTAACTTCTTCACTAAAAATTAGGGGGACATTGTTATTATTTAGTTGTTGACACCATTAAAAAATTATCTGTATATCCGACCCTATTGTATGATATCTTCATTTACATTAGTAAGGAACGCATAGACAATTAGAAGTAATTTTTAATTTATGGTTTTAAGAATGAGACATGAGATGGCGTAAGAACTATGTAGTTCTTCTTTGACTTGATGAGGTCTACTCCAGTGATAAGTCATCCATAGATATTCCTCAGGTAACATGAGCATTTTCTTTTAAGCATTCTTGCAGAGGATTCAAAAGTTTTTCTGTGGTTTTCTATTTTTATGTGATGTTTAATACTTTATGTCTGCTACGGCATCTTTGATGCTTTATAAAATCTGTCGTAAGAGAAAAACCATGATTGGTTTGATCGTTTATGTTCATGAATTAAACCTTAAATAAAGTTATTATTCTGAAATACACAATTCGTGATTAAGTTATCGATGATACTATAGAAGATTTGTTTCCATGCTATATTACTTACCTTTCAGCAACTCGAACAAAATAAAATAGTTGGTACAAATAAAATAATTAAAGTAATCTGACTTAACAAATAAAAGACGGTCAATATGTCAGTATATATATTTATTACTATTAAATCAAATACGACGTGTCGTCTCCTCGTATTTTATTAATTGGTAATAAATATATAAGACCCTCGTGTCTTAAAGGGTGGCATATTAATCTATCCCTTCTATTAGTCAACGTCCACCATATTGTTTGCTTTTCCCCTGTACTGTCTAGAACTTCCTCGTTTGTGATTCTATCCACCAATCTGATTTTCAGCATTCGCCTATAGCACCACATTTCAAAGGCTTCTATTATTTTACTTTCCCCAACTCCTATCTACCACGTTTCGCACCCATGTAACACTACGCTTCATACAAACATTTTTAGCAACGATTTCCTAATATTCACACTTACATTACCCGTAGGTAAATCCCTCTTTTTAGCGAAGGCCTTCCTTGCCTGTGCTATCCTACTCTTTATGTCTACTACACTCCTACCATCACTAGTTATTGTGCTTTCCAAGTAGCAGAATTCTTTAACTTTCGTCAAAATATCCCTTCCCAATCTAATACCCTTTGTTTTTCCACTGTTTCCCATACTACACTCCATTACCTTGGTTTTCCCTCTATTAATCCTCATATTGGACTCTTTCTGCAGGATTACGTTCATGCCATTTATTATGGTTTCCAAGTCTTCTGATTCTGCTAATACTACAATATCGTCGGCAAAGCGTAAGGTTTTTATTTCTTTTTCCTTTCAGTATGATTTCTTTTACATATTCCGTTTTAACTTTCTTCATCGACTGTTATCGACAGCATGGACGACAGACTGCAATCTTGTCTTAGTCCTGTCTTGATTACGGCTTTCTTTTCTTGGTCTTCTATTCTAACTACTGCTGCCTGTCTTCTACAGACGTTATGTATTAACCTCCTTTCTCGATATTTTATTCTAGATGTCTTCAAAATCCTTAATAGCGTGTTCCAGTGCACATTATCAAATGTACAAATGTACAAATGCCATGAAACATTAGAAATGTATCCTCTGGATATTCTTTTATTTTTTTTAAATATATCAATGTGAATGGAGACTGCTTGAGATAATTTACAGTTAAATGTACGTTTAACTTTTAATTGCTGTGCTAGTATAACATCATTCGCATCACCTACGACCGTGACAAACTAGCGAACAGGAAGTATAACTGAATATAGTAATGACGCCAAAGAAAAAAAAACAAAAAGCGAGAAGTGTCGAGCTCTGCACTTTGAATAACAGATTAAGATTAAAACAGTTTGAGAAGTTGTAGCCGTGCGACCAGAGAATGATTGTTTTCCTTGACATTGCACGGAAGTAAAAATCCGCGAGAAAGAAGCGTGTGTCAGCAGAAGCATTTGAAATTCTAATTCGGTGTTACGGAGTGACGCAAGGCGCAGCGTGGGCCCGCGGACGCGCGAGCTAAACGCTCCTAAACCTGTTATCTTTGAGCAAGGTGAGTGACCCTCTGGCCTGGCTCAATGGACCTGGCGGCTGCAGCTCTTCTCAATGGCTTATTACTCCGGCTCGTATGTCTTCCCAGAAATGCGCTGCGTAAAAAAAACAACAAAAAATTCGCTATTTGCTGCTAACGGTCCCTAGTCCGTAACATGGAATAACATAGTTTACGACAGGTCGCTGGTTTTTTTATTAGCTTTATTACCATGTTCACGAGGATTAATTACAACGGAGCTCACGGAGCTTATTGTTGGGTGTTACTGAGACACTTATTTTACAGATATTTGTCGTGAAGCAAGATCTCATTTGCCAGAAAAATTCTGAAACTAATTAACTAACTCAAACTAAATTGAAATTAAATTCTAAAACAGTAACACAACAAATATCTGACGTAATGCTCTCTTAGCAAAAAAAATACTGCGGATCTTATATTAGTCATTTTTGCTAGAATGTTGCCTAGTAGTCAGGTCTGATTTCCCGAATCAAAAGTCTCAATGTTCATTTTTCAAGGAGTGCAATTACTCATAATTACTACTTTACTTTCCTTTTTTCATACGTTAAAATTGTATGCTGGTTTCTGTAAAAAATAATTTCAGTCCTTTGCTGTTTTAAGTTTTGTTGTGCTGAGTATTAAAAGTCAGGTTAGTTCCGTTTTTTATGTATCATATTGAAATTCATTGCTACGACAAAGTAATTGCTGAAATAAAAGTTTGTTCATCCGTCGGCGTTTCTGGGTCAGTAGTAGTTTTCTTGTGAATATGGAATTTCAGTTTAAATATTAAGTGGGAATTTTGACTCCAGAGTGCTTTCTAATCCTCTTAAAAATTATTTGTTCCTATGTTCCTCCACAAAAGTATTTTCTCACTTAATACAAATAGTTTTTGACTCAGTTGGAAATTGTTTCAGGACTGTGTATTATTAATAATTAATTACAATCTGTATTTTATTATACTCTCCTTGTCATCTATTATAAGAAGCTTTTGACTGTTATTGCCTTAGTCATCTATTACATAAAAACATTTAACACTTTTTCATCATTTAAAACATATCTATATGGATATGGAATGAACATGATATTGTGATGCAGAAAAATAAATATAAGTTATATAATGTTAATGTTATGTGTTGTACATATGTTTTGAATGAAAAATTAATGTTCAATGTTTTTTATGTAATAGATGACTATTCCCAAAACAGCCGAAAGCTTCTATAATATAAGTCCAGGAGATTATAATACAATACTTTCTCATTAAATTGCTGTATTCCAGATTGTAATTAATTATTACAACCTCTGTAGAATAGTACATTTAAAATATTTATTTTTATTCTAAAACTTTGGGGTTAGTTTAAAGAAATCATTTATTTACGCTACTGGTCAATGTTGCTTGAGAACGAAAAAGAACAGGTAACACTATCAGTGATTGAAATTACTTTAGATTTAAGAGAAGAAAAATTTAAATTGAATCACATTATACTTTACGACTGTTTTTTTAGTTACCTAAAGATTAACTTATTGAGAATTTTACAGACAGTTTAAAAAGTTTTATTCAATTACAGTGACGTTTCATTCACAAATTTGAGACACTATCAGCTAAAAAGGAGACAAATTTATTTAGGTTTTAAAGTTTTAAAAGTATGCATTTATAAAATGTCTAAATATAAAATTTTCGTGACGGACTTCGTGAATCAATATATTTAAAACGTTAAGAAATTTATTTATCTCTACTTTCTGCCTGATGAAATTTAAGTACAAAACGTCGTTATTCCTCGATAAAACTTTTTAAATTATCTGTAAAATGGATCTTTAATATACCTTTAAATCAAATTAATCTGAAACCTTTGATGAAAAGGGGAGGGGGGCACCTTTAATGTCAATATTGTAGATCTTCCTATAATTTTTCAAGTGTCTCTCATTCTATTGTACCAATGATTCACTTCTAAATTAAGTCATTCATGCTCAACAAGTTTTCAAGCTTTACTGAAGTCCATCATCAATACATTTTACAATTATAGTAAAATTAATTTCTTCTATTATTTTATACAGCAGTAGTGTATAACCATTTACGAAATAAGTAATAAACCATTAAAATTGAAATAAATTTCACATGTAGAGTAAAATACTAGAATTTTTGTTAGTGTTTTTTTCTGTAAATAGAGTAAAGAAGAATAATAATTTACCAAACAGCAAATTTTATAGGCATACTAATTTTGAAGCAGAAAGAATACGTATTTTTGGTTAAAGACGTATTTAGTTGTTTTAAATTATTAAGTTTTTCCCCGCTTAAGTAATTCTGAAGCACAATGATGAAACGTATTAGGTCGTCAGTATTGTAACATCAATTTTGTTATTATAATTGAAATCGAATTTACAATTCAAGCAACCTTAGATGACTGTAATTTTATAATTATAGCTTTGTTAGGACATGCTATCTTCTCAATAGTAAGTGAACTGTCAGCAAAACTGAAGTTTCCTCACATCATTATATATATCTTAATTAGCGCTTTTAAAAAATGTAGCGTCCTAGCAACATCTGGAAATAAAATATTCATAAATAGTTTACATATGCTCATGTAACAACAGTATTCACAGATCTCACAGACATATTACAGCAAAGGAAATCAAGTGAAAGGAAGGATACCGCTATGCCATGGGTAATGAAAATTATATGGAAGCTTATTTATATATTTACTTATAATTTGTCATAAAGTGAGAGAATTCTCTAGTCATATGAGATTTATCAAAACCATATAAACGTGTACCTTTGTATTTTTATGTCAAAAGTCGTTATCGTTCCATTCAATGCAAAATAATGCTAAAAATAATAGACTTATAATTGAACAATCATAGAGATTAACGTATTGGAAGTCGTAATACAGTAATGCCTAAAGGTTATCGATGCGGCTCTCAATCGACCACTACCAGTTTTTTAAGCAAGTTATTTGCATGCATCAGCATATGTTTCCGGTTTATAATAAGTAGCTGTCTTCACGGAAGACGCTATTACCGCTGATTCATTCAGTTCGTCTTTACATCCTACGACGACAGGAGATCCTGTTTCTTTTTTTACTTGTCGATAGATGCGAATTAACCTGCCCCTAATTACGTGGACCGATTATTTCACTTGCATCTGTAATGGATGGTTCGGATTTAGGTTACCAGAAAGCTTTGCTGATATTTAATTCTATCGGCCAGACACTGGGTGCAGTCGTTTAAAGTCTTAATTTCCTTTAGAGAGACAGCGGAATTTTTTTTATCTCATTAACATATTTAATGCAACTTTAGATTATAGTCCATATACACATACACATATATTCCTGTTAATAAATGGCTTTCTTAAATATCTCGTAAGCTGTGGTTCTTTCAATTTTTTTAAAAAAAATAACATTAACCTTATTTTGAATGTGCCGGAATTTTAGGAAATATGTTGATCGCTCTCATGATGATGGATGGGTTGTGTAGTTAGTCTCTTGTGCAGAGCTGTACTGCAGACTTGGCGGCAGTCCTTGCATGGTCGCTGTTGGCACGGCGAACAGCGGTTCACCTTCTGCAGCAGCAACAACAATCCTTGCGACACAGACCTTCGACAGGAGGAAGAGTCGTCGTAAAGGAGTTGTCCCATGAATTGCTAACCCGCATACACAGCGAGAATCCAGGGCTGCTTAATACCTGCGAATTCCCAGGATTGCTCAGAGGCTACGGATTCAATTAATTATTCAGCAATAACTTGGAATTTTCCATCTATTATATTCATATAGATTTCTGTGCCCACAGCATGCTCTATTAACTTCATTAACAAAAAAGTTCGTAATGAATATGGAAAGGAAATCAAACTGCAATGAGAAAAAATAAAAACCCTAAGGTTTGCTATTAGGGGAGTCAGAATAAGGCTTAGAAAACATAATAAATGGCATCTGTAGGAAAAGCACAACATGAGGATTAATGGAGGAGAAACCAAAGTGATGGAGTGTAGTATCGGAAATAGTGGAATAACACAGGGTGTTAGATTGGGAAGTGATATTTTGAAGGAAGTTAAGGAATTCTGCTACTTGGGAAACATAATAACTAGTGAAACAGAGGTTACGAATAAGAATTATTATTACTCGTGTCTATCTGAAGATCCTCCGAAGATCTCTTGAGGCAACAATTGCGGTTCGTTGCTCCAAATACCATCAAGCAACTCTGTTATGTGTCATAACCACTATTATTTTACTGAATTACTTCATCTATGAAAATTCATCACTTTGTGCAGTTATCATTAAAATTAGTTTTTATAATGCATTACTGGAAATGCTCCATCATCATGATCAACATGCTTCCTTTAATGTTCCTTCATTTAA
This sequence comes from Eucriotettix oculatus, assembly GCA_034510155.1. Classification (NCBI taxonomy): domain Eukaryota; kingdom Metazoa; phylum Arthropoda; class Insecta; order Orthoptera; family Tetrigidae; genus Eucriotettix; species Eucriotettix oculatus. Next base: position 71,089,551 of record CM067377.1, read on the forward strand.
GTTGAAATATTATATTAAAACATTTTTCCTTTTTTATTAATCTATCAGTCCATAGACAACTTTAAACAACTATCATTCCTGATTTCTATGGTTTTGCTGAGAATAAAGAGAATCAATTGCGAATTGTTTGTTTAATTTCTCTGTGCTATTTTTTTTCTGATGATCCTTTTTGTTTGCGATACCCTTAGACCTCTACATGAAAACGACATACTTAATTATTCAATAACAAAAGGAAAATCGTCCCTATATACTGTTTTAAATTAATGTACAAAAAAAACTAAATTTCAAAATGGCTCGAAACAGATATGGCGATAGGAATAAACGGTCTTTCAGGTTTGATTATTTTTAATAGATGACACGTTGTAAAGTTTATTACATTTTTTTTTCAATTCATTGATTGTTGAAAAAATGGAAGTAAATGAAGAGAAATGTAGTGTCAAAAATGTATGAAATAGATACTGGAGCATTCATAAACGTATTAGCTATAAATTAGTTAATCCCTTCGCCTACTGAAGCGGAGATGAATTCGCCATTAAACTAATTCTCGCTATCCTTTTACATGGTATTGAAGTTGGCAGCTGAATTAAAGCCTGGTCGAACCTCCATTTTGGATGGTGAGGAACTAACACTTCACAGCACACCTTGCATATATTTAATTCTTGTCAAGTAGTCATTGTTGAGTCAAAGCAGCGGTCATACGGTTGCTTGAATTGTTTGGAAGAGATCCAAAGAAGGTAAAAACTGTTCCATCAGTAAGAAACGTAATGGACACTGTTTTAGGATGCTCATGATTCAATTTACGTAGGATGTTTGTGAAGAAATAAAACTGTCATACGAAAATACTTCTCAGTATTATTGGAGCAATTTAATAAAACCGTTAAGGCGAAACGCCAACATTTGACCGAGAAATGTTTTTGAAGCAGGGAAATCCACCACTCAAACGAGTTAACTAATTTATACTAAACGTCTTGCGTTTCAAATTGTTTATACTGTAACCATATTAGCATTAAGTGTTTATTTACTATTAGACAATAAATAAATAATTTTATATTGATTTAAAAGGAAACAGCGTTGACTAATGATACTAACAGGTAATAATTATTATTTTATTTTTAAGGCTACCTAATTTCAGAATCACCTTCTTCATTAAAGTGCAACTTATCAAGTGAAATATCGGACGGAGATTAAAACACAGGGACGTTTGAATCATTTTTGATTTGGAAACCTTCTGTGTACATTTAACTTATTCTATTATACTCTTTCTTCATGTCGGAAAATAATACACAAGAAAGTTTCGAATGAGTCTTTTATTTCGATTAACTGCGTACATATACATTTTTAGAGGTGTAAGAATATATTTTGCGACTCGTTATATAGAGAGTAAGTTTTATTACCGTTTAAAAAATTTCTTTCCTCTACCGTTCATAAAGGGCTTCATTGTGGAAAAAGCGCCTGACGTAGTCTCTATTGCTTTATTCGTGTTAATACATTATTTATAAATAATTTCCGGTCTTCAGTAGACATAATGGAAACATTATTTAAACCGTTGAAAATTAAATGAATATACTTTATTTAATTGTATTATTGGTACAGGTTGACAGATCTCTGATTAAAATATAATTCTTGTAACTTATATCATAATTACGTATATTTCGTGAGACAGATGAAGTATACAAATTATTTCAGTGTGGCAGCTTACCTTTCATGTTTAACATCAGTATTTGGTCTTTTATTTGAATAGTACATGTTTGCTCGGTACAATATCAGTGTTTTGAAAATGTTATTCTTGTGAGTTACAAAAACATATAAATATAGTCTATGTAGTAAATTCATGGAAATATTTGAAACACTCTAAATTGTACCAGCCATAATTTATGAATTAAAAAATAGAGGGAAAATAAGTCAATTTTTACAATATAAAACCTGCTAATTGCTGTATAGAAAACCAGTTGCACAATCAACCTCATAACTGGAAATAATATCTTCACGCCGCTTGCTCTCAGGTAGCAATCCTTCAAGGCTCGTTTTGCAAAAATATGAGAAAGAACGCGTAAGGCCAAATTCTTAACAAGCTTGATGATTAGATATGCGTGAAATTAGCATATCTTAGGTGAAAGTAAGAGAAATATTTTCATCAACTAATTTCAGCTTTCATTTACAACTGGCATAGACGTATTAAGAGTTAACTAAATACATGATTTTATTTTAGGATAAGCTGACGAGACAATTATGTGACTAGTAGTTAATAATAGATAACTTTATGAATTTTTTGTCGGGAGATGAGTAGTTTATAAAATCTATTATTGCAAATAAAGTTATGGATTTCTTCAAGACTTGTCAGACAAGAAAGGTTAAGTTAATTAGAAAAATTATCCTGTGTACTTTAAATTTTCTGATAAGTAAAAGTGTGACATGACAATTAAGAGAAAGACTGACGGATATGTTTGATATGACGACTAAAATTTTTAGATGAGAAGCATTAAACGAATTATGGGGAGTCGGAAAGTCCTATATTGCAGTATTGAGAATCAGTAAGTTACACTTTCCTCGGGAACTATTACACATATACCACTAGAATATTCACAGCTTTGTTTCAACCTCGTGTTATGTGTGGTAGAAGAATAAATTATTTGAATTATTGATACAGATTTTTAAATATATTCATAATTAAAATTTTGTCTATACATATATTACGTTTTGCTTCCGTAGATATAAAATTAAATTACAAATATCCTGTGAAATTTTGAGTAGTGGATCTATAAAGATTTCTGAGAAAACGGTACGTAAAATCACTATTTTAACATTGAAAAGATAAGGCGTTCAAAGTCCTTTTAAGAAGAATAATATCACAGACTCGTACAGTAAACGACCGAACGTTGGCTGTATCAGCAGAGAGTGGCTTACAGCCGTGGACCTTTGCAACTTAAATAGCGAAACGTGCATCGTCCATTTATCCAACAGAAATCCTCGGATAGTTTCTTTTGTGAGCAATATGAAGCTTTCTTTTTAAAGTCTCCTTTTTTGGTACCTGGTTACACGAGGGCGATCATGAAACAGGCAACTCCCCTTTAATATCATTGGAAGGGAATTGAAAAGGGGGATATGGAAGGTAGAGAAATATAGTAAATGGAGGACTAGGGACACCCGGTGTTTCCCCTCAAAGAGATGCAAGGAGAACCCTAAAAACCTACATAAGGTAGGTCGGTAGGTACTATTTTCATGTCCTTTAGAATGACGGAGATTAGTTTCCTGTAGGGTTTCAGATTTCCCTTCTCCGTGTTACTATCAGTTTTAGTAGGCAGCTGGCCGACTGATCCAGTGGGATCAGCGGACAACTCTTATCACATTCCCAAGGCCTGCTGAGATCCTAGTATACACACCTCCTAAAATAGATTAAGGATCTTCTGCATGTGTGAACCTTGAAACAACCAGGGAGAATGAGGCATCCCCAAAGGTAAGCCACGCAATAAATCTGGGGAGAATTACCCGTGAGAGAAGCTCTTACAGGCGAAGGAGGTAGCAGGCTACATGAGGATTATCTTGAAACAGGCAACTCTTATTAGCATAATTTGCAAAATCGTATTACATTTTACAATTGTGAGAAATTCTAATTCTCAATTACTGCCGGTAAGCGTCACATACTTGTTGTATTTGATTCATCAGTGAAATTTCGGGTTGTGCTTAACAGTATTCGCTTATTTTGATTCAAATGTATATTATTTTACGTTGTTCTATCCGTATAATAATTTATAAGTTCTGTAAGTGATTTTTTGTAACACTTCCTGAAATAATTATTACTTAGATATAATTATAATTGATTTAGAGTTTTATGCAATTATTTTAATTTTTCATTTGTTTGTCACAAATCCCATTTTCTCATTATAGGTCTATCTGTCGAGGATAACGTCAACTAACGAGCTTGTCTTTGAGAAAAGTGTACCGTAACTGTGTTTTTATCATTTCTTCGCTGTCGAAAGTCATTTAGATTGTAAAACTAGGGGCCAGTTGATAAAAATGTGAGCCAAGTCGTGGATCTCGTCTGATCAGAGAAGTCTGGAATGAGTGTATTTAAGCAATTTCATTTCCACCTATTGCATCATGTGTATGATCTCTGGCCCCTGCTGCCTCTCTCTGGCAGTCGTCCAGAGAGGCCGCACTGCGAGGGCATGTGCGCTTCCTGGAAAAACGACAGATCGACTCCCGCAGAGATCTCCGAACGCCCACTCGTCCGTGTCAGCACAATGGTGGAAAACAATAGCACGGTGACTAGCCGCTCCCTAGCACCAAGGCACACCTTGCCAAGAAAAAACGGAGGCAGGAAGCTTCATGAGACGGACGACAAGATCCTGCTCAGGCGTCGATCGTTACATGTCCCACCTTTGTCAATCGTTAAGTCACCGAGGAACATCAGTGTTTTATAATATTTAAGTATTGATTGTAATTTATTTTTTAAGAGTTTCCAATGCTGCCAAAATCGGAAATGTAGACTATCAATAATATGAACATTGCACATAAATTAATAACGATCGAAAGAATAAATTACTATCAACGGTATGAACTGTATTTAAACAGTCATCACGAAACCGTCTGCTTTTAATCTCGTGTACTTGTGTTATGACTGATGAGATCCTTTACTAGACAAATATAACTCGATGATAAATGCAAAGTTATATCATCGTACAAATCGTTCTTTCATATGGAATGTCATTAGGGAATTTGCAGGGCAATGAGAGTCGAACTACGCACATTACGTAGTAGCTGTGCGTACGAGTCTTTTAAAGTGTATGAACTGAATAGAAAAGGTATGTTTCCAAGTTCATTGTGTTTCCCAATACAAGTCTTGTTTCTGTAACCGTATGATCGATTTTATACATGAACAGTATTTAAAATTTTCAAGTCAGCTGGAAATATAAATGGACGGAATAGTACTGAAACGATAAAACACATCTAATCGGAGTTTGGCGGTACTGAATCAAAAGTTAGGTACATAACGATTACAGACAGGGGTAATAAAAGTCAAACACGACGCCTACTGGGGGGTTTTCCCGCGTCCCGTGAAATTTGGCGACATCGGGTCGTAAGGAGGTTGGTGTTCTTCCACAAAATCGTCGGTTGGGGAGGGGGGGTTCGGATAAAATGGCTCCCCCAGAGAGGACAGACAATAATTTTGATTCGAAAATATCGAGCCCCACCACCGACAGAATACGAAATAAGGCAGCGGGTAAAAATTATTAAAACCTAAGCAGAAACGAATTTTGGAGATTAGGAGTTGTACATTAAGGACGTGGAGGTGTTTATGCTTTGAACATTAAGGTTTGATGATTAAGGACGTGGAGGTTGTGATCGGAGGGACACTAACAACTGCAGTAAGGCTTGATCCAGTTCGGAGTAACGAGGAAAGAGCAGCTGGAACGACACGGTAAATATCACTGTTTGTAAACGTATTGTCGATTTCGTGTTAGGAATTCTCCTCTATGAGAAGGCCCATTTTAACAACGCTTAATAAAGAGATCTTGGAATTATTTGTAAGAAATTTACTTTGTATAATTATTGTAAATATATATATATATATTATTTATCATTAAAAAATCCGGATTATAACTTTAAATTGAGCATATTGTAATATAAATGTAAAACTGTAAAATATAGAATAAAAGGAATTTCATTGTTATAATACTATTTCATTATAAAATAATACGTTCTCCCCTTTTCATTTCACAACTATTATAAAAAAATTGTTATATATATATATATATATATATATATATATGTGTGTGTGTGTGTGTGTGTGTGTGTGTCTAACAATTATCTCAGTAGTAAAACTTTGTTGCGATGGTAGGATAACCGTCAACGCTAGTAATAGGTCTGCTAAAATGAGTCGTTAAGTATATTTTACTGTCCATAAAAAATTGCTAATGAAATAGATTAAATAGGTAACGAGTTTCAAAAAACCACTACACTTAAGAAAAATATTTTTGAGTCCACGTATATTTTCAATTATGTAATGTAAAATGTATTTTCATGACCAATTAAAAAAATCTATTTAAAATAGCAACGTTACTGTGCTTATTTATACCTTGTTCAGGAGCAATAAAAGGTTCAAATACAACTAATTGCTCCAAATTTTCACGTTAAAACACGTTTGAAAATATAAAATAAATATTAAAGCGTGCGTGAAAGTATGGTGAAAAATGAGGTAAAAATCTTATTGGGTAAACTGATTTTCTAACTACACTGGAAAATGAGAATAAGAATATTCATGAAAGTAAGGTTATGAGGTTGAAGTGAATAGAGGGGGTAATAATACTTTAGTGAAATTTTATTATAAGAATGAAATTCCATTTCTCTATATTTAACGGATTTACGTACATATTACGATTTCCTCAATTTAAAGTTATAATCCGGCATTTTATTAATGATTAATATTATATATATATATATATTTACAGTAATTATACAAAGTAAATTTCTTACTACTGAATCAAACAACTCTACACTAAGGATCGTTTAAATTGGCCTTCTCATAGAATATAATTTCTAACAATAATTATACACGGAACTGGCAGTATCAGGAAATCGGAAAAAAGGTTACAAACAGATGTATTTACTGTGTCGTCTCAGCTTGCCTGGATCTTCCCGCTGTCGCTTCCTTATTGCTCCGGACAAGTTAACACCTTACTGCCGTTGTCCGTGGTCAGGACAATTTACAAACTTTAACTGTGCAATAAACCCCCGATCGTAACCTCCACGTCCTTATTCATCAATACATCATCTCCATCATTTCCAAAGCATAAACTTCTCCACGTCCTTAATGTCTTACCCTTCTGATTCCAAATCTTCAAAATTCGTTTCTGCTAGGGTTTTCAATAATTTTTCCCCATTGCCTAATTTTTTTATTCCTTATTGCATTCGATATTGTCCTATCCAATCAAAATTATTGTCTCTCCTCTCTGAGTTGAGCCTTTTGCGCCTCTCATAAACGATTTTGCGGAAAACATCAACCTCCTTACCATCCGATTTCACCCAATTTCACTGGACGTGGGAAAAACACCAGTAGCTCCGTTGTGTCTGATTTTTATTACCCCTGTCTGCTTGCCTTTGATTCCGTACCGCGAAATTCCGAGTAGATGTGTTTTATCGTTACAAGGTCGTTTCTATCTCACATTTGGTAAGTTTTAAATGAGGTAAAATAGCAATAAGCAGAGGCTGCACCTTGAGCGGGTCAAGGGTAGCCGCCCAGAGGTTTACTTCGCTAGACACCTGCTCATACTGAAGCCGCTGCTATCTGCTATTTCACAGCATTTTGAACTGACCGCTCGTGAGAAGAAAACCTTGATGTTAGACACTGATATCATCAGGGTTAAATTTGGATGGTCAGTATTTCTCATTAGGGTAAGAGGGTGAATAATGAAGTGTAGTGCTTACCAGATTTAGTTGTTTATTAAGTACAAATAGGAGTAGAAATGTTGTTACTTTAACATTCCTTTTTATAAACTGTATTTTGTACAAAACGTTACGTTATATTCAATGAGTTTCAAAAAATTCAAGCAGAACTTTCTGGATTATTTGTCTGAGTGGGAGTGGTGTTTATTGGCCAGTTTGTTGTTGTTAGCGGAGAGGAAAGTTGTAGTACGGCCGAGCACTCCCCTCGAGCCACCACAGGAATCACTTGCGGCCAGCATCTCCCCGCAACCGGCCGATTCATTTTTCAAACTTATTACCTCTCAGATTCGATTATATGGCCGACGGCTGCGGGGGTAAGCGACGCCGCCAGAACATTACTCACGGGGCGGGAGAACACATGGACGACACACCACGAGGGCCCTTTAATATAACATCTAACTAAAAATCAAACATCGATGCCTGCGAACGGGAGCAAACAAGTGCCACCGACGTCAATTTCCTGTTATTCCTGTTTGTGAGAAAATATTACGCAAACAATACAAGTAAATACGTCCGTGGAATGCAGCGGCCACGTTAAGCGGAGCTACAAAAACTTGTACGTAATAAAAATAAATTCCCATGTGTATCGTGTAACAATTTTGACACGTTAATGTACGCGCCTGAGCATTACGAACAAACCCGACCGAGAAATTTAATTCACAGACTTACATGTGCCATTTTTTAACTCGGACTTATCTTTTTATAGCTGTTTGTTATGACTTACTCGCAATTTTCAAAGAGGTTGGCGCACACGTAGTAGGCTAACATAACAAAATATGTAGTAAATATTTATTTTACTAAAATTACATATTACTTAGATGACAAACTTATATTTTGGATTAGACTTAATTACTTTAGTAACGTATTTCCATTAATATACGAATTCACCAAGAAAAATTCTGAAAAGTAAGTATAATGACGATGTTTAACTATAATAACGTAGTTTATCGATTTGTTATTTATTAAGAGAGCTTTTGGATATTCAAATTACTGTAAAATATTGAAAACATAATTATAAAAAAATGAAAATTTTTGAAAGAAGTTAGTTTGACACATTTAAAATTCCTTCTTGGTTTTGATTTTAATATGTAAAACACCTCTTTTAAAATACTATCATTGTCACTCTGTAGTTTCAGATGACCAGAGTTATCTTAAAATTAATGAGAAACGTAATAGAAAGTATATATTTTCTGTGTTAAAACCACTAGTTTTTTGCAGGCCGGTTTTAAAGTTTAATAATTGAAATTAGTATAGGGGTGTACTCATTTCAGTTAGTTATAGCTATATTTACTTGCAAATTATAAGGTTTTTAAAATTTAGACACATTATTTTACAGTATGATAATGTCAAATATAGCTGAAAGCGTTTTTATTAAATAAAAATAAGTTACTTTGTGACTTTTAAAATGGCTACATATAAAACAATACCAAAAGATAGAAAAGTTTTACGCATAATCACTCCTTAGTTAATGCTAAATAGTGGGGGCTCCGAAACTAGTAGACGAAATATTACAATGTACTTAAAGAATAAAACGTTATTAAAATTTAAAAAATTGTGTTTCCAAAATACATTGTAATATCAAGTTCAAAAATAAATTAAAATTCTATTTAATTGGAAATATTACCAAACATTTGTGAATAATCATTTCCAATTTTGCGGAGAGGTAAAAGCGATTTTAAATAATAAGAATAATAATAAATTATAGCATTATCAAGATTATTTCTCATTTTTGAGAAGAATCGGTTACGATTTAAAAATGAAGTCTTAATTTATTAATGTACAAATGATGAAAATTATAAGTTGTCAATTAAATTCGCTGTTTACCTATTGAATGAATATTAAGCGTTTGATGATTACACTCAACTGACATTATGAATGATGGAAACTAATATTTTAAGGAAGTAAAAGAATATATTAGTTTCCTGATTCGGACGGCACAGTGATGAAATTTCCGCTTTCTGACTTGTTAGCGTACGATGATGGGCGACGGTCAATATTAGATACAGACATACAGACAAATTAAAATTGAAAGTAAATTTACGAAATTTTAAATCGGGTCTTCATTCAATAAAATATTTAAAGTTAACGCAAAAGCGTTGATATTTTGAAACTAACGATTCCATTTGCAATGAGATCATCGTTTAAAAGTATTTAATTCTCAACGAAAATTATAAGGAAGTGAGATTATTTTCTGCAGGAGTGATTGGAGAGAATTTTTGTTCAGGAAAATAAATGTGGGACGAATTTGAGCAGTAATTTAACTCAAAATTCCTGTGTAATAGATATGGAAAAATATATTCCAAATACAGAAATAAGAAAAAATTCAAATGAAATTCTTTATAATTAGGTTAGTATATTGTAAATGTTCTATTACATCCTTGCGACTGAAATAAGAATGTACTTTCATTTTTGACTAAAGTATATTTTATAGGCAACCATCTTTTCTTATAAAGTTATATTTCAATTAAGGTCAATTTAAAACTTATACCATCAGTGTAACTGCGCAAAATATACACGTAGTTGGAATTTAAAATTTATTTTAGTTACTCTTTTCAAATGGTTTTAGTTTTAGGTATAATTATCTAGAGTAAGTATTTTTTCTACTGTTTTTGTTCATGATCTTTTTCTGTTTTCGTATATTGGGGTGCATTGTTAATGAAGTTCGCAGACGCAGGACCAAATGTACGTTTCTAACCTTGTCATAATCGTTCGTTTACCGATTTGACACATCGATAACAGTCTAAAATCTATTAAATTAATATACCCGATGTAGATTTTATTACTTATTTAAATATGTAAATAATGCCAGAAACATGATTGTGTAACTATAAATTTATGCTTGCAAAATTTTTAATGACATATGCAAATATATATGTTTTCTAGTAAATCAGGACAGAATACATTATCATATTGTTTTGGTCGGTGTCTGGTGCACATCAAACTGCATTCATCTGTGTCCACGTAGTTGTAATCACGTTCTTTGCCTCCGTCGGCTCTGCAGTCCATTCAGGCGTTGACCTACCAGGACGACTGCGTGTAATCACGTTGTATTTAAAAATATATGATAAAAATAGGCATTTAATAACTATACACCAATTATAAGTATAATTGGAAATTGAGTAACTGCAGACCACCCCTCGTCATTGTGCGTCACATACCCAATACATGGATTTATTATTATTTATTGTGGATTGTCGTGTTTCAGCTTTATTACCACCATTACTATCAAAAATTTACGTCCCTCGTGGCAATTCTTTTATCTCTCCAAGTTTCTCGCTTTTATTTCGATAAAGAAACTAGTTTAAGCTTCTGCGAACACATGGTCCCAAACCGTCACCAATTTATTTATAACAACGGCCATCGCATCAGCGCTAGCGGTCCAGACGAAGGGAATCGCATCAAGACTTGCCGATATTGTTAAATATTTAAGGGCGTCCAGATTGTGGGGAGCTGCTGTTTACAGCGATATTTCCTTTAAGGTAGGGGTGGGGAGATCCAGTATCCAGAGTACGGTCATTTCTGTCAGAAGGGGCTGTCAATAAGACGGAGTTATGTGTCGCCTCTAGTCGCGGAATCACGCATTTATCGTCACGATGATCGCACTCAAGTCGGCAGGGGAAATTCTCCCCGATATGTCTTGCTTGAAGGATTACGTATCAGCCTTGCAGTGAAGTCGAAACAATGCAGCACTCAATGAAAACTATAATTTGACTACGAATGCCTGGGAAGTGTGGCCGACAACGCTTCCTTTAGGCAATGTAAAGTAACCGTGTCATAATGCAGAACACAATTTACAAGTTCGTAAAGGTGTGATATTAGTAGCACAACAACGAGGATAAATTTTGACAGATAAATAGTGTAATATAAAGGTGTTACATGCTGCGAATCCATTTTCACCCACAATTTGGGTTTCTATTTTAGACAACAAGGTATCTAAAAGCGAATTTCTGGATATTATACGTATACACTTATACTTTAGAAGACAGAATACGAAAAAACCAGCCTACGTTCATGGCATTTGTAGATTTAGAAAAAGCGTTTGATAATGTGAACTGGAAAACACTATTAAGGATTTTGAAGAGAACCGGAATAAAATATCGCGAAAGGAAGCTAATAAATAACCTCTACAGAAGACAGGCAGCAGTAATTAGAATAGAAGACCAAGAAAAGAAAACAGAAATCAGGAAAGGAATAAGACAAGGATGCAGTCTGTCGCCCATGATGTTTAACTTATATATACAACAGACGATGAAGGGAGTTAAAACGGAATATGGAAAAGGAATCATACTGCAAGAAATAAAAATCTTACGCTTTGCCGCTATATCGTAGTATTAGGGGAGTCAGAAGTAGACTTGGAAACCATAATAAATGGCATGAACGTAGTCCTCGAGAAAGTTAATTATAAGGATTAATAGAGGCAAAACCAAGGTAATGGAGAGTATTATGAAAACAGTGGATTAACAAAGAGTGTTAAATTGGGAAAGGATATTTCGACGGAAGTTAAGGAATTTTGCTACGTGGGAAGCGTAATAACTAGTGATGGTAGAAGTATAGTAGACATACAGAGTAGGATAGCACCGGAATGGAAGGCTTTCGCGAAAAAGAGGAATTTACTTACGGTTAATATAAGTGTGAATATTATGAAATCGTTGCTAAAATGTTCGTATGGAGCGTGGCGGTATATGGGTGCGAAACATGACGGTAGGAGTTGCAGAAAAGAAATGTGGTGATATAGGCGAATGCTGAGAATCAGATGGGTGGATAAAATCACAAACGAGGAAGTTCTAAATAGAACATTATGGAAAACGTTGACCAAGAGAAGGGATATATATTAATAGACCACGTTTTGAAACATGACGGTCTTGTAATATTAGCATTAGAGGGAAGTGTGTGGGGTAAGAACAGAAAAGAGAGGGCAAGGATGGAATACGTCAAGCATTTTAGGGAGGATGTGGATTGTGCTAGTTATAAGGAAATTCGAGGCTTGCGCAATATAGTTACTTTTGTAATACAACCTCACCGCTATATAATTAAACAACTGTGTCACCATATTAACTTATATTTTAGTGTTGGCCTAAGATATTCATTTAGATATAAGCTGAATATATTTTGAGAGACGTGTTTATGGTTTATCGTTAGCATGTCATTTTCAGGAGCTATACTTCAATATCGCTATTGATTTAGTCACATGGTTCATGCTGAGTGGTGTTTATGCAGCTCTTCCGATTTTTAATCACTTGACGAAAGCAACGAGGTTTGCAGAATCATTTTGTGGTATTTATTTTGTCACTTAATTTTTTACCCTAAATGGTTACTTATTGAGCCACTTGGGGGTAAATTATTACTTCATACAGACTAAAATGTATTGATAAACTGTTATAGTTAGTCAGTTTAAAGGACTTTGTCAAAAACTGGTTGAAGGCAAACTGTCAATGTTCTTAGAATATTACATAAGATTTTAAATATATACAATATATATATATATATATATATATATATCAGTTCGTATTATTCTTGAATCCTATACTAATATCGGGGCTAGATTACTAAGCAACTCTTTCTACTTATAGTTCTATGTTATCATCAAGCGTGTGTATTATTAGTTCTCTCTTTGTTAAATTAGTTGCCATTAAAAAAAAGATTATAGGTTTTTCATCGAATAACTACGTTGTACTATGACGATATACCTACGGCATTCACAGAAGACGTGCACTGTTACTTATAAAAAGTATATTTATTCATTTTTTGTGCTGGTTTTTAAATTCAAGAAAATAAATATCGTGTTCAAATGATGCAAATATTATTTAATTGTTAGCACTTGAAACATTCCCTGTTATTTTACACTATTTATGGTAATGTATAAACACTATTCAACCGGGAATTAATGAAATAATTTGTCACAAAGACAAGGATGAAGAGTTGAACTTTAATTGATGTTCTCTATGAAATATTTATAACATAATGTGCTTAGAGAAAATTTTTACTTTCCCTGTCTTGATTTAATGTATTATTTGAAAATGATTGTAATTGTAGATACCAATTATTCAGTTTAGCTACTAAATATTGCGTGTATCCGTGTAAAAATAAATACTGTTCTCTAAACTTTCATGTTATATATAAATAGAAATAACAATTTAAAATATAAAAGAGAGATTTAAAATCAAAATAAATAAATAAAAGTAAATTTTACGAGTTATAATAAGTACATTTATAATCGCATAATAATAAAAATAAGAAAGTATTCTGAAAAATATGATCAATTGTATTTGAAAGCTGACAAACTTTGTTAATGATATCTTGTTACCATATTTGTGTAATAACCCTGAAGAATCGCAAAATATATTCATTTGTAGGTAATAATGAATATCATCGTGTTCAGTGAAATTTAAATACGATATTCTCTAAAATTATATATTATTTAAATGGTAGTCTTTTGTTTCAGTATTTCATTTTATATTTTCATATACCTGTATCCTTCTTATGCCTTGTACGCTTATCTCTTTTAATAATTCCCATTATATATATATATATATATATTAGATTAATATAATTGACACTATTTTGTATATTTTTCAGATTCAAAATTAAATAAATAAATATTACAACGACTTATATTAATAAATAAACATGAATGTCATACAAACGAAAATTATTTTTGCTTGTGCGACGTGAACGAATAATTTTCAACCTTTTTAATATCTTAATTCCAGTTTAAATCATACAAAATGAGGTTCCAAATATAGTAACGAAACTAAGAGTACAACGTGCTCTTAAATATAAGTTTATATTAAATATTTTCTGACGTATAGGCCGCTGTACTATTTATTTCCATAATGACAGTTATTGTAACTAATCAAAATTAATTAAAATTTGGTGTTGCTGCCGAAAACACAACCAAAGGCCAGAAAGTTGAGGAGCAATATGAAATTTTAATCAATGAGCCGAAGAGGACCTGATAGTTGGAGACGAAATCTTTTAATTTAAATTAAATTCTTCTATCTCTGACTTTTGGCCATGCTTTTTATATTATTAGAAATTATGTTCAGACATGTAAAAATCATCTACTTACATAACTCGGTTCTTCCTATCGCTTTTAAATTCAATGTCACAGGCATTACACGTATTCATGTCAATTATTTATTCTGTAAATAAATACGGATAAAATTTATCTTATCTAAATTTAAAAAATAAACTAAATTTGTAATACTTGTGACTTCAGAAAGAACCAAGAAAGTAAACGAAGCATAGTGTAGTTCTTTGATTAATTAAACTGTTTATTGTTTATAAGTTTACTGAAAACTATTAGTTTTGAAAATTAATTAATTATGAGCAGTTACAATGTCTGACTTTCGGTCATTATTTATACGTTATTTACAATATTAAGACTGATTAATTAAATTGTTTGTTATAAATTCTAATAAATATAACAATAATTAAAACAACAAAATGTTAAATACATATTAAAATTATACTAAGACTTAAAAAAGCAACTTTATTTTTATAGTTGTGCATCTGAGGGTATTTGAATAAAAGGCACTAAACCATAGCACTATTTTCTATTTAATCCATTTTTATGGATAGTTTTGACAACTGTAAAAGTTTTTGTTTTTTAAAAAGTCACTGACTGGTGTAAAGGTAGGGAAAATATTTTCTTGCAATAATTTATTGGTAAATGGACTTTAAATCATGTCTACAATTTATGTCATATATTTTATTTTTTAATAAATGGAGCTTCAATTTGGCATCGGTTTATTTAACTCTTAAAACGCTCCTGCATAACTATAGGTGTTTGTATTTACACATATTAAATAATGTCGTCTTCCTCTGTTGTCTAGTGGCTAGCGTCACTGCTTCGTACCACAGAGGTTCCGGGATCGATTCCTGCCAAAGGTTTGGGTGTTCCCAAATTGACTATAAGATTCCCAAAATTCGTGAATTAGTCACCAATGACCTTAACATTTAAAAATGAATGAATGAAAATAGCCTATGTTGTCTCATTCAGGGCAAAGGCCTCTTACAAGTAGGGGTAGCTTTTAGTAGTCTC
Organism: Eucriotettix oculatus; assembly: GCA_034510155.1. Lineage (NCBI taxonomy): Eukaryota > Metazoa > Arthropoda > Insecta > Orthoptera > Tetrigidae > Eucriotettix > Eucriotettix oculatus. Next base: position 71,105,038 of record CM067377.1, read on the forward strand.
ACGCGATGAGCTAATCCGCGTAACATGTCTCATTAATACTCTACACTACACTGTCACTTAGTTGTATTTCTAATCCTTTCCACTTATTTCTGTCTTTGGCTATTCTGATCCATTGTCCTCCTGCTTGTTTTTTGAATCGGTCCGTCCACTTGCGTCTTGGTCTTCCTGGTTGTCTCTTGTCTATGTAGCGGTCCCATGTGGTAGCTTGTAGCGTCCATCTTTCGTCTTGTAGCCTCACAACGTGACCTCCCCATTTCCATTTGGTCTTTGTAGCCTGTTGAGCAACGTCTATTGTTGCTGACATCCTTGTATCAAGATGTTTGATTCTCTACCTTTCAGAGAAATGCCTAGGATCTTCCTCTGTATTTTCCTCTGGCATACTTGTAGAGTGTTTCTCTCTTTTACTCTGAGAGCCCATGTTTGACACCCATATAATAATACTGGAAAAACGCAGTTTTCTAGTGTCTCCATTTTGAGCCTCCTATTTTGCGTTCTGTCCAACAATATAAACTTAAGGGATCAGAAAGTTTTCCAAGCTGATGAAACTCTTCTCTTTATTTCTTCTTCCATTTTATTGCTAAAGGAAATTATTTGTCCTAGATATATATATTGTGATGTATACAGTAGCTCTGTTCCTTCAAGATATATTGGAGTTTGTACTCCGTTTGTCATCACTTGTGTTTCAGTTTTATTCATTGAGAGTCCTGCCAACTTGCTGTGTGAGTTTAACTCTTGAAGCATTGATTGTAACTTTCTTGGAGGTTTGGCGAATAGAACTATGTCGTCTGCAAACCTCAAGTTTGTTAGTCTCTTGTTATTAAGACCTATTCCATGGTTATTATTCCATTTTAATTTTATGAATATGTCTTCCAGCATACAGGTAAATAGCTTTGGGGAAATAGAGTCCCTTTGTCTTTGTCTTTCCACACGGAAATGTTGGCCTGTTTTTCAGTTTTTACTTTAGAATAACTTTGTTAGTGCTACTTAAAATACACCTCAATATAGCATCAATAAAATTTTCATATTCCTCACAAAAATCTTTCATTCATTTTCATCAGACACAACAGATGAAAACAAAGTCTATGGTTAAAATCTTTCTTCGTTTACAGAAACACGGCTCATTGAAAGATTTAGTAGGAAAGACATAGTTTTTGTGAGTTTTTAAGAGAAACAGTAGCACAGATTTCTGGGAGATGAGGTGACATCCTATTCTATTATTATTGCTTAGTTCTGTAATTTCACCATATAGTAAGATGCTAGTGATAATCTGGTCCCAGATGACGTCCGGCTCCGTTTTCTTTCGTTTAATTCATGGCATATTGTTTTACTAGTACGACGCAAACACTTTAATCCGCCCAGAACATTGACGTAAATAGACAATAGGATTTCCAGACATTTCAACATATGAAATGAATAACGGACGTGTGACTAAAACGTATAATCATTTGCATAATGTCAACCTGTACGGGCGAAAATGTGCACGGTCGTTGAGGGAATTTCCTCAGACGTGATAAAGTGATATATGACAATCATGTAGACTCCAGCACCAGATGCGGCTGCCCGCATTTCCTGTAATCTACTGGACGTTATGAGCTTGAAATTTAAAGTATGTTGCCACGACGCCGGTGCGTATAGCATGCCAACTAGGAACGCAATGTTACAAATAACGCCACTTACAGGCAAAGAGCTTTGGCTTGTAGTCCAAGGCGAAATGGCGTTCACTGTCAAGCTTTTCTCCGCTATGATCGATTACAATGTGTTCCAATGACATGTTACGAGCTTCGTCCGCTATCCCAATACTGGAATATCCTATCGCCTCAATTTCTCGGCTCTTCGCCTCATAAATATTCGTGGTCAGTTCTAATAATATTGTTACACAGTGACTTTTATTGCTGTGCCGCTCTGAAATGATCTAAATGAAGAGGCACGGTTTCAACTACCTAAAATTAAGTCTCATTATTTCAGGTAGTACATACTTTGCATCAAAATTGCTCCAGTAAATTAATTTAACATATAGAGCGGTGAGAAAAAAGTACAATAATGTGTTATTGTTATAAGGGATGGAAATAACAAACCGCATAAGCGACTAAGAAAGTATGAAAGTCAAACATCATTTTCTGATTTTAAGTTTAAAATAAATAAAAAGACGGCCAATAAGCCCGAAAATAAGTTAATTATTGTTTAATTAATACTACTGCAAATACAACGTTTCATCCAAATTTGTGGACTTCTTCAAATATATTATAAAATAAAAATTATTTTCGAATAGATAGGAATGTGTTAAGATACTAGGCGGGGACCTGGCGTTGCCCGGGTATTTATTTATAGTATCCCGGTACATTTAATTCAACGCATAATTAAACCGGTACTGAAAATGTCACAATATGAGCCTCAAATATACTCCCAGTATCTCGAGAGTCCAAAAAACCCCTGGTACAATAGCAGGAATAAATATATTTTCAGTACACTAAAAATTTTCCCCCAACTTAATGTTTACATTTTTACTTAAATTGCATGTTAAAGGTCATAATGTAACACATCGACTCGAATTACACCAAACTCGATAGTTTACTTTTTATTTTTATATTAGCATTTAATAAATTATAAAATTTACCTGACGCGAGAAATAAAACCAATTGATCAATTTATGTATAAATCGTATCGAGTATTCAAAGAAGCTAATTTTTTCTCAGCCAGCTGGAACAATAGATAGTTGTTATTTTGGTATTCAGTTAAGACTGGTAAAATGCAACCCTCCATCATAACCTATTTTGCGAAAGCCTTGTAATTCCTCATAACCAGTGCATCCCACATCCTCCCTAATGTACTTAGCGTATTCCACCCTATCCCCCCACTTCTATTCTTACTCCAATGCTAATTTCACAAGACTCTCATGTCTTAAAACGTGGCCTATTAATCTATCCCTTCTCTTCGTCAACGTCCTTTATATTTTTCGCCCTTCCCCAATTCTGTTTAGAACTTCCTTATTATAGTGATTCCATCCACCCATCTGCCTTTCAGCATTCGCCTATAGCACCACATTTCAAATCCTTCTATTCTTTTTCTTTTCGCAACTCATATCGTCCAATAGATATTAAGTGGGATGATTGATATAGGAACGGGAAATAGGACTTATAACTTGCAGTTGGTTTACACGCCGGCTTTCGCTCGACACTTCCAAGAAATCTTCCCGTGGAATTAATGCTTTCATTTATATTCTTATTACATTAATATTTCCTGCAATATATTTAAATTAAATATGCTAATATTTGAAACTTTCAAATTTTCATTGAAATCCGTTGGGCCGATCGGAGCCTATTTGAGTCAAATATACGGACAGACAGAGACTTCAAATTTATTTATTGGTGCAGATAAAGTAAAATAAATGACATAATTGAATTAATAAATAGATGAATAATTTTATAATTATATTTGGTGTATATTCACCATAAGAAGTCCACAGTGTTGGATGAAGCTTGTATTTGCATTACTTGAATAGTAATTAAAATATTCTTGTTGACTTATTGACCGTCTTTCTGTTTATTTTAAGCATTAAAGTCGTTAAATATAGTAGTTTAGAATGATATAAAGGGAAAGCTCTAATTTAAGGAATGTTGCATACAAATATTCCCTGAGTTCGTTCAGAAAACATCATATCGAAGACCTTAACAGAGTATAATAGGGAACGAAAAATTGGTTATTCAGTATCGTGGTCACGGACATGAGAAAGATTAACAATTCGAATGTGAAATTTTAGAAAAGAGACGCTAAAATGTATGTCTTTCTTTACGCTTTTTCAAGAATTCTAGGAGAATATTGCATCAAGTCCGTAAACGATAATTATTAAAATGCAGAAACTCAATATCGTAAATAAGACTCAAAAATTATTGTAAAATATTCTTGTTTTAAATACAAGACTGTAGCGATTGAAACAGCTTATGTTCATCTTCATTTGAAACGTTTCTTTGTAACTGTGAATATATTCAAGAAAGAGTAAGGACGTGTACGAGTAAGAGAAGTGGAAGTGCAATATCAAACTAATTTTGGAGGATAGTTTTTAATAAATATCAAATGAATTATAACAGCCTTTTTCTAAGTTTTTATTTTATTTAAATAATAACTACGTTTCGTCTCTCCTAAGCCGGATGAGTCATGGAGTGAGGTCCATCAACAGCTAATTTTTATACGTGGAGAAGTCTCTAAAGAGAGATGAAACTTGGTATAGTTCACTATGTAAGTAAAATAAAATCTGACAAATAGGCTGTTATAACTCATTTAGGAATAATTTTTACTTATTTTCAAAAAATTTGCTTCTATTATACGTTTTTGTGCATGTTTGCTCTTCGTTTGTTCTTTGTAACTGTCACTGAGTGTAACTCAAATTCAAGAAAGAAAATCATTTCTTCGTACAGAAACACCGAAAAAACGGACGAATAACTAAGCGCATAATTTTTATTTCGAGAGAAACAAATTATTCCATTTGTGAACCTTTACTGTCTGTACCAATAACAACATGGAAAAGAAAATTTGAGCTCTTGCGACTTTCATTAAAGTTGCATATTTAAGTTAAATGGTATTATCATGGCACAAGGTCGACAACGGTATTAATGTCGAGATAAAGAATCAACTGCATTAACAATGTCAACTACTGCTCGCCCCTGAATTTAAGGAATACAAAAAATACTGTTTTGTTAAATTAAATATCAAATTTTAACAGAAATTGTATACGCCGTTCCGAAACACGTCAACAACGACAATTGAACATACTATTATGATTTAATTAAGAAATGTTATTAGGTAAAGAGATGAGAAACTATGAAGCACTCACCCGAATAATAAAAGATTAAAAAGGTTGCTATAAAATATAAACAACTAGAATAATCATTCAAGTCACGTTGTCAATACTGATGAACATCTGAATGAAATTAAGTTAATGATTAAAATTAAATTAATTAATTAAGCTCAAAAAACTAGACATATTTTCTCCTCTCTACACGCATCAGCATTTATAATAAATATTACCGAGCATCTTCTTCACTTATAAAAACTTAAAAATTTGTTCGCAGATAATAACCATTAAGCTCAATATTCTCAAAAATTGTTATTTACCGTACGATTTCAGTTTTGTTACGTACGAGTCTCTATACTCCTTCTTCATGACATTATTCAATATCTAGTTAACTCAATCAATTTCACTCCAAACTTTTCACACAAACTGAATTTATGTAAAATAATAAAATACAACTTGCTGATACATCAACGTTGAAGCATAAACTAATGTAACTTAATTTTATTTTCGGTGGTTTTAAATGATGAGGATTCAAATAACTTGTGCTCGGATCTTTAAATTTGTATAATTTATTGGTGTGCCTATTGTTTAATTTTCCTAAAAGTATGCTAGTTCCATATTATTCACAACGTTCGTTTGCTTTGTGTGAAAATTACCATTGCCAATTTACTTATGCTAATTTTTTTGAGCGTTAACTTTTCAAATTGCGCAGTTTAAATAAATTTTATCTTTTAATATAAGGATAGAAAATAATGACGTGAGTAATTCAATGAAAATTTTCATTTAAATCTCCTAATATTGTTTCTTATAGTTCGTATGCGCACCTTTTCAGTCTGTCCTGAAATAATCACTAGTTTTAAAATAATCATTTATAATATTAGATCGTTTTTTTAATGTCCACAACAATGAAATATACCTTTATCGTAATGATAGCTTATTTAAAACATGAAAATGCTATTTTATGTTATTTCTGTAAATTTTTACATATTCTCGTGCATTTAATATATTTTCGAATATTTAATTTTAAATTTTTATTTGAAGTGTATTAATTGAATGGAAACATGATTTAAAATTTTCTCATAACGTATGTATTGTATTCGTCATACCCAACTCTTTGGCAGCTTTCTTTCTTTATGCACTGTACATATACTTTTCGATAAAAATTGATTAAAGAAATTCCCGATTTCACTAGAATAGTTAAAGTTACCGTTTGATGTCTACAATATTTGTCGTTCCTTAGTTCTTATGTCCAACTTGACTATTTCCAATAATAATTATATGAAGATATGATACACAAATTTACCAGTTTAATAGGAGCAGAATGCATTGTACTATTCGTTACTTTTATTTTTATTTGATTAATAATCATCCTTAACCACTTCGTAAATAGAAAAATTTGTCTCAACAGAAAATAATAGTAAGTCTTACTGGTTCAGAAACTTTGCATTTTATATTATAGCTTTTTTTTTCCCCAAGTGTGAAAATAGTAGAAGGTCCACGATTAATAACTATTCCAGGAGGAAACTTCGTACTTCTCCAGTGGCTGTTCACAGTCTGCTTAGTTTTATTGTAGAAATTGGATTTCAGGAAGAAATTTAAGCTATTTATGTGTGTTTATATTTGCCATTGTGGTCGTTTTCTCTCTGTTATAAAAGTGTCATTTTTTTCTCACTCCTTGCATTGTATTATGAGCAATGTATATGTAATTTTATTGTTTCTTTTGAACGTTTCTTGCAGTCGCCAAGAACGTCAACTGTTGACCTCAACTATAATTTCATTAAAAAAATATTAGGTTTATAAATTCTATGATTCAAACCTGCTCAAAGTTTAGTTGCTTAATATTTTCGTAATTTTCACTGAATTTTGATTTTGTCCTCATCCTTATATTTATATAAAAACTAACCGGGTGCCTGGAGGTGCACTGGATATTATTGCTTAAATATAACTAACATTTTACTTATATTAATTTTTGTTTTCCCGCGAACGTCGTCGTCTATGACGCCGCCGTACGCATACGAACAGGCTAATGCTTCCTGTTGTATATGTCATTAGGGTTAGACGGATACAAATAGTGTCGTGGGAAATACCGTAAAAGTAACTGACCCTGAAAAGTATTTATTGGATGGAAATATCGGCCGACATTGCATATATAAAAATTTCCGTCCCATCCATCTCCGCCCCTATGGGTGGTAATTATTATGAAATAAACATATCATATATAAAGGTATGAGAAGCGATTAGACACATACATTTTGTAGTAATTAAATACTCGACGGATCAATTTTTGCTGTGATGATAAATTTCAGTGACTGAAAAAAACTGACATACTCCCGTTTCATAAAAATTGTAATATATAATATATGGAAGTTATATTACTTCTCAGATAGTCATCGTTAAATTTCTTGTGGGAGTTAAATAATAAGTATTAATGTTGTGTACATAGTTCTGGTCTAATTGAAATACTGAATATATATTTCTCTATTCCTGTCTTTAGTAGCACCAAACAACAAAACTTTTTGTTAAACTCATTATTAAACTCATTCTCAATCAACCCTTATGTAGAAATTAATAGATCACTTTATCATTTAAAAAATGAATTTCACAATCGCATTAACTGCTTGGGTCATTAGTGAGATCTTATTTTCGGGGGAATATTTAGTTATCACTGGGGATATCCCGGTATTGAAGCACATCCTTAACATCAATGACCTCGCCGCTTTTGAACCCGGGATCACTAGCCAATACATCACTGGAGGTCTGATTAAATATTATCAGTACGTGAAAATTAAATATTATAAAGATTTTACGTATAATATAGTTTTCTTTCTATTTAGTTCTTATGTTATATATAAGGGACGTCGGGACGGAACGGGACACTTATTGTTAAACAATTTTTGTAAAATTTTGGAGAAAGAAAAATTACTTCATAAAAGTATAAAAAGTTAGTTTTTTCTATTATTTAGTTAATCAAAAATCAATATTAGTTAAAACAACGATTTCAGATTTTTGATAAAGTTTTTAAGAAGAACTTTACAAATATTCGTTCTGCTCAACCCCCAGATGCAGAACTAGATAGAATTTTTTTTATGTTTACAATAAGTGCAATAAAATTTAATGTAATTTAAGAAAAATCTTAATACGTTTTTTGTTTTATTCCTTATGCTTATTCAGCGTACGGGTGATCGCTTTATCAAGTTTTCTTTTCGCAAAACGATTCTATTTTGCAATGGGACAGTCTTTTCTAACTTTTTCGTATTTTCTCCGTTCCTTTTCTTTCTTAATATATTATTTTTGGATACAGCATCGAGTAACTCATCCTCATAAGTTGAGTCTTCCAGGTTTTATTTTTTTTCTTGAAGAACACATACCATTTTACCTTACACAGGAGTATCCCGTTCAGCCCCGCTCACTAGTCTCAGTTAGTTTCTCACTGAGCCTTACTACAAGCAGATTTACCATCAAAGAGTTAAAAACAAGAATTTTTGTGAATTACCTTGTGTCGAAATACTGCGAAAATGATAAACTAACAGATGTAAGACATAAGGTCAAGTAAGAACCTAGTAAAGTCGGCTGCCAGGACTTCTTCCTTGACCAGTCACAATTTTACACCCCTAATTACAAACAACCAGCACTATCAAGTAAAATACGGTATCCAGTTGCGTCCCAAATTCCCTAAACGTGAGCTCCGTATTGACAACACGAATCGGAATTTTTTGATTTATTATTCAACGTCCAACTGAAAATTATAATTACAAAGTGCTTTCAGAACGACATTGTTTAGAATCATATGTTATTTAAGTCAAAATTCATCGTGAGGGGTTCGCAGAACCATAGTTAACAGCATGGAAAGTATTTGGAAATTGGCAATTTCCCATAAGCACTTGTTCAATTATTATCATAACATAACGAAGACGCAGTGCGTGTTATACAACAATAAATCAGTTCTGTATCCTTCCATTAATACCTTTGGGAACCAATACTACTAAAAAAAGTATAACAAAAACGTTAAAATAACAACGCAAAACGTATCACTCTTATGGCGTTTTGCAAAACTCAGAAACTAAAAAGTGACAAAAATGAATGAAATTTATAAAACTATGCAAAACATATGATATTAATATACGTGTGAATAGAAGGTATTATGCAGTAATTTATAAAATAGCCAGTCGCATGAAATTGACATATACTAATCGTTAAAATGTACAATTAAAACTAGTAGTTTATTATTATTAAAATATATTTAAACAAACCAAATGGAAATTAGTTCTTACTAAATCATTGTTAATGACAGAGCATTTCATCGTTGGATTATGTAAATAAGAAGGGTATAGCAATTAAAATATTAATATATTATTTTCGTATCAGTAAGAAAAATACAATCTGGCGGTTTTTACAATTGTTCTTAGTAATATGAGTTAATTTTACTCAGCAAATCAAATAACTTTAAAGTCTTATAATAACACAAAATTACCGAAAAACAACTAACAGACTGTAAATATCATTTATTATATCAACGGAAACCATTGATTCATTACGTTTAAACCTCTATTTTAAATCATTAAATAAAATTTAAGTTATAAGCAAATAACTTTCAATTATACGTAATTATTAGAGGTATACCAAAACAAAATACATATACAATAAAAGTAAATATATCAGAATATGGTAGCTATATATTCATAAGTATTGAACAAAAGTTCTTTACCCTTAAATGTAATTTTTGTAATTAGTAATTATATGCAATATATCTGGAAAAATAGTTTTCCATAACTATTATTTACATGCTGAAATCATAAGCCTATAGTTATGATTGATATTAAAGCCAACTATTGAAATACAATTACAGTTAAAGAGAAAGATTGGATTTATCTGTCCAGTACTCGCGTTCCGTTTTGTGTATGTAATTATAATTTACACATTTTATATATTACTATTATATCTTTCCAAGAACATAAGAAAAATTAAATATTTAATTTAATACCGGAACGAAATTATATTGTTAGCATTCAGAGTTAAATTTCAAAATATTTTATTAGTTTTTGTTCTGCAAGTAGGCCATAATTTTGACGTAAACGAAGTGTGTTTCTTTAATTTATAATTCATTTTTGTCTCTTCGAATTGGGATTTTATTGAAATAAAATACTACTGAAATTTAATATACTTTTGTATCTCATTTAAAATTATCAACTGATATTTAATACAGATAATTTTGTGCTCATTATTTTTACAAAAGCCTGCTGTTTCGAGGATAAATATACAGTCACTATTTGATAAAAATTGGAGTGTTGTTAGAGTTTGACATGTTTTTTTTTCGTAGATTTCAATAAAGTAGTACACTTTTATAATTATACAGTGTATTAAATCATTTAATATTATTTTTCAACAAGTCCGTTCAACTAACAACTCAACTTTTACTTGTATATAGACAAGGTCGTTTCTGTTTTTCGTATGCCGTACTACATAAATTACAGGAAAATCTGAGAAACATGCTTCAGTGTACAAATCAACTTTTCTTTTTTATAGCTACCTATATGCGCAAATTTTAAAAGTCGGTCAAGATTGAGAACTCGCTATTGCTAAAGTCAAAGCGGCTTGAAATCAATTAGTAAGATTTATCTTCGGTTTTAGCGTAAATAACCTTTAAATTCATTGGTCCTGTCTGCAGTACATTTATCTTTCCCTGTGTAATGTCATCATTCTGTGAAAGGAAATCCATTTTCCACTTCTAGTTTTTAATTAAGGCGACCTTGTTGTGTTATAAGTCAACGCCAGCTGTGTTGTGAGATGCAAAATCTCCTCCGATGCGGGACAACGCACATTAATTACCATTATAGATTTATATTTAAACGAGTAAATAGATAATTTAAAAATGCTGGCCGTTTACTAATACTTATCGTATCTTTAGATGTATTCAAAAGAAACGGATACAATGCAATTCTATGGAACACGTGTCTAATTGTATCTAAATAACTTAATTTCCAGTCATAAAACAAGACAACATGAACTATTTCATAAATATTAAAAATAAATATATAATTTAATTTGAAAAAAATGTATCGAATAATAATTAAAATGATCCTACGCTTCAAAAATTAAATAATGATCTGCTTGTATTAATTTAGTATAAAGAATCATAAACTTAAATGTTATTTGCGAGTTTGAGTAAGAAATTACTCATAAGCGTACTCGTTCGTATAAATAAATGGCAAATTAGCAGGGAAATATATTAATTTCCAAGTAGTTAAATTATTTAATTATAGATTAATTTCACGTTTCATGTCGAATAGCACTGTAATTGAAATGAGCAGACAGTATAGTTTTAATCATTTAAATCATAATTTCAACCGATTTAATGTCTAATTATAAATTAGAACCAGTTATTTGGTTATTTTTATAAATAAAATTAAGAAGAAACAAAAATTTAAATATTTTGTATATAATCTACTCGATAAAAGTATGAAAAAATTAATAATATTAGACATTTATTTTTGATGATCATTTATTTTTATATTCTGATGATTAAGATTAAAAGGATTATCCCATCTTCGTTTATACCATTACGACGTATCTCAAGAACTTCAAGTGGAGCATTGTAACTGGTCAAGGATGAAGTTCTGACAGTCAGCTTAACCATGTTCTTACTCCACCCTGTGACTGAATACTTGTTTTAGCATTTTACATCTATGACTTTATAATTTTTGCAGCATGTAATTTAAAGAACTCCTTGCTTTTAACTCTTCAATAGAATATATTAGTATACTAGGTGTCTGTAGCTGCTTATAAATTGCGTGTATATGGTTTAAATATGCTAGTAGTAAGGTAGAATTAGTGTTTAGGGTCCAACGGGATATTACGTAATAAGCGAAATTTTACGTTCTCCAAAAAAAAAACAGGCTCTATTTATAAGAATTATTACAGGATACTGTGCCCAAAAAAAATATTAAGGGAACAGTAAAGGGGGTAAATGATAGCAAAGACTTAGCCGTTGCAAAAACTCTCAATGTGAAAGGAAAAATTGATAAAGCGATCAACCGAAAGCTAAATAAGTACAATAAATAAAGTACAAGGGTGTTAATTTTTTATAAATTAAATTTTATTACACTAATTATATATACGAAACATCCTACCCCTTTCTGCCCCGTGGGGTGGGGCAGTAAGGGAAATTTGTAAGTTTCTTTTTAAAAATTCATCTAAAACCTAAATTCTTTGTTTTAAGTCATTTTGATATTAGAATAATTGAATAATGATTTATATTTTTATGAAATCATTTTTCTTTCTCCATAATTTTACAATAATTGTTAAAAATAAATGTCACGTTCCGCCCCGACTTCCCCTTTTGAGTTGAATCCAGAAAGCTCCTGACTTACGTAATTCTTGTAGAATACGTGATATTTAAAAAACTGAAGAAATGATAAGTAAAATTTGGTATTTCTAATTGACTACGATTCAGATATACACACAGAACTAATTTAAATAATGAGCCACTTGAGAGCCCACGTCTGCTAAAAGTCGTATAATCTCATCCATGTTGGCCAAAGAACAATAATTAAGTAATGAATAATAAGAGATTTTTCAGGTGGACATTTCTTTAAGATTAGAAAAAACGAATTAATTCCACGTGTGTTCCATGAATTTGTCTTGCAACCGTTTTTGTTGTCTCTACATACTGTAATGGTAATTTTACTTAACGTAAGGCATAAATCACAATAAGATTGTACTAATATTTATTAAAATACATATTACGGAAATCTTGGATGTCTTAAGATTATTGAACGATCGAACACAGTTATAAGGACATTAATTACATGATATGTCTGGATTAATTTTTTCCAAAGCATCGCGTTATGCCTTCATAAGGTGTTATCGAATGTATGAATTATGCCACGTCATGTTAATGTTATAACCTTTGAAACCTCCTTAAGATACGAAAAGTTTTCTTACGCGTTATGTCGTCATATCTCGACTAATCTTCAATATTTTTCTCATCCTGCCGCCTTAATGTGAAAAAATTATTTATTCCACAATTCTCCCCCCGTTTAACGTTTATGTGAGTTGTATTGCATAGAATTCTTAAGTGTCATTACCCCCGGGTCTGGCAGGTTTATTAGGGAGGCCAGCTTAATGTGTCCCTGGATTTGTCTGATTGCGCGTGTCGCATTTATGGCGATTGCGTTATTACGGCGTACAAGGCCTCACCCTCGACGCCGGCCCGTGATAACGAGGGTGTTGGGACTACTTGTTACCGACCGGAAGTGGACACGAGCATCCGTCTCGGCCGCTAACTAACTCGATAAATCAATGCCCCACCCCGCCACTCTCCGCCCCCGATATGGTTTATCGTCTGCTCACAAAGCAAACCAAGCCACTCCGTCCGTTGTCACGCCCACGCGGAAATCATTTCTTCCGTGACCACTATACAATGAACATCACTAGACTATAATTGTTCACATTGATGCCTATTGTTAAGGACTCGCTTTTACCACCTTAACACTTTTCAACTCAAACTGCAACATACCTTTCCCTTTTCAATTCATCACCAATCTTCGTTCATATGCTTTTCTTTTTATATTGATATTTTAAAAGGAACCCAAATAGGATTATTAAAATATAAAACTGTAAAAACTTAGGCCTACAATATTCATACGAGAATGTATGTAATAAAAATTTATTACTTTTGCAGGGTAGGCAATTTTGGTGACTGCCTATGGCAGATAATTAAGAAGCTGCAAAACCACCTCAGCTAAATATAAGATAATCTCTAAAACGTTTTGACAGATGACGATTCTTCCAATCTAAACGCTATCGAAGGAAATTGACCGATTTTCGTCACTTTTCAACAAGAAAAAACATCCAGTTGCGTACTTAAATTCATAACTTCCCTTGAAACTGGGCTCAATTCAAGCATGCTTCAACGATGTTGCTGACGCAATTACTGTCACTTCCTCAGAAGGAACTTTTTTTGCATTAATAATAATAATAAATTACTTGACAGCCACGTCTGCTAAAAGTCGTTTGGCCAAAGAATTAGATATGAAGAAGATAATCGATATTTCTCAGGTGGAACATTTCTTTAAGATTTAGGATTTAATTTGCATATTATTTAACTACTTTTGTAAATTGTTTAAATTGTGTACCAAAATTATCTCTGAAAATAGTATATACTAATCAGTCACACATTGGATAAAACCAAAATTATATTATAATTTCGTTGGTAAATTTTATTAAATTTTTGAGGAGCTTTTGGCTTATCCTTTAGTTGTCTACGATTGAAAACCGAATTAATTGGAAGATTACAAAACAGAATTCGTTTTTCGGCGTACTCCGAAAATTCCTCGAAGAATATTAAAATTAAATTATAATTTTGGTTTTATTAAATGTGTGACTAATTTAAAACCAAAGGTAAATTATTGGTCCTTGCATGGTTACCATATTTTTTATAATTGAATTCTTGTTTTGAAATATAAAAAGTTATGTGGAACTTGGGTTGGAATATTTACAATTTTCCGACGGCGATGAAATTAAAATAACTTACAAAGGCTTTATAACATAAAAATGGTTTTATAAAATTACCTATCATAAAAAACTAAATGCAGTTAGTATATATGAATCGAAATTCATGCTATAATATTTCATACTAACGGTCTGCGATTCCCTGCAATGCGTTTTTTTCAGACCTTTTGAAAATAGTCATTGTCATTTCAAATAGTTTTTATATCTCGCAGCTATTAACACCCCCCCTCCCACAAAAGAAAAAATGCGATTATAAACAAAACACCGATGGCGTCATAATACGTCACGTATCCGAAATAATTCTTAGGGTTAATACGTGGTTTCATTTGCAACTATGCTACCAAATGAATGAAGTTTACATAAATTTTCACAAAATATATTAACCAACTTTAAATTGTCCAACAAAGTTGACAACATTCTTGAATCAAATGTTTTATCTCGTGGTGAGGATATTCACCCATTATTCATTGTTATATGATTCACAATCAATGCCAAGAATATATTATATATATTAATGGCCAACGTACTATTTCTCATATTTTCAAATCAAAATCAAGAGACCAGGAATAACCTTCACCATATGTTCAGAGACGATACCACTCTTCGTCAAAGATGATATCCTTTCTTCACGCACTATCCATACTACAAACTTATTAATCATTTAATAAAATGACTCGATATTTACCAAGAATTTTTGCAATATTCGTTGACCTTTCTATTTACTTAAACATTTTCTTTTCATGATGAACTATGGAAAAGAGTGTGCAGTATTGATTAAATTTTATTGGGTCTTCAATAATAGAATTTACTGTACTCGTCAGTATTTGTTGTATTGTTTAGTCCACAGATTGGTTGTTGCAGCTCTACATACTAATCTTTCCGGCTCTAATATTTCGTCCCACATAACTATTGAAGTTCAGAGCCAGCTTGATTTTATTAACATTTTCTAGTCTTGAATATTTTCTTCTGCTTTTACCTTACACACTTCACTGTAATACTAATTTAACGAATCATTCTTGCCTTAAAATATGTCTTATAATCCAGATATTGTTCAAATTAAAATGAAATTTCATTGCATACTAAAAATAATATTTAATCAGCGAAAAATACCTTTTGAAATTGTTGTAAGAGAATATGGTTCGTAAAATTTATCATTTTATCGCTTTAGACAGTATCAAGTTACCGTTCTTGATTTGACAGTGTTAAGTATTATAAATTTAAAAAAATTATAATTTGTAAAAAAAGTAATAGAACTCATAAAATTGACGATCTGTGATCTTTCTGAAATACCATTTAATAAATAATATATATATATATATATAGTGCAGTTAGCTTTCACTCATAATTAACTTTTTCAGTGTCCTCAGTAATGATCTCTCCTCACAAATTCTATTCAATATTTCCTGATACGTGGAAGTGACTCGCTTCGTTTCAACCTGTAATGGCTCAGTTGTTAGAGACACCACCCGGTAAAACATGTGTAGGGGTAGTCTTTGTCCTTATTTGTATATTACGCACTTCTTTTTCTGTGTTTGTTGTCTAACAAATGTATTCAAAAATTTAATAAACGTACTATTTCTTCAGTGAGGGTTAATGGATTCAATTAATAAATATGAATTTAAAAGCCAATCAGTGAACATTACTTTCGTCATGTTCTGTCATTCCATCTTTAGTCTTTATTCGAATAAAAAGTGACCGTCTAGAGAACTGCGTCTTGAGTATTCCTGTGTTCTAGTATATGGCTCACAGATATCCGTCTCTAAAATGACTATACGCAAAATGTCTCTCGCCTTCTTGCAGCGAAACTGGAATCGCATCGTGCAACGTTGACAGACGGAGGCAAACTTTTCGCTTTTTGCAATTGTCCGAGCTCGTTTTCTTCATTTAGCACGTTCTCGACAGAGTAAATATGACACGTTTCCTCTTGTATCACTGTTGTCGCGTGTGTAGAAACTTCTCCGTAATTTGTAGAATATTTCGCGTAATAAGATTTATGGATGGACTGCTGTTAATTAGCGAGGAAAAGCAGCAGATGCGGAGGGCGTTGGAAGCTAGCCAAGATGCGGGTTATGAAACACTTTTAAAAATTAGTGCCATTCGTTTGAGTAAGAAGCACTTTAGCGTGTCGAGACGTGCAGGAACACTACATCAAAGCGACACAGGCGCTCGCTCGCACGCTGACAAATGGAAGCGGCGTTCTTCGCAGTGGGCACATACCAGCCACGTGGGGAAGAACTTCTTCGGTATTTCAATTTCATTCTCTCCGTTTCATACTTGTATAAGCTCAATAGATTTCTGCCTACACGAAATATTGATTAACTTTTAAGCTTACATAAATTATCTACGTTTAATTAATCTATTTATTTTGTGTGCTATAAGAGAATTCCATGTATAAATATAATAAGTGAGTGTATTTAATCAATATAGTCAATGAGAGAATTATTTTTGGTAGGAAGTTCGTGGAACTTGCTTCTAATGGTGACCTTCGAGCTATTCAGAATACAGTATCCATTTAGAAGTATGTAATCAAGCAACAACCATTTCGCGTGAAACGATAGACTTACAAATGTATAACCAATTTTTGAAAAATGTATATTTGTTAAAATATTACTCATAATAAAAATTACATTGTAACCACAACGTTCAAATAAAGTAGACGCAAAGGAACCGAAATTTTAATAAGTTTGCAAGTTACAGTGTTTTACTTGCAGAACGATAAAAAATTACCATTGGAATTATTGAATAATTTAAATATCTATTACGTTCTTCAGTTTTTGATCTGTTTATTTCCTAAAATTACACCGAATTTGCGTATGGTTAACTGCATGCAAATTATAAACCACCATTCCGTCTATAGATTTCGCATTTATTTTGAGTTGAATAAACTTCAAATATATACGCTAATTATTTTTTTAAAAATCTAAGTAAATGCATGAATAGTTCATATCGGAGTTCCTCGTAAATTTTAACGTTCGATTTGTCCGTAGCATTCAAACAGCGAAAACGCCGCCATACTTATTGCATTCTGGATACATGTTTATGAGTTTGCAAGTACATAATGGGAAATAACAGTGTATCCTCATAAATTGTTTACTGATATATTCCATCACTAAATGTTTTAGTTACTTTCTAAAATAACATTACAATTCTACAAAACTATTTGATTTAGTTAAATTTATTTTTGAATTATTTAAATAACTGTTCGTGACTGGTTGTTACCATTTTGTCACCATTTTTTCTAACTCTACTTAAAATTGGTTCAACTCTCAAAATACCAAGAGTATATAAATATTCGTTGTGGCAAGTGTTATGTGCAGTTATGAATAATATTATTATAATAAAACCCGAATAGCTCCACTATTGATAACTTTTAGTATTACTCAACATTATATACCTATTTCTATATTTATTTTGTTCCACACCAACACCAGATGTCGTGAAAAGTTTAATTTTAATATTTTATTTTCAATTGTAATTAATATACAATTTCCATACTAAATTTTAATTGAGAAACTTCCTTTTGCGGTTTAGTATACAACTATTCTTTTAATACATTTTTATACGTGAATAAAGTTTATATATGTATTGAAAATGTTATTCGTTATCGACTTTAATAGAATTTTGTCTTATGAAGTACCATTAAATGAGGGGCGTATGAATTAATAAGCATGAACTACAATGTCTCAAATTTTAAAGTTGAATCATTTATGTGTCAATAAATAATCCTAATTATATTACCGTGTTTGACAACTAACGAGCAAATTAATGGGTTATAAATTTTGTTTACTGATACTTCAAGAATGAATAAACTCAGAAAAACACTACATTATTTCGATTATTAGGAATGGAATTTTAATTTTATATTGTATAGAAAAAGAAAAATAATATCAGTGAGTACAAATTTAAATCAATAAAATAAAAATAAATTTAATAATATGAATATATCATTCAACGTTTAATTGAATGAACTATTTACATTATAAGAAATTTGGTGTCGCGGGAAATTTTACCCGACGGTTACGGCCGAAATAATTTTAATTGATTTATTAGAAAATTTTCAGACAAATGATGTTTGAATGCTAATTTAACTTTCAAATTACCTTTTATGGTCTGCTATGCAGAGCGTAGCATTGTTTAAAATATAGTTTGTTTTACATTATTCACCTTAATTTTTAGTTTTATTTATTTCTTTAAATCGGATAATATAACTTAGGATTGTATTAAAATTTGCTAAACTTTTACTTCGTTACATTAATATTGATGTTAAGGATAATGTTCTAATTACTCCTAATTTATTTTATTAACTTCTCGTTCAGAATACATTTTTGCTTCACAGAACGCTCATAATCGGCCAAGTTTTATTGAAATTTAATTATAAAATATAATAAATGAATGAATTTAAAAGTTAATTATTGCAAAGCATTTAATAAACTTGTATTAAAATACTGCTTTATATGGGCGTATACGGGAAATAAATAAATTATACCCTTTTAATTCGAATATCAATCACCACAAAAGCTTATCCAATTGAAATATATTTCATATCTCACTCGTTCGTGTATTATAACTTTTAGGCACAAAATAGTAAGAAACCACTGAATACGAAATTTCTGTAAATTTGTGTTAAGAACCATAAAAATTATCTTCAAAATTTAATGTTAAAAAGGGTAGTTGCCATTTTAATATTTTGCCGCTGTAGCGCTGCAGCTGCGATTTTGAGCACACGGGGTCACTTCTCATCCAATTGGAAGCCATTTACAGATGTTATACACGTCTCGTCGTGTTGTCCTTTTGTTAGGGCGATTATAACTGTTAAAGAATTGAATGATACTCTGACTGTGAAATCAGAGCAGTAACACGTTGTTTGAACGAACACAAATCTTTACTGGTGTTCATGTATGTCCGTTTCACGTCACTCCAGAATCAAGCAACATTCAATGGAATGGAGGCATAGAAATTCTCCAGTGAATTAAAAACCATCGCTATCCACTCGCAAGATCGTGTGCACAGTTTTCTGAGCAAAGTTTATTGAATTATTTCCCAAGAATGAGACAATAAACAGAGACGTATATTGTGAGACACTACGAAAGCTCCGACGTGCTATACATAACAGAAGATGTGGACTTCTTGATTCATGACAAAAGCCCACCACACACCACCATAAAAATTGAAGATCTGATCGTATCATTTGGTTGGGAATAATTTGATCACCCTATATGAAGTCCGGATTTGGCGCCAAGCTATTTTCATAAGTTTCTCTATATAACGAAATTCATTGGCGGAAAACACTACAACGACGATGATGAAGTGACAGTGCAGACTTGGGATTCATCACAGGTGGAATATTTCTTTGAAAAAACATACAGAAAACTGATTTCCTTTTACAATTTCTTAAATAGCGGCGGTGGCTATAATGAGAGATATTGGGAAGAAAAAGGTACTGATTCCTAATAAAATATCTGGAAATTGTGTTTTGTTATTTAAAAAAATATCGTTACTTACTTTTGAAAGAGTCCTCAATAGAAGTTTTTGTACAGTTCGTGCCCTTTTATGGTATCCTCCTGTCCAAGCCCACGAATCTTTCCATTTTTTGTTTTAAAATCCCAGTTCTCTTATATTACTTTCGACTTGTTTAAATGAGTCGTCCGGCGACCTTACTCTATCTTCTTGTGTGTGGTTGCTCTTCTATTACAGTTTTCGGAAGTGCACTGATCTCCTAATTACTTCCATGACTTTGCTCTTTAACCTCACTTTTCTTCTTATATATTCATTCCTAACTTTTTGTAATAACATGGATATTGCTTAATAATTCAATGTGATCTATATTATATATATATATATGTATGTGTGTGTGTAGCATAATACTTTTTACAATCTCTTATTCTGTGTTTCTGCGATTTCTTATTTCTACTTTTTCCGTATGTGTATTCTTCTTTTCTTTCCTTACAGCCACTGAATGCTATTTGTAGTGGTATTCGATATTCCTTGGCGCTGTTGATTACTTGAAGATGATCGTTGGTGACTTTAAGAATGAGTTTAGTCTGAGTGAACATTAGAGCTTTCAATATCCCTCTTTCCTCGTGTGGCGACGACTCAAGTGGAAGCCGTGCCGCCGCCATTAAATCCCCCGGGGACTCGTGTGTGCTCCGCAACAATCCCAGACACAAATCTCCAGGGAAGCGTATTTCACATGATTCGAGGAATTTTTATACACACGTGCATGGGGGACGTGTTCCACTAATACCATTCCAAATATTGTTGGCATAAGCGGGACGGGGCACCCCCGAACTCGGAAACTTTTTTATGCAACTACATGCAGAGGCAGCTGCTTCAAATCATCTCTTCAAACCGTTGACATTCAGGAACTTCAATACCTCTTCTTCATCAAATATTAAGGATTGACATCAGTTTAAATAATGAAAGATATTCTTCATAAGTACAACTCACAAGAAACCATTTTAGTTTCCAGGGTTTCGTCATAATTTATGCAAATATATTCTCTATGTTTTCAAAACATGATTAGATGATCGTCTGTAAATTACTGAAGAAAAAACTGTTTAACCTAGTTGTAAATTTAATTCACCTTATTTTGAAGTAGTGATTAATATTCTAATCTTATTTAAATTAAAGACTTTACCTAAATACATAATATAATTCCAAAAAAGAAAATCGAATCCTGTTCTTATATTTACAGCCTTCATTATATTATAATAAAAGTTGACAAGTACGAATGAAAGAATTATGAATTTATGTTTTTTTATATATTTTTTAAATAAATAAAAGGTAAGCAATGACATGGATGTACTTACTTTAGGATGTGAAATTTTTTGTATTGTATAACACAGATTTTAAGATTCAAAATGAGATAATTGTAATAAAATTATATATTTATATTCTGTAGATGAATGAGACAAAACAATACAGCCAAAAGCTCCAAAAAATGTGTTTGAATAAAGGCTGTAAATATAAAAAGATGGTTTCTTTTACTTTTTTTAACTTGAAGGAATAAATATTACAGTCATTTTAATACTGGATTAACAAATTATAATTATTTATGGGGAAGCGTAATAACTGGGGATGGTAGAAGTATAGTAGACATAAAGAGTAGGATAGACAGGCAAGGAAGGCTTTTGCGAAAAAGAGAAATTTACTCACGGGTAATGTAAGTGTGAATATTAGGAAATCGTTGCTAAAACGTATGGAGCATGGGTGTGAAACGTGGACGATAGGAGTTGCGGAAAAGAAGGGAAAAGAAGCCTATAAAATGTGGTGCAATAGGAGAAACTGAAAATCATATGGGTGGATAGAGTAACAAACGAGGAAATTCTAAACAGAATAGGAGAAGAGCGAACAAAATGGAGAAAGTTGATAGGTCACGTTTTGAGACATGAGGATCTTGTAAAATTAGTAGTAGAGGGAAGTGAGTGGGGTAAGAACTGAAGAAAGAGGCAGAGGATGGAATACTTTAAGTAGATTAGGGAGGATGTAGGATGTTATTGTTATGCGGAAATGAAAATGAAAATATTATCAAAAATTTAAATAGTATTTATCTACCATTTTTATTGTTATTTAAATGTGCTTCTAAATTTTTCTTATGTCTGATATGTATTTAAATATTGCATTAGGAACTCTTGGGCTTCCAACCTGATGATACCACTTGATGACGATTACAATAAACATCATCGAAACGTCGTGACGAATGCCTCCTCTCACTCGGTCGGAATCCCAAAAATTCCTTATGCAACAAATACACCGGGAAAATCCTTCACTCTTTGTTATTTACATATTATTTTAACTGTAAATATTGGCAATGTTTCCTTACATTTTGACCATGTACCAGAAGTTATTGTTCCTGTTTTCATAATATTTGTAGTTAGCAATAATTAAAAACACGGCCAATAAGTCCGCGACACCCAATTCCTGTAACGTAAATACTTCTATATATTTAATAATCTTTTCGGAAGATTGAGTAAAGGAATGAAGGATATGAATTGCTAAATTTGAAAGTATATATATATATATATATATAATTGTAAAATAGAACCAATATTTAACCTTTGTATTGTTATGTTTGTAGTATGCCAGATGAGGTCTCTAAAGCGAGACGAAACGTTGCATTTATATTAATTAAATAGTAACAAAATTATGTTGACTTATTGGCAATCTTTTTGTTCATTTTAAAATTATAGTCAGAAAACTACGTTTAAATTTGTAGTTACTATTTTGTTGACAATAAAAATTTCGGAAAGAGTTTGGACCGTGTTTCATTTTAAAGTGTATAATTCAAATGATCCTTAAATATATAATTACTTTTCAAAATTTTACGGTATTTTAATTATGTTTAGATTCGGTTGGAAGTTAAAAGCTGATTAATAATATTGTGACAAGCGAAGAGTTACTAAATTTCAAAAATAAACTTTCTGTTTTTTTAGTTTTTCTCATTACATTGACCATTATTATTTATAACAATATAAATCTTTATTGATAATACCTTATTTTATTTTAAAATACAAAATAGTTGTATGAATATTTAATGATAAAAGATTACTCTTTTATGCTCTTTGTAAACCGTAGTTATCATCGTGTCAAAATGCATTGTTTGGAGCTTTGTCCAATACTGATCAAACGAGAAAATACTAGGAAATGTAGTGTTTGAGAAAATTTTTAAAAATGTAGTTGATAGGTTTAAAAATGATGATCTTGGATTATTTGAATGAGAGATAATTTTGGACACAGCTGTTGGATCTTCTGTAAGATATAATGCAATATTCCGACACTTATAATATTGATTGGTCCGCTTAAGTTGCTTCTGGCTCATTTTCTTTATGTTGTGTTCAAATTTTTAATCTACAGCGTTCGCAGATAAGAATGTTATGAGAATGGGACGGCGAAACTGCCTGATAAATTTATGCCGGAAAAAACGCGCTGCGTTGTCTATATTACCTTATAAGGGTAAATGATAAATTTACTACAGCTGACAAACGGTTTTGATAAGAGCAGGAATGCTGCACACGAAGTGCAAATAATAATGACAGAAATTTCCTTACAAAACCAAAAATCGAAAGTTTATAAGTAAAATTTTACGGCTCCAAAGAATCATAATCTTAAAATAAAGTATAGGAATATAATTTAATGAGTATACCAAATAATGAATTAAATGATATGTGAGTAAATTCACGAATAGTCTGACCTCACATCGCCACAACTAAACATTTCTAGTACCACAAGATAATAAACTAGTATACTCTTCCTAGACTCATTACATTTATTGCGTATAACCCTATTTCAAGTTTTACTGTGGAGTTAATATTACAAAACACCTGTATTTTTCATAACGCTCATATTATAATGTTCCTGTGTTGTTCAATAAATTTATTCTGTGAAATAAACTTAGAGTTGTCTTATTGTCTTTATGTATAGTACTCTCTATTTTGATATGATCTATTTAGTTAATATAATGGTAATAACTGTAATTGAGTATAAACGTATCAATGATATATGAAACCAAAAATTTGGTACTAGCGTCCCAGATGTGTTCCATCTGGATGATATCAGGCAAATTGTACGGCCAACGCATCAACGTGTGTTCACTGCCACTTTTTTTTCCAAATAATTATAGCACCATTCTGTACATGTCGACAGTTATCCTGCTGAATATACAATCGCTGACTCTAGGTTCAACAATATACGCCGAACGGTGAGCTGCTTTGCACTTAAAAAATACCAGCATTGTGCTATGCCGTCAGATCGCAGCCTATCCATTTCAGAGTGGACAATACTTCGTCATCAATATTCTTTGAAGAGGCAATGACGTAGAACACTTCTTCGTCCTTCAGCCATTTCTTCCCGGAGGTAACGGCAGTTGTTCGCCAATAACCAGCTTTAGGCGTTTCCGAGATTTCCATTTATTGGTGCAAGGAAATATTAATAATCCCTATGTAACAGTCATTCATGTTTGTAGATATAGGCAGGTATTGTCACTAGAATGATTCCTTCTTCGTCACAAACCTGCAATGTAAGCAGGTGGCTTCGTTCTCGAGGTGGATTGTTGTTAGTGATCGTAATGTTTATCTCGTCAGTGTATCTCCTACATCCAATATACTTTATGCCTTCCTATATATGATACAATTATGCTTACGGAAGTTATCCATTCATCTGAAACGTTAACCTTATAGGAATTGTGATAAGAAATCTGGTTCCACTAAACGTAGAAACGCGCCGTTTTATTTCAGACATAATTTTTTAGCACTTTCGAAGTGTCTGGGTGGACTTAAGCTGTCCAGTTATGTTTGTTTACGATTAATGATTTTTAGTTAGCGTTTCCATAAGGATGACTTATCGTTGTTTAGTCTCTTGGCCGTCGTGTAGTACTGATGCTCATTTGGCCTAGTTATTCAACTCGGAATTCTCCCTTGTATAGACATTCAGATTATTTAAGTCTCAAATATAATTTAGGTGTCCCGTCTTCTGAGAGATCCAAGGAGACTCAACCAGGTTGAACGTTTATCCAGTCTATTTTTGCAGGGTTGAAGGATTTTCTAGTAAGAGGGTAACAGAAAAATCCTGTACGCAGTCCGCTGTCACGGGTAACCTGTTTCCTGGTGAGTACATTGCCCTGGGGTGTTTGACCTAGGTAAGGAAATAAAGGTATCTTGCCAATAGCGCGGGTGTTGACTTCATATGAGTCAATGTAAAAACTGTTTTTCGTTACTGACTCAATTCTTTATTGAGTCAAATTTCGTCTTCACAGCAATTGTGTCAAAATGTAATGAAAATGCAGAGTTTTCAAGCTTGCTAATGCAATTACACAGTTTACTACAACACTGGGAAAGGATTATATATACTACACAATCAACAGCAAATTCTATTTTCAGCTCTTTACAACAGCGAGCTTTCTTTGGATCTGGCAGGACGACGGTTGGCTCGATTGCGGTGCGTGCAAAATTATTTGAAAAAGAGCTGATTTTTTTTGTGCAAACCGAGTTTGCTACAGAGTTGTTTCTACGAGGAAGACGTATATAAAGTTTAACGAGGACCTAGAAAGCGTGATCGTAAATGCCAGAGAGGGACGGCAGGTGTGAATAAACTCACTGGGCACACGTCAAATTAGAGGTCCTATGTCTCGGAGGAAGCTGCCCGGATAATTGGAAACGCTCTGACGAGCGTGCACGTTGTTCTGTGGTTTTGTTAACAAGCAAAAAGGTGCTTTCTTCGTTAAAGGAAATGAAGCATTGTGCATATTATTACCAGTAAGCACACAATATCAGAGTTTCTTCATGCGCTCAACTCGTCACTGTCTCTTTTCCTCAAAATAGAAACAAAGTAGTAATAGTATCCGTGTATCCTATATACAATATAATGAACTCTCAATATGTACTACAATTATAACAAATTAAAACAGAAATGTATATTTATATCAAGCACATTTACCTGTAAATTCATGTAAACAATTATTGCATTCGTAAAATAGTTTGAAATAAATTATATTTCATCTAAAAAATTAAAACATTATCATTGTAATCCACTTTATTAAGAAAAAAATTCCATTCAAAACTATCATTTTTGGAGGTGACGTCATCACATAATGTTTTTAGTGTATTAAATAACAAAGTAGAAAGTAGTTGCATTAGTAAAACATATGAAAATACTTTGTACATTCTTTAAATAAATATTAAACTTCAGAATAAAAAAATTGACACATTGGGTTTTTTAATATGCCGAGCGAATAAAAACCTTGCGTTCAGGTTCTCAGATTTGAATAATACCACTTGTTATTTTGTTTGTATTTGTGTACAATATTTTTGGATAAAAATTGCATACTTACGAAAGCTTCCTACAGTTTGGTATCTATGATATAATTGGAATATAGAAAAATTTAATACACAGACTAATAACAATTTTAAAAAAATGTACTTCAAGTATAATTATAATTTTCAACAAGAATTATTTATTCAAGGAACCGTATTGGTTCCAAATTTAAAATCGTAGGTAAGTAAAATGCATTAAAACACATATTTTAAACCAAACATTTTGTTAAAATACGTAATAGATATAACTACTACGAATATGTAAAGCTACTGAACCACAACATTCAGTAAAGGAAGTAAAATTGACAATAATATATATATATATATGCAAATACGAAAAGTGACTATCGTCTTCAGAGTAATGATCATCGCTCAGAAATTTTAAAACGAATTAGTTGAGAATTGAATTGTAGCACACGTAGCAAATTTAAATAAAATAAAAAATTGAATGTATTACTTGTATGACTATTTATTCTGCAGGAGGTTTATGTAAAGGGGAAGTCTGTGCAGAGTGGGATAGAACTATTGTTTTAACTGTATAGTGCTGGCGGTTATTACGTTGGGATGGAACACGGTCATTGATCAAGGAAGAAGTCCTGGAAGTCGACTTGAACAAGCTGTGATTATGCCTTGTGTATGAACTATTGCTTACATTTGTGAAAATATAATCAAATGATAAAATAAACTAATGTTTTATACTTTTATAAAGCGGTTTTTTTCTAAAATTTTACAAAAATTGTTAAACAGTTACACCCATCTTCCCTTACATAGTTCCAAGCTCATTTGGATGAGTGCAATTAGTATGCAGGTAAGACGTAATTAAATTTGGTTTTACATGTTACAACAAATATTGTATTGGAGCCGTGAATATAGGTCTCACATCAAAATACGGATATTTCTGTTGCCTGTGATCGCTGAAATACTGTGAGTATCCAAAAAACTGGGAGGCTGTTAAGTTGTTCAAATAAGATGGTCAGGCATTTATATGGAACATAACACCGAGTTAATGCAGAGGAATACATGAAGCCATCAGATGTCAAAGGATAAAGTAATTTGAGAGATCTTTTGGAATAGTATTTGCAAATTTTTCTGGATGGGATACAATAACAGTTTAAGTGTAATCACGTGCCCTTGTTGAGGTTATTTGTCACACGGAGGGTGAAGGTACTATCCGATTCCCGGCAGGTTCTTAGTCGGTATCTGCTCCGCCATCAGCACCCCTTCTCGCGTGATAAGCCCCGCAAATCCTGTCATACGTCTGGACTACGCTTGTCAGTCTGCATGCACGCTTCCTTTATTAGAGGAAAACTAAGCTCGGCCGCGGAGAAGTGGGCCGTAAACAGCTACGACTATGAACGGCGGTGATTATCGAATTAGATGTTACAGATAAAATCGCCCCTTGAAAATAATGAGTGTAAAATTTATACCCACACGCAATTAAATATAATCCTAAATACACATCTTTACACCTGTCTCACGAAAATATAATTGCTGAGAAATAACAAGCGTCTAAAATAAATTCCTTGTCAGATAATAATTAAACGTCTTGTGAATGGTTGACTGGGTTGGCCCATAATTGCGACTTACAGACGTTGGAAGCTAGAATTTCATTCCCCAAAGTATAAATAGTGGAAACAGTACAAACCGAATTATGGATATTATGTTAACCATAAAAGCTTTTAATCAAAGCTCAGCATTTAAGGGTTCGAAACTGATTGAACGAAACAGGACAGAAAATCTCGACCAGACGGGGAATAGATCCCAGATCATCTGTTCAGTATTTTATTCCATTACCATTAACCTGTCCATGTCGTAAAAGAGGTTTATCTGACCGGTCAAGTTTTGTCTATCCTAATTCGTTAATGCATATGATGTTTTGCGACAGTAAAAATTCAATTCTACTCTTTCACTGTATTTTGTAGTTGCTTTAACAAAAAAATATTTAAGATTTGATATTGAAATTTTCTAATTTATAATTTTAATGCCAATAGTTATGTTTTTTAGCAAGATATTTGGGTATTTAAAAATTCATATTCATTGAATCCAGAAATTTAAATCGAGATCAGTCTTCCCTTTGGCCTAAGCTTTCTCTGTTTTCTATCGAAACCTGCCAACAATATCTATTCGAGCACCAAGGACAATTTTTTTGTTAACCGGCTGCAATGAGGGTGATCGTGAAACAAGGGAATTGGAAAGTGGGGATGTGGAAGGTAGAGCAAGGCTAGGACCACCAGGCTATAGTTTAAGAAATCTACCCCGTGTTTCTTCTAAAAGATATGCAGATAAAGTCATAGAAAACCTGCTGTTGGGTTCTATTCTCACGCTCTTCCGAATGACGGTAGATGAGTTTGCTGTGGGTTCGCAGCATTTCCTTATCCGTGTCTCGCCATTTTCAGGAGACAGTTCGCCGACTGACGCAATGGGATCAGCGGACTACTCTTACCGTATGACCAAGGTCTTCAGTCCCAGTGCATACACCTCCTTAAAATAGGTGACAACCTTGAGAAAACAATATACAGTACGAGGCATCCCGATAGATAAGCACCGCCAACAATATGGGTAGAAATACCTGCGAGTGTAAGCTGCCATGTTCATCTCCTTCAGAACTAAGAGCTAATACTCGGTAGCTTAAAGATATCATTTTTCTTATAGTAAATCAAGTATTATGGTTTTCATAATAATAATTTAAACATTATTATTATATCAAGACTGTTGTGAAAAAATATTTTATATACGCCGGAAAATTACTTTAAGATCGCAATTACATATTATATATTTATCTGATTTATTTTCTTAATCATTTATATAATTACAATATATTATGATTATATATAATCATAATTTCAATACATAAATTCATAAGGTTTCGAAAGAATTTTTGGTACCTATTGGTATGATAGATTTATAAATGTTTTCCTATTAGATCATTTTTTACTAAGAAAGATAACGATTAATTAATTCAAATATTAAAAATTAAAACTTTTATCCATTATATCATATCGAGAGCGCATTAATTAGTTGGTTTACTTTTTATATATTTTAACCCTGGTGTAATGACTGTTATTTGGAAAATTCAGGCGTGTTTAAGAAACATTTTTTTAAATAATTAATTTTAAACAACCATACGAATCTTTAAGGATTTTCGTAGACGTGACACAAACAATTTCGCTTATCACTTGAATTCATTAGGTTCTATTAATTTAAAATTATATAATCTACATATTTGGATACGAAAATATTTTAAGTAAACATTTAATATTTTATGTACTATTTTAAAGTACTGTTTTTTTTACTTTAGATCCTATTTCAATAGAGAAAAATGTTTTTGAACGTCTTGAACTGGGAAAGGCTAATAGTGAGATCTGCTATACAATTATGATTAGCTTTATCGTCGACACTTGTTTATTACACTTTTACGAATAAAAATTTCTATTAATAAGTAAAAAAACAGTCTATATTAAGAACTTTAATAAATTTAGTGACACTACACAACGTTTCGTCCCGTACTAGTTTTAACTATAAAATTGCAAAAGAAATAATATCTTTTATACAATTACTTATAAAGTGAAAAACTACTTACATAAGAAATTTAAGAAAAATAAAATTCTGGCGTGCATATTGCAGGAGCGTATAGGCCGAAATGACAGTTAAAACGAACAGATCATAAACGTATGGTTAGAGTTCAGTTAGCAATGGAAAGTTTAGTCATAAATGAAACTGGAAGATTATAACAAATGCGAATCATAAATTTTGTTCAAATTATTAATATCATAGTCGAATTGTTTGATTTCATTTAAAGCATCTCATTCATCAGTCTACAAAAGGGATTGCATTCTGCGCCTAAAATTGTAACATTTGACAAAATATGACTGCTATTCAAATATATATGCCTCGTATTGTAACAATATGATTTACATTAAATTGTAATGAAAGTATTGAGGCTCTTCCACGTGTCGACTTGAGTCCTTTTATGACGCACTTGATTCAAATGACCCAAAAAAATAGTAAAGTCACTTATAAATATGGCTAGTCGGGTCTTCGCAAAGAATTTTGTCTTCGATGACTGAGCTTTCCTTTAATGCACTCGATGCTTGATGTCCATCAATCACAGAGAGCGGATGTGAAACGCCTTCATCTAGAGCAACTCACGTTCCGCATCGGATATCACCAGAGGTCGTTAAAGAGAGACGATATCGTGAGGACGCAGGTCATAATCCCCGTCGTAAAGACCGTTTCTTTGCAGGGACAGTTGTATCTCCACTACCGCACAAGAGATAAACGAGTCGATGTAACTAATTTCCTTGACCCAATCAGATTACAAAATTATGTGATGCTTGACCCAATGCGCTCACAAATTATTTTGCTCTTGATAATTACCGTTTTAAAAGGTTGACAATATTAAGTAATTGTCCAACTCTGTTATTAGTTTATACCTTTCAATTTTCAAGTTCCATATTTGATTGTCTTCAATATTAATAGACAATGACTCTCAAAATCAGTCAAGGACAAAAATAATATTTAACATTCTGTAAGTTTTCATATTTGTGTGCTTCAACGGAATCTAGTTGTTAAATTCGTGGTTAACAAAAACAACAACGGGGTCGCTAGTACGAAAAATGCACAAAGACACATTAAATCAATTTAATGGAAATAGGGAATTCTGAAAAACGGTGTTTGAATGAAGTAGCATAGATGCCTGATCCAACATGCTGTGCAGAGATCTACATACAGCTGATTTGTAGAAGCCAGCCATAACCTGCGTCTTCCTTGCCACCAAGCTACCAGGTCGCGACACGGTAAACAATTTACAAATCTTAAAACTTTATACGGATCAGACCAGACACTTTGTGCAGCCACAATGATATCAAGGAGATGAGAGTGATATTTAATGTCAAAATTTTTGAGAAAGATATTTCATATTTGCTAAACGTGTATGTAATAAGACATTCAAACAAAAAATAAAGGAACAGAACGAATAAAAGTATAGCATTTCCAGAATGTGTAAGGTTATGGTAATTGAAATTATGAATATGATTAAAAGTTTGTTGTGTATTATGCTGCAATACATCCTACTGAAACACATGACTCTAAATACGTAATATTACACATTTATTTTACATAAAATTTCCGACTTGATTTTCTCCACTTCTCTCCATTTTGCATTATTTTCTTCCACCTACACAAAGAAGGGTTCACTTGTCTTTCAGAATTAAAAAGAACAGCCTATTTATTTTATTTTACACAGTGATTCAGGCATTTCACGATTATTTATGACGTGTAAGTCCGCGAGTTGCCGACTTCCAGTTGTCTAGTGGTTACCGTCGCTGCCTCAAAGCTTAGAATCCTGGCAGTGGCTTGGATGTTTGTGTTGTCATGGTCACGCAAACGGATTAAGAAAGCTGGAGAATCGATATCACGTATCACACAAAATTCGGAATGTCTCATGTAAGATGACATTTCACAGTCGAGTCGGCAAGCCAAGGCCCTCAGTGATTAATAAGAAGAACTACTCGAGTTGTATTTCAAGAATTATCATTTCATCAGTCTTTCCAGACTGGTCTGTTGCAACCCTCCATTCTAACCCATCTTTCACAAGTCTTTTCATTTCCGCATAAGTGCCAAATCCCACATTCTCCCTAATCTGCTTAGCGTGTACCATCCTTCCCTCCCTCTTCTGTTCTTACACCACACACTTCCCTCAAATACTAATTTTGCAAGACTTTCGTGTCTCAAAACGTGGCCTATTAATCTATCCCTCCTCTTGACCAACATACTCCTTATTGTTCTTTCTCACTCTATTTTTCGTATAACTTCCTCGTTAACGATTATATCCACCCATCTGCTTTTCAGCATTCTCCGAAGGCTTCTATTCTTTTTCTTTCTGCAACTCCTACCGTCCACGTTTTGCACCCATATAAATACACACTCCATACGAACATTTTTAGCAATGATTACCTAATATTCACACTTATCTTACCCGTAAGTAAATTCCTCTTTTTTACGAAAGCCTTCCTTGCCTCTGCTATCATTTATTATTTCTTCTCATTGCAGTATGATTCCTTTCTATATTCCGTTTAAACGTTCTTCATTGCCTTTTCTATATAAGTTAAACAGCATAGGCGACAGACTGCATCCTTGCCTTACTTCTTTCTTCATTTCTGCTTTCGTTTCTTAAGCTTTAATTCTAATTACGGCTGGCTGCTCGATAAGCCTCCTTTCTAGATATTTTATTCCTATTCTGTTCAAAATCCTTAATAGTTCACATTATCTAAGGTATTTTTAAATTTAATTTGCCATTAACTTAGATCGGTCTCTTTTTTATCCTGTCGTCTAAAAGAGACTCAAAGTCAACATTGCTTCCGTTGTCCCTACATCCTTCCAAAAAATAAACTGAACTTCTCCTAACTCGCATTCCATTTGTCCTTGCATTCAACTATATACTACTTTCATTGATATTTTGCACTCCTGGGATCTTAAGCTAATTGTCCTGTGCTATTCGCATCTATCAAATCCCACTGTATTGGTACAATAATGTTTTTACTAAAATCTTCTGGTATTCTCCCTGTTTTCGGAAACTAACCTCAAAAGCCATGATATTGCTTCGTCGCCCGATGATCCTTCCGAAATTTGTATCGGACAAAGTAAATCATATTTACATTATTATTCTTGTCATCAGACCAGAGAACGTCATTTAATATTTGAATTTACACAGATAGGTAAAACATTACGATGC
The DNA here is from genome assembly GCA_034510155.1 of Eucriotettix oculatus. Classification (NCBI taxonomy): domain Eukaryota; kingdom Metazoa; phylum Arthropoda; class Insecta; order Orthoptera; family Tetrigidae; genus Eucriotettix; species Eucriotettix oculatus. The sequence goes on from CM067377.1 coordinate 71,137,877, forward strand.
TGAAGTCGCTAAATAATTTGTTGGATTTATCATGTTTTAAAGACTGAGGCCAGTTTTATAGTAATAAAACGATGTTTAAATGAGATTGCTAACTTCTCAGAGTGATTCTGAGGTTTAGTGCTGCCTGATAAATCTAGCTGAATAATATGCTATTTTGGTATGAATTTCCTTAGTTTAAAAACTGCGAACTTTCCTTTTTTTAAATCACGGTGTTCTACGTTTTGAGATGGAATTGCTTGTTTTATTGTTTATATGAATAATTTGCGATCTAGAATACAGTTTTATATCTCTTGAGTTTTGTTTAAATGTAGCTTAACATTTTTCGTTAACAGCGTATCAATCAACATCTGCTTTTCCCAATAATTAAATCAAATCGACCTGAACATGATGTCGAAACGTCGGTTTAATTAAATAAAAACTTTATATCTGTAGTTTAGTCGTTAATTTATTTGTTTCTTCATGAATATCAGAGTTGATATTGTAGTATAGTTACATCGAAGCTAACAAGGCACGAGATACCAGTGAATTAGAAGGTCTCTTCGTGTGACCGGTCTTGGAAACTAGAATCTCGCACTGGTACTGATGTCCGGTTCAGATTGCTGCGCTGTCGTAATATATTTCTTTCAGATGTCATTTCAAGGATCGGTAACTTCAGTTGCATGTGGAGACAGAATACAGCTACTCGACTCTATTAATGTACTCAACGCAATAGCTTGTTTTTCTTTCATATAATATAAGTTTAACTTGAATTTGTTACATAATTTTATGTAGCCATATGAAACAGTATTTAAAATTATATTATACTTTAATCAAAGTTTGCTCGTTATCGATTTTTTGACCTAAATTACGGGAAAAATGAATGATAATGATTTTGAAATTTGACTTTTACACTTTTGTTTGGTTTTTGCGTTTTCTCAATCACGAGAATAATATTAACGGAGAATAGAAAGCATGTATAACACAATATATAAAATTAATACGATAAATGTCCGAGACTCTGCATATAAATTCATATATATTGGTGATTCACATTAATAGAATTTAATTTGTGTGTATAATTTTAGAGATTTTTTTGTAATTGGATTTACTATCAAAATTTTGAGAATAAGACGGCTAGGCCATGTGCAAAGAATGAAAGAAGAGAAACTAACAAAGAAAATCTTAAACGCAATCATGAGAGGTGTCCGACGGAGAGGAAGACCTAAGAAACGATGGCTTCATGATGTTGAACATGATCTTAGAAATATGGATGTATGAAATTGGAAAGTTGGACCAGGACAGAACAGAATAAAGGACAATCGTGCGGGAAGCCAAGATCCACTTCAAAAGACCGTATCTAAATTAGACATGTTTTCAAATCTGAACATTTTATTTCATTCTAAACATGGTTTAGTTCTGTTACTACTTTTGTGAGCTTGACATCTGAAATTTTCTTTTCGTTCTTTCAAGTAATTAGAGCCCTTATTTTCTGTCTAATATGACACAAAGTACAATTAATTTTGGAATGTAGCGTAAATTTCAATATATTTGATTTAATTTATTTTGTTTTATATATATATATATATATTAACAATGTTTTGATTTAATTGATCCATAAATTAATGTAACAGAAAAATACTCGTATACTTATTTGTTTCATACGTTGACTCTCACTAACGTGTGGCAAAGAATGAATAGAATAGTGTACATAAAATGCTTGGACAGGATGGATCTCTATTTTCGTGGGATTTTGTTCCGCACATCCAATCAGTTGACGCGAATGAGGTGCCGTGACTTGTGACGTCGGTCCTGTTCATGGTCTCCCCGTCTCTGCAGTCTCCGTCAGGATTGTCTTCCGAGATCCGACGCGTCGCCGGAGGCTGAGTGTACCTCATTGGTATTCACAATGCGACGGGGCGAGTGCTATCCCACGGGACTCTCCACCCCCTCTCTCCCTTTGCACGTCCTTCCTTCTCTTCGTCTTTACGACACAGCGTTTTATGAAGGGCCGATGATTTAGCGGCATTGACAAGTCAGTCACCGAGGGGTGTGAGTGTCATCGGTGGAAAGAATCCACTGACGACCAAAGCGTTGTGACAGCTCATCTCGTCAGGATAATTGGCTGGTTCACCGCCAATATTGGGCAGAGATGATTTCCATTTGCGTTATGCCCCAGTATACTGTAAACATAAAAACAAGAATATTGACAGTCATTTAAGTTTATTACTGGAATATCTGTAAATAATTTCATTTGATTTTAGAGTCATTTGGAATATGTAATAAAATTGGAAAATAAGATTCCCATTCTTTGAAACCCAGAAGTTTTTCACATTTGCTGTATTATACATTCCACAAATTTTCAAAAACATGCTAATTATAACGTAAGATAGCTCATTTTTATAATGCGAGAGTATCATGTCGCAATAAGTAGGCCTCTAAACACCTCCCAGTTCCCCAAGATATTTTAAGGCTTATTGTTCCTCATATCCTTCTTCACCAAATTCGGAAATAACCGTTATTAGCAATTTCCAGAGAAGAGACATTATTTTGATTCGACGTTGTGTAAAATTACACCCTACCTAAGGATAGGAACGCGCCAAAGCAAAGATCTTGGAGCCCGCAACTTGGCCACAGGATGGTTATTAGTGGCGCAGAAGACGGTAGTTAGCGGTCTCTGGACTTACCTGTCCCTCGCCCCGGGTCCTTCAAATCTGCCATGCTCAATAGCACCATCAGTTTTTGTTGTTTTTCAGAGACATTGCGATCGCAAGTTTCAAATCCACGCACTTTCAAGGGTAAGTCGCCCTTGCAATTTCTCACTTCAAAATATTATTAGCTCCTCTTACCTCCATGGTTAATATTTTTTCTATACATCAGGAGAAAAAGTATTGAAAAATATATTTGCATCTCTTCTTTTCTGCTGGGCTACAAAATAACTGAACATTTTTCCAATGTGGAAATCTTTATATTTTCACCACATTGTGGCATTTATTCACAACGAGGATATAAATGAAGTATTTAAAAGAAGTAATGAAAAATTATTTAAGGCATAATTAGTAAGGTGGGTAGATATAATCATACCTGGTCCTAATAGGGAAACCATAAGCAAAATAAAACAGGGAAAATGGGAATAACAGGAGAAATTAAAAATGTATGCCGATTACGTATGAAAGCCGGATTAAAATACATTCCCCCATAATTTTTTAAATATAAATGTACTGATATTAATTAAAAATAATTACAAAAATGTAACTATACCCGAAGAAAATTTTCGAAAGGTTTTGGTTTTTTAATTAAAAAGTATGGAATGTTTATTACCGTTTGAATAATGAATTAAGATCTGCGTATCCTGTTATCCCTTGAAACGGTACATGCAAGTTTCCTATCAAGAAACTCATAAAGTGTGCACTAACTTTACCAGATTGGCGATACGGATCTAGCAACGAGTTCTCAGATTTAAATATAAGTTACAGCGCCGCGTATGGGGAGGTGCGACTGGTCACCTGTAACAGGTGAGCTACTGGACCTGCAAGTGGATGGAATGTAGTAGTGGTAGGCTACTCTTTTTGGTTTATTTATTTTGTTGAATGCGTGCCCGTTAACATCCCGTGCAAGCCCCTTGAACCCTTATAAAGTTCTGAGGTTTAATACATCATGAACGCAGGATTAAAAAATCCCCATATCTTTTGTAGCCTACTGAAATGTTAATATTTTACCTATCATTGGCCGTTTAATTTAATTTTACGATTTTTAAGATATAATTATTATACATAACATTATATATAAGCTGAATATAATAATGTTTCAAAGAATACAAACACTGCTTACTGGATTCAGATTGAACCGTTAATACCATACAATACGTTTATTTACAAATCATGTGCCTTTTATTTCTATAACATATATATGTAGTAAAATTTACAAGTTTAAATATTCTCATGACTAAGATGACAAATATAGGGAGATAATTAGTTGTATTTTGTTGTATCACCATTTGCTGCAATTGTAAAAAATTGTTCAAAAGGATATAATAAATTAAACTGATATTATAAATTATTTTTCAATATATATAGCTTTCCAATACTCTAGTGTCAACACTAAAAGATTAGAAAACTATATTACCTGTAAGACACTTTTATTGAAGTAATAAAATTTTAATTAAAAGTTTGAAGGTAAATTAAAAAAATAACTTTCGTAAATTCTATATTTATTCTTAAAAAACTAAGATCGAACAGGCAGGTAGGTAAATTGTGTTAGTAGAAACTTCCTATTAACCAGTTATTGTACCAATATATGATATTTAGACTCGTGGTAGTATTAGAGAGGAAAAAGAGCAAAAAATTGTCGAGGTATGAAGAAGGGCGTTCTGCGTCCCCACAGTAAACAACCCTCCTGTTATCGGAAGTACGTGGCAGAAAAACCGTGAGCCCTGATTATCCGATTCAGAATTTAAAGGATTTTTAGGCAAATTCCGGAGAGGAAACTTAAACTAAAAAGCAGGTTGCTATAGTTAAGCATTGGTAGCCTTTCAGTCTCTCCTGCGTCCTTCTCTCTCAAAACTGTCCACAACGTACAATAATTCCCCTAATATATCCTGAAACTCCGAAATAATGCTTCTTTAAATAGTATACTGATAAGTTTAAATTAAAAGTTTCGATTAATGTTATAGGCAGATACATTAATAAAAGGTTTATAAATGCCAAAAATATTATCTCGCATTAATTAATTGCTACACCCATTACATCATTTCCGTAAAAAGTGGTCTAAAATACAAAACAAGTTAATCTCCATTAGAGTCCGAGTAACTTAAACGTTATAAAAAATAAATAAGACCTAATTCTTTTAATGTCGTGACTTCAAAACTGCATTTCAAGTTTATGTCTATAAAAGTAGTAAGATAACATGACATATTCTTAATATGAAACAATATTTCTTCAATTTTTCCCTGAAAGTTATTCAGATACATGTAGCAGCACTCGCAAAGACATTGAATTTTCTCTGTTTTTATATCTCTGCAGTATCCCCTGAACTTACTAACAATTCTTTTTTGTTTTTTTAATTAAATCGTTACAATATATTTGTGTGGACTTCAAATTTTTGGTATTTAAAAAATAATACATATTCATTGTAGTCCAGCGGTTTTAAATCACTTATTTGTTGAAAATTTGGAACATCACACATAGTTATTAACAAGGTATTGTTATTTGAATAATTGTTTATTGATATTTTTATTTAATAATTAACGAGAAAAATATACATCGAGCTGTCTACAAAAAAATAATTTAATAGTTTTTCCTCATTTAACGTGTATTGACTACGATCATGTGACAAATCTAAGAATTTTATTTTCAAGCTATACTTTTATTATTAGTATGACTCCTTGCTTTCCTTGTTGAAATTTGCTTATTATTTACACAATAAATCTCATATTGCCTTTAATTAAAATTATCTTACGATTCGATGAAATTCTCACGATGGATTCTTGTTTGCCCTGTTCCTGGTTCGCGTGCACTACCCTGCCTCGCCTTCTAGGGTAAACATGCAACCGGTGTGCAGGTAACGGTACAGCCGCCCGCACAGGTTTATTCCATTTTACATTTCTGGCATTTCGTTGGGGTCAAATATCTCAAGAAAACTTGAATTTAAAGAAAAATGCGGAACTTATCCTGGATAAGCTACGTTTCCATCGTTTTGCGGTACAGAGCCAGAACAAGTTGAAGTGTTTTTCAAGTCACCGATGTGATGCATAAAAGGTGAGGTGTCACGAGTCAAGTATTGGCGAATATTTTCCCTCTAGAGCAACCTGAAAAGTTCCTTACAGGGAGCATTAATTTCATTTAACGGATATGCCAATTCAAATGTAGCCTGACTCCTATTTCTCTTCTTATATAAGATACACGAGAAATTTTGTGAATTTTGAATAGAAGACGATATAACTTTGCCCTTCTTCACACACAAAGAAATTATATATACGGTATGTGTCTGAAAACAGTTTTTTTAATCATATAAACTCCTAGAAGTGTTCTGCCTGCCAAGCACATGTGAAAAATTTATTTCAGGCTGGTGAAGTAGATAATTATAGACATTATCTTATTGTCTACATTTAACAAAACAATTGTGGTTAACAGAGCATGTCTCTGGATAGGGAAATTTTGAACAAGGACGCATAAAGTAAAAATTTTGCCCCTATTTCGAACGTCGAGAACATTTCACGTCCCTGTATTCCAACTATAACTGTTTCTAATATTTATTTCAATTTCAAATAAAGATTCGGGCTTTCCGCTAACGACTGCATTGTTGACAATAGAATAAACAATGTGCAAGTAAATTTTATAGTTTGTAACGGACGACGTGTAAAACAACACAAACATTTTAAATATTAACAACGTACTTTGTACGCAAAAAAATAGGTATAATATAAAATAGTTTGTAAGTACAAGGATGAATATGGAAGTATAACTGCCGAAAGCTACCTTTCTATAATAAAATAACTCTCAAAACAGAGACCGAAAAAGAGTTTTGTTTCCCATTACATGATTATTATTTTATATTTCTTGGGTTAACAGGCTACTTGAGGGAGTTCCTGAAACAGGCAACTCCCCTTTAATAGCATAGGAAGGGAATTGAAAAGGGGGGATACGGAAGGTAGCGCAAGGTAGCCAAGGGTTAACTAGAGGCCCCGGGTTATGGTTTAAGGATACTACCCGGTGTTTCACCTAAAGAGATGCACGGAAAACCCTAGAAAACCTGCATCAGGTAGGTCGGTCATTTGGTACTATTCTCACGCTCTTCCGAATGGCGGGAGACGAGCTTTCTGTGGGGTCGCAGCATTCCTTTCTCCATGTCCCCACCAGTTTCAGGAGGCAGTTGGCCGACTGATCCAATGGGATCAGCGGATCAGCTATATTCTTAAGGTCTTCGATCCCAGTGCATAGACCTCCTAAAATAGGTGAAGGTGTCTCAGCATGTGAGAACTTAGATAAAAATAACAGAGAGAGTACGAGGAATTCCCGACATAATCAGGTGAGCCCCGCAGTCACTCTGGAGAAAGCGCCTGCGAGAAAACTCCCGCAGCGCCTATCAGAATTAATATATTTTCTTTATTTCCGTAGTATACATGTACGCCGCTTACCGTTTTAACATTGAGCGGTTTGGTACAAAGCAAAAGAATTAATTTGATTGATTTGAAGTATAATATATAGAGTTTATAACCTTTGTAATGTACAAATTTGATTATTTATTTAAATGTTGACTCTGATAGTTTATGCATTAATTGTCATAATTTTTATTATTTTTCATGGTCAATTTTTTTATGGATTTCACAAATCTGTATAGTTCTGCCGCATAGGTTTCGTTTTGGGCAAATTCAGTTAGGTTTCCGGCGATGTCACCAGACTCGAGGCTGTCTGGAAGTTCTCGTAGCTGCATCTCGAACTTGGGGCATTCGGCGATGAAGTGGACGGCGCATTCATCGCTGTTTTGCGCCAAGGTTGAATATTGTTAGGTAGGCGTAATTATTTTATGTTTGTAAATTAGGTTTACTTTGTAGTAGAGAGAATAAAATAAAAATTTGTGACATCTTAAGCAGCTTAATCTCGTTTATACGCCAATGGGACGTTGGGAATCATTATTGACGAGATTAAAATATTTAGGAATATATTTTAACGATATCCTTAATTGGGAAGAGCAGGTAAATTTAACTAACCAGGAAGGAATTACTTGAATTTTATGCTGAAGAGTTTAATATATGTAGCAGAAAATCAATATCTGGCTGCTAAATTTTTAAAAGCAACGCTACATAATGGAAACGGAAATCTTTGGCTACCTTGCTTTACCTTCTGCATCCTCCCTTTTCAATTCTCTACCTATGCTATTAAAGCGGAGTTGCCTGTTTCAGAATCACCCTCATGTAGCCTGTTAACCCCCCCCCCTCCCCGCAAAAAATGGAACAAGTAGGATGGAATTTACTATCACACAGGCGGCAGGCACATGCTATTCAAAGCTTATAGGAGGGTAGTAGACGTGATTACAACTAGCGAAAATCCGAAGAGCTAATTATATAGATGAATAGCCCAATCAGTCCAAAATAATATTTGAGACTGATGGTCCAAATTATTCATTTCTGAATGGGAGGATCAACCACGAAAATAATTTAGCTGTAAGAGACTTTAGGGAAGTAAACTTAGGACACATCTGAAAGTTCATAACTAAGTGAAGTGGTTTTCATAAAAAAATAATCTTCATATTAAAATCTTAGAGTGAAATTTAACTATTCAATCAAATTAATTTAATTTACTCTCACCATGTAATTCAGTGTATTGCATACTGTCCTTCGTGTTTCCGTGAATAGATAATATTAAAACAATGGATTATTTATTTTTAATCTAAGTTACATTAGGGTACTTATTTATAGTATATATGACAATATAATCATATATCTAGAGCCAAGAAATTTGACCAACTGCACATATTATTCATAATGGACTGATCATTTTGCTTTATTTAATTTACTATACCTCTTTGACTCTGACATATCAGCAAAAGCTTCAATTATCATAAATATTTATTCAAATTAAGAATCTTTCGACTAAACTCCATAACGATGTTAATCTATTTTAGTTGGAAATATTTAAAAAATAAACACAAAAAATAGTTACATTTATTTAAAAACTAATGAAAGAATTACTTTTCTGATTTTCAATAATAATTCAAGATTAAATGGAAAGTTGTACAATTACAGGCACCTTCATGCTGCTTTAATATTGTTCCGTGGATAGGCAAGTAAAAGTTAGTCGGTATCCGCCAAAAAAATTACAGTATTTAGTTACGTTTCATCTATATTTTTGGAATTCTTGTGGTAAATTTTGAGTTGATGAATGTAATTAAATAGAAGAGAATTTCTGGACTACGTATAGAAACGGTTACGACCGAAGAAGAAACATACATTTGTGATGTCAGGTAATGGATTTATTAAAATATTTAAGTTTGATTAAGCATATTAATAATGTATTAGTCAAAGGTTTCGTAATTTTACTATTTACATTTGAAAAATTAAGTGCTATTGTTTAATTTTCGCCTGAAGACCAAAAGTGAAATAAATAAAGTTAAATAAAAGTGGTTCCAGAAGAAAAGAAAAGTCTTCAATTTAAGTTCATTATGAAACAGTTGTTAAGAAGATCAGACTGGAAAAATCCTGACTGGAACCGGGAATCGAACCCTTGACTTCCCGCTTACCTGAGCCTCGCGTGTACAGGGTGCATAAAACTGATTCTTTCTGATAGTGAAATCAGTAAGTAAGCGAACATGAATATGTTCTAAGCGAAAATACTAAAAGATTATTGCCTACGCTACTGCTGAAAAAAATTCTCAGTATGCACAAGAATATAAAATATTTTCTAAAATTCCGTACAATTCCTGTTTTTTGTTGTGTGACAGCAAATTCTATTTGTGAATTCGTTGTTAACACGTCATAAGCCCATATTATAGTAACGATATTTGTTAATTTTGAGGGCATAATATTTATGCCAGTGTGAAACATGACGTTGGAAGTAAGAGCGGTTAGCAACGTAATTGCCCACGCACTCCTCATCGAAGTCATCGAGACCTGTAACTATTTATCAGGTACGCGCAAGACTTTCGCGTTGAGAGAAGCCAACATAAAAAGAGCAAATGCTTACGGATGTTGAAGCCCGGTAGCTGTTGTCGTAATGATAGGAGATGTCGTGAAGCAGGGGAGGGTCATTACCGCGGGAACCGCCACTTATACCCGTGTGGGAATGACCGCTGTCCACATTCTCTCCAATTATCCCAAACCTAGCATTTTAGGAACAACTCTGTAATCATATTTGTAAGAATCATAGCAATAAGTATTCGGCCCACGCAAATTAAAGCAAACCCGTGGCTGCCGCGACTCTCCGACGGAGGTTCGAACCGGTGACTCGCTAGAAAGTTTCCAGGACAATGGTAATTAGCTAGCAGTAATCACAAAATTGTGAATCATAGCTATATAGGATCTGAGAACAGGTTTCCTTTATAATCTCCAGGCTTCTTGAAATTACACGTAAGGCAAACACGACCAAGGGACTATACGCTAACGGATATTAAAAATATGAAGTACATACATTCAGAATAATGTTATCCATACAATTGTTCTTTAATATTTGTAAATATTCAACTATCGCAGGTTGATGTATTGTCAGATAAATAGAAACAGAGATAACAAAGATTTTTTAATAAATAAATTATAGTAAATAAGAATTTCATTTGTAATTTGAAAATCTGTTTCTTAATTTTTATTAAATTGGAAAAACTTTAAAAATATGTGTAACATTATTCAAATACAACAAAATATCAACGTATTTAACAGAAATTATGCAAGAAGTTCTCCTGTCTGAAATTTTACAGTCTTTTCATTCAACTTCAAAAAAAAATTCAACAAACTTTTTTGACTTTCAAACAAAAAATAAATGAAAAAAGACGGCCACAAGTCAGCATTAAAAAAATCTCTATTTATTAACAGAAGCGACGTTTCATCTCCATTTGGAGACTTTCTCAGACTTACTACAAACAATATTCCAATAAATTAAATATAAGTTCAATGTTACAATTTTTTAATTTATATATAAAAATTGGTTAATAACTTACAAATTTAGTAATACACCCTACTTGCTCCTTGACTCCCTCAGTCGAAAAGATTATTTAATTTACATGTGAAGAATTTGGAGCCGCGCTGGACCATCTCCAGCGACGGTTACCGCCGAAATGATGTAGTAACCATGAGTGCTTTCTGCAGATAAAATGGAGATTAAACGTCGCTTCTGTCAATAAATATAGATTTATTTAATGCTGACTTGTGGCCGTCTTTTTTATTATTGAAACACAATTATCGTTACAATTGATATATAAAAAACATAAATATGCAAAATAAATTACGTACTTTATATGAAAGTTGTGTCGTGATTATGATTTCGTAAATAAAGCTCTTTTTGATTATAATTTACAAAATAGTCCATAAGAAAATTAATCCTTCATGGATTAAATATAACTTCGTGTGCGTACACTTAAAGTTCAATACATGAAAATTATATAGGCTAATATATTTAATTAAATATATTTAAATTATAGAACTAAAATGTTGTTATCAGAGAGAAAGTGGGGACTAAATGTTCTTATGGATACAAAAAGGTTAAAATAGTGCCTTCAAATACCTTTTCTTCGAAAGCCATTATAGGTACAATAATGAAATTTCAACTGCTTATTTTTAACCAAATTCTGTATGTTTGTGTAAACAGAACATTTTATTTGTCACAATTACTAATTAATTAATTCATATGTTTTCATGGAAAACGTGAGAATATTTTATTCACAACTAATAATTAAAATTATTTTTTCTATATACACACACTCCATAAGGCAAAAAAATCTGTGAAAATATTAATTCTCTATATATAACGGTTTCCGAGAAAAATGTATCTTAAAATCTTTATTTGAACATTTATAAGATACTGCCTTCTCATTCCCCTTAAATACAGGTATAATTCGTGGCAATAGTCTCTACCAATAAATAAAATTGAAGTGTCTGTCTGTCTGGAAGTTTGTCTCAAATAGGCTCCGAAAATGTTCAACGGATTTCATTGAAAATTTTATGTTTTCAAAATAGCAGATTTAAATAAAATATTTCGTTAAATGTTTCATTTCAATTTATTTGAGATGTTAATATAATATAAATAATAATATAAAACATTCAACGGGATAGATTTCTTGGCACACTACAATTCAAATCACAGAAAAGGGAATGTGGGTTGCCTATACGCTTTATCTTTTTATGCTCCAAAACGGCCTAACGGATTTGAATAAAAATTTCTGAGACTGATACAGGAATTTTTGATTAAATTTTCGTGTATGTTTCATTTCAATATCTTATAGAGTTTTAAAGATATTGATATAAATATTTATTAATCCATTGAATTTCCGCGCGAAAAGTGGCGTGAGAAAACAACTGCGAGTTATAAGTCCCATTAGGCTTTCTCATACTATTCATTGGACTTAATGTGTTATTATAAGCGTAATTTTGCAGACTGAGGGTAGGGAAAAGGAGGGCGAGTATCTTCACTCCATCTATTGTAGCAGTAGAATTCACACCGTAATTAACGTATTATTGGCAGAGAGCTAACTCCGTGATAAATAATAAACTTCTTGCGACCTTCGATACGATGCCTACCTAAATAGGTTTTATTTTTCGCGTCAGGTTAATTATACTATTTAGTTATAGCTCATTTTTAAAAGAAAATAAAAAATATATGTAGTTGAAGTTTCTGTCTGTCTGAAAGTTTGTGTTTAATTGACTCCTAAAGATGTGAAATTGAGACCTGTTTAAAACCAACTGCGAGTTATAAGGTATGCCCTGAAGTGATCATAAATAAATGATACCTTACTTTTTATAAATTCAATTAATCCAACTTTATCAAAATTCTGTACCCCATGTTTCGTTTTTAGGGCCAAATAAAAAGAACTATTTCCGCGCAAACCAGTCACGGGCATAGCTAATTTGTAATATATTACAAAATTTTGTAATACTGTAAAATGAAGAAGATGGCAGACAGAGTCATTCAACTGAAAAATTAAATCTACATACAAGTTTAACAAAAGATTACCATTTGAAGACATGGTTTATATTGGAAAAATTTACAACTGGACCTATTTAGAGACGGATAATTAACCTCCTTGTTGAACATTTATTGATTTAATTAATATTTTAAATATTAGGTGGGATTATGTTCAATGTGTATTCAGAATAAAAAATAATACACCCCTATATTGAGAGAAACTAAGGTATAAATTCATACTATACATAAATATTGTCTGTATTTAGTTATTTTGCGAGCTACATGTATAACAACATGTTTTTCTGTTGTTACTGTGTTCTTTGAAAAATATGAATGCTTTTCTGATTAGTTTCTTCATGTTCCATTAATGAATATTTAATTGATTTTATTCTCCCAACTGTAATTACAATGAGAACTCGAAAATGAAAAGAAAGCTTTGTCCGTAATATATGTAAAGGCTTATAGCATTGATGCCCCCATTCCCTCCGCATAATAGTCACCGATAGCGCTCGTGAGAAGTTCTGATTCATGCAGATTCTTCCTTCCTGGGGTCTCACGATTAACACTAGCTTCCTGAGAGTCCTCCCAAACAATGTACTTCTTATTCAGAGTCTATCATACTTGTATGTAATCTCTTCCTTTACTACTTTAGGTGCCGTTATTCGCGTAAAATTATATGTTCCCAGGGGCACAATTTAAAGGACATTGTTTCTTAACATAAAAATCTTTCATTCTGCGCCGACAGTAACCCGCTCATTCTTCGCTGAGAAGAAAATTATGTTTGGGAAAAAAATTTACTCCTTATGAAATAAAGCTTTTGTTTATACCTCTCTAATTTATGTTTAAAGCATTTAAGACAAAACAAGGATTGAATTGCAATCACAGAAACGGTGTTGTGTGGACAACAAGACAAAGAACATTTAAACCATTTGATATTTACATGAATGATTTCGCCTTTATTGCATCAATTTATTCACGTTGAATAAACGTTATCGTTTAAACCCGGAAATATTTATACAAATTTCGAGATTCAAAAGTTGGAAAATAAAGGTAAAAATGTTCTAAAATATTAAAAGTATCTATTTTTGTGAAAAGTCAGTCCAAAACGTTCTGGATGGTTGAAAAAAGTTTTCTTTCAAATTTGGGGACAATAAATACTATTTTCAACTATTGACGAAAAGCGTATTTATTACAGAAATTTTGAAAATATTCTATAGTCAATTTTTTACACACAACATTTAATTATACTTGAAAATAATATTCTATAAATAAAGGTTAATAATGTCTGTAAGTTTTAATGAAGCCAAAACAGACAAAAACTTAATAAAACCTAACCAACTATGATTTAAAAACAACAACATGTTTTTTTCCTTATCTGGACCTTCTTCAGGTTGAAATAAATAACAATACACAAAATTATTACATTACAAAGATTCAAAAATTTGCTTTACATTAAATGCTACCGGAATACTCTGAATGTAAACGCTTGCACGGATTTTCTCAGTAGTATAGTCTTAATTCATTAAATATAATGTATTCTTTAAATTTTTGTTCTTTGGTTCTGTAATTATTGTATTGAAATATTTTTGTAATGTAATAATTTTGAGTACTGTTACTTAGTTCAACCTGAAGAGGGTCCAGATCAGGACCGAAACATGTCGTTGTTTTTAAATGATAGTTGGTTAAGTATTACTAAATTACTGTCTGTTTCTGGCCTCATTAAGCATTAATATACTAGAAATAATATTACATTTCATAGGTTTTAATAACAATTGGTTTTTACTGAGAATTGTTGAGAACGCGATGTTCTGGCTAAAAAAACAGAACATCGGCTAAACTTCATTCGAGGGAGGAATAGCAAAGAGATTTCTACAAATAAAATTAAATAATCAAATTATTTATAATGTAACAAGAGGTATGCTTAGCTTGTTACACGATCTGTTCTCTCTCTCTCATGACGTCATGTGCTGTGCAGGTCCCTACAAAGGGCCCCAATGGTCACCAGAGATATACTTCTTTTTAATTGGTGCATGAAGTTCGTAGCCCAGGGCTTACAGCCCTTACGACATTTTCTGTTAGTATCTCTCGATATTGGACAGTAAAACCACAGGCTGGGGCCCAAAATTACTCATTCATGCAATACTAAATATCTTAGTGTATATATAACTTAATTATTAGATAAAGCAACTGCCGTTTCGTATTTAGACATAATTTTTTACACATTAAAAGAAAGTTGTGTCATGACATTTGGCGATCAGTTTGAGCGAAACTGAAATGATTTTACTGACCGAGTAAAAAAACTCCTGCAAAGGAAGTACGAGTCGAATTCGATAAAGACCATAGGACAGATATCAGCCATAAATTCCCCTTTAGTTTTTCTGGTAAGTGATACGTGGATAGTTGGAATTGATGAGAAATCTGTTCCCACCACCGACGTAAAAAAATGTACTGTAAGGCATGTTTTTGGGATATGAGAGAAGAGAGGCCGAAGTTGTGGAGCAACATCGCTCTAAAGCTCTAAAATATTTTCCTGGTCTCGATTTCCAGGCAAGAAAATTCTTGACTATAATTCTCATAGCCACTGATCAGATTTCAGTGGGCAGAGCATCTCATTTTCAACGTGGAAACTAGAGCGACGCATTTATAGGGTTACTTCTAGGTAAATGTAATATTTACAAAAATTGTAAATAATGAATAAAAATCAGATGCGTCAGGTAAATTTAAAATATTATATAAATACACGACGTTTCAATCTTACTTCGGAACTTCATCAAGTGTTTAAGTTGATAATTTTGGCACTTTGGCACAGGTAGCAAATTTATTACGTTATACTTGCATAATTAATCAAAACCAGGATAATTTTATACAGCTTACGAGGTTATATATGTTCAAGTTCCCGGTTAAGTTAGCTAGGGTCTATTAAAAATCCATGATTAATTTAATGTTAATTTTTTAAAATAATGTACACATTTTTTTATTCTAAACCTTCCGTTAGTTTAAATCTAAGAGTTAAATTTTTCTTTTTTAACTCTTGTATGCTTCATCATAATCTCACCCCCTTCGTTAATAAAATTTATAAATATACAAAGAGTTCCACAAATTATGTAACCATACTAGGTACCCGGCGATGATCAGGTATTAATTAATATTACCTAGAATAAGGAAGTAATTGGAAAGCAATATACTTATAAATAACTAGTAGAATGTTACAAATAGTCGCCATATTAAGTGCCATTTTATGTGTTAGACTTTTTTGTTTTCTCTTTCACTCCTCCGCATCGTCACTTGCCTACAGAACATATATATTAATTGCTAACTTGTTAATGCTAGAGATTTCTTAGCTCCACAGTGATTCGTTCAAGATTTATGAATAATATGAACCAACTTTTATTGCAATTAACCACGGATATAATTTTTTATTATGTCCAAATATAAAATATTTCTGAGATATTAGCGTTGTTACTCATGTGTTAACTCAACTAATATCAGGTAATTATAAATAATATTAATATTTTATTTAAATTTCTCAAAACATTAGTAAGTTAATAATAATAAGTAACATAATTTACCATATTTAACCAAGAAAATCGTTACAACAAGGCGAAAGGGTCCACTTTTAAGGTAGTTAGATGCTGGAAAAAAATGTTTTTATTTGATGTGTGAGCAGGGCCGCGAACTGTGTTTCCGAAGAGAAGGCCAACACAAAAAGCCGCGCAGACGGGACCAGCTCACTGTGTTATTAGCGCAACCAGTGATTTCAGGCGCGCAGCGAGATCTTCAAAGCCTAACTGCTTGATTTATGTATTGTTTAACAACAGAACAGTAGTAACAGGGCCGGATCGTGATCGTCATTAAGCGCAGGTCAGCGTGACTTTCCCACCGCTGTTCCAGGCAAACCACAAAGGCACAGATCTATCTCGCGTAAGTGGGGATTAATCAGCTCCTTCAGACAAAATAAAGTGACCACGGAGTTTCTTTATGCTGCGGCTGTTGTTCTTGAAGATTCAGAGTGCCACAAGAGCCCATTAAACAACATGAATTGCGCATCGTTAGATACGAAACTTCATAGCTGAGTGTATCAGATTCCTCTACTTCAAGAAAATTAAATAAGTAAATATTCAAAAGGATTCCCGTACAGACTACTCCTTTATATTTATTTTAATGTATCAAAACATTATGAGGGTGTCTGTGGTCTGTGGAGAACTAAGTTTTCTTCTCACCTAGCTGCGATGTTCAATATTCATTGTTAATTTAATAAATACTAGTATTCCTGTGGTTGGTCAAAAATCGAGCGTAATACATAAAAATTTTAATTTGAAAATTATTACAAAACTTGCATTGTAAATCCATCAATTCACAATTAAAAGTTTTAAAAAGTTTAGAATGTCATTCAGCGCGCAAGATAAGTTCATAATTTTGTATACTATTTACAGTATTTAAATTTGAATTTAGCCTTTATTTTGTGTACGTGAATAAATATCCCTTATTCTTTGTCTCTCATTCCGACCCGTCAGTGTTTAATGACGAAGCAGAATGAAATAAGTATAAAGACCAGAATATACTGACTTTTTTAAACCTCCATTAATAATAATAATAATAGCTGCACACAAATATACAATTTTTATCTAATGTATGAATTTTTCCCCCTTTTGGTTTAACTTATTTGTAATACTTCAGCGATATCCGTATTCAGTGCAACTCTTTGACCAGAGACATTTGTGTTTGACATTCAGTATGAACGTATTGAATGATTTTTTAATAACGTGTTTGTAGCAAATATAATGCATAAATATTATCGATCTGCGCTCATTCTCCTTGTGAACTTAAACTGTTATAAATTTTGAACTCCTCCGAGCGCGCAATGTGCTAATGAACAGATACAATTACGCAAAAAATATATTTCAAACACACATATATTGTAGAATTGTACTATTATTCTGATTTTGAAGTTCTCTGACAATGTTGATGAAAGCTTAGCGGTGAAATTATTGGGAGTACCATTCATGTTAGTAGAAGAATTATGAAAAGTTGGAAGACGATAGGTAAAAATAATCCCAAGTTTCGAACAGTTAAAAAATAGTTCTCTAAATGATACTGAATCCAGTAGATTAATTTCGTTAAGGAGATCTGACTGTAGTGCCAATCGCTGATCCTTTTGAGTTGGACATATTATTATACAGTTCGATTACAATATTATTCCTTCTTAAAATATTATTAGTAATATTATTTTTACTTCCGTCTTCTACACCTAATAATTTATCTATCATATTTAATGGAATGTCCAATAATTTATTCACTAAATATTATTACACTTTAGAAGATCAGAATGTAAAAATCTCCACCGGACCTCGTTCCTATTCTGATCTTCAGTTTTATGACCCTTGGTTGAGCTTCCGTTTGAATGGCGACGTTTGAATTAATTCTTTTGTCTTTTTATTATTAAACTGTGATTTTGAGTTTCATGCATTTCAAGAGGAAAAATGGAAATAACAGATACAGCGTAGTAATATTCCTGTATTGCCTCAGACCTATGCACCAGAAATTCTTGCATTAGGAATCCGATTAGAGGTTTATGTAGCAAGAAAATTTGAATTACAGGAACACTCATACTCTCTGCGCTTGGACCTTGTAAAGTTTGCGCGTTGTGCAGCAACCATGGGAAAGTAGAGATACACAGAGGTATTTTGTTCACGATAATGTACTGTTTTTATAACGCTACCATCAAATACTAACCGATTAAATAACATAATAGCAACAAAAAAGAAATATGCTTGTGTAGAGCGGTATTTATTTTCAATTTAACTTATATTTGGGAATCAAATGGCGAACAACTCAATTCAAAATATTTACGTTCCAGAAACAAAATATTTGTACGTAAAGTGTCATGCTGTTAAAAGGTTAATAAAAATAAAGTTCAAATAAGGTAAGCCAATGTATAGTTTAAAAGAGTTTGCTAAAACGTATGTATATATGTAATTTTCACGATCATTGCGACCTCTACTTTTTGTTTGGTTGCTGAAAGGCCATAAATTGAGCAACTCTGCAATAGTTGTGAGCTCAATATGAAAAATAATTGGAGTCTTGAATTTAAAGATTGAATGAATGACACTGATTTCAGGTCGTGATCCTCGTAAGTAATTATTTAAAGTCAATGGCAGATCTAGGAAGGGAGGGTGGGGGTGGATCAGCCTCCTTCAAGAGAAGTATTTATTTTTTTCAAAATGTAACGCACTTTTGTTGAGGGACAATTTACATTATCAAAATAAAACTAAAAACTATCGTGATTTCATGATGAATTAGTTGTTTTTTCGTTATAAATCATAACTGAAAATAAATAAGTTAAAAAAATTGAATAAAAATCTACTGAACTATACCATAAAATGTCAGTCATTGTTTTATTGGTATAATCGCTATATAATAGCAAGATGGACAACCTTATGGTTAATATTACACTAAATTTATAAATCATTTAGATATGAAATCTCTCACGCAGTCAAAGAATTACCCTTTACTGAACAATAGATATTTGTATTTTCGGTTAGTAATTGTTATAGTGTTTGGAATTTTGTACGCTATGTTTATCCTAAATACGTAATACCAGATATTTTTTAATAAATATTTATTCAAAAACCATTATTATCTGTTAAATATGTGAGACAAAGTAACACACACAGATATATATGTAATAGACTTAAATGATTTCGACTTGGATTGATTAATTATTATACTAATAAAAATTTTGCATAACTCCCCGCTCTTCCAATATTTTGTACATCTCTGGATCCGCAGCTATTAAAGATGATATATATTTTGTTTTTGTTGCATTATATCCCCAATAGTTTTTTATCAGTCCAAATTTTAATGACATGAATATCATATTAAATATATAGATATAAGTCACGAATTAGTACAGAGTCGATCTTAATAAAAATTGAGCTATTTGTTGTAATGGCGTACGAAATTAACAGAAATTCCGTTTTCGTTTTTGGAGTCTATTTAAACATATTCAAATTCTTTATAATCACTGTCTTGTCATTTTTTGTGATATTTCTTATTATTTGCACAAAAATTAATGCTAATACAAAAATATTTTTACAAACTTCAATTTTCTATTTAATTACCTATTACAGTATAGTTTCCGTTGGAATATAATATGAGCTGCCTGGGTACGATATTAAATTGTTATTGATGCCTTTGCTCAAATAAAATAATTTTAAAAAACAGAAATTAAATTGCAAATATTCGAGACTATGAGCAGCTGTAAAATGTTAGTTAAAATAAGAAGATTTTTTGGTTGTTAAAGAACGCAGTACAGACGGTTGTAGTTTTCTGGTCACAAATGCCCTTAGATAAAAATTAATAAATGCTGGTTTTTCTCTTGTCTCTGATATCTTCACATTCTTGGTTACCTATAGGGTCATCCTCAGATATAGTCCCAGAATATTTAAGAAAGGGTTTCACTCCGTTCAATTCAGTTTATGTTCTAGGAACCACGAATACGTCTCAAAAGGTTAGATGCAAATTCTTATTTGTTGTTTGTCACTGGAGCCACAGATGCATAAAATTCGCTGTTTCCTGCGGCGTAATTAAGACAAGAAATAAAAATATATAAATAGTAAATTGAGACCTGTTAATGTGAAATTTATATTCAAGTATTGCTTCGTATATTTCTTAACGCTCATTCAGATATATGTAGAATTCGTAAAGTTATGTAACCTATATATCCGTCATTTTAAATATGATTATTTTTTTAATTTAAAAGTCTCTGTGACTCGATAATAAAATCTTTACTACCTAATTTAAGAGCCGAAATCCTTATTATTTTATTTTATGTCATAAATTATTTTATTTTATTAGTAATCGTCTAAATAATATTTGTATTTTGCTTATCAACGTACGGGTACTCTAGTAAGATCCGTAACGTCACAAATTAATTGCACATTTCATTGCATCAGAAAAAATGAATAGCAGTGGAATTTTATTTTATCACATGGCCTGTATTTGAGAGAAAAATTCGAACTGTTTGGATTATCTCTAAGCTGTCCTCCCCCAACCTTTTCGTTTCACAAAGGTCCAGACCCTGCTATAAAGAGCAGCTTAACTCCGTGCTGTGCATTCAGAGCTCGTAGCTGTTGTTCTGTCTATAACTTCCAGAACACTTGCCTCTGCTCAAGTCGCATTTCCCTAACGTAAAATTTGAGTAACCCACCCTCTCCCCTCTTTCGCCATTCCTGCTTCCTCCCGCTGCCTCCACCTATTTAATTCTTTCTATTCTCCTCGTCTGGCAACTTCATCAGCCGTACTTGCGCCACTCCCTTCTTTCTCTCCATATTCCCTGCGGTATCATTAATTGAAACGCTCTTTTTCTTTCCTGAAATACGTGGCCACTTTAAAATTATTTGCCTCTGAAGTCGAAACAGGGCGTAACTGCATGAAAAAGAGCAAATTACAGACTCGTTACTTCTAAAGTAGTGCACAAAACTAAGTCAATAGTTGTTATAAACATTTCTTGCAACAGTCACAAGATTAAATCTGGAAACTGAACTGTCTACAAATTAATTAAAATGACACAGTCTAGTACTTTAATTTTTACTCTATTTTTTCACTGTTGGCCCTACATTTCTTGCAGAGCTCTGGTCTCTTTTAATTTTAGTGATAATTTAATAAATGCGGATTCAACATCCATTAAGTTGTTGTTCCGTTTTCTAAGAATAACATTCGTAATATACGTTTTATGACATCTGTCTTTTTAATTTACATCACTTCCATACTTCAGGAGGTAGAATAAAATTTAAATAGTTATTACGGTCATGTAATTGCAGAAGAAAAACAAAGCATTAAATATATAAAACGATTATTCAAGGAGTTCCATTGTGTGTAACAAGGACATGGAGAGTAACAAAATTAAAATTCTTAGAAACTCGAAACTTGAAATGAACTTCTTAAAAAGAATTTGTTGAGTTTCAAAAGTGAAAAAGATTCATGAGGTAGAAGAAGAAATGAAGGGCGAAGGTTACGAGGAATGTCAACTGAAATCGTACGGACGTGTAAAAAGTATAGTAGGTTATAAATGACAAAGGAGAATAATTAAATAGCAATTAATGTGGAAGTCTGAACAATACATCAGTCCTCCCACTGGCTGTATTATACTGTGGCTGATTTATTGGGGAAATTCCAGGTCATACATTCTTACGGACGAAAACCAAGAGAATATAGAAATAATAAACTTCTATATTGAAATTTCTATTAATGATTGAACTCCCTAAAAAAAATTTATAAATACATTTTGACCTGCCCTTCCAATTGCAACAATTTTTCTTTTGTTTAAAATTCTGCGGACATTTAGTTCAGAAGTTCTAAATATCTTTGTTTAAAGAGAAATGCTAAAACTGCAGCGTTAAAATTATTAACGCGTTCGAACTATTTGGATTTCCATCCTCAACATTCTCAACGTTTCTGAATAATAAACACCGCTACATTTCCACTTCTACGTAACAAGTACAAAGAAAATTAAACGCGATCCGTTGTACAATTTAGACAATTCCTTCATTCAAAAGTTTTAAATGATGTCCAACGTAGTTCCATCCTAACTTAACGGTTCTTATCATGAAAGTGCAAGAAGAACTTTTTTTCTGGAATTTTATTCTAAGAACATTTCCAGTTCAGTGCAACTATGCCATGTAACTTTTATAAGAATAATAAATAGCGAATTTTCACTAAAATTAAAGCTTAACCCAGATATAAGGAATTCCGATAATTAAGACATGGTTCCGAAGCGCTCGTTATACTATTTTGAGTCTTAATTTAGCAACGGGTTGCGCCCTCTTGAAAAGTATAACAAAGACGTCCTTTCTTCAAAATCCTTAAAAAAATTTTAGGGAAAATGAAACAATCCTAAAGTCATAAGGAAAACGTTTCTGCAGTAGTTTTACATATCAGTGATCTATTACTGGGAAAAAGTTAAAGACTTTAACTGTAAACAAATAAACCCGAAGGCATAAACAGAGATAAAATATGCTAAAGGAAGGTAGATCTAGTTACAGAATAACGACCAAAAATTCATGAGAAAAATGTCACATTTCTGATTGAAGGAAACATACATTACGAATATCAGACTTATAAAACTTATGAAAAGGGAATTACCAGTCCTAGCACTTTCTGTGTATGCATATTTTGCAGAGCTCAGGATCTACGGAAGAAAATAAGGTTGACTTAAGTGAATCACGCTTACAAGCAGTCGTGTGCTCTAAAAGACGCGAAAGTTATACCGTTAGACAAGAAGGGTCCTACAACAGACGTCTCCAATTATCGCCCTATTTCCCTCTTACCAATATTCTCAAAAATTCTTGAGAAAGCATTACTTATGAGAATTACAGATTTTATTACAAAATTCAAACTTATTTTCACGTCGCAACATGGTTTTATTAGTGGAAAATCTACCAACACGGCTTCATACGACTTCGTTCATAGTATTCATGACGCACTTGATGAAAGACTCAAAGTGACTGGCATTTTTGCTGACCTCTTGAAAGCGTCTGATTTAGTAGATCATAATATTCTGCTCAGAAAATTAGACTTCTACGGAATCCTTTATTGGCATCGTACTTGCAAAACACGTCAAAAAGTTGTGATTGAAAACACGGATAGAAATGAGTATCTGTCAGAATGGGAAACAATTACATGCGGTGTCCCTCAGGGCTTAATTTTGGGACCTTTACTTTTCATCATTTACATTAACGATTTACCTAGATATTTAGATCCCTTAAAATCAGTCCCCTACGCTGACGACACAAATTTGGTAATCACGGACAGCGACTCGAAAACTTTATGCGAGAAAGTTGATAATGCGATGTGCCGTCTCAATCTTTGGTTAACTGCAAACAAATTTTCTCGTAACCCAGAGAAAACCAAAATCGTTAACTTCACAGCAAACACAAACAGTTTATCTCCTAACTTGGAAAACATTTCAGAGCACGCGCCTTTTCTTGGTCTGCTGATTGACAATAATTTGAAATGGAATCACCACATTAAAAATATATCGGGAAAACTCAGAAAAATTTGCTTTACATTTACGCGTGTTAGCTCGGGAAGCCGACATAGCTACATCAAAAATGATGTACCATGAATATTTTCATTGTGGCATGTGTTACGGTATTGCAAACTGGGCTCATTCGCATCACGCGATTCACATTTTTAACTACAAAAGCGGGCCGTACGAATAGTATCTGTATCTGGTGCGGAGTGGAATACCACTTGCAAACCTTTGTTTTGAAAACTTGGAATTTTAACCTTACCTTGTACGTATATTCTAGAAATTTTAAAATTTGTATGGAGCAACATCAATCTATATGATCTAAACGGTTGAAGCCATTCGTACAACACAAGAATTCGCTCTCAGCTCCGTGTTGAAAAGCATCGTCTAAGTCTTTTTGAAACAAGCATTCACTATTCCGGTATAAATATATACAATAGTCTCCCGGAAGAAATGAAAGCTTTAAAGGTTCAAAAATTATTTATAAAGAGTTGTAAATCTCTGTTGATGAATGGAGCGTATTATTCACTCAAAGAGTTCGTAGATAGGAAGGACTAAACCAGTTTGCTGGTGTCCTATCAAATTCTCCTATTATTTTAGAACTATACTCTACTAGAATTTAACTGCTGACTTATTTTTTCTTTCATGTTCGACGGGAACCTACACACGATCTTCTGCTGCATTCTCCGTCGACTGAAAATTGAAGATTGAATTTTATCTTTCCTCTTTTTGTCATTCAATTCTTAGTTGTAAAATTTTGTATATTTCTTGTAATATTATATTTGACGTATCCTATTTCCTCAACCGAGGACTAATGGATTGAATAATAATGCATATGTATTTTTGAGCCATTATTCTACGATAAACAAGGTCTTCGCCTTTATTTTTAGAGAAATTTTGTTCTAACATCTTGCTTCCTAGAACTAGGAGGCTCTGTAATTTACGCGGGCAGCTTCCGAAATCAGAGTTTAGTGTTTAGCCAACCATTGTGTCGGCCAGCAAGTTCCCAGTGAGCCATTGTGCTGGCTGTCGGGTTAGAGGTCTTCGCCATTGTGTCCCTCGTTCTCTTTCCTGCGGGAGGCCACCACAAACCCGATGAACCTGGTTTTGAAGATTCCGATAACCTCGTTCCCTGGAAGGCAATAACAAACGGAGGCGTTCGTTTCCAAGTGAGCTAGCGAGCTAGCGAGCGCAGGTGCCGCGGTGGCCGGGGGTCAGACCGCGGAGCGTCAACCCCTTCCGAGGGGAAAACGCATAAATCTTGCATTAACGAGCACCACGCCATACCAACCTGCTATTGTTTAGGATAAAGAAAAGCGGACGTCGTCGATGATAATTTAGCGTCGCTCATAAATATCGCAGCCTGCGCGACCTCTTCTCTTACCACATTGTTATTTGACCTTGTGATATCAAACACTGATCTTTGGTCTCTTACTTCTGTTCTTATTTGTTACTTACATAATAATTAGATTATGTAAGTCCTATTTCAATTTTGTATTTCTACATTTAATGGACTTGTGATCCATTATTAATTTTCATGACTTCGACACCGTCTTTAAAAAATTGTTAAATAATATTTTTTTTATATAAAACTTGAACTATAATATAACATTTCATGAGTTATATTTAGATTGAAATTGTTTAGTCCAAACGTAACACAATGTTTCATGCTGAAATTTGAGACCAGATACATAAATAACTGAAAATTATATCAATAAATAAAACGACGGCCGTAAAGTCAGCATATAAATTTATCTCTATTTATTCAAAGGCGACGTCACGTCCCTAATTTGAGATTTCCTCAAGCGTACTACAAACAATATTTCAAAATGTCTCAAAATGGAGACGAAACGTCGCTTTTGAATAATTAAATAAAGACAAATTTATGTGCTGACTTTTTGGTCGTCTTTTTATTTATTGTAAATTTTAAAGTCAGAAAACTATGTTGTAATTAAAAATTTATGTACTATATAGAAAGTAGAGGCGTACCACGGCGACGGGGATCTGCCCCAGGAAGCACTATTAAAGGGCTAAAAAATTTACAGTAACATAATAATAACTTGTAATCATAACTTAGAAATTGAACAAATACACAATAAATTTTTTTTGCAAATTTTATAATAAGTAGGAGGCGAAAACCTATGTTACGTCACTGATGATTGGTCTAAAATATTGTTATAAAATATAGAGAAAGGAGACATATATAACCTCTACAGAAGACAGGCAGCAGTAATTAGAATAGAATACATAGAAAATAAATCATAACTCAAGAAAGGAGTAAGACAAAGATGCAGTAGGCCGCCCATGTTATTTAACTTACATACAGAACAGGCGATGAACAAAGTTAAAACGGAATATAGAAAAGAATCATACTGCAAGAAAAAGAAAGAAAAACCCCTACGCTTTGCCGATGATATTGAAGTGTTAGGGAAGTCAGATGAAGACTTGGAAACCATAATAAATGGCATGAACGTGGTCCTGAGGAAGAGTACAACCTGATTATTAATAGAGGGTAAATCAAGGTAATTGAGTGTAATATGTCAAACAATGGAATAAAAAAAGGTGTTTAATTGGGAAGGGATATTTTGACGGAAGTTGAGGAATTCTGTTACTTGTGAAGCGTAATAACTAGGGACGGTAGAAGTATAGTAGACATAAAGGGTAGGATGGCACAGGCAACGAAGGTTTTCGCAAAAAGAGAAATTTACTTACGAATAATATAAATATGAATATTACTAAATCATTACTAAAAATTTTCAGATGGAGTGTGTCGTTATATTGGTGTGAAAAGATAGGAGTTGCTGGAAAGAAAAGAATAGAAGCCTTTGAAATGTCGTGCTATAGCAGAATTATGGAAATCATATAGGTGGAATTTCCAAACAGAATTGGTGAAGAGCGAACAATTTGGAGGACGTTGACCAACAGAAGGGATAGATTAATAGGCCATGTTTTAATACATGAAAGTTTGGTAAAATTAGTGGAAGAGGGAAGTGTGTGAGGTATTAAGAGAAGAGGGAGTTAAAGGATGGAATACGCTGAGCGGATTAGGGATGATGTACTAGTTATGCGGAAGATGGGTTATCATATAGGGTTCCATTAAACCAGTCTGAAAACTGAATACCACAACAAACAACACAATAAGTCTACAATTATTAATAACCAAACAAAGAAAGTTTTAAAAGTACGAAGACTAAGTTACATTCACGATTAACCGCAGATATGTTTTTTTTAATATAAGGTAAACAATATTGAACTATCAGTTATAAGTAAACTAAAATAATTATATTTAATTAAATTTTATTTTCTACGTAATATGATACATTATCAAACTATAAATATTGAAGGAATAACATTTTATTGTGGACTTCATGTGATGTAGTGGTCAGCGTCGCTGCCTCGTACCAGCGTGGCCTAGGTATCGAATTTTTGGTAGTTGTTTGTTAGTTTTCACACAGAAAATAAAATACGAGTTCCCCTATCGTAGCTGCTATTAACAGTAATACATAAATTACGTTATTATGAGTGCTGGTAAATAAATATTGTTGTTCCATGAGGTTACATTATGGTACTGTTACACCAATAGAAATGTTAATAAATACTTCAACTATTATTACATTCTATGACGCTATTCTTATTGTTGCTTACAAAACTATATTTTAATAAAATGTCAGAGCTTGACTTTCTAGTATATTATTTTAACATATAATAGGACATAATAAATACCTTTTAAACAATTAATTATTATTATTATAAATATTGCAGCTTAATGTCGCTTGAAACCTAGGGTGTTAATTTTAAAATAACTTAAATTAAAGAATTTATATTTTATATATTTTAAAAGAAAACGCGAGACTGAATCCGTAATTATGAAATTTTGGATGCTTTTTAGGCAGTAACTTTCAGTTTGACCAAATATTCTGTTACAATAATGTCATATTCCGTAATTAACAATTAATTTAGTTAGAATTATTCATTGTATAGGCAATAATGATATTGGCACACAGTTAAAGTTCTGTATATTGAGAAAAAATTGTTAGAGAATAAAATATACTTTCACTATTCAGAGAATTACATTAATTATTTTCCTAGAATTTAATTTTTTTAAACGCCGTACAAGCATGTTGTGGTGGTATTTAGTCCTAATACTGATCTGATGCAGTTCTACATTCTATTCTATCCTGCGCAAGCCTATTCAATTCTAAATAGCTATCACGTTCCACATCCTCCCTAATCTGCTTAACGTTCTCAATCCTCTTCTATTCTTACCCCACACACTTCCCTCTAATGCTAATTTTATACCAGCTTATTGATGGAAATTGGAATTTGAAAGTGTGTTTTGAAGTTGTTGGAACACGTACAACCTCTGTCTCATCTATACAAGTGTAATATCTTTGGGATTACCTTGTTCATTGAATTTTGCTGTAATGTATGTACCTGCGTGAACGTGTCAGGTACTATGTGCTTCGGTAAAGTTTTATTTTCCAAATACATCTTACTGATTATTTGCAGGCGAACTCTGCACAACAAAATTTCGTTTATCTGTGGACCTTTTCAAACTTAAAAAGTTCATTTTTGAGCGAAATATTTTCTTTTAACTGTGATTTTGTTGGAATTGTCTAAAAATTTTGATTCATGTTATTTGAAAATGTTTAAAATATTAATAAAATCCCGTTACAAAGGAGAATATATTTGTTCGCTGCTATTTCATCATACTTATTTACTTTAAATGTAGGTATTGTAAACATTATTTTATTAGTTCAGTTACTTGTAACTCTTGAGGCGAGGGAGTTGCATAACAGTGGATTACATCCGTCAGTGCATAGGTTAGTTCATTGATGTTCGGGATACTTTCGGCAGACGCAAACACTTCTCTAAGGCAAGGAAATCTTCAACATAATCTTCAGCGTGTTAGTAGTTGATATTTGTTGGGGTAAGGAGTGATGTGCCTTTGTAGAAAAACAGTCTTTTAGTAATTCGTAGCTCACTTGTAGCAATTTCGGTCTGAAATTACAATTTAAAAAAATAAAGTTCAGGTAAATTTTTGTATTTACAGAATGATTAGTATTATTGATTTACTCCTGACTGCTGTAATACTCTTGCAATTTCCAGTTTAATGGAGATATTTATGTCTATTATAAGTGTGGGTGAAAACGCACACCACACACCACATTTGTCCCCCATGCTAAAAGAAAAAAAGAAAATAAATAAAAACTGGCCGACCAGGACGTTGCGTATCAGTCACTTGAGGTTCAGCTGTTTTTGACCATGCTCCACCCAGTTGTAAAAATTAATCGGGTTTAATAAAACCTTCTCCATCACTTGGAAAAGATTTTAACCAGTCTTTCCTGTTCTCAAAATGGCCTTTTCATCTTAAGACATCAATACCCTATATTTCCGAATATAAACGTTATATAGATAAAATTTTAAAAATGCCTCTTGCCTATCTGTGTACTTTCCAGTCAAATTATAGAACGATTAGGTTAGGAGCGATGATTGTGATACTCCTCTCACCGAAAGTAAAATAGTAAAGTAAATATATTTTACTCATGTTTGACGATGTTGGTTGTTTATTCTGACTTTTTAAATCATGAAATAGGAAATTAAGTTTTGTTCTCCCAATAAATTTCATGTCCGTGACATAACAATTTCGTAATCTGTGAAAAAAATTAGAAGTAATGAAATTGGTATCAAACTTGTTACCTTCAGTTTTCAACTGCTAGGATTATAATTGGCTCATGTCTGTGTATGGAAACGAGATT
The DNA here is from genome assembly GCA_034510155.1 of Eucriotettix oculatus. Taxonomy (NCBI): domain Eukaryota; kingdom Metazoa; phylum Arthropoda; class Insecta; order Orthoptera; family Tetrigidae; genus Eucriotettix; species Eucriotettix oculatus. Next base: position 71,167,252 of record CM067377.1, read on the forward strand.
CGTGTATTGTTGGCGCGTCTCTCTATTGAATAAGTCGGAAGTAGCGACAAAGCGTTCGTTATATTGGAGGACACTCGTTCTTTCACCGCGGAAATAATTATCGAACGCGGGGAGATCGCGACGAGGTCCTTATGCAAATGCCCTCATTTTCGGCAGGCAGGCCCCATGTCTTGCACGCGCTCCAATTACCTTTACGAGGGCCCACCACCCACACCAACCCTGAGGAATATCGAAGCTTTTTCTGTCCCTCCGCTTGCCACCCTTGTCTTGCTCTCGTGGAGTTTACCGTGTTTAATTTGAACTTGGAGAGAAAAAGAGTTCAGCTCCGTCGGCAGATTTTTTAAATATCTGCACAGTTCTTCCCAGCAGATATCCATAGTTGCAGGTGCGTTCTGCAAATATGGGAAGGTCTAATTTCTTCTGCAAGACTTTGCAAATTACACGGAGGACTGTTTGCTTTATATATATAGCTGAGGCTACGAGACAGTCCTCTTATATATATATATAGAAAGGGCTGAATTAAGCTTACATCAAACATCAAAATACAGAAATTATTTTAAACAAAACTTATTTTATAATAAATTTTAAGGGCTGGGAGATAAAAATTTTCCAAAAAATATTCCTCTATTTATGCTGCGATCTCTCTCACGAAATCGCCAAATTATGTTTGCCATCACCTTTTGAAAATAAAACTTTAATCTATGAACTTATAGCCTGTATTCTTGAATTCGGATTTTAAATATTGCTTCATGTCTGTTTGGATGATAAGTAATTTGAAAATTTGGTCGTATACTGACAATAGAGTAAAAGTTTTAAAACACGCTTCTACTGTATTATATCGGTACATGAGTAAATGTTTTAATTTACTCAATAAATGTTTCACATTAATCCTTTCAAATTATTTAAAAACATAATATAATTTCATTACTTACCGCATAACTTTTTTAAGTCTCCCCAGCAGCTATGTTCATTAGCGACTACCTTTCCATTTAGTGTATCTTATCTTCCTTGTAAATATTTCTCGATTTGGGAACCCAAAGATCCACACAAACACCTAAGCACTCACCAGGATTCGAACCCCTGACTTCTGTGGTACGAGGCAGTGATGCTAGCCACTAAACCACAAATGCCGGCTGATCATAAAGGTCTCAAGTCTGAAAATATAATTTTACTAAATTAAATTGTTCATCTACTTCACACCATTATTTACTAGTACATCGCATATGCCACTAAAAATAATTTATCCCTACCAAATAAGTATTTGAAATGAAGAGGTAATGTTTTCTTACTGTCTTGCTCTTGTAATAAACAAAAGAAAACTACAATTTTTTTGAAAATCAGTGTATAAGTATTCCATAAAATTAGTAGTATTATTCAGAAATTCTTTCTACAACCTAATATTAAATTGGAACAATTAATGCAAATTATTTTAAATTTTAACAAAAATTATTACTTCAAAAAATATTTTGTATGTTTGAAGGAACATAATTAATATTTAAATTGTGGCAAGATTTTATTTAATATTCAACTAAGTGATGAAACAAATTATAGTCTACAGTATTGAACATTAAATATTAATTCTCATTCTTAAATAACAATTATTGTGTACAGTTTTACACTTGTAATACACGTACATATTTTAGTATAGACATATTTAAATGGCAGATGTCCTTTTAAAATTTCAGATATGCGGTTTGATATACAATTTTCCCTATTGTGCTTAACCATGTTTAGTATTATATGTTTAGCCCCCGGTCTTGTGTCTGATGGGTTTTTAATTGGATGCTAATATCATCACTAAGCTTATTTAGGCAATTTTAATGAATCTCTAGAACCAAAATACTCATAACTTACTTAAAAAGGTATTTTAAATTTGTTTCGATTTTACAATATCAATTAATGGCTTTAATATTTTCCCCGTGCACTTAAGATTAAATTATTACATTTGTCATCCAACACCAAACTTTTCTGACAGACCCCATACCATGTTGCTTTACTACCTTGAAGATGTGAAAGCGAGGTTACTTCATCCAAACACAAAAAGAAAATTTATCTAAACTCACCAAATCGTAAATAGTAATTTACTATTATAAAAAAATGTTTGTTTCGTAATCTCTTCCGTTGCCAAGGAACTGACTTATATAATCCAGGTACAGTGTTAATTTAGAAAATGATCTCTTGGTCAACACATAATTAAACCCGAGAGAGTAACTTTTTAATTATTAACCTTTTCATGCCCTCTACTCTCTCTACTACAAATATTTTGATGATGACAAGAATAAAATATCCAGAACGAAGAGTTATCCGTAACCTCTACAGAACCTCTACAGAAGACAGTCAGCAATAATTAGAATCGAAGGGCAAGAAAATAAAGCAGAAACCAATAAAGGAGGAAGACAAGGATGCTGTGTGTCCTCCATTCTATTTAACTTATATATAGAACAAGCGATTAAGAAAGTTGAAAATCAATATGGAAAGGGAATCAAAATGCAAGAAGAAGAAACAAAACTCCTACGGTTTTCTGATGATATTGTGCTATTAGGTGTCAGAAGAAAAATTAGGAACCATAACAAATGGCATGAACGGGGTCCTGAGGAAGAGTACAACATGATGATTAATAGAGAGAAAACCCATGTGATGGAGTGTAGTATAGAAAAAAGAAGAATAACAAAGGGCGTTATATTGGGAAGGGATATTTTGAAGGAAGTTTAGGAATTCTGTTACTTGGGAAGCGTAATAACTAAGGATGGTAGAAGTATAGTAGACATAATGAGTAGGATAGCACAGACAAGGAAGTATGAATATTATTAAATCATTACTAAAAATTTTCACATGGAGAGAGTCGTAATAAGGACGATAGGAATTGCAGGCAGGAAAAGAATAGAAAATTTCAAAATGTGGTGGTGTAGGACACTTCTAAAAATGAGATGGGTGGACAGAGTAGCTAGCCAGGAAGTTCTGATCAGGATAGGGGAAGAGAGAACAATTTTGAGGACTTTGACCAAGAGGTAGATTATTTAGGCCACGTTTTAAGACATGAGGGTCTTGGAGGGAAGTGTGTGAGGTAGAACAGAAGAGGGAACAAGGATGGAATACGCTAAGCAGATTATGGAGGATGTTGAATGTGGTAAATATGTGAAAATTAAAAGGCTTGCGCAGGATAGGTTAGCATGGAGTGTTGCATCTAACCAATCTTAGGACTGATTACTACAACAAAAACACACTACCAAGTTCATGGAATGTGACTTTCATCATAACCTGCATTATGACTCATAATGAACCTTATTCGAGCCAAGAAACCTACTGTCTAAAATTTCTAAAACATCAGGTACATTTATATCTCCACGTTTGTTAAGTGAGGGAACAATACTCCAGATTCGATCCCAATCTTTTTTTTTAATATTGTTATTATTTCTCAGACTTTCACCCTTTCCTCCCCTACCATTATCCCTAGGGAATGATCTTCATCATAACGGAGACTACGAATTTCCGAGTTAAAAGGTGGCAGTCGTCCTTACTCCAACAGTGTTTCTTGCCATGGCACAAGGAACACGTATACCAAATTTGATCAAAATTACCTCTTTCCTCTGCGACTCCTAGAGGCTGGACTAGAACTTAACGGGTATATTGAATGTTCAGCAATCTCCATGACCCCGGATTCAACTCCGATCTCGGCTGTTTTCACGTTACATTTTTGTATGACTTCTACACCCCAACCACAATGAGAGTATCACTCCCGTGACTAATTACGTTGAAATTTCAGAGATATACGATATCGGAGAACACTACCATTCATATAATTCCCATATAATATTTTTGACGCAAATATCGGCAGTTTATGCATGATTTAAACTGCCACTCTCATTTATCCCCCCCCCCCCCAAGAAACGCTTCGAGAGGCCGATAGAAACCTTCGTGGGCATGAGCACACCAGCTGACCAAAGTTTCCACGCAATCAAATGATTTGTATGGGAATCCATACGGGACACACAAAGTTATGTTCATTTAAATACATAAGCGTTTAACGACTATTACTCAAACATTTCCGGTTCTTTGTTGGCGATTTTAAAACTAGCATGGTTTCTTCTTTCACAGAAAATTGTTACAACACACGTATAAATTCCTCATTTTGATTAAAGAGAGATACTCAACACAAGCGAAATAAAAACACCGATACCTACAATAAAGTATTTAAAAATTATTTCATTTAAACATGAAGTGACGTGACACTTTTTAGAAGTCGTATTTCTACTGGAAGGAATTACTGCTGGATGTAAACTGAGTTCAATATATACTACAAAGTTTCCCAAATACGTGTTGCGTATAATGTTTTATAAACCTGCAACACTCTATTGGCTCCACAGTAAAGTGGTTCGGTTCAAGTGAGGCATTAAAATTGCCTGACTGGGGAAAGACAAGCCACTGGCATTGAATGAAAATGAATTGAACTCTAAATTTTGACATAACCGTAAATTCTTTCTTCTCTCCCCTGTCTCTAAGGGAGTTGCCTCCACCCTCGTTTAAAAACTTGTTAGGGGCAATGACACGCGACAGAAAATGAAAGACGAACTGAGTTCAGAATGACGGAACATTAGTGCGTTCGTCACAGCCCATGAAGCGCGGAGCAGACACACCACAGGTGGCTCCGCCTGCTCGCTCAATTGCTTTGTCCTAATCCATTATTGATTTGATTAGTGGCCACCAGTAAGTGTGGTTCACAAACATTACAATAGACTGTATCAATTAACTGGGTTAAATCAACGAATAACCACTATTATATTTGCCATGTTAACGAGATTCTCAACTTGAATGGCGCTTGGAACATGTTAGACTATCACCAATAGTCTTTGGAAATAAACAGCGTTGGAAATAATAGATAGGATGTTTTTTAAATAATTCAGATCATAATAGTAACTGTAGATAGTCTTCAGAAGAATTACTGCTTTAAACGGAACTCATATTTGGTGGAGTATTAATATATCTTTCATGACATTCTTGCATGCTTTAATTAATAACATACAAATAATAGTTACATATAAAACAGTAATTGATTCAATTTGGACTAGTATATACTTATAAAATTATTGAATACACCAGAAAAACATTTATACTTAACCTGATTCGTAAAGCAATATTACTAATATATTACGCTTGCCACAATTACAATTTTTAAAATATTTTAATCATTTAACTTTTTTAATTAAATATCAAAATGGTTTACTACTGCTTAAACATAATACTAAATTTACGGAGAACAAAACTAACGAAAATAAAAAAGTTGGAAACAAATTTTATATAAACAATTTTATATAACTTATAATATTACATTATTACAGTAAAAAAATTCAAATTTTAAAATATGTTAACATATTTTAACTATATAATCATTTTTCAAATTAATAATTAACGTAAAATTTTAAATCAACGGACGAGCTTTCGGAGTTACTTCATTCGTATCACGTTATATCCTCATTTGACATTATCCAGGTAGTTTGTTTGAAAATAGTAGTTTGAAAACCCGCAAGTTATAGGTAACTGTAATTCGTGCTTGTGATATTTTCCAGGTAATACAGCATGAAGGCAGAGGTGAATTGGACGGAAGGCAGACCTCACAAACACAGGTGCTGGTGGAAATCAACGGAAGCACTTTCCGAATTACTTTATTCGTGTCACCTTTAATCCTCGTAATGCTGTCGCGTAACTTCCTTTTGCAGTTAGTGTCTTAAAACGGTAACTGATTCCCATTTATGTAAATATCGTAATGAATTCAATCATATTGCATTCCCAATTATCTATTCTGCTTGCGTCATATATTTGTAAAGAAACTACTGAGATCAGCTTGGCAAAGAAGCAAATGGGTGTTTAAAATAGTAACATTTGCTCCGTAAAATTCAAATTAATTGAAATAAAATAAATTATCTTATAATAGTTACAAATTGAGTCGCATTAAAATTAATCATACTTGAATAAATGTACCTTAAACATAATTTTACAGTTAAAATGGTCTAATAATTTGTAAAATTGTGATCGATTAGTACCATCAGTTCCTCACACGTCATTAGTCATATAAACCTATCGACTACGCCAAGCCATGTTATCAATACAAGACAATAGTCTGTTTCAAGGGGTTCTAAATAATATACCATCAAATGTTTAAACTAAAACACTGGAGTTTGCGCGTCAATATTGGCAGTTTATGAATCAAGAAGAAAATAATATAATATGAGGAAAAGAAAAGTTGGCTGATCTCCTTCCGTAAAAAGTGAATTTACCTTTCCAAAATATTATGTGATTTTTAAAACTAGTGATAGTATCACCGATAGTTGAAATAATTCCATTACGTTACTAATAGTAAATAGTGGGTAATTACAAATAATTAAACATTTCTGTACTAGTTAAATTCGGCGGGAGGCAACAGGAAACCGCCGCTGTATATAATATCCCTTGAAAGAGGAAAAGATGGTCCGCAGAGAATTTTCCTCACTTGGACTTGCCGTTAGGTACAACTATAATTAATCATTAAAATTCATAAGTGTTGAATATCTTTCAATAGGGAAACGTCAAGACTGCCGCGGCTGTTTCAATGAATATAAGCAAGCATTATCTTTCTCGCAAAAGCAAATTATATAGCAATTCCCTATTATTTCAAGTGTGAAATACGGCAGCTGTAAAAGTATTTGACTTAATAATTTGGTGTCAAGTAATGATCTAATACTCGTTTCGGAATTAACCCCTGTAATGATTTAATTCTCAGCTTTATTTTCTGACTTTTAGCACATTCACCAGAAACAAACGTAATTCTGACCCTACAATCCTTAGAAAATCCGCATTGGAATTTTTCTCAAAGGTTTTCTCGGTGGAATTAAGCCTACGTTATTTATGATTATTACAAAAATTAAGAAGAAAAAAATTAACACAATAATTTTAATAATTTTATCTCCAATCGGAATTTACTTAAGTTAACCAAACACGCCATCATCAATAAACCACCAACTCTCTCGAATACTATCCAAATGTAAAATAAGTTCATAGCATAGTCAAACAGTGATATTGTATTTTCAAAACGTAACGTAACAATCGAAATCCGTGGATCCTTCAATAAGGCAGTGCTTCGAGGAAATTGATTGAGTAAAATATTTTTACATAACTTTACTATATTATTATTAGTATCATCTTATATGTAGGAGTACATGTTTCTGAAATGCAATCAATAATTACATAGAACTACAGAAAGAGTCTAGTTCAGGTTTAGAATTAGTTTGGTTCTTATCCGAGCAGTTTAATGCGTGGAGTGAATCTTGTTGAACAGTGTTGTTCCCGTAAAGTGTACAGATTTCTGTGAAATTGACAGTCTCTCACAATCTATATTAAAGTTTTCTTTCCAGGTGTTAAATTCGTTGCACATTTGCATAAGTAGTATATAATTTGTTATTGTTAATCACAAAAAGTATTAATGAGAGGATGTAATGACTTGGGAAGGTAAATACGCTTAATTTTTTGAAAATTCGTCGACAAAATGTTCTTGAATTGACATATTATTAGAATGATTCTTCTAAATAATAAATACTTTTTCTTTTGCCGTAGAGTTACTCAAAAATATAATTTCGTAAGATAACATAGAATTATTATAGAAACATTATAAACTAACTTTCGTGTTTTCATGCGTATATCATTAGATGAAACTGTGGAAAATTTCTTTCTTAGTTGTTTAATATGCTCTTTCAAATTCAGTTTGTTGTCTACAGACAGTCCTTAAAATTTATTATACTTAATTTCATAAATTTCCTTATAATCTTTTGCTAGATTTATAGATTATAAAGATGCATTAGTTGTTTGGAATTTTATAAAATTGGTTTTACTTACATTAAGTGATGGGTCATTGACAGAAAACCATCTAAGTACTTAATTAAATATATTATTAGCTGCTTCATTTAGTGTGTCCTCGCTACTTATTAAAATGCTTGTATCACCTGCAAAGAGCACAGTTTTTGAAAATGTTTATAAAAATTATAGAAATCCCAACTGCCTTGTATTAAATAATATATTAATTTATTTTACATTTAACCTTCAATGGGGTTTGACCATCCTTCTAAAACACCATGGAGTCATTTATTAAATCACGTCTTTAATTGTTTGTAGTTAATTCCCCGTTGATTTCTTCCTAATTTCGTATTTGACTTATTGAGACTTCGTCACAGAGTCGGGATGTCCTACACGCTAGAAAATAATAATGGCGGAATGATTGACAATTCACTAAAAGTGAAATAGGGTACGATTGTGGTGTGTTCTTTGAAAAATAAATGCATATAAAATTATTTTCCTCTCAATTATAATATTCTTTTTAGTTTCTATTCGTTTAAGTTATTGATGTGATAATTACGTTGCTTAATCGAACTAAATTAAGAAGAAACTGTCCCTATAATTTTAACTCAGTTTTATGGAAATTCGTTATACTTTGTACCTATGTTTTTCCTTATGTAGTAATATGTTGCTAATTATTTATAATTATAAATTACAGCCGTTAGCTGTGGGACTCTTACGAATGCTGTCTTGTTTTTATGTTTGTGTACATTTAAAAAAAACTGCTGTGTTATTTGTACCCAAGTTAAATTGCAAGATTATTGTTTAGTTTTAACGTCTGGTGAATAGTAAATAAAGGTAATGCCAATCGGTAGTCATGTAGGATATGTCAAATGTCATCTTAAGTGAGCTGCGCGTTTAGCAATGTAATGACCCGCACTTAGTAAAATAGACCAGTAGCTGATGTCTGCCGCTAAGTATAATTCACCGATTCATCTACGTAATTTGAATAATTGTCATGAATTTTGCATGATTTCTGAAGTTCGCGACACGTTAGATTGAAATGTAGTACCCGCGTCTCTCAAACAACTATTTTCACTTACGTTTCTATGTAATGACAAACAACCAAATAATTGCCTAATGTAACGTGATACATCATTACAAAAGTTATTAAATTAAGAAGGTGAGATTAATGGATCATGTCTCGGCAAGTTGTTGGTAAGCACTTTTGCTGATTTAATTAATCGGGCTGGAACAAAGGAGTGGGAATATTTCTTCCTCTTTTCGTGCACGCTTCAGGAAATGGTGAAAACATGTAATTTTTCCCTCCGTGAGTGGGCAATTTTTCTGAATGATTTTTTCCCCCAATATGAGAAATGCATCGGCGATTGTGGATGTGGGGCTGTGAGGGGTCTTTCTCTGACTGAGATTACACGGCACCACAGCCCATGTATCACGCGTCTCCTCCAACTGTGAAGAAACTTAATAGAAAGAACACTTCTTTTGCACGCATTGACGCTCCCTTCTTTTGTAAAATTTTAAATAATTTGCCCTACTTACATATAGGATACTTCTCTAATGCAGATGCCGGAATCGATATAATAAATGTTTGTAACAAATATGTTGATCTGTGCATGACCCGCCGCTTTTCTCTGTTCCTTCATAGAAATAATTAATAGTTGAGTGTTCAGTTTTACGAGGCTGTTTAATGCACCACTGCAGTGTACTGTTTTATGAGGCCCGTTAACGTACTTTTAGATTGCCCACAATTTCCTCTGCTTAATTTAACGGCGGCCCCAAATTTGGCCATATTTTGAAAACAGGATAGTAAATAGTTCACCCACGCAGCTGCGTTTTGTGCGTTTATGCGGGTATATGTACAGCATAAGTCAGATAGGAGAGACGCGATCCGTAAAGTGTCAAGGTATCGCGAGAATCGTGGTTGCATTTAGAGGAAATGGGGGTCGCTTAGCAAAACGTCAGCTCATGAAATAGTGTTATGGAATGATGAAAGCTTAATTTTACTTACGTTATTGTACTTATCATCGCTATTTTATGCAGTATAATTCATATGTCTTGGTAATGGACACTTAGAAGGGATAATAATTTATATCCATTGTTAATTTGCTGCAGCGTTTTGAAGAACCATCTAAATGTGTATTCAGCACACATGACTGTTTAGGTAATGCATTTCTAATGCGAATTTAAGTGTCTCTACACCTGCAGAAACCATTTGTTCAGTTTTCAATTTATTAATTGAAGAGCTAAGAGCTGGTAGCGTATGGCTACGTACGATTCAGTAGAAAGAGGGAGGCAGACATTTTAGCTCGTCTACAGAATTTGTAAAGATTGTAGTATTTTGATGGAAAATGTTTAGTCATCAGTAGATGATATTGACGGGTTTTTAATTTCTTAGGTCGATTTAAATTTACGAGATATAAGAATAAAACGAAAATGAAAAGAAATATCGGTTCTATTGAGTTTGTCACCTTACTTTTAAAGGATGCAGATATAGATCGTGTTTCCCTAATGAATTTCTAAAAATTATTAAAGTCATTTACATCGCAACACCATAGTAAATTTTCTAAAAAATATTTCATTAGAAGTATCGATACAAGTTATTTTCTGTTATTTAACTGATACATCTCAATTACTTAATTGTCCTACTTAGACAGATTATAAAAATATAGGGTTGATGAAACAAATAATTTTATTATTTTCTTCTTTTCAGGTAAACCACGTTGCAAGTCTCGTGCTGACTCCGATACGAGGATTTTCTTATTGCTGGGAATGGACCAATGGTTCATATACCTATTTTTTTGCCCCCAGAAGGACCCAAAGGACGGTGCACCATCGGAGTGAGGGTCTGTCACTTTTACAACCCTAACTGCACGTGCTTTTAGTAACCTAACAGTATCACGAGGAATAGGTTTATGGTCCGCATCTGAGCACATAATAGCCTACAGAACGGTCAGTCATGGAATGAAGAGCGTAGTACTGAGGGAAATAGTACCGATAGTCCGAACTGAAGGGAAAGAAACCTTTTACTGATATGTAGGTCTTTAGTTGGGTTTGGTTGTCTTTGAACGACGATCCTCTTCTTCTTCATTGCGTCTGGGTTCGCCGAGCATGTGAAGAAGCATGGCCAGTTATACATTTCAGTTAGACATTAACTGTTGGTCAGGCAGGAGGAGGATGAGGTGGAGGAGAACACAATTCCGTTCAAGGTTGTTGGTAATTAGCTTTTCTCTCGTATCCAGAAATTAACCGCTCTACCAGAATGTGCATTTAACTAAAAGGGACTGTGCAAGTCGTATTTGGCCAACAGTGATGCCGTGCTAAATCCCGCTGTGATGTATCACTCCCGCACGGACCACATAAATTCCGTTACCCCAGAACGTACACCGCATAACATCCCCAGCCTTCATTGGCTGGCGTTTAACCGAGGTTCGCGTTATTGGCTTATTGATTCGCAGGGAGCAGTTTCTCCGTAGATTATCATACCACTCCTATTAAGCGAAGCCCGGGCGTTGTACGGCGATCACTTTCTTTTCCTTTTTCTCGAAGGAAAATAGCCACTTGCAACAACGCTACAATCTAGTTAAAACAGAATTTTAATGCATCGCGAAACAAAATCCAGGAAATAAACATTTCTCAAAGCCTGGACACTTCACCCGTTAAGAAAGGAAAATGGAAAGGCCGTATATATTTACAAAATTGTTGAATTATTCATTTTTTAAGATAGTTGAGGTCTCATTTTATAATTTAACAAATACTTCTTCAGAGAATATGTTCATTGGCGTACATAAGTATCAGAAATTTCAGTCCATAATTATTCCTTCTAACATTAGACTCATTAGCTCTTAAGTCATCACAAAACATTCTTACTCACAGATATCTGGATGGTACATAATTTTTTGACATTGAACTGAGATATTATTGTCAGTTAATTTCTAATATGTATAAAATTCAATAGTAAATATATAAAAATTCAGGGTGAGAGAAAACTATGAAACTATTTTACCTTCCTGACTTCTTCGATAATGATTAAACTGATTAAAAATAAAATACAAAAATAGCCAGGAGTAAAAAATAAAAGAATTCAATTTGAGTTAAAACGTTTCGTCCCCAACTTTCGGAACGCCTTCAGTTCCCAGGGTGGAGACGAAACGTTTGACTTCAAATTAAATCGTTCCATTTTTACATTTCTTTGTATTTCATATTAATTTCATTGTTTAATTTTCTCTGTATATTTGACATAGCTCGTATGTTTTTAGTTCACTTGATGACTTCAATCTCAGACGGAACGATGACGTTTTACTCTTTTTACTTTATTATATGTGTATATGCCTTAAATTTCAATTGACTTATCAATTAAACGTACATGAAAATATCCATGTAACGAATTTATATGTATAACTTTTAATTGTTAATTCAGACTCAGAATTTATTTTGCCTGTATTACAGTCAGGCGAAAACTGGTTGTGATCTTTCAAGTGTAGCCGCTATATAGCCGGACCTACCTGATGCAGATTTTCTAGGGTTTTCCCTGCATCTCTTTAGGCGAAACAACGTGTAGGATCTTTAAACTTTAGCCCTTGGGTCCTAGTCAACCCTTGGCTACCTTGATCTACGTCCCACATCCACCCTTTTCAATTCCCTTCCTATGCTATTAAATGGGAGTTGCCTGTTTCAGAATCACCCCCACCTCCCATAAAGACAAAAAAAAAACAAGTTTATCATTGTTTTGCCTTACGTCTACTCACTACCTTTCTTACCCTACATATATATTTACAAGTCATGAATGCAATTAAGTATAGATACACAAATGAAATGAATTTTTTGGTAATAAATTAAATGATAAGTACTCGTCTTCTTCATTAAAGCAGTGACGGATGACGTGAAATATTTATTAAATGTGAGCAGTATAAAGTAGCAAGTTCCAAATCATAAACAATGTATTGTCAGTCTGTCATAGGTTGAGGCTATTGTTAAGAAATAATTACAGGCTGTCTGCGTCTTGAATTTGTAATATATGACTTCAATTTGAATACACGTCACTATCAGCGTAGTTTAAGTAAGTTTATCGTGCATATCGTAACAAAAATCAATTTCCGGCTGCCGCCAGAGAGCTAATTGTGGAGCTGTCGCAGCGCCTAACGCCCATTCGCTCAAGGACTGTCTTAATAATAACACCCGAAAGACATTCAGCTCTCTCGGACTAGTAAAAGGTTCTGATTTAAAACTACTAATTACTTTGTTATCAAATTTAATCTCCTTCGCAATTTGTCTGGCTAATTGTTTCCGAGAAATGGTATCGTCAGTTTAGAGAACGAAGCGTCATTTTCTTATACAAGAAAATTTATTAAGGCGATTAGTGGTCATTATTAATCAAAACGACTAACGTGGCACCTACCTGAAACAAAGACCTAATTTATTTGAAATATTTAAAAACCTCTAAATCTTAGAATAAAGGTTATACTCTAGACTGACTCAATTCAATTCGATTACCACCATCAACATCAACGACTACAGCAACTTTGTCAATAAGCGTAATTAATCTGTAAGACTTTTGCCTGCTAAAGAGTGCACGTGTCATGAAACACCTCTGAAAGTGTGCAGCGTGCGGTATAGTGCGAATAGTTAGAAATAGGTAAATATTCCCAATTATTAATCAAAATAAATTTGTTCACTTAATTAATTGAAAGTTACGTTATAAACTAAATAAATTGCAGTTTAAAGTGGAGCATAATACTTTTAAAGTGATATATCTAAAAATAAGTGGAAATTATAATGCGATGATTGAATATCCAAACATAAATTGTAATCGTGTAAAATGAGACTCACTTTATACGGAGAATAACAAATACTCAAAATAACAAAAAAAAGTGATATTCTTTACTTTAGGTCAAAGACGAAATATAAAAAAAATATACTCAAAACTTAAATTTTATTCTAGATTTATTATGATTTAAATCTATGAAAAATGCTTCTTCATTTTATAAATTTAAAAAAAAAATAAAAAAAGCATTTTAAATATGCATTGGAATTGCTTACTCTCACTTCAACCCTGCATTTTAATAAATAGCATTAATGAATAGTTCACATATTTATCATTTATCAGTTTCTACTGTAGTTGATTAATACTTCCATTGTATTTATATTTGGGTATATATATTATTCTATAAGTAAATTTATTTGGAGACAGCTAAGAGATAGGAAATCATTACAACGAGTTAGAATTTAAAAATATTTCTTTTATATAATTAGTGACCTGTTGAAAATATAATTAAGATAATGACCAAAACCAGTAAATCTACCTGAACAATAAACTACGTGAGTTAATAGAGCTGTTTTACAATAACCCCACGTAAATAAATGTAAAAATGTTTATACCATTTAAAACCAGACATTTTAGGGAAAGAAAACAGATAAATCATGTTACATTTTGAAATGAGGATTGTGAATAATTAGAGAAATGTAGCTATAAAATGTCAATTATGTAGAATAACACAATAATAGTAAAAGTGTTGGCAATTACTAAGAAATGTCTCAGGATTTAAAGTGCTGGAAAGCAAGTTGATGACTTAGTTTACACTCTGAAAGCTCGAAAAGCCTACTTACGAAGAAAAACTGATGGCAAATCCAAAGTCAAAGTTTTCAATCAAAACTCGGCGGTAGTTAATAAAAAATATTAAGGATTGTTGTTTGGATTCCACAGTTTTTGGACTCGCTAAGTTCATTGACATAATTATTAATAATATCAACCAGGTTTCCGTGTGGTGGAGAAAAGGAAACAAAAGTCAAAAATATATCCCAAGTTACTGAGATTGTCGGTTGAATTCACATAAGGATCCCTCACATTCTGTGTTGAACAATTGAAGTCAAGCAAGTCTCTGAAACATATGAAATGGAGAAAAATTGTCAGCAAACGATCGTATAAATGTCGAATCCATGTGATGAACGAGGCAGTTCCGATTCTTGTCCGGTTTTTTACGGTAAGTTGAGAGGAGGTTAATTTTAATGTATTCAAAATGACTGGAGGTTAAAGAATATTTTTCCCTGAGTAATAAAATTGGAAAACTGTGAGGTATTATGAGTTTAATTATAAAATAGTTATGTAATAACTATAATTATGTAGATCATATGACAGATATAGGTAATTAACACATGTTGTATCTCATCCCTCACCAAATCCTAAGAATTTAAATAATTCTGCGTGCGGAGTCATCGACCTCGCCCTGAGGATAAGTCCTTGATATTGCTTTGCTTCTGGTTCACTAATCTGGTGATCTCATTCGCTGAAATCCTATAACAGTTTTCAATCACATTTGTATCTCATTTTTTGTAGGCCTATGATAGCTATAACTTCGCTGTTTACTTTTATATTATAAACTCGCTAAATACCTGAAAAATAATTACCAGTATTGAATTATTCTCTCATGCTGGTAATCATTTCTCCTTTCCTACTTCATAGCCTTCAGAAAATGTTTGTAAAATTTGTATTTCAAAAACATATCTGAGCAGAATTCCTCTGTCGGTTACTCTACAAGCGTGTCCTCTGTGTCCCCCTTTTCCCAGAACTTCCCCACACGCGAATACAAAGGAGCCATACACCTTTAATACGAGTAATTTAATTTTTCATAAATAATTTGAAATTATTCAATGTTTTAATTTAATACATAACAATATGAAAAAAAGTCCTTCGCTCCAAGGTAACCGCTAATAACTGCAAGAAGAGGAATAGAGAAAGTAACAAATCCAATATACGACCTGCTAAATCACTTCACGACAACATTTATCTTTTATATCTATCGTGTTGTAAGCGCTTATCCGCTCTCTCACATCTTTTGCTTATCGATTTCCAGTCCGTGCGCCACTTTGCAGAATTAATGTATTTATGTATGTATTCCACAATCGTCTTCGTAAAATATAAATAACGTGATCCGAACAGTGTGCTGTTAAACAACTTGCCAGGAATTAGTAATGTAGACGGGCATAAAGCACACAATAAATGATACCTTCGCAGCATTTTATCTTATTGACGTAAAAACTAATAAAGGATTAATTTGCAAAACTTTTTTCTACAGTTTACTCCTATCATCTCGGCTACAGTGCTCCTTAATCGTTGCGAGTTGTTACCAGATACGTACTCTCTTTCAATCATATGTATTCTATATTATCCTAACGGAAATTAGCTTTAACGTACCCTGAAAAATTAGCACGTCTTTAAGATGTCTAACCGTTCCTCATAATTACAAATAGAGATTGAAAAGTCGCATATCGGTAAATAGCAATTTTCTTTAATTATTTCTGTCGACTACCACAAGAAAATACCACTGGTAATACCGACAACAACCTAGGAGAAGACTGATTAATCTGTACTGGTCACGACGTATTACAGAGCTAATAGCTTCGTAAATATTTTATTTTCCTAAGAGGAACCAGTGTTCATTGTCGATCACTATTTTTCCATTTGTTCATGTAAAGACTAATTTCATGTTTAATATTCGGATGTAACAAATTCAAGCTGTACTTCAGTGATCTAGAGGCTGGCGTTGCTGCCTCACAATCCAGACGCCCCGGGTGCGAATCCTTGCGTGGGCTTCGATGTTTGTGCCGTCATGGTTACGGAAACTGTGGCTAAGACTCATGGAGATTCGATACGCTGACCAAATTTCACTTCAAATTAGGAAAGTATCACGTAAGATATCTGCCCACAATCAACCCGGTAGGCGAAGGCCCTTAATGGGCTGCAGAGGTAACGAAGAATAATTTGTAAACAATTGGACGAAAACCAGATTAATCGACCGTTTCCGTGAAAGCGGGCCAGTCGCTGGCAAGAAGAGAGCCGGGAGATGTTCGCGGCTTTCAGATCTCTCTGATGTGACGAATTATACTTCCAGCTCTGAAGATCACGGTGCGGCGTCCCCAATGAATCAGCTGGTCACAGATTCATGTCCCGTCCTTGTCTGACTTAGGCCGCTGATTTCTGGACCGTTCAAGGCTGGCATCATTGAAACGTGTCCATCTCAAATCACCCTCCAGACGTTTCTGATGAGAAACGTGGGACATTTCTCGTACCTCGACTAGGATAGGTTTTGAAAAATTATATATAAAATAAGTCCGTTACATTTCGGGCTTAGGAACGGATAGCGCCGTAACTACAGTCAAAACTGTTTATTTAGCGCCCTATGACCCACAGCTGGCAACAGGTGAACTACAAAATCTAATTCAAACGTGGACACATAAGTGGAAACTGGAGGTAAATGGAGAAAATACCGTGCTAATCAACATTACCCAGCGTATAGACTAGTGTCCAACTGTTTATCTTAACGGAATAATAATACCTATATCATCTAGTAAAAAATACAGAGGGATGAATTAATATAATAGCTTGAAAGATCTTGTAGCAGATGGAGTCAAGGAAAGTTATTTGGCAGGAGGTCCAAAGTACCACCAGAAACTAAACTACTAATCTATACAATAATGCTTTTAACAACATGGGTATATGGTATGGTGTTCTGTGTGTGCCCCAGTCGGTATAAATTACTTATTATCTCTAATGTCTCACTATATGTTTCCTAACGACACATTTCACACAGACTCGACAGGCCATACGTCAAAGGTGTCACAACTAAAAAAAAGAATTAATTATCACATAAAGGTAGAACATCTCTTCTGGAAATACGAAAGTCAGAAAACCTTAAACAAAAAAGACTAAGGAATCTAAGGACGTTTGTCACTGGGGAAGAAAGAAGAACCATTAGTTCTTCGATCAGATTATAACGTTGTATTGTTATTATAAGAAATTAAAAAAACGTGCTAACATTTGACACAATAATATTATTTATGGAATTTAAAACTCAACCTTAAATGCTTTTAAACGCATTGAAGTTCACAGCGCGTCAGTTATAGGGAAGGACTTCGTCTGTCAGACAAGTTGAAGTCCAGGTGCCAGATAGTCAGCAATGCTCATCGTCTTTCGGGGGAGGCAGAAGGCATGTGAGTAATATGTTCGCAAGCACCTGAGAGGTTTCATACGGAGGAGTGAGAAACATGACTCGAAGACTTTATTTGCGGCGGGAAAGCGAATTCGTGACCCGTGCGGTCAGTGGCGCCAATCAAGACAGCGCGAATAACACCCATCTCGTCCCTCTCCTCTACAAATTACAGAGGATCGTCTAACTGTTGCGGTAAACACGGAACGGTCATTACCGAGTGCACACGTAGCCACTCACATACATCAAGCCGCCTGAGTAATTATTAATTACCACGACGTCTACGCGAGGGATAGGAATCTGCCAAATGAGTGACGTCAGCGCGCGCGTGCTGTAAACTTCCCGCCGGCTGTAATTTGCGCTTAATTTCCTATTATAATAATACAAATACAACCTGTTTGGAGGAGTAATTTATTAATAAAGGTGATCATTCGCGACCCTGGGGCCGTAACTTCTGCCCGGAGACCCGCTATCTCCTTCAACCTCTCATGAACGGGACGTTTTCCAGACAAAAATGACCAATAAAACTATCTCCCCGAAGGAACCTGTTGTAAAGACAGCTTTTAAGTATACATGTACACGAATAAAAAAGACCATCGAACTTACATATTGCCTCGTGCTTTATGCGGAGAGGCAGATCTGCCATACGCTTTTACTTCATAAAGGCATCAACTAATTTAATACACAAACACTCGGTTTCCTAAATTATCAAAATGATAACGCTAATTACTCTTTAAGAATTTTCTACTCTTCCTCTACACCTGTTGTACTCACTAACCGCCATTGCTCTCTTTACGGAGAAATTACTGATCAACCCGTCACCATGAACGTGTTAATATTGTTTTTTCATCACTTTAATGTGATTCATATCTAAACGACTGTGTAACCAAACCATACACTTTTTCTCTTTAACTACAGTAAACACCCCATTAGTTAAAACTGATCTAAACACACAAAAAATTGCGAGTCAATATTAGCCTAAGATATGAACTCCGTTAATAGATCATTTCTTTTTTCATTATATGCTAGTCTTGTTTATCTTACACGCAAGCCTGAGATCTGGTATAATTTGTACCGCTGTAACAGTGAACAGAAGAGAAGCTCAAAAAACTCGTTTGAATATCTTCTCTTGATACGGAGTGATAGGTGAGCATTACTACATTAGCTAGCATAATGAAAGGAAGCGTTAAAGTTTTTTTCACCTCATTTCTTTACAAGCGGCAAATGTGGTTCGCGTGAGAAGTGACTTAGTCACAAATTTTAGCACGAAATATCGTGATTATTGAACTTTCACGCTAGTCATTTATCTCCCTGAATTATTGCCTATTTTTGACCACCTGCGAGAAGTTGTGCATTGCCCTTAATAGCAAATCAGTCAAACCTTTCAAACGCTTCAAGAATTTTAAATAATTACAGGAACGTGAGCAATTTATGTACTACGGGACATGACTATTTTAATAAAGGTGAGTCTAATACAATCTTAGCTAAATTCAAACGATTCAACTTAATTCAGTAAAATAAAAATTTGCACTTCAGTACATCATAAATTAGATACGCTCATGGTATGTAATGCAACACAGCATAGCAAAAAACTGAAAACCGATCTCAGTATTGGTAGGGATGGCTGGATACTCCAATCAAGTTTATGCATTTCATTGGTAAATTAGTGAGTATTCTAGAAATGAGAAACAAATTTTTAAGATGTATACAGTATTCAAAATTATTGGAAGCTGATGTCAACCTTTTCTCAGTTCCACTTTATTCAATATATTTTAAATAAATTCCTGCCAATTAACATCATTAACTAAATATTTCGTAATCACCAATGTTTACGATCGAAAACGAAACTAAAGTTTTAACATCTGATGCAATCCTCCATGCTAACCTATCTGCTTAGCATATTCCATTCTTGGCATCCCTCTTCCACACATTTCCATCGAATGCTCATTTTACCCTCATGTCGCATATCGTGATCTATTCATCTACCTCTTTTCTTCGTCAACGTCCACCATATTGTTCCTTCCCCTATGCTGCTTAGAAGTTCCTCGTTAGTGATTCTGTCCAACTATCTGATTTTCTCTTAAAGCAGCACATTTCAAAGACTTCTATTCTTTTCCTTTCTGCAACACGTAACGTCCACGTTTCGCACCCGTATAAAGCCGTATTCCATACGAACATTTTTAGCAAAGATTTCCTAATATTTACACTTATATTACCCGTAAGTAAATTCCTCGTGTCGCGAATACCTTCTTTACATGTGCTATCCTGCTCTTCATGTCTACTATAGTTCTACCGGCCCTAGTTATTATTCTGCCCAAGGAGCAGAATTCCTTGACCTCCTTCAAAATATCCCTTACCAAACTAACACCCTTTGTTTTTCCATCGTGTCCCATTCTACACTCCATTACCTTTATTTTCCTTCTATTAATCCTCATATTGAACTTTTTTTCCAGGACCACGTTCATGCCATTTATTATGGTTTCTAAGTCTTCGGACTCCCCTAATACTGTAATATCATCGGCAAAGCGTAGGTTTTTATTTCTTCTCCTTGCATTATGATTCCTATTCCATATTTTGTTTTAACGTTCTTCATCACCTGTTCTGGATATAATTTAAACTGCCGACAGACTGCATCCTTGTCTTACTCCTTTCTTGATTTCTGCTTTCATATATAGATCTTGAGTTCTAATTACTGCTGTCTGTACTTATTATGGATAAAATTTGTAACACTATCCATAAATAATTAATTCAAACAAATTGGAGAAGCAGTATAAACTAGTTTATAATTTAATATTTCACCAATCTAGTTTGGAATCACGCACAATGTTGGAAATGTCTACGTCAATTTAAATTGCTTAATGTTTTTCGTGGATAAACATGAAACAGTTACGGTACTTTGTCCGAGTATAATTGCGGGATGAAGACACTCAAATGTTTCTTCCATCACAGGGTCAGCTTGAAGCGCACATTGCTTCCTGTATGATTATAAACTCAGGATTAATCCTTTGACAGGCGGACGAGTTAATTACATTTTGGTCGTATGTGCCGTTCGTCGTCTATACTTTGTTGCATAACTGCTAGTTGCTAAAGTGCTAAAGTAACTAATATTCATATCATCCATGATGCCTGGTCCGACGGTCATCGTGAACTTCATTTAAGCCATTATATAGACAAATATGTTTTGAAAATAGACTCCAAGACATCTATCTCGTAGTAGAGAAAACAATGGCTTGATTACATAAAGTGCAAAAACAAACAACACAAATTCCTAAGAGCTGTAAGATCGACAAGTCGTATAAACTAGATAACAGAATCCAAAACCTAATAAATAAAACCAAGTTATTCAAAATTGTAGAACTATGTGAACACCACAACGCACAAACCAATTATACACTCTAAAACTAGCTAAAGGCAAATATACATAAAAGCCAAGACATTAGACTAACAGTAAGTTATCATAGGAAACGTATGTTAATTAAATTAAGAAGGATTTACCTCATTTCAATTTAAGAGATTTTGTGAAACCGAATTTTCTGAGCCCCTGAACTCGAGTGGCCTAGTTAAATCCCCATTCAATCGGTGGCCTGTGAGAAATTAAAACGCAGCCACTGACAAAGACATAAGCGTTATAAATTCTTCAATGGAATATTCTCTGATGCCAAATATTAGAACGCACGGGTTTATTTCACAAGAAGTGGAAATATTTTGAACGTAATACCTAGTCATTGGTAAAATTCGTGGATAATTTGAATCTTGAGGGGACATCAGAGGTGTCGAGAGCGCAGAGATGAGGAGAGGGCAGTTATCGGCAGTTAGAGAAGGAAAGTTGTAGCGGAGACTCCAAGCAGGCTGTTATAGACGAGAAGTGAGACGGCGAGTTATCACCATGTTCCAGAAGCTTAACGTCGTCAATTCTGCGTCGGCTGGTGGTAATGAATTGTCAAAGAAAATAGCCTCGAAGCCGTCAGTTATAGTGCCACAGTAGTCTTCGTCAACAATTCTTGTTTGAAAATATTAAGAACACAGTATTTCAGTCCACCGTTCCCTTATAAAAAGAATCAATTTGCTCTTCCGTATTATAAATTGTTATTCATTATATACATTATTTTGCTACTACAAGAAAGATAAGATTTTATTTTATTGTAGTTAATTTCTTATAAAATTTTATTATTAATTTTAACCTGCGCTATTTCACTATGGTAAATTCAAAATCCCTCATTTAAAAAAATGCATCTATTGTTGACTTTCGTAGCTTATCTAGTCCTGTGTTTTTTGATTTATATAAATATTTTGGATATTATTTAGGAATAGTCTATCCACACAACTTTGCTTCAATCCTTACTTCTTTCGTCGGTTGAAAAAAAAATCGAAAGAACTGTAACGACAGAACGCAGAAAAAATTTTATGAAGTTAAAAGAAAAATATATTAATCTGTAAGTAAATAAGTTAGGAAAGTTTTTTATTGTTGAGTAGTATCATACCTTTGCTTTTGAGTTCGTGACCTGGTTTCTGCGGTGTGTTGTTCTTACAGCTCCTACATGTTTTAATCACCTGACCAAACCAATACGTATTGTGTAAATAGTGTGGTATTTATTTTTAAAATAATGATAGTGTTAAAACTTGGAAAATGAAATCATCGACAAATATATTAAATAAAACGACATAAAAAGTTAATAATAACTACTAAATACAGGAATAATTGCTTATACTGTAAATGGATAATTCGATTCGTTCATTGCACTCCAAATGGTGATTCTCGACCATTCTTATTTCGATACTTGAACATAAATTTATTTAAAAAAACTTACAGTATTTAATTTTTAAAGACGATGGTAGAAACAATTAATTGATCTAACTACGAATGCTGATATTCAGATAGGTGGATATAATCACAAACGAGGAAGTTCTAAACAGAATAGGGGAAAAGCGAACAATACGGAGGACGTTGACTAAGAGTAGGGATAGGTTAATAGGCCACGTTTTAAGACACAAGGGTCTTGTAAAATTAGCAATAGAGGTAAGTGTGTGAGGTAAGAACAGAAGAGGGAGGACAAGGATGAAATTCGCTAAGCAGTTAGGGAGTATGTTTGGTGTGCTAGTTATAAGGAAATGAAAAGGCTTGCGCAAAATAGGTTAGCATGGAGGGTTGCATAAAACCAATCTTAGGACTGAATACCAACACAACAACGGTATGGGAAACTTTGGAAGTCGTCATGGAATTTAGAAACTCTACAATATAGTGTAGTTAATAACGTTCTTAAACCAATTATGAAAAAAAATTGGTTCTATATGTGTAATTAAAAATCACGGCACACAATAGTATTATTTCATTAATGATCGAAGCGTTTACCACTAAGCAATGACGATTCAGTGGCAAGTTCAGAGATTGTATTCATGTTGGCAAAATAATAGCATAATAAATTATTAATTACTGAATAAATTATTAAACCGATTCCTCCGAAATAGTAGTAGGCATATTTATCTTACAAGACAGACAACAATTGTTATGGGGAGGTTTGTTAAAGGCCAAGTATTTACCTATTAAACGCAGTGAAGTACTCGTAAGTATTTCAATGCGTGTTGGGTTAGTCTTCTGTAGCAGCTGTGAATGAAAGTAGATAGACTATGTCGCCGATGGGCGATGGCGAAAGGAATGGGCGCGCAATTTGGGACACGCCATCCGAGGTAGTAAATATCAATGGCAGCGCGGCCAAGAGGGTCGTAAACCACGCTGACTTGTGGACTGCCATGGCGGCGACGGCAAAGAGCTTATATCAGCTGCAAAACACTTGCCCAAAAATATCTCAACTTCAAGGCGACACGCATGCGCAAACAAGTACTTCCAATAAAGAAAAAAAGAATTCAACTAATACGCCATAATAAACCGCGCTGAAACATAAAGAACTGTGACGTTAGCTACGAAGAACAGTAAATGTGCCACGTGTCACAATAAATTTGGTCATTAAAATGGAATTAACGTTAGAAATTTTGTGAATAAACATCATAAATATATTTAAAGAGCCATCAATTCCACTTTCTCGAATAGGCTATGTATGACTCGTAAAAATATACGTGAAAAGCGGAAGGGCCGATGACGTGATTAGCCCTGTATATCTTTATTTTTTAATTTCATTGCTACTATATTTTCACCTGAAATGCAAAATTCAGCTGTAATATTTCATGAACCAAAATTAATACATTAAACATTCATAAAACATAATACTGAAAACTATATTGTAGTATTGTTTACTGACACCATTAAATAAATGTACTGTTTAGTGTCACCGTGTTATGAATAGAGTTGAAATAATATAATTTATCATCCATTAACTCTTATTCCGGATACTGATGATTCTATTTATCTTATTATGTTGTTGTAACTAATGACTGAATGATTTTCCTGTGAAAAGAATTATTTTTTTTCGGGGGGTTTCGTTCTCAGTAATTTCGAGTAACAACGTCATTTAGTTTTCAACGTTGAAATTATTTCATGGCTCCGTTCATTAATATAAATTTTGTAATACTATTTACCAATATTAATTTTAAACCGTTTTCACTTTTAGCTCTGTCCTAGCAATAATGATCCATAAATATCAATTCCTGGAGTGCAGAATATATTATACTTTATTTTATTGTTCAAAGAATAAAAACACAGCTTAGCATTTTACGTTGGTCTGTTAATATTACATATTAAATTTTACTTACAAAGCGTTTGCCTCTTCTTTCAATGTGTAGATTGATATTTAAAACATAAAAAATGTTCATTATGACGAAGTTTTATGTACCGGAAGTTCTGCAGAAAACTGAATAGTGACAGCGGATTGTACTCACGGTAACAACAGTTTTCAACTTCTCTATTGATGATTCCCCAAGTTTTTTATATTGGTATAATATGGATTCTAGAAGCTTTTTGACTATCTTAGAAATTATTTTCTCTTCTTTCAACTTACTAGAGAATTAAATAAATCACCTTTTAGACGTATTACATAATAATTATGAAGGACAGGGTGAAACGACTCGGTAAAATTATTAATCATAATTATTTTCCGTACGTGAAAAAGTTATGAACGATTTTTTTCCTGTTTAAAACGTGGTGTGAAAATATAAGATTTAAAAAATTTGACGTTCTCGATGCCGGTTTAAACACACGTTGAGTGTCGTATTGGATAATATACCGGAAAAAATACTAACATTTACCCGGGTCATGCACACAGTAATTGAATAAAATAAATATTACCATATTTTTATAAAATATAAAATTGCGCTACGAATCGTTAGTATTGGAACATTTACCCGGGTCACGCACACAGTATTTAAATAAAATAAAATTACCATATTTTTATGAAATATTAAATTGCGCTACGATTCGTAAGTATTGGAACCCCTTCAGAAACACAAATACAAAAACGAGTGACAGCCTCAGTTATAAAAGTCACAATAATTTATTTGTTGTAATGTCAATAAAAAATTAAAATGGCGTGGAGAAATTTATAAAAGTATGTGCATTAAAAGTGCTACTTTTTATTTTTTTAAATATATATATGATAATTGGCTGGCCTATTAAATTATGATTAGATTGAAGTGAAATAAATACGTATTTCAGTTTTCAATATACATCTGCCTTCTTCCCTTTATATTTTCTTCTCATCCATGCCTCATCAGTTCTCAATTTAGAGCTGGGAGACGCAGAATAAATTTGTCAACTCCGTGGTAAGACAATAAATTGTTGGATTTTGTTTCGTATATTATTAATGGTGACTGCGTACATGAACCCAATAGTGGGAAATGCCGTTGGCAATCCAGGCCACGTTTTGAGACGCCGCATACTAAGATGAGCCAATGACTTGCTCTCGACGGTGGAGAGGCTAATTACCATGGCAATGTCCCGTGGAGAGAGAGCCACTTGGCTCTCCACAGCAACTTCCCTCGAAAGAGCCAACGGCCTACGTCATTCTCTGCCAAAATCAATTCCAGCGCCACTAGCTTAGCAATAATAATTCAAAAAAACGCTCTTAAAAATCATTCCGTTTCCCCTGACTGAAAAATTATTGTCTTTTATTCCACAGAAGCAAGAAGAATTCAATCCTTCACAGATTTGAAAAATAAATGCGTCAATGTAACTAGATTAGTATTCCTTTTATTTAAAGTTTACTATGGCTACTTTCATATTATTATTTTTTATTTTAAAAAATAGGGAAAGTCGGGACGGAACGGAATAGCGGAGAAGATCAAGATACCCTGTTTTGTTTTACTGGTCAAGTGGTCAAGGAAGAAGTCCTGTCTGCCAAATTGCCCAAGTTATGACTATCTTGTTAATAAGCTCTCTTTTGGCATCTTACATCTGTGACTATATTTTTGCAGTTTTGCGACAGGAGGTTATATAAAAAACTGATCGCCCTTAACTTTTAATGACATATACTCGCAAACTATTTGTCTTTAACTACATATTATGTTAAATTTGCTTGTAATAAGACTCGGTGAAAAAGCTTAATGCGTGACTGGTGTACGTATACTACTGTACAAGGCAAAATGCTGTGTGTTCCTCAAAAAAAAATGAAAACACTAGCAGACACAACTTATAGGAATGAGTTACAGGATGCTGTATCAAAGAAAAATTAAGAAAGATAAGGAACGGAAAAAATTGCAAAAATTTTGCATATACCGTGTTGTTACAAGAAAACCTCTTTACGAAAGGAAATACTGATGAGGCGATTAGCCGTACGCTAAATACGTATAAGAATGGAAACACCACAAAATGTACTAAGAGTTTTCTTAAGTCAATTTTAATTTTATTGCAGTAATTGTATATACAAAACATCGTATAGCGTTCTTCCTCAGGGGGTGCGGGTGGGGGGACAGAACGGGAAATTTGTAAGTTCCTTTTAAAAAACTCATCAAAAATATTAATTCATTGTTTCATGACATATTGATCTTACATTAAGTAAGTAATAGAATAAACTAATTTTTTATTCCTTTATGAAGTCATTTCTCTTTTTCCATAATTTTAAAAAAATTGTTTAAGAATAAGTGTCTCGTTCCGCCCCGCCTTCCCCTTTGTAGTTATCGTTTCCTTTAAAATTAAATTTAATAAATAAAGCTTACGACTTAAAATCACAATATTAAACCACCCTTAGTGGATAGTTACTGGCCAGGCTAGTAACGTGACAACTTCTTGACAACCGCTCTCTCATCCTTAGGGAATAAAACAATCATAAACCTGACAGAGGGTTGTAAGTCAACACAAAGGTTTCATTTAACTAGTGCTTAACTGGATACCACCTCTATCGGTTGTTTGTATGTAACAATTGGCACATGTATAGGTGGAAATACAAATAGCAGAATATTTGCCGTTCATTAGTAAAAATATCCTGTCATTTTAAATATCCTTGGATTATTCGATATTATAATCTCCCGGAGAAAGTTCTGAAACCTGTTATGGAAACCATGCTTCTGAGTGATTGATGCAGACTTTAACTTAGTTGTATGCTGAGATTATATTGAAACTTGAGTCCTGCGTTGACAGATATTCGTTATATTAATATTCCAGCCTTAGAGCCTTAGAAGCCTAACGAATCTGGGGCCTTGTAAATACTAAGACTTATGGCGTAATTAAAATTTTTGGCGAGTCTTTCGGACTGAATATTGCAATAAACGGCATCTGAACGTTGATTTATATAACTGAGCTGTATTATAATGGAGGAAGCTGATCCAGTATTTATATTGATAATGAATCTAAGATATTTGATAAATTATTTTAGAAACGATTGAATAAGAAAATGTTAGTATTTAGAGTTTAAGGAACCTGAATCTTTGTAAATTTCCTATGGTTATGATTTAAATATATTTTTCAGTTACTTATTATTTTATTTTATTCTTATAATTATTTGTTTCCTGTTGTAATATTAGACGTAACCTTTTTTCTCAACCGAGGACTAATTGAAACAACACTATATCGAAACCAAATCTAAAAGTTGTTAATTGAGACATTCAAAAAGTGTTTTGAAAAAGCAAGCAGAGTGATTCGTCAAGTAACATGTTATGCTTTATTTTACTTTACTTATTAAATGTAATTTTGATAATGATATTAATTGTACATTATTATTTAGAAGATAATAATGAAAAAATGTGGACCGGACCCGAGAATCGTACCTGGGACCTCCGCGTATTATTATTTTTGCAAGCATAACCTGGATTTAATAAATCCCCGGTTGTTATGCGCAAAATCGGACCACTTTATCAAACACGTTATACGCGAGATCGATTGCATTTGGTTGGTATCATAACTTAATATGACATTAAAACTATCATTATTGAAATATTCGTAAATTTTAAATTATATAATGTGTATATAATTTAAATTAATCCAAAATAACTTTGTGAAACTGAGAAACAAGAAGTAAAATTGATAGTGAAACGGTAATTTCAAATTTGGAACAGTATATTGTATTCAATATACCTTGCAAATCTCATCTATTGTGAAAGAAACTATGCCGAGCGGTTTATAAACCAAATTTGTTAAACTAATTGTACTGAGCTAGACAGAAAATTATTTTTCGTAACTATAAATAATTTTATATTTCAAAAATACTCTAGTAACACTATCGTATTAATTACTGTGTGCATAATTGCTCTGTAGCAAAGAACGTTACAGAATCGTTGCAATTATTTACATATAGAGCGAAAACATTTATTTATGCATTTGTGTGTTGTTATGAATTTAAATAACCTGTTACACATATTCCAAGCTAACAAACAGTGGAACACAAACAAAGATAATCAGTCGCTTGGGGTTTTTTCCTAATTCGCAAACAAAAAAGAGATAGCGAACGCAAGTAATGAGTTCCTCTTAGTAGTGAACATAATTCTTTCACGTTTGACTAACAACTCATTAAATAGCAGGTCGGCAGCTTCCACCATTTTTCGTCTTCTAATGAAATAATGTGTTAGCGACTGTCACTCTGGAACAGAAACAAGTATTCCTTTAAGAGAATTTAATGTAGGGCTTATGAAAGATAGAAAAATCAAATCAACTCTATTGAAAATTATTATTGTACAGTGAAAACTTAAGTAATTTTCTTTTCGTGGGCATTTAGTATATGAACAGTATTGTGAATCATTGTAAAACCAATCTTCATGTAAATAGAGAATTTTTTGAAACGGGCTTCCTACTGCTATAAGGATTGTCGATATTTTTGTATGATGGTATAGAAACTAGCGTTGCTGCTACACAACACAGAAGTGCCGGATCCCAGCCACGGATGTTTGTGTCGTCATGGTCACGATGACTGGAACTAAGACAGTTGGAGAATCGATACACTGACCACGTATCACAACAAATTCGGAATGTGTAATGTGAGATGACAGTCCACAGTTGACCTGGTAGGCCAAGACCGTTGATGGACTGCAGAGCCAAGGAAGAGAAGAAGTATAGAAATTATGATGAAACATAATGACTTTGAATGAATTTTTGTTTTTACAATTTCAGCATTAATTAAGATTACTTATATGCATGCTAATTGAAATTCATATTTACAACGATCTTCAGTGCCCTAGTAGATAATATTTTGGTGGTGTTGACGTAGTGTAACGCTTTTTTGTGACCTAATGGATTTTTATGATGGATGCCATGAAAATTCCGAATTAATGACAATATTTTACAGAACTTTGCGTAATACTTAGTACAGAATTCGTGGCTTGTTCAGTATATTATTACAAACTTCGTCTTTGCTTATAAGTCTTACTCATTTTTCACATATTTTCTTACCTGCTTCATATTCTGCATCGAATGACAGCATATGGAGTTCACCTCTGAGAAAAAATATTTTTTTTATCAATAACATCTTCCTCATGATATTAACCTGTTATCATACATTTAATTAGGATGGAAATAACAAAATCAGAGGACTCGGTTATCAGGTTAATACGTAACCAGTATCATTTTATCCTGTATTGTTATGAATATGGAAGTTGTTTGCCGAAAACTTCATGCAGAGTAAAATGTTGTTCGCCAAGCAGTAGTTTTTTGAACACCGAGGACTGTGTCTGGGTTTTTTAAAATTAAACAAATATTTATTTTCCATAAATATATTACGAAGCGTGTAAATATTATGTAGTACTCTCATTACCTTTCTGTGGGAGTTGTGTGTCCCACACATAAGTTTTTATGTATCACTAACTGTATGCCATGGCGATGACCGGGAATTCATTTCTATTAGCCAGCTACAATATTTAAATTGACAGTAATCTTATTGTCAACACATGATTAAACTGAAAGGGAGAGCGACACATTTTTGAAAATAAACTTCACTGAATTTCATCATACTCACCGCGTTGACTCAGAATCTTAATCGAGTCAAGAAATATACTGTTACCTTAAATAGGAACGCACATAGAGGAAAATATACAGAAACAGTCAATTATATTTATAATATGCGGTTACTTGTATCAATTTTTCCGTCTGGTAAGCGTAAAGTAATGTGTGTAGATTCATGAATACATCTACTGAAAACAAAATTTATTGCGTGGTGCTTTAGTTAAAATATAACGTGCCTCAATCATTCGCACTGCGACTTATAAAACATTTAGCATATTTATTAGCTAATTAAATACTGTCATTATTAAAGTAAAATTTGGTTCACTTAAACATTATTTCATACTTAACAGCAATTAAATCATCACGTTTGACAGGTTTCGCGAGGTAATAATCTATTCCATCACTTCACCACACTAATATATATTCAATAGAGAAAGTTAAGTTTCATTTAAAATTTCCTTTCTTCTAGAGGAGTTTCACCAAACCGTCTTGTTCGAATCATTTGCAAATCACTTAAAAAATTAGAATCGTAATCACATGAAGTGGCAAAGATTACAATATAAAAACAGCTTGTCTCCTAACTACCTAATAAATTTCTATAACAGTGTTGTTAAGGCCATTTTCAGTTAGTGAAATTACTATACAAACCGTTTCTTCCGAAATATTTGGACTTCAACGTTTAATTTATATGAATTTGTATCCATTCCAAATTTAACTTCAGAAGAAATTTGTCTAGAAGAAGTCCCATAATTGCGCTTGAAACCTACCTACTGAAGAAGTTCTGACTTATTGATAGTTTTATTCAATAGCTGTTAGATCAACAGTTTATATATCTTTGACTCACTATTCATGTCCTCATGCTAAACAAATATATAGTTATCACTGTAAAAAAAATTTATTCAGTTGAACTAAAATCGTTGCAATAATTAATCAATGCCAGGTAATAATGAGTTTTAATTTTATAACCTATATAAATAAAAGGCAATTTATGCTGTGCGCTTTAGGATTTATATTCAGGGAGTCTTTTGAGCACACTGCAACTTATGAAGTTTGCTCTTATTTTATCTTATACCAAAAATCACGTTTCCGTCAAAAATAGTTGCACGTCTATCATCTGCTCTGCAATTTCACGTTTGTCCATATACATTCCTATACCATTCACCCGACTGTATTTTAGTGATCAGCCGAGAGGTTTCTGTCAATCGTTCGAAGATGTAGGTTCCTTCCTTCCCCTCTATCAGGCCAAGAAAGGTCGTACTCTAAATATAAAGATCTTACAACATAATAGATTATGACCTCGCGTAACCCGTCAAACGAGGTGATTTAATTACAGTTACGTGTAAAATAATGTTAAATTTAACTACAATTTAATTTAAATAATTGTACTTTTTAATTGTGCTACCGGAGAAACTCCCTAAATGTAGAACGAATTTTTTAGGGTGACAGGATACATGACGGTAACCACAATAGTATCACAGGAAATACATTTGTGGAAATAAGAGGAAAGTGTTAAGTAGGTCACTCAGGTTGAAGCTTAAGGTATTGCAAGGCAAACCATAGAAAACTGTTTTTTAGAAAGACAAGCTGATGAGGATTATCAGAATCGTACATGCATATAAATTATACATTTTTCTAGTACATGTAAGAAACAAATTGTATATATATATATATATAGGAATGCTTTTATGGTATGATCACTGAAAAACAATGTTAGGCCGTTAATTATCAGACTTATCATTTATAGCCATATTTAGGTTGTTATTCAGGCTATTTAGTTATTTTTCGTATCCTTAGAATTTTCGGAGTTGTAAATAAACGCGCTCAAAAATTAAGGTTTTTGAAGATTCAATATGAAATGAGAAAGAGTTGTTAATTTTTGTCTATCTGTGATTATGATTACTCCAGTCTGCGGCTGTTTAAAGTGTACTATCTGTCAAAATTCGTAAAAGAAAAACTTCATGACGCGGACGGCCGTCGTAAGTAGAATTGACAGCTACGGCACGTATTAATGGAATAATAGAGAGGAAATCTTGTTTATTTTCCGAAACAGTAGGCACAAACGGGTTTCACTTGTTTGCCAACAAGTTGAACGAGGAAAGACTGTTGGTAGGAAAAAGAGCATCTACCGATATATGAATAAATTAATAAAGCAGTATTCTTGGTTTAAATTGAGTACACATTTTCTACAGAGCTTTTGCAGGTCAAAAACCTTGGCAGGGAATCCGAGATAGAATGAAAGAATCGACTCGGAACGGGAGGGGAGGAGTGATCACCTGTTTAAATTACAAGTAAGGAAAATACTCATTCCTAAATAGGACAATTAATGACTGGAACAATCTGCCTGCAGGAGTGTTTGGGGAACTTCCTCTAACAGAAAGAAAATTTCGACTCAATCTAAGTTTAGTGTAGTGTAGTGCAGTTAGTGAAGTGATCAGTGCTGCGAAATCTCTAAAAATATACTACAGTGAAATATATTTCCAGTTTTTTTTCAGGCAAAAACAATACAATATTTTTTTAAAAAAAATTATTCCTAATAATATGATTCCACACTTATTTATTTATATTGAATATAATTATACTTTCAACTATAGGTTAAATATGGTCCTTACGACCAGTTTATTAATTATTGTTTAAATTCTATGTATCTGCCACCGGGCATCTGTCCATTTGTAGATTTAATAAATACAATACAATACATGCCGTAGACGAGAGACATCCCAGTATCGACGGATTGAGCAAGGGATCTCTGGGTTTTCTCCCGAGAAAGCTACCCTTGGCATTTGAGCTACTGGCACGACTCCGTGAAGTGCCGACCTTCTGTGTCGTCACCTCCAGGCGGCGAGGATTCATTGTTTCGTGGACGTCGTTCAAACATAAATCCATTAAATAATTTTATGTCTCTTTATTTTAATAACTATTCTATACAACAGTCAAGAAACACTCCGTTTGAAAAGGTAATGAAATGTAATGTTATAAATTGTTGGAATAGGGTGGTTATTTATCGCTTACTATTTCTAAACAATGTAAATTCCGTACTTCGTTCTCAATGTATCTTATTTTATGCTTGCATTGTGAACGTCGAACGTTCGTGCGACACGTGTCACGCTAACGGAAAACTTGTCTCAAATCAGCTGCGCTATCCCATGGATTAATGATATGCCTGTTCCTGTGTCTCAATCACTACACATCAGAACCGTTTCGAGGGAGGGAAGGCTATCATTACTATACACTCAACACAAATATCAATATAAGCTGGATATTATATTCATTCAGCTTACATTTTCTACTAAATATAATTTTTACAATTTCAACCCTAATTTAGTTGTAGTTTGCTTTTGTGTAAAAATAGTAATTATTTAAATGTAGTATTTAAGTTCTTATAATTTATATATGCATAAGAAAGGATCACAACTAAAATGTGCAAATTGTCGTGGAATATCCCTTCTTAATGTCACATAAAAAATCCTGTCCGAATATATTGTTTGCTTGAGTAGAGAAATATATAAACCTGGGAATTGAAACATATCAGTGTGGTTTTCGCAAAGGAAATGGGACTATCGACCAAATATTTACTTAAGTCAAGTTCTGGAAAAGTCCCAAAAATACAGAATTGACCTTTACTTGCTATTCCTAGAGTATGACGACACAATCGTGAGAAACGAATTCTATAAAGGGCTTCGAGAACTTTGTATCCCAAAAATTCTAATCAACTTATTGAAAATAACCCATTTGAAACCAACAAAGAAAGGCCTGAGCCAAGACGACTCGTTGACCTGTCTATTATTTATTGTAGCAATAGAAATGATTGTTAGGAAGCACGGTTATGAATAAATCTGTCCATCTGATGGCCTATGCCGACGATATAGTAATAGTCAGTAGAACCTATGGAAGAATGGAGGAAGCATTCTTGAGTCTTGAGAAAACGTCGGCTACATTTGGGCTAAAAATAAACCAAAAGAAGATCAAATTAATGATAGTCTCCAACTCAAAAGCATGAAGAGAAATATTTGGGTGAAATATCCAAATGGAACATTTAAACTAGAAATTGCCGACGAATTTGTGTATCTTGGATGCATGATAACAAACAATAACGCATTAGATGAGGAAATTAGTGGAAGACTTGTTTTAGCGAATAAAGCATACTATGGATTACAAGGAATTTTTCAACTGTAGAATTTTCACGTGAAAAACAAAAGTGTAATTTACAAAACAATAATAATACTAGTTTCATTATATGCATGCGATACATGGACATTGAAAGAAAGAGAACGAACAGATTAAATTCATTTGAGCGGAAATTTTTAAGAAGGATATTTGTATCAATTAATTATAATGGAGTGTAGAGGAGTAGGCTCAATTTTGAGACCTATGATCTGTACACATTGACTTGGGCAAAAAATAAAAATCAATAAGTTGAGATAGGCACGTCACGTGGCTCGCATGGACCCAAATCACCTAGTAAAACATGTCTTCACAGGAAATCCAGTACAAAGAAAGTAGGACGACAAAGGACCAAATGGTAGGATTGTGTTGAAAGAAATGTGAAAAGTATCGGCGTCAGGTATTGGAAAATAAAGCAAACGATAGGAACCAATGACCTGACTTTCTTAAGGTTGTAGAGCTAAATATGATGATGAAGGTGATAAATTCTATACAATTTATTTTTATTGCTTTATGCAATTGAAACAATTCAGAGAGTATTTGTTACTATACAATAACTATATATATATATATATATTCCAGTTCATTTAAGTAACCAAATTTTAGTATTTCTCACTTACTGAGTCATACTATTTAATGTTATGCAATTGTCATTTGTACTCTTTAAAGAACTACAAAATATGTTCAAATTTCGCGTATTTCTCAAGGAAAATACTGTAAGGGATAACCGTAGTTCGTGTAATAATGATTATTGATCTAGTCGTTCGGCTATAGCGGTTTTTCCTGGCAGAGAAATTACAAGGACGCGGCGTAAATAAGATAATACGTTCATTCAGTGCTCTGCGGTAATTGGCACACGCATGAAAAGTTAAGCAAAATATCTCTTATATTACGTCTAATTGTTCATCCTGCTTAATCGAAGATCATAATGCAGTATGTAAGAAGATAAGTTTTACTTCCGCATTTACTAAATATAATTCCCTTCTCGTTTATAGCTATTATCGCCAAGGTCATGGAGTAGTCATTTTTCTTTCTTCTTCAATTGGTAGATTGATCGACTATATAGCCTGAACAGGTCTTAATATATAGGACCATTCTAATTGTGCTTATAGTGTGGGTTAGATTTCCAGAAATGCTGACCTTCCAGGTAAGAGAAATTTATTTTTAATAATGAATACATGCAGTAACGATTATTAGAAAAATCTTAAGAAAGAGCTCACACAGCTCGTCTGTTCCGCTAAGTAAACAGAGCCCAATGTCATGCACGAGGACGTGCAGTTGATCAGTACCTGTTATCCAAAGTAAACCTATCTATGAATAATATTTCATCCTGTTGTCGCAAACAAGGAATACTGGGTGAAGGCTATTTTCGATCTTATCTAAGTGAAGTACTTGGCGAAGTGTAGTGGTCACTTTTGTCAATTCCTTTCGTAATGAAATTTTGTCTCTCGTCTGGTATTTGGTTTCGAGAGAGTGAGGGAATGACGCCAGCTGGCAACGGGTCTGTAAGCAACTCTTCTTGCGGCCTTGCCGCTATCGCCAACCATAAATCTGGCCGCCTCTTGTTTTCCCCCCAAGGTTCCGCCACTGCAGCGCTGTCGTCGATCGTGCAGACGCTGGGCGCGCCTCGCTCTTATGTAATGTCCTCGACCCACGTTTCCCTCACGTCAATCCACGGATTAGACGATTTATTCCGCATTAGTTGAAAACAACTTAGGAGATATATGTGGCTCTTGTCAGAGGCTGTGTTATTAAGCTTCAACCAAACAATCATCCATGACAAGCATTAAGACATGCAACACCTTGGCTCAGATGATATCGGTGCCATTTACAAATTACTATGGCTATCTTCGTAATGTGGCAACTATGCATATTCCTGTGCTTCAGAGTTTGGAAAAAGTTCAGAAATAATTTGCGACGAGTGCCTAAATATGGGTCATTCA
The DNA here is from genome assembly GCA_034510155.1 of Eucriotettix oculatus. Classification (NCBI taxonomy): domain Eukaryota; kingdom Metazoa; phylum Arthropoda; class Insecta; order Orthoptera; family Tetrigidae; genus Eucriotettix; species Eucriotettix oculatus. Next base: position 71,203,470 of record CM067377.1, read on the forward strand.
ATGGTTAAACTCATAATTCATCAATCTGAGAACCACTTCGTAAAAATCGTTAATGTTCATCATGTCGCTAAACTTATTCTGTTATCACCTCATACGCGCGAGTAGTCAGCCGAATACTCGGTTTTCCTGTTCAGATTCCCGTCATACAATTCTTACAATCGTTCCTGGGATTCCCGTGCGGTTCGTTTTCCGGACTCATTCTTTCAATATTACTCATAATTTGCAACAAGGGAAGGTACAGCGAGATCATAAGGATCTAATTATTTAGGTATATTCAGTTTATCTTCTATCATGATTTTATTACTGTTCTTAGTGCCAATCCGTCTTTCGGAAGCGAAAACATTCTGAACGATACGTATCGTTAGATTTGTCTCCATTGATAAAGCCTGGCCTGGGCCAAATTTGTAACAAAAAGAAGTATTAATACAGACGAAAATGAGTAATTAAGTAAATACCACACTATTATAAAAGGAAAGTAGCCAAAATACGAAAAGAAATTAGTTACTTAAATAATACCATTTTACTCCAGATTTTTATCTGTATTTTGGTTACTCTTGACATTTATACAAATTTTGTTTACGCAAGTCCACTGTCACACTATTAATTTTTCTTTAAACTTAATGTGGTTTTCTACTTGTCTCAGCCTTAAAGACTATCCCCCCTACCAACACCATTTCGTTAACAAAGTTTTAGATACCGTACCAATAAAAAGAAAAGTGAATTGTGGGAACTGCTTCTTAAGCTTTAACCTTGTACAATAATGGGTTACATTTTAATTTAGCAGCAATGCTATATATAGTTTAAGGGAAATTACTTTAAATTGTTTTTCCGGGTTTTAGAACGTCTGCAATTTAGTAATACTAAAGCTGGTGATAATTTGATATTACATACAACCTTCTTACTCCATTACATCAAAATATGGTTGACCATTTCCTTGTGAAAAGTTTTCGGGGGAAATGAGTCTTATATTGCTACATGCATAACAATGAAACTTGTTTAATTGAAATCGGTCTGATAGATACCTTGAGAAAAGCGTGAATGAATGACGGTTGCTGTTAAGATGATATCGGCCTCGGATCATTTGATACACGAAACGTACTTTTGTATAAATGACTCGATTCTAAGATATGTAAAAATTTATCTACATAGATTAAGAATTAGAGAAATTGATATTGGGATTTATATTTATCTTAAGTATGAATTCATTACTGATTAATTTATGTGGATCAGTAACAGATAGTCGAAAGTTCCTTTCTCTCTTTCTTCAGGATTTAATAACAGCCATGGGTGGTTAAGGACTGTTTATATGAATACGTTGACATCCGTTGGTGGGATATAGATTCAGAAGTACCTTAATTGTCGCTCCTGTTTTCCATTGTTCATTATCTCAAGTTACTTGGTGATTGGTTAGAAATGCGGTGATAATGATCCCGTTGGTGCTGAAGAAGCAGTTGATGTCGACTATTGTTGCGACGATTATATCTTCTTTCAAACAATGATTTACGTCTTTGACTCATGACATTTGACTTTATCGTGTGAGGCATAGTCCACAACGAACTACCTTAAGAAAATAATGGTCAAAAAGGGAAAGGCTGATTCTTCGGCGATCAGGAAATGTAGCAGTTGAATTAACGTTACTTCCCAATTTTCCCTTACATGTACATAAATACTATACCTTGCTGTCCAAGCAGTTTGCTCATGGAGACGAATATTTCTCTTTGGTAAGCCTATTGATTAGGTCTTCTAATGAATGAAATTCAAGCCCTGTTGTGACATCATTTGAATGTCGAGGCATGAACTTCAATTATTTTCACAGCCTGTTCAGAAGACTCAATCGTTCAGATGCGTTTTCTTCAAATACCGACTGCTGGACCGTTAATCTCGTAATTTGTTTTTAAAAATTATTCACAGCCTCGGTGCATGTATATACTCAAAGCCTTTGGTGTAAGTGATTTACGAAAGAATTATCGTTAACGATTTTTAAATTTTATAATCTTCAGTTATTTCTCCCCTTGAAACTCTTAGGAGGAGGATGGGTCTTGCCTTCAGGATTTCCAAGACGCAGGCACGATTTCCCCCTGAAGCCTCTTTGCCTCTCGTAAGCCGAGGTGGAAGTCTATCGATTGTAGAGGGAGACAAAGTTGAGACAGGTCCGTTCCACCAAGACAGTTAAGCCCCTTAAGATGTCGAGTCCACCCCTCACTTTTATGGAGGTCAATTTGCCACCGGCTGTGTTGGACACAAATGAGGCTGGTGGTCACACCTTCGCTGTCCTTACAGGGCAAGGCGATTTGCACCCCTCCGGAACATCTCACACCCTCGCAGTCGATAGGCAGATTGTGTGCCTTTAGGGAATCTCCCTGATCCGGCTTAGGTCACTGCTCTCTGGGGAAGCTGACCGTTGTTTCCAATTTGAGGGAGCGGCTTCCTTTAAAATCTAATTATTATTTAAAAGAAACCGTCAAATTATCCATGAGATTTACAAATTATGTCTTAGCTAATAGCTGAGGCAAACAGAGCTCAAACGTCTACTGCCAATAGTATTTAATCAATATCAAGCCGGAAAGTGTCACCAACATACAAAAGTAAGCGAGCTTTCCAAACTATTTAAAATAATAATAATAATACGAACATATAATGTACCAAAAAAACACACAAGAAATATTTTCATTCAAAGAATTTAATGAGACATTTCTATTCTAATCCGTTAGTTACAAACAGATAGTTGTGTTGGATCAATGGAAGGTCCGCAAAAATTGGGAGGCAATTATTCCATACGTAATGAGGTCGTTCCATTTATGTATAAAAAGTTATAGTTTATTTTACTCATAAAGGGAAATCAAATCGATTTGAATAAATATAGATCAATCTCGTATCCAGAGTCTATAAACTGAAGTAATATCGTATTTATAGTATGTTCATTTCTGAGTTAAAAACAGTGTTTTGTTTTAAAACCTCCTGCAATTTACGTTATTTTCTGGTTGGATTGTTGTATATTTCTTAGACAGTAGAAAAATTCTAGGAGAACACATTTCTGGGGTTTTTGTTTAAGAAAATCACCCATCGGGACGTTGTCCCTTTCGGGCAAACGTTAATCGGGTAATAACAATCCATCATTAATGGTACGTCCGACGGGATGTCTTACCAGATCCATACGAAACAGTTATCTCTATTTAAATATAATGTTTCATATTGAGTGAGACATAAATATATCATAAATAAAAATACGTTTTAATAAATAAAATTTACAGTGAAACTATAGTTATCTAAGTTTCTATATATGCTCTAAGAGTGGCCCTCAGGTGATATCTGTACTGCATTCCATTTCCTGCCAAACTAGTGATAGAATATCCTTTGTTTATGTTTCCACCACCTAAGTTACCCTCTGCATCAGTTGCTTTAAGTCCTGCGTAAATCATTTACAAAATCTCACAGGAAAAAAATCACAAGGGGTTAAATCTAGGTATCACGGTGGCAAAAGAAACAATAGCACATTGTTTGACCCAGCACAGTAAATCCAGCGATGGGGTAGACTATCGTTCAGACACTAACGTTCGTTTTATACCAATGTGATAGAGCACCATCAGGTTGAAGAAAGAAACGTCGACTTTGATAATTCCGAATGAAAGTTTCACGAATTCATTCAACAATTTGAGTCTTTAATAAATAACAATTTAAGTGCTGCTCCACTGTTCGAGCTAATTTCATACAGCAGACCGTGTCCTGAAACTGCTTTACCTAGCTTTCGTTTTTGTGACGATGCAAGGTTTCTTTACCAAATTTCGTACGAAAGTGTCTTGTAACTTATTGCCATGCGGTTGCCATATAAATTGTAGTTTCGGAATTAATTTGTTTTTTAGATGTATAAATAAATTACATAATTTGTACTATGATATCATAATAGCCTCATTTAATATGAAACTCTCTGTATAAATAATAACATTGCGTTTAATTACCGATGAGTAGTTGCTGGAATATAAAATAATGAAATCATTAATACATAAGAGACAATTAAAAAATGAACAATATTTTTTTTAGAGAAGAGTAGACATTTCGATCATGCATGTCAGTACTATGACTGAGCTAAAATATTACAAACAATGATAGCAACATAAAAAGTGATATTTAACTAACAAAGATTATTTAATAAACAATAAAACAAATAATTCAACTGCGAAGTGTCTTATTTTAAACAAGGCACTTCACAGTTTAATTCTTTGTTTAATGTTTTATTTTAACAGTCTTTGTTAGTCACTTATGTGTGATTATATTATTGTTTTGTTAGTGTCTTTGTTGTACTGAAAAGCATCAAAAGTTACGATCGAAACGTCTACTCATATCTACATTTTTGTATTATTCAATTTTTATTATTGTTGATAATAGCTATGCTATTTTAAATTTTATGCAGTCGTTAATTGTTTTTATGCTGGAATATAACCAATCTATTAAATCTGTTGTATGACTTCCCCAATATTCTGTAGAAATTATAACTTGGATTTGTAATACGTAAAGTAAACATTTTGGTTTCGAAAAGAACATACTTCGCCCGTTACTCACTAATTAGTCTACTGAATTTCGATTAATAATCATAAATTTTCAATTAGTATTATAGTCTCCAATCAAAATATTAATCTCTGCAAATCTCTCCTTAACATTTCGTTTTCTTTAAAATATTTCCTTTTCAAGTAGTTAAAATAGTTCCTTTCTCCAGCCAATATGACGGTCTCCTCTATCCAAAGATAATATTTCTCTTCTTGGCATTTTTCATTCAGTCTTTATACTTGTAGACTCATACTACAGTCTGATAATTAAATACAGGTGCATCTCAGTTGCGGCTGGTTAGAACTATGTTTAGTCTGAGACATGTGATATCCTGTTCCAATGTATTTCACTTTGGTGATGTAGAGACTTCTTGAAATTCTTATTTTGGATATAATTTAATTGCCGAAGAATACTGTCCGGTCTTCTTTTCTATTAGGACACTTAGAATTGTGTTGTGGTGTTAATCAGTTCTAAGCCTGGTCTGATGCAACCCTCCATGCAAGCCTTTTCACTACTACATATCTATCTGATTTTCGTATTCCACCCTTGGCATCCCCTTTGTTCTTACACCACATGCTTCCCTCTAATGCTAATTTTACAAGACCCTCATGACACGTATCCCTTCTCTTGGTCAAATTGTTCTGTGTTCCCCTATTCTGCTTTTTGGTTAGTGACTCTATCAACACATCCGATTTTCAGCAATAGCACGAACATTTCGAAAAATCTTTTTTTCTGTCTGCAACTCATATCGTTCACGTTTCGTAGCCACATAACGACAAACTCCATACAGTTTAAATAATGATTTCCTAATACTCATACTTATATTATCCGTAAGTAAATTCCTCTCTTTTTTGGGAAAGCATTTCTTGTCTGTGCAATCTTTCTCTTTATGTCTACTATACTATATTATATTTCCCAAATAGCAGAGTTTTTTAGCTTCCTTCAAAATATCCCTTTTCTATTCCACAACTTCCCACACTACCCTCCATTACCTTCATTTTCCCGCTTTAATCCTCTTCAGGACCACGGTCATGCCACTTGTTATCATTTCCAAGTCTTCTTCTGACTCCCCAAAAACCTTAGGGTTTTTATTACTTCTCCTTGCAGTATGATTCATTTCTAAATAAACACGGTTCTCATAAATCAGCTGAACATTTCAACCATGTTTAGTTGATTTTCTTTAAAATTTCATAATAAATAAAAATTCTGTATTGTGTATTGAAGAAATATGTTGAACCCGATCCCATAATCAAGTAATATTAATTTTTTTAATAACTGCCCTGTACATGTTGACTCAGCATTTCATGGGGGATTAAATATTATAAAATAAGTTTAAATATTTGTAAGGTACACTTTGGTCCACCACATTGAGGAGCTATTAAAGAAAATCCTAATAATTTCTAAGTGAAATAAATATTTCACAGTGATTATAGTGTCTGGTTCCTTGGATACCTTAAATCATGTACGTTGCTAAAAGTATCATTAATGCTTTTAATTTTGTAACTCCTTTGATGAACAAATGATAAATGAAGGGATTTCGTAAATTTTAACTCGACGCTGGTAATATGCGGGAACTAATTTTACGTAAACGAAAAAATAATTGGAATATTTGTCAAATTATTGCAACATTCCTGGTCCATTACACATTTTCTTTTATGAGACTACGATATAAGCAAAAATATGAACACTGATATAGCGTTGTATTAGATGTAAATGTTCTGTAGTTTTTTTCGGCGATTCCTCTGGTCAGAAAATGGCGGTACACTGACTGGACCACAATAAGTTTCCAATAGAATAAAAAATATATATTCCCCGAGTGGAAAGCTGCAGTACTGCGTTTTACAAATACAGGCCCCGAACAATAGGGTATTCGGCCGCAAGTACACAGCACTAATGACCGCCGGAACAATGGGCCTGGACGCTGCGTGCACGTCATAATTTAAATGCGAGCTCGATGCCGATTGACAGGTGTCAGCGCGATCGCATGCACCGCACGCAGCCGTATAAATCAGCGCAGGTCCTGCCTGGGTCCTTGACCCTCTTCAAACTCAGGTATCTGCACTCAGATCCAACCAAATGTCAAAAGAACATTACATACATTTACTGCTTCGCTTATTTAACAAAATACTCTTAATACAAGTTTGTAATTGCTTTAATTTCATTTGTATTCAACTGCGCATATTATTAATCTTGGAAATATATTCCAAGAAGAAATGAGTTCTTATTCATGGGATGGATTTGCGTGTATGTTTCCATGTGCCCAAGTTTGTACAGAAATGGAAGAGAGTAGTTCGCAATTAATTTTCACTTAAATTTATTGTCCCTTACTCAAATTACTTCCACTAACAATTTTCTTTCATACCATATGGCGAAGCTTGAAAACTGTTTATTTTAAGAGCCAATATACAGAAAATACGCTACCATTTTTTTCACCCTTTAAGTTGTTAGCTATTTATTTAAAATAACGATAACTAGGTTCATATTTACTATTTTCAAGTCAGTAAAAATTTGTGGAAAATATTTTTAATTGAGGTAAAATAGTATTCAGTGAGCCGATTGAAACTTAAACGATCACGCCAAGCACAAAAATCTCAAACGGAGCAACTGAATCTTTATCGGTTAATTGAAATTGTTCTTAACTTTTAAGATCTTGCTTTCTAAACTTTAATATCCCAGTTGAAATACGTTACTCAACTCATAATTTTCTTACGACACGCCGCACTAATCATATGTAGCAAATTCTTATTTACAACTTTTGTGGAACCGAACTACATGAATAAAATGCTTATATATGTATGTATATATGTTAGTTATATGAGTAAATAAGGGGAAATATTCTTAGATAATGAAAGATTATGATGCTATTTTGAGAGTTTGTAGTAGAAATAAATAAATTACAATTGAATGCAATTCTTAAATATTTAAAAGAATGTCTAATTAACCGAAATAATTTTATTTTTTCTAATGGAACATTTAGAAAATAATAATGGCGTGTTAAGTGTGTTTCAATTTGAATTTTAAAACCAAAAATTGTAGTCATTGAAAATGAATATACCTTTTAATTAAATATGATTATAACTCTCACTACCAGTCATTCTACTTCGTCATGAAAAAGCGACATTAGGAATATGGCTACCTATTTAAAGTTTTTTTAACAGCCTATACATTACCTCGCAGTTCAATAATTATAATAAAACGTTGCCCTTGATGTTGGAATCAAATTTTCAGCCCCGTAGTGGACGTTTCACCGGCTACTTTCTTATTCATTAAATCACTTTGTCTTGTCTTCTTCAAATCTCACAAACCTCCTTTTAGTCTCTCTCTCTCTCTCTCTCTCTCTCTCTCTCTTTGTTTGTTTCCCATATGTTGTTCTTTCTTTTTTTTGGATTTATTCTCTGAACTCCTTCATTCCTCCGATTCTCTAAGAAGCATGTTGTTAAGTACGGTTTCTTCGATCTGATACATTATTATTACTATTATTCTATCTCTTCTACAGCTACTTCCATTTTGTTTTATTTTATCATTACTCTCTTCTCCTCACTTTATTCCTTCTTATTATATTCCTTAATTTTCATTTCCTTATTCTCGCCTACGCGGTACAGGAATATACGAGGGATGTTTTAAAGTAAGTGCCGCTGCAGTTGCGATTTCCAGCAGTTGCGATCAGTTTCTCCATTCATTCCTAAGTATCGTTGCTTTACGTTTTCCTTCTGAGAAACGGTTGAATATTGTACAGGAGACCCTTATTTCTGATATTATCAATCATGGTCATACAAACAGAATATTTCAGGACGGTCATGTTATAAATTATTAACTACTGAAACACATCATTGAAAGAATTGTGCAAGGAAATATATTTTTATTGTAGATTGTGAATGTGAAACCATATTTAACAGTAGGAGACTACTTTTTTGCAAGTAATTTAATGTGGCATTTCCACACTATTGCTCTCTTTGGGTAATGTAAGAAGTATATCTACAAACAAAAATATTTGTAAAAAATAATTTGGAGATCAGCTGCTGGGTTTGGAGCGACGTTTGCTGTCTGAAAGAAAAATATAAGATAGGAAATGATTTGATATGAGATAATAAAAACTTTTGAGACTGAATTATCATCATTTCATCATTTGATGAAAACTATTGATTGGTAAATTTTCCAACAGAGTTGTGAAAAACTTAAATTGACTTTGAAATAGTGTCTAAATTTGACGTAAACTTTATTCAAAGTAATTTATTTGATTGCTAAGAAATATATGGTTTAGCCCTTAGGAAATAAAATTTCGTGATACTTCATTTACGCAACGTGATTACGTCATTAGTTATTATCAGTAGTAGAATCGAGCCTGGATATAAATTATTTTAATTGATTAGGGTCGTCAGGGTTCTAATATGAATAAAAAATGTGTTACGTCAGAGCTACGCGGATTTCCTCATGACAATTTGAAACTTGGGGTTATTTTAAGTGTTTTTAGTTCTTATGAACTATACAAATGTTCAAATATAAAGAGTTATCGATGTCGGTTTTTTTAATAGTAATTTGTTCGTCATGTGGAGCCAAAACGTAAGACGATACTGCCTGAGGGAAACGAACAAGGGCACTAATTTGAAACCGAGGCATTTGCATGAAGGTATCGCGATGACCGGGTTCGCGTGTGGTTTAATTTGCAGCTGCGGTCGGGGCAGCACCTGTTTATGGGAAACGGGCTGGCTTGTCCCGCGTGTTAATCATCGCGCCTGCCGAGCAAGCAAACACCGCTACCTCCCGCGATTGTGCGGCGATCTGCTGGTAATTGAATGCCCTAACTAGCGTGGCATCGCGCCCATTGAGCGGGCTAATTCTCCGCCAACCCTTTGTGCATTGTTGACGTCTTAAGTGGGAGATGACTGGCCAGCTCTCGCTACCTGCGCCTGAGCCTGAGCGCCTCTACAATACGTGCGAGTCATTGCCCACCGACCTGCTACTGGACACCCCGTGACAATCGCCAACAATGGCTTCTGTGAGAACAGCAGCTCTATAACATTCCCAAACAAGACATTTAACTCAGAGTACTCAATAGTTAAGCAAGCTAAAACACTTATACCCTTATTTTCGTCGATATTCCATCCAAACGAGGCATTTACTTTCACAGGATTCCAAGTAAATCCCATTAATTCGTCATCAATACTTAAAACTAAATGAAGAACAACATTTTATGAAGAATATAAGTCGTTTCATAAAATCAACAGAAAGAAATAATGGTAAAAGTTTACCTTTTTATTTCCAAAAATAAAAATGGTAAAAACATAAGTTATTTTGTCATCAATTCCACTGTAAATTATTTTTTAAAGCATGATAAATATTAAAAACTTGCAGTATGTGCCGTAAATTTCACCACACATAATGTTGTGTTGGCGCAACGTTGACAAAAACATTAAACCATATTTATTCGTTCGCTCAGACGCCTATCTCTAATTTTTTCAAAATCTATAACGTTATTGATTATAGAAAATAATTACAAAATTTAGTGATATCACTCATTAAATTTTGAAAAACACTGTAGGAAGCTGAAACTGATATTTATTACCAAAGTACATATCTATGAGAACAAAAATTAATAAAACAGAAGGAAAAAAATGGAATTTATATGAAAAAGGCACAGCAATGTTGAATTTATAATTTACATGAAAGTTATTAACATCATGGTCACCTATTGGATGAACCCATAAACATAATCCTGAAAAACTTGTAGAAAGATGAGAAAATGTAACGTGCAAGGAAACATAAATTAAGTACTTATTAAAACAATGTATTATGCCATTAGAATTGGAAATCAAGTTCCCTCGTCGACTTGTAAAAAAAATTATCAATGGTTACGGCAATCGTATTTGATACACGTCGGTCAAATTAAATGTAAGGCACAGAAAATATGCTCTATCTATAAGTTAGATATTAGTTGCATATTATCTGTATACGGGCACAATAAATCTTAGTTTAACTGTTGAGGTCCATAACGCTAAATGGAGTTTATGACCAACTGGACCAGTAGGGCAGGCAATACTTGCTCCCATTCAAGGTTCAGGGCCAAGGAACATGTAACTTCAAATTAAATAAGAACCAGATGAATGAGAAAAGAATCTAGGGTGCACTTACTGCAGGAACTAGTGCAAATATTCCCATAAAAGGAGAAATTTCAGCAACTAATGCTAACAGAAAATAGAATCTGTAACAATAGTAAAAAACAAGTTCTTCCACAGTTTCTAAATACGATTATTTTAAAATTAGTATTCTTCAAGTGTATTTTATTCACGGCGGTCAGTTCACAATAAACAGAGTTTGTTCGATAATCAAGATGTTGAAACATATCTTAGACTAAAGTACAACAGCAACAAGAAAGAAACAATTATTATTACCAGCTAATATAATTTTCAACATTACATATTTACAACTCCGTTATCCAGGAACTGACGGTTTATAAATTATATTTCATAACAATTTAATACCTCAAGAAGTTGATTGAATCTACCGAACTTTTTCGAAGATTATGAATCTTGATTTATAAGTAATTCCGGCGCAATTGTAATTTTCATCTGCCACTAAATCAATTGTTTAGGCCAGAGGTGACCCAACTGTGGCGCTTTGGACGATTAAAAGTGGCGCATTACATCCTTGAGTCAGTTTTTACTTTGGACGATAAGTCCCTTTATATTGTTAGAAAGCATTGTACAGATAGACAGGCATTATAAATAAATTCCATGAATGTTAAGTTCTTCTGGCAAACAGAGAGAACAGACAATTCAAAGTTCCAAGTTAACAGGCTACATGAGGGTGATCCTGAAACAGGCAACTCCCGTTTAATAGCATAGGAAGGGAAATGAAAAGGGGGGAATGAGGAAGGTAGAGCTGATACTGATATTGTAACGACTGTTAATTTAAAAGTTGATATTAAAGAATGGATACCCAATGTCAGTCTTCGTTTATTGACATAGTGTTATACAATTCAATGTCAGTCATATATTACTCTCAGGAGTTTTCTGCTCATAAAGCCATATTCATCTAAGGGTTTATCTCCTCGTTATTACATTTAAAACATATAATCTTAATTTGTCACACAGTCAGTCCTCTGGCTTACGATCTGTCAACGTGCGTTTTGTAAACGAGATTGATCTGTTTTTCTTTTCATTAATTTTCATTTTATTTTCTTAGGCCCAGTTATTGACTTTATCTAGATCCTCTTGTAATTCTAACGTGTATTGCTGTTTCCTTATCGTCCACGAAAAACTTTACCTTTTATTTTAAATAGTTTGGTAAGTGATTGATAAATATTAAAAACAATAATGGTCCGGTTACAGAGCTTCGAAAACTCCCGGCGTTAAAATACCTGAATCCGAAAATTGTTCTCTGATTTTAAATTTTTGCTATCTGTCGCTAAAATAATTTCTACCCATAGAACCACTGCCTTATCTATTCTGTTTTATTTAATTTATCCAATAGGATATGATGACGCACTACATCAAAGGTTTTCGTTAAGTCTATTAGAAGCCCATAAATTCCATCCCCATCATCTGATAACTCCTGAAATAGATGTATCATTTGACTTTCGCAGGAGAACCCTTCCTAAAAACAATGCTAACTATTAAGAAATTAACATTTCCTATCAAACTCAGATGTAATGGGTATTCCATAATCTTACACGCTACTGAAGTAAGACTGATTGGTCTGTAGTTTTTAACGTCTGTTTTTTGTCAGATTTTTAAAGTAGTACAATAATTGCAGTTTTCCAAACTGCCGGAAGAGCCGAATTATTAGTTGATACGTTGAAAATTCTTATTAAGCACGGAATTACTGCTTCCCCTCCAAATTTTAATAATTCTGCGGATATATCACCGTGACTTGGTTTCTTTTAATTTACGTAATCTATGTCGGATTGTTTTCGCCTTAATATAATTTTTTTTCGAACTTCTATCATTGTCCCATGAAGTATTAATTTAGTGGATCCGTGTTTTCCTTATCCGATGTTACCCTATAGCTATTATTTTCTAATTCCGTCACTTAGTCACTGTTTTCTTTCCGCTTGCGAACGAATTTGTAAAGTTTTTCCCAGTTATTCTTATGACTACCGTTTAATGTTTTGCATAAAAACTTCTCTTGCGCTCTTTTCTTTTCTATTTCTAAGAAATGTTAATGAACCTCTGATGTTTTGTAAATTTTCAGTATTTCCTTTCTGCGATCATATGCTTGCCTGAAGATTCTTTTTTACTGTTTTGTATATCTACTGAATATTACTTTTATTTATTCTCAGTGGTAGGAACCTATTTATACCTTCCTTGAATATGTATTTGAAAGTATCCCAAATGTCATTTATATTTTCCCCACTACACATGAATTTAGATAATATTGCCCATAGCTTTTAATCCTGAAGAGTCGGTTTTGTGATAGTGCCAATTTTTTCGTATTTCCTTCCCAAAAATTATTTTCCTTGAGAATTTTATTTTTCAAAGTACATTTTTGTGGTAAATGGAACCTGGAAGAATTTCTCAATTATCAGCAATTCATTCCGGGTGAGATTAGTGACCATCTGCGTTAACTCATTAACCCACCCTAAATTATTCACTAGATTTTATTACATTTGTATATAAAATACGTATCTAATAGTTTATCACAATCGAGCCAAGGGTTTCTGCTGGAGTTACCAAATATACTAACGAAGTTGTAGGAAAAACGTTAAAACTTAATCAGCATTGGTATTTACAGTTGTAACCTCTTTGTAACATTTTAAAGTAAGTATTGTTAGTTAACGAGACTACAAATATTTGTTAACATAGTTTTAATATAACAGAATTACTTAATCATTTTTCTTTTAAAATTTTTTATTAGTTTCTTACATTTTATTTTAAAAGTTATATTTCTTTGACTTCTGTGTAATTACAAATGCACGAAAACTGCCAAATAGAAACATTTTAATAACACAAAAATTAACTGGAAGTTTCTTTCTCAATTTAGCTATGGATGCGTAGAAATTTTTACTGTATTCGGTACAATTTATGCTATAAAATTTTAGCAAACAATTGTTTAAATATATTTTTAATTTGAATTATAAGATTTATAATTATCAAGATGCATAGGAAATTTGATAATAACAAACCACTACACTGAATAAATTTCTAAGTAAATATTAAAAGTAAAAAGTAATTTTCTAAGATATATATGCGGAAGTTAACGAGCGAAGTAAAGCTATATATAATTTTAAAAATAGTTTGAAAACCTGTTAATTATTTGTCCAATTAAATAACTGGTGAGAAATTAAATATATTAAGTCCACATGTAAAAGTTTTTGCATGCATGATTGACTAAAGAAGAATAAAATCTCACTTTTCGCTTCTGACTCATTTTACATTTTTTTACTTGGGACAATCTATCACTATAATATTAACTCGTGTTACATCATGCAGTACTTTCAAATCAGAGACAATTATTATTTCCTGGTTCTACGATAATTACTCAATATATTTGAAAATCCAGGTCATAATACACTTTGGTTAATAAATAACCTCATATTATTCTCATAAACCAGGTTTGATAGTGAAAGGTCCTGCAAAAATAAATTCAAAATAGTGGCGCCGTTTGTATGAGAGTTAGGTCAGCGTATTAAATAATTTTTATTTATAGCTCAGCTTATGAATCAATCACGCCAACCTTCGGCCGCATTCTTGTGACTAACGTGTAAAATTGCATTAATTAAATAAAAAATCTGGTCGGGTGTGGTCAATACTTTAACGAAAAAAAGCACTAGTACTACTTTCAAGTTATTTTAATACCACTAGTTTGTTAATAATATTGCTGAAATTTTCAGTTCACAATCAATCCTAGATAAAAATTTGGCACAACAAAAGTATTTCTAACAAATCTTCAAAACTTTTGTCAGGAAGTGACCGTAGTTTACCATAGACTTCAAGGAAAAAATAATATGAAAATTCTACACAAATTTTAGTTATTAATGCATATATGTTTTTCTACATCCTCAATTAATATTAGTCAAGAAAACTCTATAAACTTTTTTGTTGTTTGATAAATAACTGTTTTAATAACTTCAATTAGCCTGTCATCCAACTTACTCTCGCTTCCCGCTTTTTGATTTTCTTGAATTTACGACTGTTTTTAAGCTTTGCTACTTTTTCAAGCGGTACACGTTAAAAATATTTCTTAAAACCAGCTAAGAGAGACGCGTCTGTCTTTACTATCTCACTTACAATACATTAAGTGTACACGAGAAAACGTCTGAAAGCCTGCTACGTATTTTTTGCGTGCGTGGTCAACGGGAACAGACGTTTCTTCAAATTTATAGAAGAGGGCTTTGCGGACAATCGGTGTCATCCGTCTCTAATCTACGAATGAGTTACTCCTGTCAAGTCGAAAGCTAAGCGTGGATAATTAGAAGCAGCTACTTCGCTTACCTAACGAAAAACGTGTATTTGAACCCTTTTCTTCAACCGGAAACTAAAACTTTACCCGTTGGCTACCATTGTATAAATACCAACCAATGAGTACCATTGAAAGTGCAGCAAACTGTCTATTGGAAAAAATACTAGGCCAAACGAGATGATATGGAAAGAAGTTTTGTGGCTGAGAGGTCATTGAATTGAGGGCCGCTAGTGAGAGCTGGGTGGTGATTTTGAGACCTCAGCAAATGTAGATTGTACGGTAAACCTTTCCATTATTTTGGCTCAAGGCGTCATCCATTCAGCCAGTTAATATGAATCAATTCACGAGAATCGACTTCAAGCGCCTCCAAATAGTCAACCCGAAGCAAACTGCCACCAGAAAATGCAGATGCAGTCTGCTTACGGTATCGTTGATATTGAATTTTGGTGACCTCTTGTTAAAGAATCACAATGTAAAATTATGATTGCTACCGTCTTCATTGGTAACCCATTATATTTAATTATTTAGTATGCATATTGAATTCTATTTATTATTCTTATTACATTCAAAATCATAATTAAATCTTTTCTTTTCTCCTTCGAACAATTCATAAATTGATCCCTTATGACTAATATTACAATTTTAGCCCAACGTGGGGCTATATCTAATAATAATTAGTAAATAGCCGCATTATGCTATTCAATTATCACAATTGCACCAAAATATGGGAACATATATTTATTAATTAATAAATGAAACCCGTTGTTTATTCTTTTCACCAATTAATTGTAAAAATTACGAAGTTTCTTTATGTCATAATTTTAATTCTATTCCTTAAATATTATGAAAAATAATCCTCTAGTGATTTTAAGATCTTGATGATAGTCAACAACTGTCTTAATGATAAAAATTCAGAAATTCATATAAATTTGTTTAATTAAAGTCCATTAGCTAAACGGCGGGGAACCACTAGCATTAGATATCAAGGTTGCTGCAGTAGTAGTTCCGTGTTCACCTGCTCAAAATTTTATAGTTTCTCAGGACATTTTTTAGCACAGACTTTCGCCTTGGAACTAGACGTGAGGAGATTTAAATCTACGAAACATTGCTGTAATTATCTTGTATTATCACTCTATTTTCTTTACATAAAGTTTGTTTAAAAAAGTTAACCGGGAATCAACGTTTATCGCTTGATAGCGCACGATATTAAAACTTATTAAAAGCTATTAATGGGATTTTACGTTAATTTCAGCACGTCCTGTAAGGTTGGCGCCGTTATCCCGCACACTCGGGCGCCAGGCAGCGTCAACACTGGCTTTTCGCGTTTATCGTTCATCACCACGGTGTTATTTATTTTTACTACACCTCCAACCGATCGGTCTTTGCATTTTAAACAATCTCCGTAGCTTGAATTAACGACAGCTGTGAGCAGGAAGTGGCGATTAATTGAACTTGACTTGCTTTAGTGGGTGCGGGGCTTGAGTATGCAAATACGGGACCCAGATATTTCCCAGAAAATTGGGTTTTGCCTGGCCACTCGTAGAGGGCCTGGAAGCATGGATATATATTGCATTTTTATCGGACTCACTGTCTTCCGTTGTCTAAGGCAAGAAAAACAAGCAGCATTTCGTTTATCAGTAATTACCACTATCATAGCCGTTCCCCACAGACAGATTGCATACCCTTTTTACTTCACAAATACTGGAATTAGTTACACTAATTAACTCATTATTATTATTTTGTTTAAACGAAAATAGAATTATTTGCTATTAATTTAGAAACACATTCTACAAGTATGAACTCAAAATAATTGAATTTAATACATCAGAATGCAACTATATAAACAGTTAACATGTACTAATACTAATTTCGCATTATAATAATATTATAAAGTGAAAAAAATAATACAACTAAAACGTGGTAATAACAAGCGATTTTTTACTTTTTCAATTGAATTCATTATTTTTGTGCATACATTTATTTATAACGAGCGAAATCCCGGATATAGCTAGAAAATCTCACGATCTTCGTCTGACTTTACCGATTAATAATATCGCAAGGTCAGAAATCCAAACGGATATCACAATTTTAAGCAGTCTGATTACACCCCGACATTCATAATACTGCGATTGGAACAATTTTATAAGTTAAAACTAAGTGGACACGGAGACAAAAAGGCGCAAGTTTATTTCTATCAGTGAAAAGGATGAAAAGGAAGTCGATAGAAATGTTAAAAATATTGACGTGTGCATAATAAATTAGCCGGTAACTTCAACATTCTTAATGTTAATGCTACTGAGGACAAGAAAACACGTGCGAATAAAATTAGACGTTGTCAATTAATATATCAGACAGTGAATTAACTTTTAGGGTTTCCAACTCAGCGTAGTCGCTGCCTAGCTTTGCGCAGGCACAACGATATTTTTATGAACATTTATATTTCGGTTTAGTGTAATTATGTAATATAATTTGAATTCTTGATAATAATGACTGTATTAAATGCAGCTTATAATTTTTTTTAATCCCTGAAAATAAAAACCGGGATAAAATTAACTAAACACTGTCATTAGGAGCAAAATAAGACGGCCTCGTCGTGATTGTTATTATTATGTTCGATTGTACGTTTTTATTGGCTTTATAGTGTAAAATATTTGATCTTAATCAATTAACACAGGTAAAATACTTCATGTGCTAGGTTTTCTTATTATGCATGATTAATGACATAAATTAAGTAATTATTTAAATGTTATATTTTATTTACATTACCATCTTTGAAGATTTTTGTTCCTCATAATGACGTATGCCGAATGGATTCATTATATTTTATTCAATGATTGAAATATTTAAATATTTGTGGTTTAGTAAAATATATTTTCTCGTTTACCTTTTATTCATTTTTACAATTTAGTTTCTTCAGCCACAGTTACTTGGAGGTAGAGCTTATTTAAGGATAATACTCTGACTCTTTAAGCAGTAAAAGCTAAAAAAAGTTAAAATTCTCGGAAAGTCTTTGAGGATGATTCAGAAAACCGACTGGTATAAAACAATCCTCCTTCAATGACGCTCATATAATTTCATTACTACACTAAACAGACATTAAAATCACAGAAAACCATAATTATATACATATATATTTATATATATATGTAATTGTCTTTACATGACAAGGTCAATTAAAATCGCGACTTTCAGAGAGAGATTAAAATATTGTTTACATTTAATCATATGATCCTCAAAAATTGTGACTCTAGGACGACCGAAGTAATATATGATTTGTTAGGAAACCAGTAACTTATGAAATAAATCAGTGTTTACAGGAATAATTAAAGTCTGTGAATAACAAACACAAATGAAGAATTAACGATCCGTATGACTGCTACACCAATTTTTGAAAATTTTTAAGCATACTGTAGACCTTTCGACCAACCACGGATGGTCGAAATGGCTACTTTATATTTTAAAAATTTGAAATTTTTGTTTCAATTTGTTATACTTTAGGTTAAAAATTTTGTGTTATACGGGTTATTAATTTTTCATATAAATCAGTGCTTGTTTTAAATAGAACTGAATTTATTTAAACTAAAAGTATCAGTAGGATCTCAGATTTGATAACTTCCATTATGCTTAAGTCCATCATCTCAGCCTAATTAATTATCGTATTATAACCATTCTTTGTTTTTTAATTGATTGAGTCCTGTTTACGGAAGAAATACCGTGTATTGTGGTTGTGTAGTGTTGAGTGCCAGGACGGTTAGGGGTTGCTACAGCTGCCCTAGAGAACTGATACCTGCGTTGTTAATTAACAGTGTAATACGGCTGTGTAATACCCCAACAGCCAGACAGAGATAATTCTGCAGGTGGAGAGCAGACGTGTCACGTGGCTAGTGGAACGTAGACGCAGATAAAAGCTTCAGTTGCCAATATCTGCAATCAGCTGAACCTACCCGACTGAAAACCAGAGAGTAAACTTTGTTTCCTCATCACTTGTTACATGAACACGTACAAAGAATTTGGTCTGTAAAAACCTATAAAAGCGAATAGTCTGGTCGTTAATTTTCTAGACATATTATTCGCAGCCAAAATTCATATGAAGCACTTACGGATCCCAACTGACACTAAATAATACATCTTAGAGTTGATAAAACGAAATAAGTAACCATAAACTTACTTGTAGAAATAATATCAGCACCAGCAATTTTTGGTGGTCAAACAATTTACGTGAAATGAACTCACACAATAAATTTCATTAATTTATTTCAAAATTTGAAAGTTTAACAATGCATATAATCATATATATTTCCAATATATCACTAAAACGAATGTATTTATAAAATATAATTCAAATATTACGTTCTTCAAAACTGATAAAGCCAATGTAAAAATAAAATAAAATAAATGCCCAACCTATAAACTCGTTACTGTTTGACCCAAACGTTACTGAAAATTGTAAAGGTTTATAAAAGTTATGGAAGTATAAGAATTATAGTAATATAATTAACTCCATCTAATATGTCAATATATTATGCATTTCTTAATATATATATATATATATATTGGTTAACAGGCTACATGAGGGTGATCCTGAAACAGGCAACTCCCCTTTAATAGCATAGGAAGGGAATTGAAAAGGGGGGATGCGGAAGGTAGAGCAAGGTAGCCAAGGGTTGACTAGGGCCCCCGGGCTATGGTTTAAGGATCCTACCCGGTGTTTCACCTAAAGAGATGCAGGGAAAACCCTAGAAAACCTGCATCAGGCAGGTCGGGCATTGGGTACTATTCTCACGCCCTCCCGAATGACGGGAGACGAGTCTGCTGTGGGGACGCAGCATTCCCTTCTCCGTGTCTGCACCAGTTTCAGTAGGCAGTTGGCCGACTGATCCAATGGGATCAGCGGACAGCTCTTGCCATATGCCCAAGGTCTTTGACCCCGGTACATATACCTCCTAAAATAGGTGAAGGTGTCTCGGCATATGAGAACTTTGATAAAAAGTACCCAGAGAGAGTGCGAGGCATTCCCGACATGATCAGGTGAGCCCCACAGTCACTCTGGGCTTGCTTAATATATATAAATTTAACAATCCTTATAACCTTATTGTTTCATCTACTGACAGAAACTTACATAACTTTTAAAAAATGATAAACATTTTTATCAACAATTTTAGAAGAATAGAACCACAATTTACGGAATCGACTTCACTAATGATGTTAAAAATTTGCATACTTCAAAAAATTAATTTTAAGTTATCGTTCGATGTAACGTCGCTATTCACCGATGTTCTATTTAATTGCAGAAAATTTCGTTGGGAAGAAATGTTGTAAAATGCATTAGAATGAAATAAAAATTATGATAAATGGGAATTTATTTTCAAAATTCTTTGATTTAAAAAATTGACAAATAAATTCAATAATTGCCAGTGGAATCTCATCTCCTTCTATACATAATTTATTATTTTTATTTTAAATTAATTGAAAATTTAAAAATAAAAAACCATTGTGTTTAAATACATACAATAATAGAGTGACAAAATAAGCTTTAGACAACGTTTCTGCCACCCTCGTACTTTTTACCGGGTGGTGGAAAACGTGAGAAATCCACACAGCACAAAGTGGTGAGCTTAGTCTGTATTTTTGCTACTTCTTTTTACATTAAATAAATTAATAATTAAGGTTTTAAAAGTCCATAGATACGTAAAAATACCATGTTTAAAGAATAATTAGCATTCTATATAATACATAAATGTTACTTAACTATAAAAAGAGATAGGTTAATAGGAGAAAGGAAAGATAAACGAAAATACAAGAAAAATAACAGCTTTTAAATTTAATATTCATTTTTCAGTCAGTTGAGGATGATGGAGGAGTTAACTAACGAAACGTTGATTACTGCACTAGATATAACGCGAGTAAAATCTCGAGATCTGTAGTTCTTCAAGTTTACCGGGAATATCTACTGTAGGATGGCCACTCGCTTTAACACGGGGGAAAAGCGTCCCTTTCGCTATTTAGTTTCATATGTCTTATATGCACTGACAGCGGCCGCTCTCACTCGCAGTCGTTGTTACACAATAGTGAACTCTCTTGTCCCTCTCTCATTGTCATCCTCTTGACGCATTATTACCTCAACATCATTGTCGTCCTGTGACGCGTTGCCAAACGAACAAAACCAAATAGTTATAAGAGCACTACCCAAAGATTTATTTTGCTATCCATTAAAATATGTTATACTAAAAATTTTATTTTTTACCATAAAAATTAGAAAATATTGTTATCAAGAATTAATCACTTATTTTACGTCTGCTTTTAATTATATAAAATATAATGTAGTTTTATCTCCAATTACATACGGTTTTGAAATAAATTTCTATTGTAAATAACACTTTCTTAAATTTTTGCTTGATTGAAATATTATGTAGGAAATATAGTGAAACTTGAAATTATAACATTACTTAATCTGGCTATGATGAAATATTGTTAAGTTTCCACTGTTACAGGACATCAAACTTATTAATAGGCTCTCTGTGCTTCATTTACTCACAGCACACAATTATATTTTTCCCTGCATAAATTAGGGTCCAAATGTTATAAAAATTTAATTTCAGTAAATGTTTGAAACAGATATTTTTTTAACTATCTCTTATTGATCGTAAACTGCAATTTATTTATTTTAGAAAAATATATTTATGTGCTGTTAAAATTGTTTAGGTGTAGCTTAAGGCAGATGATTTCCCGTTTCGGTTGATTATGTTAACACGCCAAAAAAAACTTGATACTTCGCTGGGATATTAATGTTTCCGTTAGATGTAGCCTTTATAGTCGATTTTCACAGCAAATGTTTGGTAGTGAAGGAGACAACCAATATATTGATTATCTGACATTTACAACAAATAAAACCGAAACAGCTGAACATTTGTTCCACATCTAGGGTGTTCTCACAATTTTTACTAAACTACTTAAAATACAATGGCAGTGGCAATATTGATAATGTATATTTACTAAAAGGAATTAATTTTAGAATTTTTTATATTTAAACCAATATTTTATATAATAATACAAATGTTATTTTTCGTATAAACAATAAAATACAATTTGTTGAAATTTTCGCGTTAAATTCATCAGTCTGGGGAAAGTAATTAGTATAACATTCCTCTTTTAAATCATTTTCTAAGCTATTGTAAGGAAGACAGCACCACGTGGATTACCCTAATGCAGAGTATTACTCTTAAAAATTATTTACGCGTGTAATTAGTTACATTATCATTTTATTAGCTATATTTTACTATAATATTTTCTTACTTCCTTTTTTCCTACGGGAAAATGTTTATGGCGTTACAGACTCACAATACAGAGGTCGCGGGTTAGATTCCTGGCAAGGACCTGGGTGTTTGTGAGTTTTTCTCAAGTACCCTGACTGAGTATAGCCGACAGAGATAAGGAAAATTAGGTACCTAAAGAGCAAGTCGCTAATGACCTCGTTTTTGGTTACAAAAAAATGCTTACTTTTGGCCGTAACTTCCTATTGTTATACACGTGAGAGATTTTCCCAGGTCTAAATGGAACACACAGTTAGTGATCGTGCATCATAGGGCCTTTCTTGGACGAATTCCAAAGCCGTACGCTGAACTCACCCGAAATTCTACTTCGCCAACGAGTCTTAGCGAGGTAATAATATATTACCGGCCTCTGTGGCCTACTGGATAGCGTAACTACCTCGTCCCACAGAGGTCCCTGGTTCTTATCCTGGCAAAGGGCTCAAGTGTTTGTGAGCGTCTTTGTGTTCCGAAATCGACTAATCCTTACAATGAAGACAAGATCCCCTAAATAGTACACTAGTCGCTAATGGCTTAAGCAGTTGCCGCGACTTAAATTAAAATAATAATAGCATATTTTAATGCTCAATATAAATTCCGGGAACTTTGTAATATTTTGGTTAGTTTTAATAGTTTCGTATGGTACATAAAATGGCGTGTAACTGTGTGTGTAGAAGCAAGATTCCGTGATTTAGAAATCGAGGGCCTTATTTTGGCATTAACTGTTGTTCTAAATTTAAAGCTTAAATATTTGTCCATTGATTATTTAATACATCCGCTTCTAATTAATTATTTAAAGACAAGACCCCTGTTAGTCTCATGTTGGGTTCAAGAGCTCATGTGTCTTGACTGGGTGCTTACCATTTCCATAAAAATCACGTGGTCCGCCATTGTCGTTTGTTTTTGGTTATCATATATATGAATAGCCGAAATGTATGTACGCGCTTAGTTTCCGAAATGCACTAAATTGAATAATTCTTTTCTTGTTGTGTTCATTATTGTCAGGACAAGGTTTGTATTATGGATATTTTTTTAAAAAAAACCGTAAGATGAAGTTTTTAAAATTTCATAATATGAAAAGTGAGCGAGACAAAAGACAGTGGGGGACATCTTTGATATCTTTGATTGACGTTCAGTTGTTCAGTCAGCATTTTAAAGACTCGTTGTTAAAAATGTTATGAAAAATTTGAGTGAAATATTAAATTTCAAAGGCTACGATACCACTAATGCCAACTAACTTTCCTTTTGAATTTATACATATCCAGTTTCCGGTGCGCCTTGAATTCGCCATGGCAATTAATAAATCCCAAGGTCAATAGTTAGAAATGTGGAATAAACCTAGAATGGCCATGTTTTTCGCATGGGCAGTTGTACGTTGCGTGCTCGAACGTCGGCAAACCATCGGTGCTATTTGTTTTCTCTCCGGAAGGAAAACGGAAAAATCTTGTATATTACTAGGTATTACAATAAAGTATGGTCTCATTACTTAATTGTAATTTTATTTCAGTAATAAAAAACGAAGATGTTGTCTCAGTTTTGTCACTAGGTACAGCACCCTTGCGAAGCAGTGGCGCCCGGGACGGCATTCGAGTACACCTTACAATATTTTAAGCACTTAAAAAATATACAAAAATGTTTATCTCTCGAGCGCGACACACACGCTGCGCCATATAAATACGACGCGATGGGCTGCTTGTATTCAATTTCATTTTGTTTAATATTTGTACCAAAAGTTAATTAAAGAATGTAATTATTTTAAAAGTTGTGGCCTTCCTCTATCCTCAGCCCCCTCTCCCACACACACACTGTGACCAACGAACAAATAAAATGCCAACTCTTGGTCAGAAAAAAAATTATATAACTTTAAAATATATTTTTCACTTTCAGCACTTTTAAATGACCTTGGAGAGAATGTTCTGTACGATCAGTTTATTATGTGAGACTTAGGTTTCTCACCTTTGTTGCCCTTCAGTTCGTGAGAGACTAATAGTGTGGAGTCGATAAAAATGTGAAGTTTCATTTCTCAGAACAGCTAATATAAAAATAGCGCGGACTTATCGCTTTACGTGGACTGAGCATAGTCAAGATATCCGAAATAAGATAGCAGAGGGAAAGCTAAGATTAGACATAATAAGCTCTAATTACGCTATAGGCGTACAGTCTATGATCAGATTCCCCGGTATCAGATCGGATGTTGCAATGCTCTCCAGTGAGCCGAAGATGGTTAATTTGTTTCGATATTTCGTCGAACCGCCGCCCTACCTCTTGTCGATATGTCGATATATAGCCCATGCTAGTCCGGACATCGTGACTCATGGGGCCCCGAACCGATGTAATATCTTCATAATTCTTTTTCTTCTTCGGTTACTGCTGCCGGTATTTAAACTGGAAGTTATTCGGAGCTCTGAATCTCTGCGTATGATCAGTGTCTCTGGTGGTATCCCTACCATCCATCTTGTACCGCTGTCCTAAACGCTTGTTGCTTCTGCCTCCCCGCCGATTGTTTCTCCGTCTCTGTCGCGCTTCCTGGACAAGTATATATCTCTCTCTGTGAGAGCGGAGACCGCGCCGCGCCGCCCAGCAAAACAAAGCGATGCCCACCACAAATAATCTCATTGTCCGGGCGAGGGTCGGCGTGACGGATGTCGCTACCGGCCTCGGCCTCGGTCTCGGCATCGGTCTCGGTCTCGGGGGCGCTCTCAATTTGCCCGCCTCAACCGCAACGTCTTCAACAAATAGCCTCTTACTCTGTTTTCTTCCTATTCATAAAGGTATGGATTACAATTAGATAAGCTGGGCACTGTAAATATTTATATTATTCGTAATCTAAAAATACGATAAATTAAGTACTCACTCTGACAAACATTATTTTACCTCAAGGTGTTGGCAGCTTCATAAAATTAGCGAAACCTCAACAAAGGAAAAACTTTTTTTTGGAAAATCCTGACTACGTTCAAAAATCAGTAGTAAACTAATCTATAAACTGAAGAATTTTTACTTCCTATGACTTCATTTCAATGTACCTTTGATCAATTTACACAATGTCCATTCTTTAATGATTTCCCAGAAATTTGATTGTGAACTGTGTGATTAATAATTTATTGGTGGGCCTAGTTTAGGTTTAAAGGAGCGGAGGGATGTTGAATCGGTCCTAGGGACGTCAACTCGGACGAGCTCAGTGGTAGAGTGACTGCTCTGGGTACAGTCGACATTTCCCATTCTTATCTCTTTTACTAATTTAACTAGTGAAAACTCTACAAAGTAGGCATTTGCTTGCAAAATCCTGCCTACCTTAAAGAATCCACTTTTATTTAACTGAGTAGTAAACTATACACTAAAGAAGAATGCTATTCTTAATAATGGATTGGCTTCGACTTCTCTCCTTCGCACTCTTTTGCATTACAAGAATTCGGTTTTAATAGTCGCCAAATTAACGAAATTTATTATTTTTTGAAATAATACACTCAAGGGTCTCCTAATATTCGTAGAAGGAGTTAAATGAACATTTGTCAGGTCCGAGCAACAAATATAAAATTAATATTTGTCTAATATTAAATATAAAAAACTCGGCCAATAAATACAGAATGAATTGAATTTAATAAAATTAAATTTAAAAACTGCATCTTTCAATGCATTTTGAATTCAACATTCACGACGAACAGACAATGCATTAATTTTTAATACGTTTGGATCGTGCTAATAATTATACCTGCTCGGTTCAAAATTTGGTTTGAATACGGTCATAAATAATTTTTGTTGTTTTCCACCGAAACTTAATTTAAACCGTTTGTTTTAAAAAATATTAATAGAGCACCTGACGATGATCGAAAGTTTAAACAAAACATTTCACTCCCTTTTTTGCTTTTTCCTAAAAGTAATTCTTTAATTTAATTTCAATAAATTCAAATTATTCTGAAAAAGTTTCCTCGAGGAATACAAAATTTAATACATCCAATTATGAATTAGATAATAAAGTAATACTATCGCATTGAACTTTTGAAATGGTCTCATTTTCAAAATTAATCAATAAATAATATTTATTTAGATAATATTTTCCTAACACGTTTCCTTTAGAAACCCGCGCACTGAAAATTGATGCTCTCTTGAGAAAAAGACAGGAACATTTTTAGCAACGATTTCCTAATATTCACACGTATATTACCCGTAAGTAAATTCCTCTTTTTCGCGAAAGCCTTCCTTGCCTGTGCTATCCTACTCTTTATGTCTACTTCCCAAGTAGAAAAATTCCTTAACTTCCGTCAAAATATTCCTTCACAATCTAACACCCTTTGTTATTCCACTGTTTCTAATACACCCCATTACCTTGGCTTTCCCTCTATTAATCTTCATCTTGAACTATTTCTCCAGGACTCCTTTCATGACATTTATTATGGTTTCCAAGTCTTCTTCTGATTCCCCTAATACTACAATATCGTCGGAAAAGCGTAAGGCTTTTATTTCTTCTCCTTGCAGTATGATTCTTTTCCATATTCAGTTTTAACATTCTTCAACGCCTGTTCTATATATAAGTTACATAGCATGGGCGACAGACTGCATCCTTGTCTTACTCCTTTCCTGATGACTGCCTTACATTTATTTCATGCTAAATTTAACGGATTTCACAACATGCCAATTTATCGATTAAAAATTGAATAAATTACGGGAACTGAAAACGAAAATGAAGTATTCTTGCTTAAAGACAAGCTGAAATTCATCTTTTAGAAAAGAAAACGAATAAGACACAATTTAATTGAAGGTATTATTTAAAACTGTCCCCATTAAATTTCATAAAATAAGTTATTTTCAGATGTATAAGAAATGTATGTATGCACCAGAAGATGTTTCAAAGGAAGAAATGACATGGCGTGGTATTTTTATTATTCTGTACTTATTTTTATTTTATTAAAATATATTTCTGGTGTATTCATTTTTTTTGTTATAGAAGGAAGTGAAATAAAACTGAAAATGTTTTTAGAATTTATAGTTATTGTAAACCATGAACCCTCTTTAAAGACGTCCAAGAAATATTGTAATCTGACATCTTTCTCTTTTCTTTGAATAAATTTGTTGTTGGTTGCACGAATGCGTCCAGTAGAACAATTACTGGCTTGTAATGCGTTGTTCATAGCTGACTATAAAGCTGTGACTCGCTTAGCGGGAGATCAAAGCGCACTGAAGGTTTCTGTAAACAATGCGCTCTCTCTGTGAGGAAATAAACATTTCGAAGTGTTAGTTCAAAGCTATTGTAGTAAAGGAGCTAGTTGGGCAAGTAGCTGAAAAAATGAAGTGGCATTATATACATGTTCAACTAGGCAATTCTAATTTTATATGTTGACATTATAATATAGTAACATTGAACAAGGGCATTTTTTCATTAATAAGTTGGATTATGATTGCATTTATCCTTTTTTGGTCGTATGAAATATCTTGTGCTATGGATTAAACCAGAAGTGGCCAAACCGTGGTGCATTCGCCAAACGTGGTGCTTTGGACAATTTAACACACTCCCACATATATACAAATAGACCTCCTCCAATTTGCGATCTCTGCAACATTATCATCGCCATGGAGCACCTTATCAAATCCTACAGTAAATTTCTTGAATATAGACACCAGATCCTCGGAGGAGACAACCCAGACCTGATCAACCACTCATCGGACTACCAAGAAAGAGTCATAAGTTTCTTGAAAACAATTAATTGTTATGATGCAATACAACATGCTCAATATTCAATTTTTGTAACCCTTAAGTCATTTCGGTCGCTAATGACTTCCTAGCTTATGCGACCTTAAATAAATATAAAAAAGTGGCACATTGAGCCTGTTTGTATTTCAGACGAGAAGTCCCTTTACATTGTTAGAAAGCATTGCGCAGTTAGTCATGTGTTATACATAAATACCATAAATGACCAAAGGTCTGAAATAGAATAATTTAATAATAGTTCTTCTAGCAACCGGAGGGAACGGACGATTAGAAGTTTCAAGACGATCTCGCTCAAAGTGTCAACAGCTATAGTCCAGAGTTATCTTCACCAAACGAACATCGTGAAGCTATCATCCTCTTCAACTAGAAAAAAACATAGCTCTTTAGTTTTGTAAATTAGTGCTTCAATAAACTGGCGTAAATAATTAGTTTTACTTTGTCAAATTTATTCATTTCCTCCCGTACGAGAAGCAGATTCTATCCGCATATCTAACCCCAAACCATGATCGTGTGAAGCTATAAAATGTCCTCGAGTCATATCTGAACTCGTCTGTCAAAAAATTGGTGCTTGGAATGCAATAGGTTGGCCACCCCTGATTTAGACAATCTGTTACAAAAAGAATGTACGGAATTAGCAGCGTGAAGCTACAGTTCCCAAATAATCTGCGGAAGAATGCTCCAATAGAAAATAGATTTAAAATTAATACATATGGAAATCAGCATTGGCTTTTCATTGATGTAGAATGTAAATTTCAACCTCAGTTTTAAACTGCTTGAAATTCCTGCTATTTTATATAATATATTGTGGTCAAAAAGACTTTTTGAGACGTAGAAAAATCGTTTGCTGACATTTTTCGTTAATGTTACAGCGTGCTTATGTTTTAAATGCAACAATGAATATGTCTCAAATTATACCTGTGGGAGCTTTCTCTAGCAAGTGTTTCTCCACAGATGGATGGTGGGGCTTAACTTCAGGAATGCCTCGTTCTCTCTCTGATCTTAAGGATCTCACTCTCTGAGGCACCTCAATCTATTTATTATAAGTGGTGTATGTACTCCGATTGCGGTCCTTGGGCGTAGGGTAAGAATTGTCCGCTGGTCCCATTCGATCAGTCAGCCAGCTGCCTCTTCTAAAATTGGTTGGTACACTGATAAGGAAGTGCTGCGGCACAGCATGGAAGTACTCTCCAGTTACTCGGAAGGGCGTGAGAATATTACCCAATAGCTTGACCATCCTGGTGAAAATTTTCTAGGGTTTTCCCTGCATTTCTTTCAGGTGAATCACCCGGTAGTATTCTTAACCTATAGCCCACGGACGCTAGCCAACCCTTGGCTACCTTGCTCTACCATCCACATCCAACGTTTTGAATTCCTTTCGTATGTTATTAAACGGGAATTAATGTTTCAGGATAACCCCCATATAGCCTGTTACCCAAAACCAAACAACAATCGACTCCACTAGAGTTATTAATATCTGCGGGAGCTTAACAGCGCAAGTATTTCTCCACAGAGGCAGCATAGGCTTACCTATGGAGGTCTAAGGTTCTTATGAGCCCAGGCACATTCATCTCCTTTAGGATGTGTATGTATTGGGGTGGAAAACATTGGGCATATTGTAAGATATGTCTGTTGCTCCCATTGGATCATTAGGTGCACAATTCTCAATTCCGTTATCATGCTATTAATGGGTATTTGCCATGTATTGGATCACCAAAACGTAGCCTGATACATTAAAATAAATTACACTAAAAAATTCATGAAGTGCCTTCAAATTTTTCTGACGGCGTTAAATAAGGATAAAAAGGAAATAAGAAAGAATATTCAAGTTGAATACAGCATTTTTCCTGAGAACTTATTAATTTTTCAAATTTTTTTGTTTTGAAACTGAAAAATTGAACAGCAAGAAAAGAAAGCAATAATCAAGAAAGGAGTAACACAAGGATGCAGTCTGTCAGCCTTGCTGTTAAACTTATATATAGAACAGACAATAAATAAAGTTAAAACTGGATATGGAAAAGGATTTATCCTTCAAGGAGAATAAATAAAAAACCTACGGTTTTCCGAATGTATTGCAGTATTAGGGGAGTCAGAAGAAGACTTGGAAACCATAATAAATCGCATGAACGTGGTCCTGAAGAAAGAGTTCAATACGAGGATTAATAGAGGGAAACCCAAGGTAATGAGGTTTAATATGGGAAACAGCGGAATAACAATGGGTGTTAGATAGGGGAGAGATATTTTAATGGACGTTAAGGAATTCTGCTACTTGGGAAGCGTAATAACTATGTATGGCAGAAGTATAGTAGACATAAAGAGTAAGATAGCACATACAAGAACGGCTTTCACGAATTTACTTATCGTAATGTGAGAGTTAATTTTAGGAAATAATTACCAAAAATTTTCGTATGGAGTCTGGCGTTATAAGGCCTAGAAAGGTGTACGGTAGAACGTGCAGAAAGAAAACGAATAGAAGTTTTTGAAATGTGGTGCTATAGGAGAATGCTGAAAATTATATGAGGGAAATGCGAACATAATGGAGGACGTTGACCAAGAGAAGGCATAGATTAATGGGCCACATTTTAAGACATGAGGGTCTTGTAAAATTAGTATTATAGGTAAGTGTATGGGGTAAGAACAGAAGAGAGAGGCAAGGGTGGAATGAGCGAAGCAGATTAGGGACGATGTAGGATTTGGTAGTTATACGGAAATGAAACGGCTTGTGCAAAATAGGTTAGCATGCAGTGTTTCATCAGACCTGTTTTAGGACTGAATACCACAAGATCAATAGCTCAAGTCATTAACAATGACAGGAACCGAATTAAAAAGTATCCAAATTTTAGGTCTCATCATTAATTGGATAATATGGATAAGATTTAGAAATTGTGTCAATAATAATTAATTATTAAGTTATTTCGTTTATATCTACGAAATTTCTGTCATGGTTTGGACATGGTTGTGCCTCGCCGTGATTATGAGTTAGTGATTCAGCTGATGACTTTAATCTGTTCTCAGTGTCGATAGGAGGTTTCAGAAGCAACAGCTGTCACTGATGAAGAGATCAAACTGAACCTCGTTAACTGGCAGCACACTCTTCCCAGACACACTTCGTGATGTATGATGCTGTGATACGGGCGTTGTCTCGTTTTTAGAGCAATCAATCTTTTGCCTCACCCATTTATAAAAGTCGTTCGGAGTATTTTCACCACCAGCATTTCGTTATTGAGGAAAAAATCTTTAGCATATGGTATGCCCTGCATCCATTTGTTTTAAGTCTCTAGAGAACTTCTGAGTTGGAAAACAAATCACCTGATGCATAGGTTTCTCCTTGATTAGTTTAATACTAACACCTCAGGAGACAAATGAAGATTTACTCGTTGCATAAGATAAATATCAGCATTCGTCATGCACCCGTTTTCGGATATGATTAAAATTCGTTTTTTGAAATTATTACGTCGAAGAACATGTTAAAATATAATTGCACACAACAATAGAAATCATAGAACAGAGAAACATCTTTCTGCATGTGTCTTAGCGGCGTTGTCAATAAATATGAGATTCTGGCCACAAATTACAATGATAATAGTTTAATTCTGTGACCTATAATTATCAAAAATATATATGTAAATTTAACACACGTGAGAATGTAAAACAGAAATTGCAAAATATAATTTAAAAATAGTAAATAAACTTCATACATTACAAGTTTTATAACTAATCAACAAATGAGATCAAAAGACTATTTTATAATTTCATGACATGAATATTATTAGAAATAACTTATAAATTACTTCCATCTTCAAAAGAATTTGTTTTAATAAGCGACTTGACCTCGCTAATAAAAGTAAAGACGATTGTGTCATATTGTAATTTATTTAAATATATGATTAGCCATTTATTTACCTGCCATGTGCATTGCCTTAATAACTTTTTTCGAATTTAAACGTATTGTGGCGTATATTCGCCATGTGCATCATTGGGTGGAGTAATTTTTTTGTCTATAGAATTAATAACAAGTAAATTAAAGATAGTAAAAAATACTTGGGCGATCAGCTTATACAGTGATATACAGAGTAATATAACTCAATGTATCATCTATATTTTACAGATTGTACGGAGTCGTTAATATTACACTGAAGTAAGATGAACGAGGTTAAATCTCAAATATTGGAAAATTGCATAATTTTTATTTGGAACGTGTTCAAGGGACAAGGCATGGTGCAAAATTAGGGCTAAAGTACACAAACAAAGGTCCTTAGACTGGGAAATTACAAATTTAAATCTAAACGAATGACACAAAATAATCGATGTAAGAAATCTTGATTTTCAAAATGGAACGATCATACTTCGAAATCAATTACCTGTAAAGGTATTTGGAGTTATTCCAATATTTTAAGGGATACTAAAATATTAAAAGTCCAGTATGCCTAAAACTATTGACTTAATATTAGTATTAATTTAATGCTAAATATAGTATATTTTAATAATAGGTGAG
The DNA here is from genome assembly GCA_034510155.1 of Eucriotettix oculatus. Lineage (NCBI taxonomy): Eukaryota > Metazoa > Arthropoda > Insecta > Orthoptera > Tetrigidae > Eucriotettix > Eucriotettix oculatus. Next base: position 71,235,913 of record CM067377.1, read on the forward strand.
TTATTTCTTGTATAAATATACTGCATGTTACAGCCAAAGTCCGAAGTTGGCCTTTTCGCAAATTGGCCAGCCACTTTACAGAGTACATCCTACTTTAACCGGTCATTTCGCGAAGTAACCCGAAATCCCTGAGTCCATTGTTGTAAGCTTCCTAAATCAGTTTCCCTCGTTTAAATATTACCATTTAATACATTTAGAATCTGCTTGAAAGTGTTGTTTGTTAATAGCTACAGTTTTAACTAAACTGTTTCATTTTTTTAACATATGAAACACAATGGTTCAATGCGTACAAAGCAAAGAAAATAAAATTGCTGGAATATCATTTCCAAGGGACTGGACCAACTTTTATCACCCAATATTTGCTATAACTGTGTTTTATAAATATGACCGGACAGACTTGCGTGAGCACATCGAACATTTTCGAGGTATTTCCGGCCGCTCCACGAAATGGCCAGCCAAAGTAGGATATAGACATCGGTCAAATTTCGAAGTGGCTGAACTCGGGCTTTGGCCGTAACATATTACTCCATTATAATTAGCCACCACTAGCATTTTAAAATTGTAATATTAACGGTATAATACGTACATTAATAAAAAATAGACTACTAACCCAAAGTTTTATTTCTAGTTAAGTAGGAAGATATATGATCTACATTCGCATTGCAGTATACTCTTTGCTGAAGGATCATACTACCTTGAATAAAATTCCTGCATATAATTTTCTTGGAGACTATTTTTTTTTTCGTTTAAACGCATTTCAATTAATCAAACGCATTCGCCGCCCGACAAACAGCACAGAAACTTGTTTTATTTGTGTGAGAGCAAAATTGGACAAACGAACTGGATGCTTTAATATTGTATACCACGTGTAGACCGCGCTATTATCTTTTCGTACGATTAAAAGGTTAATTACTTCTCCTAAATTGCGCCGAAAAGATGAGAAGCACTACAAGAATCTGGCGAATTCGTTTTCTTTTTATCTCAAGCTAGAAGCTGGGAAGTGTTCGTACCCTGTTTTATTAACTGCTTATTCTCTGTTAAACGTCTTTCCTTTCACTCTCTGAATTATTTAGTGACCAATTATAAGGAATAGCAAAGGATGTGTTAAATTTACTTATGTTAGAATTGTTAGGTCAGAAACATCTCTGATCTCTGAGCACGATTTAATTAATTTTCAAATTTACAATAAGTTAATAATAATATTTTTAAAATTGAAATCTCTTGCATGAACCGAAATATGCAATCAATTGTTTAAAAACAACTATTTACGTACTCGCTTTCACAATCACTACGGAAATAATAAGGTAGAAACAACAAGTACAAATGTAAAGCATGTAATTAATTGAATAATTTTGTTATTAAGCTACACAATGATACAATTTTGGAATACTTGATCATTCTGAATCCATATTTTGAGAAAGTTAAACGTTAAAAATTTCAGATCATTTCTAAATATAGAAATTAATTAATCTTAAATATTTAAGCATTGCTTTTCTTATATACGATTAAGCCACTATATATAAGATTAATCACACGTTACGGAAACATCATTAGATTACGTTGACATTTTTAGGAATAACTTCTCATTATTTTAAAGTTGGGTGGTAAATATGGTTTTCTTAATGATACAGAATTAAAATTTAAGTGAAAACTAGTTATCAATTCAAAAATACAAACAAAATCAAGTAGTGATGTTGTTACCATTATATATTACTCCATGTGAAGGAAACTTTAACCATTATTTTTCAAGCAATTTCTAACTACGGATGGAACTGAAAGTCTTATATAAGCTTTATTATACGGGAGCCCAAATCCTTATCTAAATTAGTACCTGCGACTCGTTTTAAATAACCGGGTTGGTCCAATGAGTAGTTAATACCTGTTACTATGTGTTTTTAATATGTAAATTGTTTATCAATTTGTTGCCAATATATTTATCATGATGAAATTTGCATCCAGTGATACATCCTCATTATTTCAAAACGGGTCGATTGTCCATGACTTCTTCAATCTTCTATTGATTTTTGGCTTTAACAGTTCTTCCAGCAGTGGGTTTGGATGGTCCTCTATTTTTTGTGCTCATTTTAATACTGTAGATGAACGCGACTGACTTGAGATGACGTCTTAGATACTTTCGAACCATGAAAAAGTACTATCTAGTCTCAATGATCAGTATTGCATTGCTATACCAATTTTATGATAAACTGCAGGTTTAGGAAATTCGAATCAGCCATCAACTTAAAATATGGCAATAGAATTTTCTATTTTCTCTGTGTAATTCATGATCAATTCTCTGGTCGTCAATCAAGTAGAATTCTACTGGGTTGGAAGCCGAGAATTTATATTCTTAACAGTCATTTAAATTTTTTTCCATATGTTGATGTTTTCTGTAAATATGATTTTTGATCACAGTAGATTCGGACTTTACATATCTGAGCATTAAAGAGGACTGCAATCCAATCTCTAAATGCGCTAAAGCAAGTCTGGTAATGATAAGCTGATGAAAAGAACAGCCGGAGAGAATGATTGCGTGCTTAAACGAACTAATTCGGCTGGAATCCAGAAATATTTTACCAGATACATATGCGCTGTGCCAAATGGAGATACGCAGTAGATTAACTTACCTTTCGCAGTCTTTACCACGTGGTTTATGTAACACTGTAATTTTTAGTCATGTCCCATTGTACAGTGAGTGCATAATGCATCAGTTTTGTTCATATAGAAAAGATTTAAGATTGGCGTACGTCTTTCGCAATGAACTCTTAGTACCCGATTGCTAGCTCTGTTAATTCTTCAGCGGGCTGTAATAAAGATTATAGTGATGTTTGTACTGATTTAGGGAAAGGTATTATATATTCTTAAATTTTCAACGTTTCCAGAGAAATTAATCGTACCTGTGTCAGTAGACAGTTAACAGTTTCCATTGACGATGATAAAGGATTACAGTGAATGTCTTTCTGTCGATGTTCAGTTTCTTGAGGTACGGAACTATATTTGTGTAATTTATCGCAATCAGTGGTGAGCTTGGCAGTTTACCTCCTTGTAGTGTTGAACTACCGACGAAAGCATTCACGTGTGTCCGCCGGGCTCAGGTTATTCTGAAGCACCTATAGCATATTAATATATGCATCGGTGGATCCAGTGAACAGGGCCAGCCAAAGCCCTTCCCTCCCTGTCTCTCTCTTACACACACAAAAAATAAAAGACAAGGCCTACGATATGCGTGAGCTTCTACGATGAACGGTTTATACGTAGAGCAAGCGGCTACCTCAGAGAGCCGACAACAGGCGGCTACCTGAATTACGCAGGCCTGCCAACCTCTGGCATAACTCAAACTCTAACAACAGCGGCAAACGACGGTGTTCCATGAATCACGTTATTCAGATAGTGTTAACGAGAAAAAGAAACGCAAGTTTTATTATCCTTTTCTTTAATCTAGGCTGGTCATGGACCTCCTCCTCCTCCTCAAATTTATTGTGTTGCTCAGCAACTTCCCTAATATTTTGTACTCGCAACTGGTAGGCAATTTTTTACATCCCTGTCATTAGCCAAGAATTATTACAATCTATCGTTAATAAATTTAAATTAATCTTTGTCACATTTATGCTAACTATTTCAATCCTCGATAAAGTATAGTTTAGTAGTAGATATTATTGTCATGGTTTCTATTGACAAGCTCTGTTTGAGTCAAGGATATTTAAGAATAAACAGAAGTTGAAAATTAATTCGCAGTCAGATAGAGAAAACAATAAAAAGAAAGAAGTGGGGGAAATACAAAACTATTGTTTGACTCACCAGATTGTCATCTTCCATCACGCACTCAGAATTTCATTGGAGTGATAATGGCGAGCGTAGCGTTTCTCTTTCAGTCTTGACCCCAGTTTTCTAACCATGACTAAATAAACATCTATACCCATGTTGAACCCACGTCCTCTATGATTCGAGGCGTTGAGACTGACCCCTACAACCTCATACAAAAATATAGTAAGATGAATTCTTTCGATATGAATTATCCTTCTACTCACTCTCAAATCTCCACAACTTTACGTATCTAGTCCATGGAAAATCCCACTATAATATCTACTTAAAATTCCACATCGATGTTACAAAAATTAATTTCATATTCATTAGCTGGAACATGTCGTATATGAACATAATACAAATTTACCATTTCTAAATTTAATTTCGATGTATTTACCTCTAACCAGAAAATTTTTATATTTTATATTTTTATATGTCATATGACAGGCCCATAGAATCTGAAGAAAATGTTTGCCACACTTAAATATTAGGTTACCGTATTATGAAATATTCAGCAAATAATTTGTAATTACTGTCATTAGTGGGTTTACCTTCAAAAGTATACGTATTAATTAATGCTTCAGCCTGATTTTAATAAATTATAATTCAATTGATAATTTGTGTTTCATACATAATGACTATAATTTTTGAACCGTCAAAGTAAAGGTATTGTTTATTCAGATGGAATAAACTAGAAATTATATGATAGTGATAACTATTTTCCAGAAAGCTAATTTTTAATATGTGATTATGGAAATTTTAAAAATACTCTGACATCAAGGACCTTTATTATAATTTTCGTACAATTTAATTTAAAATTGGACTCTACTTTTATAAAATGATTCATAAAATGTATAAGATTTCGTAAACCATTTTTAATCGCGATGACTGTAAACTTTTTTGTGTAGACTATTTTTTCTCTGCATTGGCAACGAATATCTCCATTACAGTAACCAAATAATAACATTAAATTAGTTTCTATAATCTATTTTTAAATAAAATGACAGCAAGAAAATGTAAGGCTTAATGAAAATAACTCAAATAAATTCAAAAAAATTAGGGATCATAGATAAAAAGAAAAAATAAGGTTGAAAGTGTATTATAAGCCTCAATGGTTACTGAAGTAGCAAGCTTCCATACTGCGATTCTTCACTGGCTCTATAATTTCATTTTACGAACTACCCACTTATAATATGTAACAGGTACAGAAACCTAGAAACGCAATAAACTACATTCACATACTCTCTAAGAGTTGCTGTTTTTATTTGCAACATATGACTCCTTAAATAAATCAGTATTTTACACGTTGGCGTAAATGGAGTAGGAATTTTAACAGGAAACTTGAGGTTTTGGGGATTACTATAATCAAAAATGGGGAAACCAAAATTCCTTTACGTATTACTAAAAAACTAAAAGTTTATTTATTTCTCATCACTTCCTTTTCATTGCAGAGTATTAATTCATCAAAATGTATTATAATCTCAATTATAAGAAGGTAATTATTATAATAATAAGTTGCTTTCAGAAAGTAGAGTAGTTTAGAGAATATAATTACATAATAGATTGAATTTACCGAGTTGACAACAGAAACTCCAAACTATTTAGACCCGCACTTCATTAAAAACAATTTTTAATTTGTGAGTGAATTATGTAGTGTATAATTTGGGGAGTGGGAAATTGATCGTTCTAATCTACGCGTGTATTATAATTAGTTTTTTGATAAAAAAGTTCAGTTAATTTTCTGGCGTAATAAACTAATAAAAGAAATCCAGACTAAATCCACATCATATACCACACGTATCTTTATCAAAGATATCGGATTATATTGGCCAAAAATGAGCAGTATTTTTCCATTTGCTTAGTATGCATTGTTGTGACAAGTTGGAGTAAGTTCTACGAAGGAAATGTATTAATCGTATATTCGAATAATTAAGAGGCATTTTTACGTGATACATTTAATGTAAAATTACTGTGTTTTTGGTATATTTTTTTACAAATAATTTTTTATCAATGGATTATGCATTAAGGAAATTTATGACATCTTCAGGTGTTTATACACTACTGCTTTTGTAAGTACATGCTACTGTCAGACCTGCCTAATAATTACTATAAAGGAAGACTACAAAGTGAAGGATTAAAATTTCGCTTGCGTTTCGCAAAACTGCTTCAATGGCTTGTATTGCTGCTCGTCGGACAAGCAGCAAAAAGTTCCCCCTCCCGCTTCACTGTTCCCGATTTTGAAATGCCGGCAAATGCAACAACCGCATTTTTACAGACGTTCGGGCACGTTAAACCAGCAACCTGCCCTCACCCAAAAACCTTCCAGTATTACTTAATTGTCATTTCTTGGAATACCGGTCCCTCCGTGCACATAAATCAGCATTCTGTTGCCTTTTATTCTCTTAACTTGTGCATGACACGCTGGTGTTTTCCAGAAGCCTTCTTGATGGGAGCGACTACCACTAAATCAAGGAATTCTCTTCCAGATGCTTGGACAGTCTACGTCTCTCTCTCCCCCCTCCCTCTTTCTTTCTCCTCTCCTTCTCTCTCCGTGTGTGTGTTTGTGTGTGTGGATCCCGTTCTTTTCCAGGGAGATTTACTTCACAGGCCAAATAATCAGCTAAAATATCCTCTTCCATTCAAAAAGAAAAAAGAAACTTACCCATTGTCTCGAGAGCTCATCTTTTTTGCCCTTTAAGCTCTGATTTCCTTTCTGCAACAAGCGCACACACATTGTCTAACCGGACGCGCTTCTACAGAGGTATTTCTCTCCCGACCGATATGTGTGTAACAAAAAAGGGCACCCCCGATGTATCGAGATTCACGGTGCGGAGTCCGGCAGTAAATTGCCGCCGCTGTCGATGGCTATCGCGGGGCCTAGTTTTTGTGGGGGCCCTGAAGGGAGCGGCCGGGCCCCCGCGAAGCAGGGGGGCCACCCCGTCACACGGCACAGATATCTGCAACCCTTTTCTCCAATCACACATTCTTCCCGCGCCGCCGTGTGGGAGGGGGCCGCTTAATGAAGACTTAGGTCCAATATCCTGGCACTGCTCATTAAGCACCTAGCTTCATTAGATGCATTCCTTCGGCACTTGTCTCTCCTGCGGCGTGGGGGAGTTCTGGGGGTCCCGCGATTACCGACAGAGATGTCACAACACGTAAGCAGCGCGATCCAAGACTCAGACGAGCTTTTTAATTGGGTGATAAATATAATTGGTTTTACAGGTATAACACGACTCGATGGGTCGTTCCAAGAACACTCAGGAGAATTTGAATACAATTCATGGTGCAAAGTGATAAGATTGCGAGTATTTATTGAAATTCAGAAAATTTTGCAAATGAATAAATTAGCTCAATATAATTATGCTGATTTATAATCAACAATTGAAATCTTTCGTATCAACGTTCGTTTTCAGTACACGTCTATTTTTCAAATGAAACGGAAAATGCTTTGTGATATGATTCTGAAACCAGATTAATTTTATTATGTCAGACGAAAATAGTACGCTAATTGATAATACGGGTGCGCCAGCCGTATTTACGCCAATTCACAGTAACACGGCCACGTCGCAACATAATCACGGGGCTATTAAACCATTCCCAGTTGCGTTCACTATATGTTAATATAAATTTTGTTACTTCATAAAAGCAATTAAAAGAGCAAAGCTTCTCGGGCTATGTAATATTTTTTTAAATTTTCTATGTACTGCAAATTTGACACCCTATCATTATAGCTGTTTCATACGTAATTTTCTGTTTTTATAGAAGTTATTTAGTGTAACAAATTATTGAATTTTTACTTCGCGTTGTTAATATGTTACCAGATTGGCGTGTTAATTATTTATCCATATAGCGTAAATAGATGCCGTATACAGGTTTCCAGACATCAAATGCTAATTTAAGATGCAAGCATCAGTCGTTATTCATGTGTAAAATTGGTATCCGTGTCTAATCAAGATGTTTCCTCAGCCTCCCCCACTTTAATAAGACATGTCATCGTCCGCATCTCTATTCCTCTGACAGGGCAAAGCAATGTTACATAATGGCCTGCCTGTTCTAGATTACTTTACTTTATTTATAATCCGCACTATGGTTCCACTCTCCAAAGATTCAGGTTTCCGAGCCTTTCTTCTTAGTACATTTATGGATTGCAATCTCCCAAGGTTACAATCCTATTTCTATGCTTCAAATAATATTATTTAAATACCTCACCATTCGAATATTTTCTAAACCTTTTGATAGCTATCAAGAATAATGTATAACATAAATTCTAACAGAATGGCACCGCAGGTGGAGATAGACCTATAGGAAATTCTGCATTTTCTCAAAGAGAAAGTGAATTGAAGAAAGGTGGACATAAGATGTATCTAGCTTCAATAGTGAATAGGAAAGGACTTTAACTTGTCAATTTTTCACTTATTGACAATACACTAAAATAGATTCAAAGTGACATAGGAATAATGTGGGATGGGATGACGAACACACAACTACTTAATAGAACCTACACACTCACCTGCGTTAAACAAAATGGCAGTAGCCTTACGTTCTTGTCCTCGGTCACCGTGATAGTCAGGCATGGCTATAGTTGAGGTAACCATGGAAACAAAAGGCAAAAGAGTGTAACTAGAAAATACACTGTTCTAAGTAATTACAATCTTTTAACTAAATAAATGTAATTTATTCAGAGGGTTGGAAAATATGCATACCATGTGCATAAAATTAATTAGTGTAATTCATCTAAGTACTCTAAGATTTTTTGTCAACGATCGACGTCTATCTTGAGAAAAGTAAGACTTTTTAAATTATCGTACAATTATTAAGATTATTGCTTTATTTTAGAATTTATATCCACTTAAAATAAAATTAAGAGCCTGAATTTAAAGATTTCGTGGAAGATTACCCACTGTCATCTGCGAGTTTCCAATCTAAGGTGCTTTCCTTACTGCTGCTGCTGTTATTTTATGAATCCTCAAACTAAACGATCTAGTTGTTAGTACTATTAGAAAACATATATAATGAAGTAATTGCATACTAAATTTATAAAAGAGATCCCTGTGGGAGCTTTCTCTCGTAGTTATTTCTTTCCAGATTGACTGCGGGGCTTACCTTTTGGGATACCTCATAGTCTTTCTGATTTTTCAAGTTTGTCACATGTAGTGGCTCCTTAATCTGTTTTACGAGGTGTATGAACTAAGGTCGTAGACCTTGGGTATACGGTAAAAGTTGTCTGCTGATCCCATTGGATCAGAAGGGAATGCTACGACTCCACACCAAATTTCTCTCCCGTTATTTCGAAGAACGTTAGAATAGTACCCAATACCCCGACCTCCTGATGCAGGTTTTCATGGGGTTTCCCTGTATCTCTCTTAGGTGAAACTCCTGGTAAGAGCCTTAAAACATAGCTCGGGGGCCCTAGTCAACCCTTGCCTACCTTTCTCACCTTTATACCCCCCTCCAATAAAGAATAAAGTTGTAGAGTGTGACTCAAAAAATGACAACGGGAGTACGTGAGAAGTTTATAATCGTTCAAATTCTGTTTCTTTGATTTAAAACAGACGAAAATTTTAAAAGGTGATTTGATATCACCTAAATATTGTATTTCTCGTTAGAAAAAATTATCGCCGCATCGTTATTAACCATCACAATAAGTTTCTATTCGATTTAGGTTCGCGATTACATGAAAGAAGTATCTAAAATATAAGCAACGGAGGCCTTTATGTATACTAAAATTTGCACCCTAACTACATTACTTGTAACAGAATGTTTAGATTTCTGTAAAGCCGAATTGAAACTAAATAAACACACGGGGCAAAACTTGTGTTGCGTGTTGCGTTCCTGAATAGGCGTTAGACTTCTATGACGACCACAGCAACACCGTATGAAATAGTACGCGAACTATATTTCTGATACTATACTTTCATCTTACCTGTAAAAGTAATTAGGCATAACGAGGCGAAACAAATTGTGTGTCCAAGGAAAACGGACAAGTATTGAATTGATACAGATACCTATATATATTGCAACGAATAATGAAGCAATAATTCATAAAATCATAATAATAACGATGTATTAAGTCAACTGTTTTCACCTCGTTGATATCTGGAAACAGGGCGCCCATAATCAGAAACAGCTGATTATGGAATACTTGCATTAATTTACGGCAGTTTATAGTAAAAAAATTATTTAAACACAATAATTGAAACCCTCAAAACTTTTATTACTATTATTAACCGGGAAAAGGACCTTTTTATTTTAACCCAACGGAAAATTATGTAAACAGAACTAAATTTCACTTTAAAATATATTTATTTTAATTTAATTAGTAACAAACAACACCAGCAGGGATGGGTTGTCTTTGCCTGAGTGAAATAATAATCATAATGTTGAATATTGTTTGGCATCCCCAAAGGTAAGCCCCGCAATAAATATGGGCAGAAATAACTGCGAGAGAAAGCTTCCACAGGCATATATCATACAACTTTAGTATTTGCTTCCTTATAAGTGTTTTCTAATAGTACTAGCAAGTAGAGCATTTTGTTTGAAGGTCCATAAAGTAATCACAGCTGCAGCAATAAGAAAAGCAACTTAGATTAGAAAATCTCGGACGACAGAGGGTAACCTTCCATGATATCATAGGCTTATTTAAAGTGCACATAAATTCTAAAATAAAGTAATAATATTTATTAATTGTACGATAAATAAATAAGACTTACGTTTCTCAAAATAGACGCGATCGCTGACAAAAATATTAGAATAATTAAATGAATTGCACTAATTAAGTTTATGCATATGGGGTGCGGACCTTCCAACTCTCTGTAAAGAACGCTAAAGATATTTATTGTAGTACCTTCCCCAACTCCGTTAAACGATTGTAACTGTGTATTTGCTAGTTACGCACTGGTTTTTCTTTTGCCCTTTGTTTCCATGGCTACGTGAAATCTACCCATATCTACCACGGTGACTGACGGCCGAGGTGAGCGTATAGGTTATAATATGTACTTGTGTGTTCGTCTTCCCATCCAAAGATTATTCCTGTGTCACTTTGCAGCTATTTTAGGGCAGTGAAGCCATGAATTGACAAGTTAAAGTCGTTTCTTAGTCACCATTGAAACTAGACACATTTTATGTCCGTCTTTCTTCTATTCACAAGGCCAATTTCTCTTTGAGAACCTGTAGTTTTAAGAAATATGTATTCTTTGGATGGTAAATGGAATAATTTTATATAGCTCACCAATTCTCTCAGACAGACGCTCGAGGTGTCCCTTTTACCAGTCAGCCAGCGTCTTCTGACACTGGAACAAGGATGAATTTTGAACAATCAGAAATTCAAAAGTGAGTCTCCAAACTCCGCTTTTACCTGCACGCAGGATTTTTTGACTTTAACCTTGACAACTACTGCAATGCACTATTTAAATATTTATGAGTTTTAGTTTGAACATATAATTTCGCGTGTACCCTTACACATCGATATCCAGTGGATAAGTTTTTATAACCTGCAACACCTTCAACGCCCAATCACAATCCAATGATTACCCTATCTCCTTGCAGCACCTTGACATTTTCACCTCTAATCGAACCAACTGTCACCTTATATCAAATACTCTACCAATAAAACGATCCCTTTTTATCGCTACTGGATGAACTGACGCGAATCCCAAAAATTGTGATAGAAAATATGACGGAAATCCTATAAAGCCTGGTTGACCTACAACGATTTAAATAGTGACAGTTAAAACAATATTTAAAATGCTATTAGATGTGAAATTAAATAAATAATTGCGGGAGAGAAGGTATGCCTAAGAGAGTTGTCTTACAGGTATTTCGTCCTATATTTATTACGGGGCTTACCTTTGGGGTTCACATGCCGAGACACCTTAATATATTTTAGGAGGTGTATTTATTGTGGTCGAAGACCTTCGGCATACGGTAAGCGTTGTCCGCTAATCCCATTGGGATCCGTCGGTGAACTACCTCCTAAAACTTTTGAAGACACGAAGAAGGGAATGCACTGCGACCCCGAAGCAAAGTCATCTCCCCTCATTCGGAAGAGCGTGAGAATAGAGTTCTAAAGCCCGACCTACCTGATAGAGGTTTTCTAGGGTTTTCCTTGCATCTCTTTTAGGTGAATCACCGGGTGGGATCCTTAAACTATAACCTAGGGGCCCTAGTCAACGCTTGGATACCTTGTTCGACCTTCCACATTCCCCTCTTTAATTTCCTTCCTAAGCTATTAAAATGGACTTGCCTATTCAGTATCACCCTCAAGTATACTTTTACCCAAAAACTAAATAAATAATAATTTTCGCAAATGTTTTATATTAAATTATATATATTAGTATTATTTTAATTTATACATATAATAAAATACACCTATAGAAATGTAAGTATCCATGATGAAATATGACACATTCGTTCTAGATAAGAGTATAATAAGAAGAATTATGGATAAATGATAACTATTATATTTGCGTAAGGATGCTGCTTGAAAAGGAATACACAAATTTTAGCGTTGCAATAGATGATAATCTAATAGGTCTGATAAATACATACAGGAGGAAAAATTAGGGAATATTATTGTATTGATACTTAAATGAAAAAGGGCAGTTAAAATAATATTCTCCTTTAAAGAATATTATGCTGTAAGAAGAAATGACTATTAAAGTTCATAATTATGTGTAGGAAGGTATAATATACTTTTCTTCAGAGTTATACTTTCTGTCTTATTTCGGTATATAATAATTAAAAAATATTTATTGATGTGCGAGTGTGTCAATGAGCTCTGAGTATTACAAGGTAATTATATGATATATAGTCTTGTTTTATAGAAGGAATACAGGATTTGATAAACCTAGAATTTATAAGAGATAAACTGATAAATAAAATTTTACTTGTTAGAAAGTATGATAACTTTTTCTTCGTTCAGAAGAAAGTCCATCGCGTACGTTCTGTATTGTTACGGATTGATTGGGTGTTTACCAATTCAAAAAATGCTAAACTTTTTTGGCCTCATTTTTAGGTCGTTAACCAATATGTTTTATGTTACGTATGTGATTGAAGGCCTGGCTATTCCCCGGACAATTAATTCATTATTTTCCAAGAGCAGTGTTTTGACTGATCTTGCGGCCAGGAAGGACAAACATGTAGGCGTTGTCTCAGCGAAGAGACAAAAGCGCCAGGCCGATGGCGCCCATATTTCACCTGCATTTACACTTTTCGAGCCGACAATTTCTGACCGCATCATCTCGGGATGTCATAACTCACGTCAAGTCCCGTGCTGATGTTATTAACCACCCGTCGGCTTGTTCGCTAGGAAATAGACCTGCCACCGCCACGGGGTTTCGAACCGGGACCCCGGAGGTTAGGCAAGTCATCTCCGGACGGCGACAAGCTCTGTAATTCTACGACTAGTGAATACTACATTACTGATAAGCGGAAACGTCTTCCTCGTATTCAACTTCCTTGAAAGCATGCAACATGCAAAGATCGAACCGATTTTAAAAGGATAATGATGGAGGAGACTACATTTGCTACATTTTGAAGTACATAATTTTAACTAACACTATCTGGGGACCAGGTTTTTATTTATTTTACCATGGTACATTTTTTAAATCTTTGTCAACTCACGACTAAATCGAAACTGAAAACGTCAGAATATAAACCTCATATATACACCCTGTATCTCGACAGAATAAAAAGTACTCCCGATACAAGAGCAGGATTATAAAAAATTTTATTCTCTATCAGAATAAAATTTCTTTCATACTTAATGGATGAATTTTTACTTAAATCGCAGTATTAAAGGTCATAATGTAACACAGCGGCCCCATTTACGCTGGTTTCGACACCAAAGTCGATAGCTTCCCTGCTATTTTAATATAACTCTATTCCACCCCCGTCCCTTCACGTGAGGATGAAATTATACACAAATATTGTCAGGGAAAATACTATAAAAGTAATTTAGTTAAAGAATTATTTTTCAGCTGAGCCTTTATTAGATACAAAAATTCCACCCCCTAGAGGTGGTAGCTGTGTCTTATCTGCAAAGAGTTTGGCTTTGGGTCGCCAGGAATATGGAAACAAGTTTGTTGTTGTGGTGTTTAGTCCTAAGACTGGTCCAACCCTCCATGCTAACCTATCTTCCGCAAGCCTTTCATTTCCTCACAACTAGTACATCCCACAACCTTTCTAATATGCTTAATGTATTCTATCCTTGGCCTCCCTCTTCTGTTCTTATCCCGCACACTTCCCTCTAATGATAATTTTACAAGACCTATTAATCTATCCCTTCTCTTGGTAAACGTCCTCCATATTGATCGCTTTTCCCCTATTCTGTTTGGAACTTCCTCGTTTGTTACTCTATATACCCATCTGATTCACCTATAGCACCACATTTTAAAGGCTTCTATTCTTTTCCTTTCCCCAACTCTTATGGTCCACGTTTCGCACCCATATAACGCCAGGCTCTATACGAACATTTTTAGCAACGATTTCCTAATATTCACACTTATATTAGCCGTAAGTAAATTCCTCTTTTTCGCGAAAGCCTTCCTTGCCTGTGCTATCCTACTCTTTATGTCACCTATTCTTCTACTATTCCTAGTTATTACGCTTCCCAAGTAACAGAATTCCTTAACTTCCGTCAAAATATCCCTTTTCAATCTAACACCTTTGGTTATTTCACTGTTTCCATACTAAACCTCATTACCTTGGTTTTCCCTCTATTAATCCTCATATTGAACTCTTTCTACCGGACCACGTTCATGCGATTTATTATGGTTTCCCAGTCTTCTCCTTACTTCCGTAATAATACAATACCTTCGACAAACCGTAGGGGTTTTATTTATTCTCCTTGAAGTATGATTCTTTTTCCATATTCCGTTTTAACTTTCTTCATAGCCTGTTCTACATATAAGTTAAACAGCTTGGTCACAGACTGAATACGCTCTTATCTTACTATTTTCTTGATTTCTGTTTTCTTTTCTTGATCTTCTATTCTAATTACTGCTGCATAAGCCTCCTTTCTCGATATTTTATCAGTGCTCTTCAAAAACCTTAATAGTGTTTTCCAGTTCACATTGTCAAACGCGTTTTCTAAATCATCAAATGCCATAAACGTAGGCGGGTTTTTTCTCATCCTGTCTTCTAAAATTTTTCGATGTTCTGTCCTTTAAATGTATTACGTAAAAGTGTCAGAATCAAGCTCAAAGTCTCCCACAGCAGCGATTTCGATCCCAAAATTGACTGTTTTTTATTATATGACTAACCGTACACCCTCACGATGAATGTGTTTGAAATTATACCCAATAACATTCACCGAAAACGTTATCAAAATAATTGACTCACAATATGCATTAGAAGGAAATAACGGCAGTTTATGGATTTTTGAAAACAATCACCCGTCCATATGTGACCCAATTAGTGACAGCCGTGTATTACCCTAATTGAGTTGAGTTTGGTTCCCCTAGAATACCTATTCAAAATTTGGCCGAAACTGTTAAAGATAAACCACCCTCTTAGCGGATGAACTGTAACATCAATTTCATTTTATTCTGTCAGAAATTAACTCAGTAGCTAACATTCCACCGGCTGAAGCCCAATATAAACTGTTTTCAGGTTACCCTAATATGATCCCTAGGCATACTCCCCTTCGATTAGTGACGGAGTATTGAAGAGTACATTATAAAATTAATTGATGCAACAATTTTGAAGGAAAAATTTCATCTTTTTGATATTTAAAAATTTTCACCCCCTCCACCCCTGACATAGTGGTGGTAGCCGTGGTTTACCCCAACAGTGTTGCTGTCCCAAACGCAAAGAACACGGGTGAAAATATAGTTGAAATGTTTCATCCGTTAAAAATAATAAGCGGAAAACTGTTCTTTCCCTAATACATTCCCTTATACAACCCCTCTTAGGAAGTTAAATATAACTTGAATTTAATTTTTTTAAACTCAGCGGCTCGTATTACACCGGTTTAGAGACCAATCTAGATTGTTTTCTGGTTATTTTTATGTTTGGCCCTACACCCCCACCCATAAGTATACTCCCCTTCGGTTATGAATGGGGTTGAAATTATACGCTTTTAGTACAGGAAGTATCTAAGAATTCATTTATATGACAATTCTGATTTCCGATTGTCAAAGAACCTGTGTACCTAATTTGGTCGAAAATGGTCCCCAAGTTTAGATTTTTATGTGGAACATACATACACAGTCAGACACATGCACATACACAGACATTATAGCGATGAAAAATATAAAATAGTACCGACAGCATTATAGTTTTTAAGTTAACTGATATGTGCACCAGTATATCTATGACAATATAAAAATTAATGTAAATTTCGTAATTGTGACTAAAACTATGAAACGGTAATAGTTTTAAGTTGTAGTCTTACCGAAGACGGTTATCAGGTTTACGAACAATTAGCTTTAAAAATCTTATTTGAATAATATTTAATACACGTGACAAGACATTTAGAAATTATATTTATTTTACAAATATGAATATATTATTTCCGCAAAGAGTGATAATATAACATCACTACAACCTTCTAGAAGTAAGAATCGTGATTCTTGACCTGATAAATAAACGATATTTTATATTAACTTCTCTTATTTTAAATTTGTTCTTAAACCTATCTTTATGTTAAATGACCAGAACAAGTTATAATTGTTTATTTATAAAAATTTTCTCTCACACATTGGTGAGTAATTTTGTGTCGGAATTCATCTCAAAATCTTTATTTACAGCCTCATGTTTACGGTATATAGATTTTTGATTAATTGCTACTTTTATGTCAACTTATTTTGCCATTCCTTTATTCATAATTTTCTTGTATGACTTTTTTCTTTATTCTAACTGTTTATGTATACAGTTAGTATAAATTAAAAAGTAAAACTTTAAAATACGTTTTCTACAAAATCAGGTGAAACGTTTGTTTTTAGTTTATTAATTTCTTACTCTATTCCGTCTGTTATTAAACTACTTTTTATGTTATATATATAGCTTAGTTATAATATCCACCAAGCAAGATATTTAATTATCCCTTGGCTTGAGAAGCGATTGATCCTTCCGTTCGTTTAAGTGAAAGGATAGCTGGCTGATTGTTTCTTCGTCAACGTTACATCTTTGTCAGTCGTTAATTGTGCTCTAGATTAACTATCGCGCCCTTTTGTTAGGACTGCTCAGCAAGTCCACTTTTTTTACCTACTGAGACTCAGAGCCGTTGCCACTCAATGAAGAGCTGACATCTATCAAGGTGCTCTTACATCTTTCTCGATAACAAACTTCGACGAAGTGGTGTAGCATCAGAGACAATCAATCAACAAGCAAAATATTGACCTAATTTATTTTTGCTGACTCAAATTTCCTAGAATGAAATACAATGATTCTTAGTTATTCATATTGCATACTAAAAATTAGACAATTTCTCGAGAGTTTTTTTCTTTAGAGTTTGAAATTGGACACTCCTGTATTTTATGATAGGAATAGCATTATAACTTACAATTAAGGCTATCGGAATTCTTTTTCTCATAGAAAGTATTAAATTACTCCATCTAAGAACATTATGGTGCTCATTATAACACAGCGCTGGAATCAAAGACGATTACTTAACTCCCATGCTCCCGTTCATTAATTGATCAAGGCAGCTTCTTAAATTTTGTGTAAATAGACATGAACGAGCGCGACTGATTTAATTAAGAACCTTAAAAAAATTGCGTGATATGTAGCCAGACAAGGCATGGGAATTACGTACAGAATTACTATTGGTTCAAAGAGTTTTAGGTACAAGACATAACCTACACGCTTAAGACGTAGACATATTACCAGCCATTTGTTGAGCGATACTCTATGACCTAAATACGGAGACTCTACAATAGGGGATGTGAGTGGAAGGAGACAGCAACCAAAATGCAATACCGTTCTAAATTCAAAAACGACAATGCCAGAAACTCTGGGAGACTAACGATCACCAAATGAAAAAAGAACGTATAAATGCGCGGTACACACAGACATAATTTTAATTTTCACAATTTTTTCATAAATTTATTTCGTAAAATGTCATTAAAAATTATATTTCATTATTCCAACTAGCTATGCCAGCGACTTTGTTCGCGCGAAAATAGTTCTATTTAATTTGCCCTAAAAACGAAACAACAGGAACAGAATTTTCATAAAGTTGTATTCATTGACTATATAAAAACTAAGGTATAATTTATTTTATCATCGCTTCAGGGCAAACCTTATAACTCGGCGTTGGTTTTTAACAATTCCCGCTTTCTCTCGTTTCGGAGTCAATAAAAATGAGAAATAACTAAATATAAAAATTTTCCCGTCACGACAAATAAAACAAATTTACGTATAGATCGTATCAACGATCCGAAGCATTTTATTATTTCTCAGGCAGTTAGGTCTCTTCCAATTATAGGTTACTTACGGCGTGAATACTATTGCAACAATAGATGGAATTCTCTCCCTCGTGTTGCCAAAATTACGCTTATAATATGAAAGTAAGTGGGAAGGGGAGTTGCCTGTTTCAGGATCACCCTCATGTAGCCTGCTAATCAAAAAAAGATATATAGTATATATATATACACCTGCGCTGCGGGAGTTTTCTCGCAGGCGCTTCAGCCCAGAATGACTGCGGGGCTCACCTGATCATGTCGGGAATGCCTCGCACTCTCTCTGGGTACTTTTTATCAGTTCTCATATGCCGAGACACCTTCACCTATTTTAGGAGGTATATGTACCGGGGTCAAAGACCTAGGGCATATGGCAAGAGCTGTCCGCTGATCCCATTGGATCAGTCGGCCAACTGCCTCCTGAAACTGGTGGAGACACGGAGAAGGGAATGCTGCGTCCCCACAGCAAACTCGTCTCCCGTCATTCGGAAGGGCGTAAGAATAGTACCCAATGCCCGACCTACCTGATGCAGGTTTTCTAGGGTTTTCCCCGCATCTCTTTAGGTGAAACACCGGGTAGGATCCTTAAACCATAGCCCGGGGGCCCTAGTTAACCCTTGGCTACCTTGCTCTACCTTCCGCATCCCCCCCTTTTCAATTCCCTTCCTATGCTATTAAAGGGGAGTTGCCTGTTTCAGGATCACCCTCATGTAGCCTGTTAACCAAAAAAAAAGAATGGTATAGGAACACCTAATAGAAGTTATAACTTGCAGTTTGTTATCACACCACCCTTCCCGATGAAATTCAATGGGTTTATAAATATTTACATTAAAGCCTTCTGTACTCTGGAAAATATTCAAATGAAGCATACACGAAAATTTCTGTTTCAATTCCTGAAGTTTTCATTGAAATCTCTTAAGGCGTTTCAGAGCATCAACAGATCAAGAGTATGAGCAACCTGCATTCACTATTTTGAGATTCCAATGCACGTATGCCAAGAAACCTTCCCGTAGAATGTATATTTATATTACATTAATATCTTCTACAATATAACGAAATGAAATATACACGAATATTTAAGTGAAATCACCTGTTTTGAAACCCTCAAATTTAAATCCATTGAACCATTTCGGAGCCTACAGACAGACAGCCACTTAAATTTTATGTATTGGTAAAGTTGGCATTGAGAACCAGATCTGGGCATTAAGATAAAAATATAAGGAAATATTACATAATGTATTACTCATTATATGGTTTGATGAAGTATATGTGCGTTGTTTCATCAGTGTGCTTGTACAGATGAAACATATTTGTCCGGTGTGCACCGGTACAAAGGTACAAATTGTATGTCTTCTGTATAGAACTTAAGAAAATCTTATTATAAGTTAAAAATTAATGAATAGTTACAGTATATTTTAATATTAATAAAGCAACCTATGTAAAATCTCTGACTCGTTCCACATCCTTGAAGCTTGTGCTTCTCTATAGGATTTATGGAATATGATATTAAATATTTCCCGTTATTTATTTTCTGACGCTGTGATCTCGTAGTGAATTTTCTATAGAAAAATGAAATATAAATTCTTAACAATACCTTACAAAAATAAAAAAATAAACGAAAAATTTAAATCTGAAAGTTGTGTTTGAAAATGGATTCCCGTATCCAGTATACTTTGGTTTTGCTTAAAAACTTTTCCATTAACCTACGATAAACATCCGAATCATTAAATACAGGGCAAGAATTAGTTCTGTTTCATGAAACCTATCCCTCTGTTTCGAAACACGTTTCTACCCTCATCCCCGTGTTATCTTACGTGCCGGTTTCAGAAACATGAAACATTGTTTCATGAAACATGTTTCTCCAGTGTGCACCTGACCTAACAACTGCTCAAATATTGGAAAAAACATATAGGTAATGACTCGTCGGGAGTCAGATGACTGGTCGTAGGATATCTTGGTATGAGTTAAATGAAATATTTAAAATAATAAAAAATAGGTTTAAGGGAAACTGGTGACGTAGAACAGTATATGTATATTTATTTAAGGTCGCATAAACTACGGGGTCATTAGTGACCGAACTGACTTAAGGGTTACAAAAAGTGAATATTGAGCATGCTATATTGCACCATAACAATTAATTGTTTTGAAGAAACTGATGAATCTTTCTTGGTCGTCCGGTGAGTGGTTGATCTGGTCTGGGTTGTCCTCTACGACGATCCCGGTATCTCTCTTTAAGAAATTTACTGAAGGTGTTGATAAGGTGATTGTTGTGTAGCATAGATCGCAATTGGAGGAGGTCTATTTTTGTATATGTGTGTGTAAATCTCGAGTGGCAGGATCTTACTCTAGAAAGTCTACTTGATCTCTTCTGGATGTTTGTTCGGGAATGAGGATAGCGAGGAAATTATCAACTAATTTATGGGTTAGGATTGAATTTAGCAGCAACAAATTTTAATTCCAGAGATGGGCTAGTTTTGGAAAGGTGTCTTTCCATTCTTCCGAGAATGTGATGATGTAATTAGGAAGAGAAGATGGGGGAAGATGAGTGGTTGGTTTTGGCTAACTGGTCGACGTAGATGTTCCCTTTTATTCCCTGGTGCGCCGGGATCCAGGCTAATACAATATACTTCCTGTTGTTTGGAGCTTGTGTAGACCTTGAGTGATGATTTCGGATACCTCTTGGAAGTTTTCTTCATTGGCGATGGATTTTGAAGTGGAAGAGTGAGTCAGGGAGGATTAAGTGGTTCATTTTGGGAGACGAAAAGCGGTGATCTATAGGAAGCTTGATGGCGTAGTTTCCGGCAGTGAGGATGGATAAATGGGGATTAAATGTCGTTGACTGGTTGATATTAGAGAAGATGATAGCTCTGCTGACTCCATCTTTGTTCTTGGCGCCGTCGGTGAAAATGTGGTCGAAGCTGTTGAACTTGAGGTTTAGATCTGTGAATTTTGTGTTCCAATCTTCTTGAGAGAGATTGAACCTGTTATACTCTGTGTGTGTGTGAGAGAGAGAGAGATCGATATGGGTTATTCGGATGTTCTAAGGACGGAAAGCGGGATATTTGTAGGTTTCCATTTTTGGTGGAGTAAAGTGCATTTGTTGGCACAAGGAGAAAAACCTTGTATGAAAGGAAGTTTTTTTTGAGAGCCTGAGGTTATAAGGTGCCTGGGACAGATTTTTACCTTTAATTGTGATTATGATCTATAAGAAGGTCGAAAGATCTATTTATATTCTGACTGGCAGATTTATAAACAATTTTTGTTAATTATATGATAACCAGGTAAGAGTTTTCCTCGTCTAAAACTCAATTCTCAACCAGAGCAATATTTAAGTTTATAAAAAAATATTGGCATAATTCTAACAGTTTAGAAGTTTTATAATCAAAATAAAAAGGAATACTGAGTTGCAGAATGTATTTCATTCTTTAGTTCATAATTACTGAAACCTTCGACTAGAACACAGGCATAGTCATCTCTAAAAGAATGTGACTGACTTAGTTAACGATTCGCAATCCTGGTGCAATAAATAAAGCATAGTTTGATATTAAAAAACATTTTTAACGTGTCTATCGTGTTTAAATGGACAAAGCAGGAGATAAATTAATTGCATCTTGAAACTGACAATCATGACTTGAAATTCCGGAAAATAAATAGCTAAATGTTTAATGTAAAGAAGTATTTATACAAATGCAAAATTTAATTAGAATAGGTTCAGACAGTTTTAAGTTTACCCCGTTCACAACAGACACGTTGGTGTTGTATGGTATGGGTGTACATTACATAAAATGTGATAATTTCATCATGCCGGGATCAAGGTAGAGGTAACGCGAGGTTAATGGGTGACGACAGACCCTGTAATGGTTCTTGGAAACGTTCTTCCGATGAAGAACTCTCTGCCAGAGACTTTGAGAGGTGAGATATTTCGTTGTTAAGCGATTGCGGCTCGCTGTAACAAGGTATTAGCGAGGCGATCCGTCAGAGCCAGAAAGACTGGCGCCTGCAGAATTCCGCGGGAGATATTTCGCTTCCTTCTCGTCCGGCCTTGCTCCCCCACACCAATTTACATACAGATGTCTGGCGGTAGCATGTGTGTGCCGGCCGCGGTTCAAATCCGCCATCTGCGACTCCAGACAGGAGGAAGGGGACCAACCCGAAGACGTCCACTTCAGACCCCGCGGCTACGTGGACTTCGCTGATATTTCAACTGCCCATTCATATCGATTCCTGAGTGATTTCCAAAGTTTCACAAGAAAATAATTCTTGCTGTCACTGCACATATATTTGAAACCTGCCAGCTTCAAATTATTGCAGACAATATATTTCCAGATTATTAGTTGCGATGTAAATAATTCCAAAAACCAAAACTGCACTCTCGATAAAATCATTCATCATATATTGTACATTCAGGTTACGTGTGTCATACATCAAAATCTATCTGTAGATCACTAGAAAATAAAAAATTCCTTTAACCTAAATATATTTCTGTCTAGTGTTATTTTTCAAAGGCATCTCTCCCCTCTGATTTCTTTAATACAAAACCTACTAACTATGATTTATTTATTTTTCACAATTCGTGATTTTACATCTGATTTCTAGCCACCAACTACAAATTAATTTTTCTGGGAAAGTGACTCAGAACGTTCAATGAAATTCCCTTGTGAATTCTCTCATATAAAACGAATGCGCCAATCGGTCCTTTCTTTCAGATGCAAGTCTCCAGATAATTTATGTTTTCTACAGTTGTGTTTTTGTTTTCTTATAAAACAGAAGTTCAAGTAACCCGAGTGCCAATTATATTAAAATAGCATTTTAATGGTAAAATACTTTAAATTTTCTCCAAATTTCTAAAGATATATGACATAATTTGAGTGAAGATTATGTTACATATGACATTGAGTTTTTAGATTGCAGAGCTGCCTATATCGATCAAACGAAGCGTAAACTTCGAACAATAATTAGAAAAAATTTTCTAATTTAAGACAACAATCTGTTTAACAAACCATGTATACATGATTTATCACAGGATTGATTGGGTTAATATTAAAATTTAGATGTTGTCTTTATTTCCTGAGAAAAGTTCTGCTTTTTAGTCTTATAATAAATTCTATAAATGGAAAAAAGCTACAATAAATTAAATTTGATATGATTTTGCATTATGTATAGTGAAAACTGCGAAAGTCTAATTTTTGTGCTAATAATCAGTTATAACAATATAAGTTTTGTGATGTGTTTGAATGGCATTTATTTCCCTCCTTTCGAACCAAGAATATATTGGAAAAAGTTGCTTTTCTGGTTTCTTATGTGTTCAATTAATATACCATTTTCTCAATTATTTATGTAACTATGTTATATTAAATTTATTTATATGCTCGTAAGTGAACATTTACTTTTTTAGAAACAACTGAAGAGGTCTCTAAACTTAGAGAGGAAAAGTTTTGTGTTATTATAAACTTTAATAAGACCTGACCTTCAGCCATTATACATTAATTTTTATTAGAACAAGTCCCAACTTCATTTATGAAAAGTTAAGTTCTGTGATGGTTGTTTCAGAACCATTATATTGAGGAAGATTTTCTATGTTTGGGCACAACCCCTTTATTTCATTATTACATTTAGATATTGCCTCTCCAGTGTTATTATATTTCATGTCGGGATAAATAAAACTGTTTCTGTTTACTAAAACTAATCTTTTATGAACTTAAGTAACAACTATAATACATATGTCGCCAAAAATGTTTTTACAATGATAAATTGTAATGATTTTATTTCAACCTACATACAAGTTTATTTACTTGCAAGAATATGAAGCCCAGAAAGAGATTTCTTAATCCACGAGATACATTTAAACGTATAGCAGACAACTTATTTTTTTTAATTTGATTCCAATATACGTTTTCTCGTTACACCCACGCTTTTGATTCGATCTTGAAACAGGATTAACGCGTGTCATGAAATACAAAGAGGTTTTCTCAGTAAGAATACATAGTTCTGCTCTTGCCTCATCAGTCTCCTGAACACCTACACATCAACATCCTCCTCCACAAACAGAAACTGATCAAGTATCAACTTCTATCTCCATATTAACATCTGTCCTGCAAGAAAGAAAACTATCCACTGCTGCTGTTCCCTTCCCAAACACTCTCCATCAAATATTTTATTTATCACTAAAAACTATTAAATAAATATTACTCCTGGTTCTCTGCAGGCTTTACAAAACTTCGGACGTTTCATGATAATCCTGCAGTTTTTACTTAGCCTTCTATCCTCCTCTATTCACAATTTTTCTTCTAGTTAAAATATGCTTCCTCCAAACATATCTGATAAATTGACGTCATCAAATTTCCCTTTGTTCACGATCGGTGACTGATAATTTTCAAATGGCCACTAAGTATCTGGATTTTTAGACTCCTGCCTCTCTAATAGCTCCAACGGAAATTCTATAATCTGTCTAAAATTGTAACTTAAGCGGAAAAAATTCTATCGTACCAACATACACTAGGTACAAGTAATTTATTTTTATTATTTATTAAGTCTGCCTCTGGAGGAAAGGGTTCAGACGACTGCCCGACTTTTCGCCATCTTACATGACACATTTTGGAGTTTCACTTGGGTAGTATACACATTCTCGTTCAGTTTTCAATCTTCTAGGTAACGTTAGACTCTCAAACATCCCGGGGCGGGATTGGAACCCGAGACATATATATATAGTATAATCAAGGGTTGTATTTAAATCGTTTACAGCTGCATATACACATTCATGTACGTACTGGAAAAAATTTCAAGTCATTCTTTTGCAGCTGTCCTTAGTTCTCTCATTAATAATTGAAGTTAAAATAATATTTTATTTATAAGAATAAATAATGCCGATGATACTATAAATTCGTGTACAGCATATAAAATTGTTATTAATCTCTAAAAGACAAAATTAATACGTCTCCAATTTGAAAAGCAGCCAGTTTATCAATTTTTGTATCTGGGTAACACTTCCATTCCCTCCTATCAGTTTTGCCCTCAGAATAGAGTAAAGTGAAACCGTTCTCCATTATGCAGACTTCACTGGTTTTCGAAGTCCTTGGGAGACACCGTGGCGAAGGGCTTGATTACTCTCTTACTTAGATGTCCCGCCACAAGTTTTCACTCACGTTCCATTACGGAACTCATTTCTTGATTCGTCAAAGTACCAGCGCCATAATGAGAGATATTTCTCCTAGTATGAGACGAGGGACACGGAACTAACTTGAAAAATTTCAATAGCTTTTGTGATTCAGATTGTGTGTTTGGAGTTATTGCCGCTGAGGAGAATAGTACTTACTGTCATCACGTAGTCTTGATTATATATATTCATACATGACATGTGTGTAATCTTATTTGTTCTTAGGTTTACGTAATCCCAACACTAATGTTATGTAGGCCTACGAGTTAATACACTTCATCGTGTTCCAAAATTGAGACCTACAAAGTTTGTGGTTGAAAAGGTTTGTGTGGGTGGGTGTGGGTGAGAGAGAGAGAGAGAGAGAGAGAGAGAGAAGGAACTTGGAGATTGAAAACAATGTATTTTTATAGGCTTAAAACCATTACAAACAGCCTGCGTTTCATAAAAAGAAAACATAGAATCCATTTTTAGTTAGGTAAAAATTGTGTATTAGTAAACATGTCATTATTTCACTCTATGCGTACTCCTGTGCTTTTTGTTTATCACGCCATGCACTCACAAACTAATATATATAAGCACCTTAATAATAACAATGATAATCATAACCTATTATCTGCAGTCAACGAGATTATGTTTACTAAAATGAGATATTTTATAATGGCAGAATAATTTGAATAGCGATGTAAGTCGCATCTCATGAAGTAAAAATCTATCACGATGTGCTCGTAAAACAATGGCTGGACGAAGATTGCGAGAGAATACTTAGGCATGTATCTGTAGCTACGAGTAATTTTGGCATACGCATTATAGGCATGATGAAGAGGCGCAACTCTGACCGATTTTATGGGCGATCTATAAAATCGGTCAGGTAGAAATCATCACACCGACCGGTCGGCAGAGATTCCAGACAAGGGTACTAGTGGAGGGGGAAGAAGTAGGGAGGGAGGGGGGAAGGTTGTTTAAAATTACACACGTTCTACCCATAAAGTATGTCGGAGCGGTAATACCGGGAGCCACGCTTAACAACTGGTTAATTACAGGGCAACACAGACCATCGCACCCGAAACGGCTTCAATTTAAAAATAATAATTATTAAAAATAAAGCAACGCGGTGGCGGCTATGCGCCAGGATCCCGGCCCAGTAGGAGCAGGGAGGGGAGACGTGGTCAGGGAGGGGGATAAAAAATGAGAGGAATGTTTCAAATTTAATACGAGCTACCGTGGAGCAGACACCCACGTCATCGCTGCCGAACGCAAAAACACAAGACATGCCAAACAAGGGCAATAAGTTAAAACAGAAATAGCGGCCACTGACTGGAAATGGTTGGTGGGATGCTGTGGACGTTGCTCCGTCGCTGGTCGAGAACGTGACTACGGAAACCTTCCTCATTCAGTGATTTACGAACAAAAAAAAATATTTTTATCGTTTCCAGATGTAAATTTAATTCTCGACCGATTAATAAGCAATATTCCGATAAGCGGTATGTACTCAACATTATACAATAAAACCTTATTACAAAAACAAAATAACAATGGTAAAGACAAATATATTTTAACCCGAACATTTATTATCAAAGGAATGTGACAATAACCTCAAAGAAATTCTCAAAATGTTCAAGAAATGTAACAATATTCTTAAAAGCTGCCGCTCCAGTCGTAAATCTATTTGAAGATATTATTTTGTAACATTGCAAAAAGCAATAGATGTGGACAAACTTGGACTTAGGTTTATTTTCCGTGATATATTTTATAATAAACCTGAAAACATTCCTTTCACTAAAACTGGTTTATTTCTTGTCTGATTTGAAGTGATGAACAAAAGTCGAGTGATTAAATTCCCGTAATATCACGTCAATAAGACTTATTGGTTGACTGTTCTTCAAAAAGAGCTAATTTTATGTTATTTTGCTGAATATTTAGGGTAAAATAGTGTTATCGTTTTTGACGTAAAATAAATCCCAATTCATAGATAAATAAATTTCAATATGATAATCATAACCTATTATCTGCAATCAACGTGATTATATTTACTAAAATGAGATATATATTATAATGGCAGAATAAATTGAATAGCGATGTAAGTCGCATCTCGTGAAGTAAAAATCTATCACGATGTTCTCGAAAAACAATGGATGGACGAAGATTGCGAGAGAATACTTAGAGAGACCTTGATTATTAATTTATAATAAACTATTGGGTAATGATATTTAAATTTAAAATTATGTTAACATCTTTTGAAAACAATTAGTAAATTAACAATGATTCAGTCTAATATTCACAACCTAAAAATTTGATTCGCTGATAATATATTCTCTTTTTAATCACAGGATAATCTGGTGGGTCTCTGATCAGAAGCTTTTGTTTATTGTTTTACCTGCCTTGAAATTAGTAGTCTAATGAAAAGAAGTAGTTAACCAATAGAGGTTGTCTATGTCTAGGAATCCCTATATCCTACTTCCAATCTTACTTCCGCTGTTGGCACCAGGTTTGGGCTGGATCATAAGTTATGTTCAGGTATCAATGCTAATATCCAGAGTACTCGACCAAGTACTACAACAGCACTTTTAAGTCACATGTCCCAAATTAAATAGAACTAGTTGCTAACTGCATGTCTGGCTGGCTGGATAATTCGACAAAGACCACTTTTCATCAATACAACGACCAAACTCCAATGACTATCAAAAAATCCTATTTCCTTTCGCTATGTTCTGGGGGTTTATAAAGATTATATATCGCTCACCTTCTAAAGGTATTTCCTTTAGACATTATACCAAACATAGCACGAAAAGCGGTAACTTAGCCTCGCGTCCTGACTCAAAAAATATTTTTCACTCTTCAGTCTGAGGAAGATGGCGGTGCGAACCACCGAAACGTCACTGATTACCACTTTAATCCGATTGGAAACCCGAGAGCAATCTATACATTTTACACACAGTCACATTCGTGATATTGTTCCATATTCTCATCATTAAAAGCAATCGCCATCTGTCCGAGAAATAACGATCTTAAACCTATCACCTCAAGGCGTGTTTCACTCCAGAATCCACTCAAGCCTTCATAAAATTTATTTGAAATGCACTTAAATTCGCATATTTCACAAACTGTGATCTGCAATCCCCTAGGGCTAACACAAATTATTTGAATTGTGTGTAGTTTTTATTTTCATGATTACTGTAAATTTATTTCTCTATTGTTTCTATTATTTTTAGTCTCTGGTACTATATTTATCTTTCATGTCGGCTATTCATGACATTTCTCTTATACTTGTTCTACTCCTCGAATATCAATGCTGTCCATCGAGTTACTGAATTTCTTTTGGAAACTGAATTTAAGTTTAGGAATGTCACCCATCTGAAATCATATAAATTTGAATCTTTTACCCAGTCAATCAACAATGAACAACTTACAGTCATAAATTTAATGGAAATCATTAAAACTGCTTAAAATTTTGTTTTTGTCTTACAAGTGCCAACAGCTTAACTTATGCAGTACTTTATATATATTATATATATATATATATATACGTATTGGTTTAAATGCCAATTTATCGAAAGGCAAGCGTTTTTTCGTCTATTGTCCTCAGGAAAAAATTATTATATTGGTTTTTCGCCAATTATCAAGGTTTTGAGTTACATTCATTTATAATTTCAAATACTATAATAGTTTATGTATTCTCAACTACACAATATTTAAACATTGTCGGTGCATCTCTCTTGAACTAAAAATAATCGGCCAGTATATTAGGACTCAAAAAGGATAACGTTTTTGGGAAACCTAAAGGTGGAATATTTTATTGACATTGTCAACATTTATATAGCATCATATAAAAATTTGGGTTGTACTCTGTCCTTCTTAGTGAATAAATTTCAATTACCTATTGGACACTGAAAAAGAGAAATATTATATGTTTGTAATAACCCGTACTACTACATATAGATTAAATAGAACTAACTCAGCGATAACAACACAGACTCTTTATCCAATAATCTTCCCAAAACCTACTTTTATCTCAGGTGTGAAATTTACCAGTATTTATGACGGATAAATTATTTGTCCCAATCTTTCAAACACAAATATATAACTGGAAACCTGTAATGGGATCGTTCTTGTAGTTTGTCTCCATGCATGTCTCTGTGCCGTTCTCCGTTCTTCGATACAATTGATGCCAAATCAATAACAATAGCTGCGGCTGTTAATACTTTTTATTACTCAGTACTTAATATGCTTCAAAATAAAGTACGACTATTGAATTTTAACATTTATTTATTCGATCGCAGATGCCTCTTCCAAAGATTCTCCTCAACCCCAACATGCACCTCTTTTCAGCGTGCGTCCAGAGACAATATTCCTCTTCTTCGATAGAACAAAAGTTTGTTAATTTACAAATCAAAATTACATTTTATTACGCCTATTGCTACATATATATCAATAATTGTGTTTAAAATCACAAATTAAATAATTTCCAACCGATTTTTACAGACAGTTTTTATTTATTATTCAAACGAAGTTTCGGCGCATATTCGCGCCTTCTTCAGCTTCATAATCTGTGAAATACATATTTCAATTTGAAAATACCAGATGGACCATTATTTAGTCTTGTGAAAACTGTTGACTAGATAAGTTCTTAGTGTTGCCTTGGACCTCACTTTGGTAGAAAGAAATTAACGATTACAACAATTTTATATTTTTTAATAATTGGATTTTAACAATAATTTGGTGAGTTGTTAGTTTATACCTTTATATATAAGTATTTTCAAACTGGAATATTTATTTAACAGATTATAAACCTGAAGAAGGCGCGAATATACCCCGAAACGTCGTTTAAATAATAAATAAAAACTGCCTGTAAAAATCGGTCGGAAATTATTTAATTTGTGATTTAATAGTAGACGTTAATGGATTTAATAATTGTTTTTAACATGAAAGTTACTTCAACTAGATGAAACCTGAGTATAGGAATCCGTATTACTTGTTCAAAAAGAAATGTTTCTTTGGAACATTTGTATATTGCATTTGTAATAGTAATCAAAAAAGTGTATGATATATGAATTTCACTGGTGAGAAATATTTTTAAGCCAAACTTGGCTGTTAAGATTTCCCTCACCTTAGTTGAACTTATGCACGTGTCGCAGATGGAGAGATAAGAACACGATTGGTAGTAAAGGAAGATAATTTTAATCGGTTCTAGATGTCATTTTTTTGGTATTTAATTAATATAATGAGACGTTTGAAAGGAAAGTGGCAGCGTGTGCTACGCTGTTGTTGCGTGACGGGAGCAATTTCCAGGCTGTATCCTCGCGACAGTTGGACAGACGGTTCCACGTGGCCGGCGGCCCATGGGTTCCCGTTGGTAGCGACGGGGAAGATTTACCGGACGAGAGCTACCGCTCTTAATCTGATGTCGGGAGTTAGCCTGTCATAAGGACAATATGCCGGCCGATCTGATAACGCACAAAGAGCTGCTCGCCGGCGCGCTATCGACGCAAAGCCGGCCTCCTCTTCAGCCGCACCGCCAGAGGCTGTCGGGCCGGGGGAATTCCTTCACTCATTTGCACAGGAAATGATAAACAGCTCCCACAATACTGTCATATTTTCACACTTACAGCACTCATACGGGCCGGCGCGCACAGTTGTCACGCGCAAAACTTGAAGGAAGATGAACACAGCCTCTAATCCACCTCTTAACCAACGTTGTTACTCATTTGCTATTACCAAGAGAGTTTTATCAGTGGAATTAAATGCTAACAGTTGTCTACATGATCCACATGTTAAATTAGTACGTTTTCTCTGACCTGCTTGTATATATCTGTCGGCGCATACTTCACCCTGGCTAGGACCCTCAGTTCCCTGGATCCAACAGCAGACTCCTGGCGACGATGAAGATTTTCCTCCAGCCACTTTTTCACGACTCTTTATCCTTCACCGCCTGTTTCATGACTGCTCCACCAATTTCTCTTCAGCACCCTCTTAAAGTTAAGTTTCTACTCCCTCCTTGAAAGTTTTCCCAATCAAATTTAAATTCCCTGGGCGCGTTTTTTTCTAAACTCCACAAACTCGGAGTCTACATGAGTAATGACAGGTCCACAATTGGCACGCATGTATTCGTTTCGGCTGAGCAAACCCTGGAATTCGAGAATTTCTATCCCTATCGTCGGGTTCCTGCTTACCGTTTCGAGGCCCCGCAGACATCTGTTGCGAAAGGACCACTTGCCTACTTCAGCCAGACCATACTGTCACTAATAAATAATATCAGAAATAAATAAATATCCCCCTCGAATTTATATAAAATCACTTCATGCCATGAGGAAAATTATTTAAAAACTACTCAGTTAAAAATTTTCTTACATAAATTTAGTAAATCACAACTATGCTAAGCCACGGCCAGTCTAGGTTACGCAGATAAGCTTAAAATGACAACAGGTTTAGATATTAAATCATGAGTCGTAATTTGCATTCAATAGCATTTTTGCCGCTATAAGGAACAAGGACTAACGTGTAAGCACTTCTAACTGGTCGTTATAGAGCCGATATGCTACTTGTGCATATTTCACCGTCGGAGAGCGGATGGGAGAGGACTGGAAAGAATTTAAAAACCCTCGGTATTCACGTGAATGAAAGGACTGGGCCACTATTAGTAACAACAATTTTTTTATATTTGATGATTAAGCCCGTCCTTCGACCCTGTACCGACTATCAATTGTTCAGTTCTATCCGTTAATTTTCAACCTAACTGCATATTTTGGTCTTGATTGAACTGTAAATTGTTTATGAAATGGGTAATATGTTCATTACATTCAGGATTAATACAATAGTTGGTCTAAATAATCATAGGACGGCAATGCGAACTATCTTTTACGGATACCGAGAACTAGATCCATTTTTATTTAATAAATCTGACAATCTGACAATTGCTCAACAACAAAAAATAACTTTACGACGTTTCGTCCATAATTGTGGGCGTCATCAGGTTATTTTTAAAATGAATAACATATATATACAAGCAGCGTACCGCAATAGTTGATATTTCTTAAATTCTTGATATAAACTTAGCGAGGATTGGGAACTAGAATTGGCAACAGCATGAAGAGACCTTATACCGTCACTAATCCCCAAGGATGTCATTCCGAGCGTAGGGATATGACCTGTGAAATTTTCGTAAACACCCTAGCGTGAGTATCGGGAAGCCAGGAAACAAAGAAATATTTTAATACCACGTGGTTGGTTCAGCGAATGAGATTTCGTGATCTAAAGAAAATCGATATAAAAGGTTCTACACACGGCAACGAGGCTGTGAGAATTCTTCTTCTTCTTTTGAAACTTGATGGGGACATTAGGTCCTGGACGTTTGAAGGATATCAACTTGCGACGTTGTGAGAAGCGTCCTATGGCAGAGAGGCGACGCTACATTCAACCAATCAATTTATAAACTGTCAGCTGGTTACAAAAAAAATACATTAGTATACATTTGACAATAGTTCATAAAGGAATCAAATAAATAAAATATTGAAGAAATTACACGAACATTCATAACATTAGTAAATTAGGAAATGATAGACAAAACGTGGCAAAATTTAGCACGTATGGCCCTGTTTAAAGCTTACACTGGCTTAAACTCCTCTGAGGATATTTCATCAACGTTTCCATAACCGAATTATACTGTAGAGGGCAAAGCGGTTAAAGAATGGCATTAATTTTTCGTTTTAAGCAGGACTAGAAAATATTGGAATAGCAGCAGAAGATTTGAAACATTTCTTCGCAACTGTAAGGTTTTTCAGGGAAATGATGTGACAGTGAAGTGAAAGTCAAGTGCGACAACTACTAAGTAAAGAATGGATACTTTACTTTTATTTGAATTTTTTATGACGTCATTTATTACATTTGTGTAAAGGATTGTTTTTCTCATTCACATGTGTTTTTACGATTATTATTTGAAACTGCCACCGAGTGTCAATTGCAGGATCTATGAATTAATACATGTGTGCATTTGTTGAGTCAGTGTACAATTTACGAGACAGGCAAATTATGAAAATAGAAACAAAAGTTCAACATGACACTGCAAACTATCAGGCCTCATTTTTCAATAAGGCACCACTCACGTCAAACTGATTTAAGATACCGCCAGAAGACTTCTGCGCGACCTGCGGTAGTCGACGCAGTTGATGACGTGACGTTTTACTGATGCACAGTCTGATTGATAGATGAATTGAATACTCTGCGTCAGTAACGAGCTACCCGCTATTTTAAAATAATTTGCTCTTCCAAAAACAATGGAAATCGCACTTCAGAAAGCTATTATGGTTATTTTTGGCAAGTATTGGATAACCAAGAATTCTCATCCTTACGTCTAAACGACCAACAATTCGTGAATTTTACCCACTGCGTAACTAAATTTAGACGTTCAATGTCGTTCAATTTTAATATAATTACCAACACAATTTCAAGCACTCCAACCCTAAGAAAATTCCAAGACTTATTATTTTCAGTGTTGAATGAAAGTAATATTAAACACACCAAAAAACTGTATTCTTATTTTGTCAGTAACTTCTTCGTATGTTTATTTAAATGATTTGTATGAAAAACTACTTTATTCCTCCGTGAATTTCAGCTACATTAATTGGGCCATTCAATCCTTACGCAAAAATTGCTCTTATGGTTGTCAACGTATTTAAATATAACGACTATCTGCAGTGAATTTAATGCACAATCGTTACATTGAAACCACATACTATTCAAGTGATTTTGATTACACTTTACATTATGATAGCATAGAGAACAAATAATAATATAGCTTAAAATTTTAAAATATATTTTATAAAACCACAAATGAACAACTTATCTTCCTGTTCTTTAAAAAAGTTCATTTTAGAAAATGAATTCACAATTAAAATTCATAAATGACCAAACCAATCTGATTCTATTTCTCAGGGAATGGTGGACTCATTTGCATGGTATTTAAATTCTGAACACTAATTGTCAGTGGCAATGGCTACCGCGGCATTTTATTGGCGGATTTTGAAGGATTTATGGTTTCATTTAGTAGTATACCAACGACGAAGTTATTTAAGTAACGACACTTCTGATTACTGACGCCGCCACGTCTCTGCTACCACCAGTTGTTTCACATCCGCTCAAAAATTTACCCACTGCCCTGCCTTAGCCCGGCGGCCCCAGTTAATCCTTGGCTACCTTGCTCTACCTTCCGCATTCCCCCTTTTCAATTCCCTTCCTATGCTATTAAAGGGAAGTTGCCTGTTTCAGGATCACCCTCGTGTAGCCTGTTAACCCCCCAAAAAATGAATTTTTCATCTTACTCTATCGAATGCTATCTTTGAAAATCCTTTAATCACTCATTTAAATACTAACCATACTTGGTCAATTGCTCTATCTGAATTGCTCCTCACAACGTCTCAATAGAAGAACAACTCAACAACCACCCTTCTCCAAAAGTCCTCAGGAACTAACCTTCAAACTTCTTCCACTAACCTTGAAAATTCCGATCTTACCCTCTCCCGGCGAAATATCCACGACTTTAGCAAATAGGAATTCATTTTACATTTTCGAATTCCCAATTCGGGGTTCACATTTATCGATTCAAAAACGTGAAACGCCACGCACTAGAGGTAACTGATCTTTCTGTTGGAAATTTTCAGACGTGAGAAAATGTTGAGGCAGAAGCTTATCCACCACCTTTGACACTGTCTGGGACCAACACGGTTTCCTAATCCCTCCAAGGGACACTTCAATTGATGTTTTTATGCCATGTTACCTGAAGATCAACTATCCTGCGACTTTGCAGCTCGGAAAATTCAGTGTAACAAAATTATTTAATTTAAATCAAATAAAATAACCCCCTAATAATTTAGTAAACATGTGTACACTACAATACGACTGCAAGGAGTAAATTGATCTTTTTCGTTTTTATTTACTGTTTCGATAAAACCATAATACAAAGATTCCATTATAGGATAATAAAAAATATTATTTTTATACCGGTATAAAATTCTCCAAGTCAGTGTTTCCATTAAAAAGTACGTACATCAGGAAGACATAAACATATTTTAGGGTTAAACAAAACCATGCTGCAGATGTTTTTATATAAATTAAAAAACGTGTAAACAATAATAATTTATATGATATAATGTAAATAAAATTAATTTTCCTTGAAAACAGATTGTAATAGAAACGCTAACGTAAATATGAAATGATTCATTCGCACAAAAATTTTGTTATATGTCAACGGGATTTAATGTATCTGTTATGACTAATTGCATTTAAATACCAATTTCTCAATGCCCAGCTCTGGATTTGCAGTGGTCCTTTTCTTGGCAATTCATAAAAAATTATGCGACAATGTTTTATAACTATAATTAGTTAATGCACACAAATTGAACATAGTTATTTAAGTGCCTGTTAGCCTGATAAACTTAATTCAATTATCATACATTTTAGGTTTTTAAATCTTTATATTTCAATATGGTAGCTAACTTATTAAAAATAAATTAAGTTTGTTTTCTATAGCCTCATTTAATATCAATAAGTCATATTAGGTTATCCGTGTCGCACGGACATTGACAAAGATCTCAACATCAATATTAACTACGTCGCCCTTTAAAGTCAGATTAATGACATCTACTATTTCACGTTGTTAGACGGATACTTTATTGACAACTCGGTATGAAAATTCACTTTTAAAACCTATTCACCTTAAATTGCTAAGCCAATTATTGGTGGTCACAAGTTTCTTGTTCAGTTATATGTAGGGGCCTACTTATTTATGTAATGGTTCGCGTTGTATAGCTTTGGATGTGCCCATGTTCCAAAACGATTATTGCAGACTATACTCCATCCGTAGACGTTCCACTGGGCAACATATTTTAGTGCATTAAATTATACTTGTAACGGAACGTTTCGCATCGTAACGTTGTCCGCGTAAATTTTGCGTTCCAGTGGATCGCGTCGTAACTTCTCCTGAGTTGGAGTATTGGCATTTCATTAACAATTGAGATTCAAGATTGCGGGTGGTAAGATGTTAGGCATTAAAGTGGTATGCAGTTGCAAAAAATAAAAATAGTAGAAGGCGACTCACGGATGTGCTGCAAAACGGGTCTGGCGAACGGGGAACGGGTAACGCCAGGAGCTGGACGTGGTGCGTAAGTGTGCGTGCGTTCCCTGACCTGGCTAAGTCAGGCGAGGAGATAAAAAGGTCACAACAATGAAACAGTGAAAAGTTTGAAGTTGTGACACTCATCATTATAAATTTAAATTAACAAATAGCCAATAAAGTATCCAAAAGTAGACGAAATTAGGTAGTACAATAAATATCAGAAATCGTTACTTCTTGCTCTAATTACTATCAATTCCTGAACAAAGAAACTAATCTTGTCTACTTTCTAGCTTCTTCATTGACTGGTTATTAATTTTAAATTAATACAAGCATTTTTTTAATTTCAGTAATAGGATATAAAATATTCCCGACTTGATAGATTTAGATTTTTTAGATTTATTGTTGCTTCCATTAATCCTCTATTGAGGAAATAGGATACGTCATACATTAAAAATGAACAAAATAAAGTACATAATTAAAGACAAATAATCTTAAAATAAATTAATAAAAGAAAATGTATATAGACAAAAGTCAATATAAACACAACACGGACACACGATGTCACACACACACTGGGAAACACAAAGTCGTGGTCCACCGTTCCTGACAGTATATGTCACATTTACTAGTAAGGTTCTATCATTGCATTATTAATGCCTGCCATCCCATTCTAATCCAAATTCAATATGCAACGATCGCTCACTTTGGTGAGTACTCAAATTGCGAAAATACTGTGTCAGTGAATTTTTCATGAAAATGTATAATACATATTCCAAAAAGTTAAGACCATATTCGACTTGTTCATATTCATATATACGGAGCCAACCACTCTTTACATGTGCTTGTTTTTCATCACAGTCGTTTGCTCAAATTTTCTGAGGCTTAGCGTTTATTACATTTACATTTCGAGTATTTCAATTCCAATGTTTTATTTTATTTGGTGTTAAGCTTCTCTTAGTCTGCTGGTTTCGTTAACGCTCACTAAAATAGCACTTAGATCAATTGTTTTGCAGAAATTTCCTTAATTGATCGGTACGTTTGAAGTGTTTCTGAAATACAAACGAGACTACTAGTAATATTTAGAAATTATATAACGGTCACTTCATTTTAGTAGCGAAAATGCACAATTAGTTGCTTTTACAACTCTTTATGCTACGAATACTCATCTATTCTTACAATTACTACATTGTGTTCGATTTATCATCCAGTTTTCATATTTTAGAGACACAAATAAGTATGACTGATGGGATAAGAAAAATATGAGAATTACTCAGGCGATTAAACTTGTAATAAATGTAACGAAGACATCTAATCATAATACAATGAAGTGCAGTTAATAGAATTAATTAGGATTTTGAAAATATTGATTAAATATTTTTGTAATTAAATTAACTTCATATATACAAAAAGTTTTAATAATTAATACCTTACCGTACATAAAACTGCACCAGAAACAAATAAAACCTCCTTCCGGAAGAATTAATTGTATATTTTCCTGTTACAGATTAAGAAGATAAGAAACAGGTCGGCGTTTTAATTTAGTGTGCGATTATCACGAAGCTGCTCCTGATAACGTTTTGGTAAATTTACAACAGAACTAAACTTCTCATGACAATTACCGGTGGAAAGGAAACATCTATTAACGGTATTGTTCAGTGATCTTTTATTCAGACCGGATATGGTTCCTTACAATTTAACATTCTGGACCCGATTGATGTTCAGTTGCATTCAGTCGTCGATTAGTCACACACGGGCCAAATCCGTGGCCCAAAATATACGCTCCCCATTACTTAATAAGCTGTGACCTTGCTTTAAAGTCCAAAATAGGTATCAAAACAGTCCCTTAATTGATGATCTTGCCATCACAATACGGTATTCATGTTATCCCGTTCCATTATGTCCTTATGTCAGTTTAAAATACAACATTTGGAAAAGCATATCCATATTTTTCAGTGCCTTCACTGTATTAACCCAATGTTTTCCAATTCTTTGACAGATCAGTTCAGATATGCTGTATGACTCTAACACATTTTATAGCGTCATACGTTCGTGGTTAGGGGTTGGTAAATAGGTATGAGGATAGAATCTGCTTCTCTTAGGAGACGAAACGGAATAACTTTTACGCAGTTAAATGGATTGATTTACGCCAGTGTAATGAGCACC
Source organism: Eucriotettix oculatus (assembly GCA_034510155.1). Lineage (NCBI taxonomy): Eukaryota > Metazoa > Arthropoda > Insecta > Orthoptera > Tetrigidae > Eucriotettix > Eucriotettix oculatus. The sequence continues at coordinate 71,274,539 of CM067377.1, forward strand.
GATTTACAAAACACAAGACCGATGTTCTTGTAAGAGAGGGTGACATCTTCATGACGCTTGTTTGGTGAAGGTAACAGTTGTTGGCACTGAGAATTTGATCTCTTCTTTTGCCAGACGAACTGTTATTAAATTACTCTATTTCTGACTTTTGGCCATTCATTGTATTTATTTGTAGTACATGTCAAACTATACAATGTTTTCTAACAAAGTAAAGCGACTTTAGTCCGAAGTATAAACAGGCTGAAGGATGTAATGTACCACTTTTAATCGATCATGCACCACGGTTTTGCCACCTCTGTATTGTTATACGATTTTACTGATACACTAGAGCCGTTGATGTGGCAATGACGTTTCTATGTGCAAAAGCACTAATATTACACACCGTGTTAAATTTTTTCATTAATTATTGTCAAACAAATGAAGCTTTCGGACCCAGGTGCCTTTCTGTCCCAGATGACAAAGAAAGAAAAAATTGAATACACAATAAATGAGGTAATCAGCTTTTGTCAGTAATTATAATTTAAATATAAAATATTACAACGTTGCGTCTCTCATTTGAGACTTCTTCTGGTACTAAAACGAAAAAGAACACTGAGGTTCCATGTACAAACTAAATTTTGTTAGTGTAAAAGCAAGTTTTTATTTTAAAAATTTTCATAACATATTACCCAATGTAATCCATTTATAAATTTCTTTTTTAGTACTTGAAGTATTCTCAAATGAGAGACGAAACGTTGTAATATGTAAATTATAAAAAAAACTGACAAAGATGCTGATTAACAAATTTATTGTATATTTAATTGTCAGATAAATTATTTAATTAAAAATTTGAATAGTTCTTTAATGCTCAATATCAATAACGAAATACACTGGATTCAAGGTAATTGTGAATAAGCCTTCGAAGGTAGTCCCTTTCTTTCTTTTGAAAAAACTAATCGCCCAACTGCAGACTTCTAACAAAGAAACAAATTAAGCTTTATGGTTATTGTAACTGGCCAGAAACTGAAGTGCTCGTCAATTAGAATAAACGGTCCTATTTTCCTGACATGGTCTCTTACTTAGAAACAGATGGGAATTCTAACGTACGTTTATGGAAAAATGTTGCATTATTGAGAGAGTTTTTCTGCGGACTTTTAGTATGGAATACTTGAGGAAGGTGTTTGGACCCGTCAGTTGCGACTGCCAGGTGTCAATCCAAAACGACGCACTTTTTGAGTTTGCGGCGCCGCACATTCTTCTCGTTCCGCAGACCTTCTAATGGGCGCCGATTGACCGCAACATTCCACGCTTCTGGTGACGATGGCTTCATTACCCCGGACCGGCCTTCCTTCATCTGAAAGTATAATTGTTTTCTGCGTTTTCGGTCCCGCTAATGTGGAAAACCAGATCTGGCGCGGGAACCGCCTCAAGTTATTTTTATCTGTCGGCGGAACAGTTTGCATAACTGGTAGCGTTAACGACGGCTGTGAATGAAATCGTATCACACAGCCGCAATTATACACTCATAATAGCCCCAACAAATACAAAACAGCGCGGCGATTCATTTGCCTTGCTTTCCCAGTCATTGAGTCACCCGATATTTCATTCAGGAGCAGCTACTACTGAGGAAACTGGAGATACTAATGAATCTAACTCATTTACCAAATGGTGACTAACGACGAATACAAGACGATTTTAAAATAAATTGATCAAATCATAATAACGTTATATAAGAAATTCATTTGGTTTCACCTTTCATGTATGTTCTGAATTTAATAAGATATATTCCAGAAATTAATTTATGGTTAATTAGATCATATAACCTATAATTGTCTGTTATTTATAGCGAAATATTCAAGTAATAAACGGAATTCAATTGAAAGTGAGGTCACCAATATGTTCAATAAAAAATATTGTATTTATCTGTCTCTTCCTCTCTTATTTAATGTACAAATGAGTAAATAATAATAATAATTCTATTAATTACATACAAGATTACGATTCCTGTATGTAATTAAAATTACGTCGCTGTAAAGGCTGACCATTACATATGATTTAATCGACCAGAATTATTGAAATGTATCTGATTATATTTAGAACGTATACAACTTATAATTGTTACTTATGGCTGATAATGAAGCTGCACGAGTTAAATGGAATTTTTCTAGTTTATCTACTTTTGCAAAATATTACTGAAGTATTAATGAACGTAGATTTTCCCGGTGAATAATTCGGATGAAATCTTCACGGTTATCCAACAGGGTCAGGTTTTTGAAAGAACATAACGTTTCTGAGGCCATTTTCTATCGCCTTCTTCAGGCTGAAGTAATATGTTGTAAACATCAGAACAATTTTTTTTTTAAATCTCATCAATTTTGCTAAGAAACATTATTTCAAAGATAGTTGCCAACTGTAACGAACTTATTTTTTAAAATAAGGTTCTCCTACTAATGAACCGGTATGTTTATAACATTTATAACTTTTGATGAGATTCGAATTGTCAACAAATCTTCTGCAATTGAGGGTAAAGGAAATGTTTTTTAAAAAATTGCATCATTCTGAATTGTAACACAAACCATTGGTGAGCGAAACATTAATTAACATTTTCCATTTAATGCATTAAAAATACTACTAGTAACTGGGAAACTAGAATATTTATTTGCGTCAGATTCAAATGCTTTGCAATCCACAGAAAGTGGAGTGCTTTTATTTCGAAGTTATTGACCAATAAATTCTCAGACATCGTAATAAAAAATCTTTCTCGCGTTATTAGTATTGGCGTATAATAAATAACACTGTAAAAAAGTTTAATATTTTCTGAATTTAATTATAACTGTTCCGGAAGCTAGTGTCATATTTTTGGAACATTCTGGATAATATTGTAAATGTAATAGACGTAAACACACACTTCTGCAATTGAAAATATACACTTAAGGTTTGTAATAGGTTTAAAATTAAAGTACAGCAGTATTTCCATTACCTTCCACTTTTGGTATTTAATTTAATGACCGAATATAATTACTACTAAAACACGCGAAATTTTTAAGTGTATATAGATGTCCATCGATGGCCTTTGGGTATGTACGTGTATTGTTATAAAATTTTATAAAGTTAGTTTTAATACTTTTATTAATATTTTAGATGAATAAACGTTGGTTTTTGAATCGGAATCAATATAATGTGTTTTATAATCTTCATATAGACTGAGTGTACAAATTATTAATACAATATTTGGCCACCTTTTCCTCTTAATACTGTTTGAATTCTTCTGGACGTGGATTCTATGAGATGTTAGTTGGTGGTAGAAAACATTTGAGAACATATTTGATGAAGTGTACTTTCCAATTCTTTAAGATTTGATGGTACTGGAACCTGCTACCTGATGGCCAGTTCGCTCACATCTTTGAAATTTCAAATGAGTTGAGATCTGGTGATTGTGCAGGCCAACGAAGCAAGGTAAATTCTCCGTCATTCTCCTCAGACCATCTGAGGGCAATGTCAGCTTTATGACTACGAGCGTTTTCAGGCTGGCAGAGTACACCATTAAAATAACAGTATGTACTTGGCCTGCGATAAGACTAATATACCCTTGGGTATATAAGTTGTTTGACATGAATCAAAGGACCAAAAATCCTCTACCAAAGTGAAGCGTTGTGGTAATGCAGTTGGAATCGATGCTTTTGAGTTGTTTTCCCCATACTCGAAACCTGTCATCTGAATGGTGCATTTGAGATCAGGTCACATGACTATTTTCCAATGATCTACTGTGGAGTCCTTGTGCTCCTTTGTAAGCTGAAGTCGCGTGTTCTTCGACCTGGTCGTCGGCTTCCAGTACATACGGTGTAATGTTCGGCGAATAGTTCGTTCAGAGACTTTCACGGTTAGCAATTGATTAAGATTCTCTGATATTTTACGCATATTTGAACATTGAGTAGCCTGTGACGATCACCTAGCCATTGACACCCGCCATTTTGCTCGGTAGTTCACTCTCTGTAAATATTAATAACTGGTGGTCTTTAACACTTCACAAATGCAGCCGTTTTGCTTCAAGCGCCTATGGTCACCCGCGATCAAACTCAATTAAATCACGTCTTTTACCCTTATCTTAAAAAGAACAGTACAACTGATGATTATCTTCTCCTTCATTCCCATTTTATACTATCTCTTCCTCTAGCGGCAACACTGTGGCGCTGTCAGATATTCATAATAATTTGGATACTTAGTATAATATATAGAGGGAAGGACAGAGAGATTTATTAGTGGGAGGGTTGACGGTAAAACATAAAATAAAATAAAGGTTTGCAATAAGAACCAGGTGAAATTCCAGAGACCTGTAGGAACACCATCATATTCAGTGCTCTTAGAAGTCTTGGAAAACACACGTATCTGCGATGCAAAGTGGTGTCTGTCAGCTGCAGAGTAGATAATTAGGTTGAACAAATATAATAGAAACAACAGTGTTGGAATTGTATGTACGAGCATATACGCTCGTTAAAGTTGAAACAATAGCCGTGCACAAAGTAGTAAACAATGAAGTTCACAGTTAGAAGAAGACAAGATGAAAGACTGCGAATGAGATAAGTTTTTAAACATAAAATTTAAATATATTTATAAATATATGACATTTCATGTCAATTATGTCCCCAGGAGAAAACAGTTAGACGGAAATTATTCCTTATAATTTTAATAACTTCTATTTTAAAATAATTAATAAAAAATCAATCAATAAGACTTTCATGTGCTCGTATATATATATATATAAACACTCGTATATTTGTGTTTTGATGCATAATCGAACAGAAGGATAGTTTAATATGTATTTATGTTAATATTTTCTGAACATATGAAAGCGCCTCGTTAATTCTGCTTGAAGTGTTTTCCTCTGCTGGTAGCAACAATAGAGCGAAGCACGGAGCGGTTGTTGTGATTTCGGAAATTGCGCGATGGTAATCGATGTTGATTAATCTAGGGCCGGCAGCACAGCAGCGGGTATTATAATGTTTATTATCTGCGGCGAGAGCCCATCTATCATGTATCACTACAGGTGCGAGATAGCGGTCCCTGATTGATGGATCGGCTACCTGCGCATCACAATGGCGGCGTACCGAGTCCCATATATCACGCCCCCACTGCACCAATAATTATTACGTTAGATGCGTATCGCAAGCACGCCGTTGCCTAACAGGTGCGTGCGTGCCCAGATTCGGGTCTTGGACTGTTGGTTCGGAAAATTTCCTCAGACTCATAACAATTGTATGTATTTCTCAGATCAAGTTATCGTCAAGTGATTAATTAAAATCACTGTTACATCCTATGATCGCCTTATACAGTATGCGGATTATTAGACAACCGTGAAGATTATGCTATTATTGGTTACTGGATTCCAGTTTCGCAATTAAAAAAATGCTAACTTGCAGCTGGACAGAACTAAATTATATAAAATTGTATTTTATTTTATTACAGTAACGGTTCAAAACATTTTTCAAAATTGATAGGGTCATATTTTTGTGTCAGTAGGTGTAGAATTTTCGACAAGTCTGTAAAGGAACTGTATATGCTTGACTAACATTTGGCCAAATTTTGGGAGCGGGGTGCAAATACTGACTGAATATTAAAATGTTCGTCAACTAGGCAATTTTTGTGTGACCACTTGAATTTTGTGGTCCAAACAAGATAAACAGAAAAATAGAGAACAGCTTCTTGCTAGGAATAAGAAAATTATTCCCTTTACCGCTGCAGACGAAAGAGGATGGACACGAAAATCGATTGCGAAAGTGGTAGTCACAGAGGAAATCAGTTGGTAAGGTATGATCCAGAGATTCCTTCCAAGGCAACCAGACGACGAGAAATGGACTCACGGTAGCTTCATGTCGTTTTCTCATTTCGATTTCCACGATTGAACCTGATGGTAAAGAGATGTACTCGTTCCTCCAAGCAGCTACTGATATTCTTTTATAGAAATAATCAATTGTAAACAAATAACTTAAATTTATTTCAGTCCTTAAATTTAATCGTTCAATACCGCACTAAATCTTCTTTCAATAACGAGTGTAATGAATTCTCGTTTTCGTGGTTACAATATAGGCAATTTTTCTTTGTCGATGGACGAATTCCTTAAGAAGCTTGAATTCAGGTTAACAAACCCGACAGTGTTCCGAAAATGCTGACGATCAAATTGACATACTAGGACAATGACACCCACAAAACACCTTTAAAAGCCTTCCACTCCACGAGTGTCAGAGATTCGGTGACGTACAGCTTGGCAGCAGACTATCGTTCTACGCCCTCTAAAACCCTATCCTAAGGGCATTAATTTAATTTTCCTCTTCTTACAGTGTATAAAATCGACTGTAATTATACACATATCTAAAACTACACATCCGTGTTTTAACTGGTAGTAACCCCAACCTACCGATTCTTACCTGATCAGTCTCAGACGTACCTACTAATACAAACAAAACTATCCTGAAGTGTCTTTAATCTTTATAACAGTTCGAGATGATCCTTACAGCTCATTTTCTTTCTACTTTCCGAATCAGCATCGATTGAAGAGTAAAGTCTATATTCTACAACTTCGAGAAAATTGCAAAGGATCCCTAATTTTCTTGTTTACATCTCCCTGAGAACCTACAATCCCAGGCGAACACGTGACACAAATTCTTAAAATGTAGTAAATTCTACAACTAAATAAATTGTCATCCTCATTTCATTCTAACTCATACTGACCAAAATTGTGATACCCATTTCCTATTTGATATTGCACAAAACACTTTTATGCTTATAAATTAATTCAATTTTCTCCAATGAATTTCTTTAGATAACTAACAAAAAAAGACCTGTTCCTTGATATAAATTCATACATGAACTGTAATTTAACAATTTTATACTTGATAATTAATAGACCTACTTACTGTTCTTGAATTTTTAAATAATTTAGACAACCACTTTGTAATATCCTCATTTGCATTTATTCAAAATACTGAACACGTCATGTGTTTACAATTCCAGTTTCATATAAATGTTGCCAAGCTTCTTATTCATAGTATAATGCTCTTCTTTTCGAAAATTTTGCCACCCTCATATTTAAATTTATAGATAATAATAAAAGACCTATCTGAAATTATAACAAATGACGTGTTCAATATTTTGAATAAATGCAAATGAGGACCAAACAAAGTTGTTGTCTAAAGTGATTAATATAATAAGTAATAATAAGTTGCTATTTCAAATTTTTAAGAGATGCTTGATCCAGACTTTTATGTAAAGAAATACATTACTTGTCTTAAATAATTTTGTACCTTATAAATCAAAAAAATTCAAAGCGAGTATAATGCTATTTTTCAAACAAATTCATACATAATATAATATAAATATAATAATACGTAACTCTAAATTTGAAGATAAGAAGGTATTGCACATGAATGGTCTCCTGCTGCTCCAAGTTATTTCACTCAAATCATGAATAGTTCAGATTAGGAAATTTTAAAACCAGGTTTTCCAAGACGTAGTCACAATCAATAGTCAACACTTTCTCAGCTGAGATTGACAAGGCCAAAGAGCAGCTTAAGAATGTATTATAAGCACAAAAGTATACGAACAAATACTTCGTGTTACGTTTCTTCCACAAATCGAGGACATCGCCTAGCCTGTACTACAAATAAACTGTCAACTGATGATGTCCACTATATATAAGGAATCACTAACTTACTATTTGGACAATGCAGTGTTGGTAATAATTATTTTATTTTCTGGAACAGCATAACAAGTAACATGAAACTAAAATTAATATAAGTGCAGATCAATATCGCCAGTTGTGGCAAACGAATAACGAAACTATTTGAAGATCCCAAGGACAAAAATGTCAAGAAATAAAAGTAAAATCATACGTGCACCTTTATATATCCGAATAATTCAGCTGTAAAGTGAAACCAATTGAAGGGCCAGTAATTTTTGTATAATAAGAGCTGATTTTTAAAATCGGATGATATTTTAAATTCAGTAAAAATGCATACAAGAAATTCACAATCCCCATGTTTTTAGACTTAATAGTAAGTAAATATTATATTGCAAAAATTATTATATCTGTGCTGGGAGATTAGACGTCGAAAGACGCCTTGAAATAATCGTTTGGGACGATCAGATAGCGGCTTCTCCTCTTACCTGGAACCACGCTAAAACCTCGGTCAGACACATGTTCCTTTGAAGTTCGGACAGCTGCCCACTTCTTCTTCACGCGCTACAACATTATTGTCTAATCGTCTTACCTTCTCAACAACAGCCTTCCATTCTTTCCTATTGTTTACTTTCTGAGTCCAATTCGTGATCTTCATGTTTCTTAGATCCTTTTAGACGTCATCTTTCCATCTTGTCTTCGGTCTACCTTTAGTCCTGGTTGTTAAAGGACTCCAACAGTAAATTTTCTTCACTACACTATCTTCGTTCTTTCGGCGAACGTGTCCATACTAAGTGCTCTAATATGGTTGATTCTATTAAGTTATTATTGTCTCTTATTCTCCAAGTACCATCATCTAGTTTAATGGGACCAAATATGTTCCTCAATATTTACCTTTCAGAGATCTTTGCATGTCTTTGAGGGTCAGCAGCACATGTAAAAATTGGTCGTATTAAGGTTCGATAAATCTGAAGTTTTGCAGATACTGAAAGTAATTTATTTCTAAGCAGATTCATGTTAGCGTAATAGCAGCTATTATCCTGCTTTTAATCTCTTCCTCCATCACATTGTTTCCATTAACTATGGATCCCAGATAGGTATTTGATTTAACACCTTGGAATGTATCATCTTCAATTAGTAAATTTTCTATTCTTCGGATCTTATTATTACATCTTAAATATTTAGATTTGTGATTGTTTTAGTTAATCCATATAAATTGGATTCTTCTTTAAGATTTTGGAATATTTAAATTAATGCTGCTTTATTTCTGGTTGTTAATAAAATATCATCTGCATAAGCTACACATTGTTTACCTCATGTGGAGGTATTACCTCATCCAGCTTTCTCATGATAGCATCTATAACTGTACTAAATAGAGAAGCCGATAGTGAATCTCATTGTTTCACCCCGAATTCAACATTGAATTCACTACTCGATTCTCCATTTATCTTAACCATGACTTTATTATTTCTCAGTGTTAATGCTGTTATTTTTTAATCCTATATGTTACTTAATATATGGAGAGGCATTCAATTATTTTGTTACGATAAATTGAGTCAAAGGCATGTTCATAGTCAATAATTCCCGTAATAATTAATTAATTAAAGCCTGAGAGTCTCATGCTCCGCTCGAAAAACTCACGTATCTTGGCTCGACGCTGGGTCGCGATTACCGTTTTCTTTTATTATAGATATATTAATTCTGCGTATCCAGTGGCGCCCAAGGTGACATGAACTGATCTGAAGGGAGAGGGAGCGTTACACTATATTAATTTATGCGTTAAAAAGTTTGTATATGTAAAATATTCAGTGTTTGGATGTAATTTTTCGACATGTCTTTAATTTATGCCTAGTATTTTAATTGAAAATTTAAATTCGCTAAATGAGGGAATTTAATTTACACAGCTTAACATAACGACGTTACAGAAAAGCTAATTTCTTTTTGGAATGAACACATTGTAGTTGAAGGGGATAGAAATACACAAGGCTGTAGAGACAGTATTGTACATTTTCTTTTCGACGTGAAAGAATTTTAAGGCACAGATGTGTTACGTGGGGCTCGTTTTCTCCACTCCCGTTCAAGTCTCCGTATCGAGGCCACTGTGAGACTTGTTTACGCGTTCTCTGTCACCACTCGACGGCGGTTTGCTCTCGCTCTTGAGACTGTCTCCGATGATAAATGACAAGACACTTGTTGAACACCTCTCTCTCCGCATACAAGAATCCTCCTCATTCATTATTCCCCTCTACGGGACGATCTTGTAGCGTTGACTTGAGGTGTCTCCCGGTGTCCGAGAAAACACGAGCGAGCATTCATATCTCACCTCTATGTGGCTTTATTTTCCCTCTATTTGCAGCGCTAATTTATAGCGACGTTTGAAGCGTTTTAATGACTCGCCGCTCTCCGCTGGCCGCATGGATATAAACTTAAGATAAGGCACGAACTGACAAGCTACAACTTCTTTATTCCGTCAGTACATAACGTTCGGTAATTAAATTAAATAATTTATGAAATATAGCTTTGTACTTCCAAGTGTGTTTGTATGGTATATTTCATGACAAGCTGAAATATGGTTTCTCATTGGCACGCAAACAGGCCGTCGACTGCAAAAAAGAAAGTAACCTATTCTTATGTTCTGACATCTGAATGCCTAGTCGCATATTCGTGGTAACCATTTTTCTTGGATTATTTAGCGGGATCTTTAGTTCTCTGTCAATTAAATAATAACTAAGAAGGCATTTAATGTTGGCCGTGGTTTTCACATTAAATACAAAAGATACAGCATATAAGCTGAACAAAATATTAGTAAATATGAGGTTCAAAGATACTAAATCATGAATTAATTGAATATAGAAACGTTTCAAGCTGATTTACAATTTAATGTAGATTACAAACCTTTTCAACTCTAAATGTATAGAAAAAATGTAATAATATACGTTTTATGCGTTTCCAGACACAAAAAGTTCATATTAAGGATGGACTCCTATGTAAAATATTTCACATATATTGAGAAAGACCATTTACAGTCAGTAAAAGAAATTATTTTTAGCCTTAAACAATATACAATTTTTAATCTATAACCAAGCCATATTCATGATTAGTTAACTGATTATGAAGTGAAATTGATTTAGTAATTGTGAAATGTTATTTTCGATATACATGTCATAAAATGAGTTTTATGCTTTAACAAAGTCGATCAGTTGAATTGTGTGTTAAGAAAATTTTTTAACACCTTTAGCGCAAGCCTCAGTTAATTTGTTTTGATTTATTTTTATTTGTTATTTTAATATAACTTGACCGCAGTTATTGCGAGATAAAAAGCGTTCCTATACTAATTTGTTGAATTATTATTTTAAATTTACGTCTAGCGTAAATTTACATGTTAAATTCTCGGCTGATAAAAGCATGGCTGGTACAGGTAATCAATTATAGGCAAAAATTTTCAACTAAGAACAGCCATGATCCCGGAAACCGCCCATGGAAAGCAGCATTATTCGCCAAACAATCAGGAAATGTTTAATAGATCTGATTAGTGATGCTTGGGCCAGTTTTCACCGATTAGGAGAGTTGTTAGAAAAATGTAGAGGGGAGTACTGCTTGGCAAGAATTGGGCAGAACGACATTCTTGGCTGAGATTTAACGGTGGAAGAACGAAGACAGAAGCAGACAACCTCGTTGCAGAAAGAACCGGACGTTGCTGCAAGCCCTTGGGCAGCCATCCTTTTTGTAAGCCGTCGGAAGGTTCTTTCCTGGGACTATTGTGATGATAAGTTTAACTTTGTTGTTTTGATCGAAATTCCTTGTTTTAGAGTTTACATCCAAAAACATGGTTAGCTGAAGGAAAGAGGATCAACTTGAGCAGCCTGAAATTAATTTTTATCTTATGCTGTTACTTATATATATATATATATATAATGATAAATTCGAATTTATTAAAATTAATTTTGATTTAATTTACGCACCACGTGGTGTGCCAGACAGCTATTAATATCTAAAAAATATGAACATATGAAGAGGTTATTAAATTTATTGATAAGACAATTTATAATTAAATTACGTAAAAGAATTAGAAATGGTGTGCAATAATAATTGAGGATTCTATTAATCTGTAAAGTATGTCTCCATTATGAACAGGAGGGAATATGCTACAGGACTATTCGCTAATTAAATAAATAAATAAATTATTATTAAAAGGATTATTTTTTCCATCAATTTTTATTCGTGAGTCTTGAATTAATAACTGCACATACTTATAAGTACTATTAATATTTTAAAAATATCTTCATTACTACATGGAGATGTATCATTGTAAAGACGAATCGTCGTGTATATCTTTGTAGATTTTATAATTTTTCATCGTATTCTGACCTGTTCGGTATTAATAATTACTTTATATCTTTATATGATTGTCAGATAATTGTCAAAGTTTAATTTTATATTTCTTAAAATTACAAGTATACACCCTTCATTCTGAAAGCTGTCAAAAAATCACGATTTTATATTGTATTTTTAATTATAAGCCTAGATTTCAACGTATTATAACAATTATTTAGCTTAGTAGGTAGAAAGGAGTCCATAAATTGTTAGAAGTAAAGTAGAATTAGACGTATGAAATAAAATAACCAATAATATTTATTTTTAACTATATTATATTAAACCTGTGGCAAGTAATTCGAAGCCTTGGGAGCAAGTGTGAGAATAAGCTTATGCCAGCTGTCGTAAGTGGCAACTAAGATAAACAAGACGCTGCTCTGCCATTGTGCAATCGAGATACCCAGGTAGAAGTCCCCAGAGGACAATTTTCGTGACCGCTGAGGTAGAATAGAATTGTGTTGTATTTTCTGACCCCTCTGCAGATGTGAATGGTTCAGGCAGGAAGTGACACATGAGACAATCTATCAAAGAGAACTGTCATACAAATGGTGATGGCCCGACGCAGATAGTAACCCCAGACCCTCAGTCAATTACTTTGGGGGCCCGAGACGTATCTTTCAAGGGAAGATCTCTGTTGTAAAAGAAAACATCCTGAGGAAGTGTGGAGGGATGGTAGTAGGTTAAACATTTATGAAGTCAAGACACCTTGAAACTAATGAGAAAACATTTTTATAATTTACTGGTGTATTTGAAATTAAGCCATAAAATACATATCACACAACGTTCCTGCAGTATTTGGTGCTTTTCGTATTGATAAACAATGATCGATAAAACCCAATGAACATAGTCCTCTTTTATAGATAACTTGAGTTTTATAGATAACTTAAGTTATCAGTCAGGAATGGTTCTGCAAGTTACAAGTCAAATAGAAAACAGAAGTTTATAATAAGTGGAGTGGAGTCAGAGGCATTAGTCTGTGAAATTGGGGTCATATACTCTTTAAATTATATGTACATGATATGTACTGTTGTTTTAAAAATTGTGATTTCAGTATGAGTTATATGTTGATGATGCGCTTATTTTCATTTCTGGAAAATAAATTAATCTAGTTAGTAAAGTGAACCTTGCTTTAAATAAATTGTGTTTGCATCTCTGTGTAAATAGATTGAACTTAAATGCGTTAAAAACTAAATTTATGTATATTGACACGAAAGTTAGCCGTAGTAGATTAGATAATAATTACGAAGTAGTTATAGGCAATAATAAGATAGAGTTAATGATTTTAAATATTTAGGAGTCATATGGGATCAAAATTTGAAAATGGATTGTCATATAGACTTTTTAAGTAGAAAGACAAGTAGGAGATTGGGGTTTTTATATAAAGTAGGAAATTTTTTAACTAAACAGTAATTTATAATTTTATTATACTTCCACTTTTTAATTATTGTTGCACTGTGTTATATGGGACATCTAATAAATGTATGGACAGACTTACCAAGTTGCAAAGTAAAAGTAAAAATAAATGAGTTGGAGTCACAGTGAAGTTAAGAGAATGAATTAGCTTTGTTTTAACGACTTTGTAAAATTTCAGGCCAGGATATTTTTGTACAAATGTATCAATAATTTGTTGTCGTCCTATTTTAATAATTATTTAGCTTATAATAATGATAGGAGCCCATAAAATTTTAGAAGTAAAGTAAAATTAGACGTAACTAAGGCTATTTTAGATAAAAAACTTTATATTTATTAAAGACATAAAAGAAATTACGGACTGTAAGAGTGATAGTAAATTTAAGGATTGTTTATTTAAATGTTTGATTTTTATATATGAACTGTAGTAAAGAGTAGCATTTCTTTGATAAATAAATTCTTTGTTATTGTCATTTCTACCATCTCACTCATCAGTCTAGAAAAGTGATTTCATTCAACACGTAACATTTTTGCACACTTACAAATCAATCTGATGGTTATTTAAATATATATACTTTGACAAACTGAATAATTTTCTATATTATGTTTTTAATTTTTACTATCCTTAATGTACGTAATTGGTAGGACCAATATAACAAGAATTGCAATTAAATAATTAATTACGTATACAACATTATGTTTATTGAAATTATAAATTTTACCCCTAATATTTTTAACAAAATTTTAATTATTGATAATTAGAAGATTTACCCAAATGACATAACTTTTACACAAATCAATATTTTTGCACTGATTTTTTCAATAAGGAATGTTTATATCAATTTGGTCCCAAACTAAGCGACGAAACGCCCTGTAATGAACTAATGTCAATAAATTTAATTATTATTTTGACTTATAGGCCTTTTTACCACATATTATTTCAAAACAGTCAGATAATATAACTAAATTGACATTCAAGTAGTTACTTTTTTTGAGATACGATGCCACTTTTAGCTTTTTTTGTTTATATTGAATTTCTTTGTGTGTATGTTGTCAATTTTTATTTTTATTACATTAAACATTTTATTTATTAATACTATACACATGAATTACGTATATCATAGATCTATTTCTAGTTAATAATGTCTCAAAGGGCCAAACAATATGAAATCAAGGAAGGAAGATACATCGTACCCTTCCGTTATAGTTCTTCATATATTTGTATGTGGGCAACAGTAAGCATAAATTTTCATCAACATTGTTTTCAATATAAGAGCAGATTAACTCAAACATAAAAAATTGTTCTGAATTAGGTTTACAAGAGTTTTCCTGTACCTTTGAAAATGAAACAGCAAAGAAAGCGATTGTCAAGAATAAATGAATCCATTCTTCGTGCAGCGTTGAGAATATTGTCATATTCAAGTTTTGGATACTCAGTGTCTACTTTTTCTAAATTTCATAATCTGATCAGAAATGGGTTGAACGAGCTTGTGGTGTTAAATCAGTTTTTTTACGATCCAGCAGCAATAACCCTACTGACAATAGTTTGTTAATATCAAATTTGGATAATTCAGATGAATCTTAGCAGTGTATGTTAAGAAACTTAAAGTGAAATAAGTGAATTTCTGGAAAAACATTTTTAAGTCGTCATTAAACAATAATTTGCGGCTTTATTTCCTACCTTGACAGTCAAAATTTTACTCTAATGGTTAATTTTCCTACTATTTTATTATTTACTTTAGTATTAAAATATTCTGAGGAATGCTAATAATTATAAGAACTATTTAATTTATGGTGGCAGTTCTAAAAATTAACTTGTTGAAATATAACATACAAGTATTAAACCATTGCTTTTTATTATTCAGTGAATAATAAAATTTCATTCATGCATAACATATATTATATATATATATATATATGTATATTAATTTTAATAGAAATCTTTTGCGTAAATCACTTCTTCCCTCTAAATTATAACTAAAGCAATACATTTTCCATACTTCAATTTTGTGTCTTTTTCCCTGAATAATCAAACTTGAGCATGTTACCGGTGTCCATTCCATATTAAATCGCTTTCTAATCTGACATCAAACATCTTTAATTTAGAACGAAGTCATGAATTATTTTTCTGGCTCTTGGGGCTATCATATATTAACTTTAAAATAATTATTACATTCATCTTACCTGACGTAATTACATCCCAAGCGTTTAACAGTAAATTCACTTACTCCAATTTAAGCAATATCATTTCACTTTAATAATATTGATTACCAATAAATAGTAAAACAGTCCGTAATTCAGAAAAGCATTAATACAAACTTCATTTAAAGTCATTCGTTCACGACGTTTCATTTCTAACATTGGAATCTCATCTGGTGGTGATTTTAAGCAAGCAAGAAATTGTACTACTGTTAACGAATTTTATATTATTTTCTTTGTGTTTTACTATATATTGATTTCCAAACAGTCGGATATTGTAAATAATATTTATTACCCTATCATGTAAAATTTGTGTCGACCAGGACTAGTAAGCAGAAAAGATTAAAATTAGAAGAAAGAGGATTTATAATTTTCTTTTACATTATAATATTATGAAAATATGATAAAATTAATGAACACCTACTTAAAAATATTATTGCCCTTAACAAAAATAATAGTAATAATAAATACTTAAACTAATGATTCCCTCATGAATTATAAATTTATTGTGACATATAATATTGATGTTTCTGTATTTTGTCCCGAAATATTTTTGTCAGTCGTAATTTAATCACATCATTTAATTTTTATGTTAAATATTTATTTTGAAAACCTGAACTTTCGGCCAATATTTCCATAATCATCTGAAAGAACAAAATAAATAAATATTAAAAAAACTACATTTTAGTTAAAAGAGAACGCTGTATATATAATGTTTAGGGGAAAATGATATTATTTTACAAAAATTACTAATTTTATTATTAAATTATTTAATGTGTATATAATTATCAGAACGTCATTTTAATTCAGAAATAATTTACTACGTTCATATTCGAAATTCTTCCAAATGTTAGTATTCTTGATGTATTTTACCATGTTTTATCTTACCCTATGTTAATGTTGTCTTACAGAATCCAGCTGGCTTAATAAGTAGTTGATTAGTTCAACTGTGACTGATGAAGAATCTTTGAGAGAAATTATATTAAAGATTATTGAACCCTTGTAAATATTAAAATCGGATCCTTTATAGAGAGCAGCGTTATGGATTAATATTTTCAGGAATAGCAACGTGTAAGAAAAATACTCCACTACAGTTGAGTGGCTCGGCATTCGTACAACATCTGAGAGCATAAGAAGCGTGTGCAGAAAACTTTCAGACTTTAATTCTATAAAATTCAGCCTGTCATCTTACATGACACCTTCTGGAATTGGAGAGACATGTATCCAGAGGGCTTTAAGACACGTTTTACTTGGCTATGGTAACAACAAGCAAATCGGGATTTGAACCGGTCACCTCTGTGATACGAGACGATGACGCTGACCTCCAAGTTTTAGATTGGCTGACTATTTGAATTAGGATTGAGAAGAATTTTCTACTACATCTGAGAGCATTAGAAGAGTGTACCTAAAATATTCAGAAAATATGGATTGATATATTTTTGTAACAAATCGAGGACGTACGTCGATTTTGATCAACCACAAAGGTTATCGGGTAAAGTATACTTATAAATCCAGTGTGTAGAAATAAATTTAGGAGCGACTTTAGGGTTAGGTGAGTACCTGTTGATTACGAACTTAGTATATTATAAACATAGTTGGATGTATTAACGTTGCTGACATGAAGCAATCGCCATCTAATAGACGAACCTGTCGTAAGGCGTGACTACACTAAAAAGCTTTTAAATAAAATTAGTAAAATAAATTGAATGAAAGTAAATGTTTGTTGTTGCTAAAGTAGATTAGAAAGTTTAAAGATAAAGAAGACTGTATTAGGCAAGGAGTAAAGTGAGTCCGTGACCCAGTCAACTGAGTGTGGAACGTTTCTCAAAGTTCAGCTGCAGCTACCTCGCTGGCCTTGGCTTCGTGGGCAAACGAAGATCCACCCAGCCTTCGTTCAACTTTGATACAAACAAATATGTGCCACGCCCGGCCATTCTTCCCGGGCGACAGTCGCATGACGCTAACACTAGACCTCTTCGCGTCAACAAGGCTGCTTTTATTATTCAAAATAATGTCACTTCCGACATTGCTTTAACGGTTCATTTCTGTTTTACCCCTTTTTTGCTCCGCCCTGAATGCTGATGATGTTTAAAATCACAAAGTGTGGTAGCTGGATGGAGTCTTTCTGTAAGTCAACACAAGGAACATTTCGAGAACACTGATGACAAACACACAAAAGACCAGTTTACATAATACTTGAATTGAAATAAATAGTATCTGTGACAAGCTTCTAACTCCAAGCCCATTTGGGAATAATAATTAATTGGATTAAGTTTTGTTTTCATTAATGTTTTTGTAAACTGGCTACTTATCATAATTTTACAAACGAATTTTTCCAATTCTGTTGATCACATACGTAGACAAGTAAATTTATGTCTTTATGTTATGTGTATTTACAAACTGATTCTAAAAAGTACTGATAAACTATTGGATCTTCTCAGGAAATCACCACCTACTCCAGCTCTTCTAGTCTTCCGCCTTTACGAATGTATAAACGGGCTTGCATTTCACTTCGATTTTTGGAAATGCATGGTAAACATTCCAAAATATGTATATATTCTTTTTTAAGTCTCAATCGTATAATAGCTTATGATTCTGCTAGGCATCTCTAGTATAAATATATTAAATAAAATATTTAGTATTATCTGGAAGTCAGGCGTTGCCCGTTACTTTTTTAAAATAAAAGAATTAGACAATAATATCTTGGCGAACGTGTGATTTAACTGGCATCTAATACTCAATTTTTTTAATGCTAAATTTTTTACGCCTACCTATTCCGACTGAATGTTTAATCTTCGTGTGTACGACCACTACTGATATATATATATATTATATATATATATATATAATTCTCTGATGTCTTAAGAAAGACCAAAAAACCTTAAGAGAGTAAAAAATTCCCGGACGCTTAAAGAAATCAGAACACGCCTCGGTAACAATAATTCTCTCGTTAACTGAAATGAGTCGAAAATACTTTACCAAGTTAGTCGTCGTTGCATCTATTTGTTCACAATTTGGTGTTTTAAATATAATCATTGTTTCCATCGCAAAAAAAGTTTAAAATAACGATAACCGCTAATTCCTCAAATGAAAAAAAATTGTGTAATATTGTTCATTCTTTGAAATTTTTACTTGAAAATTATTTCGTCAGTCTATAAATGTCTTTAATTATAATTAATCAAAATTGTATTTATCTTTTGTAACATATATAAAATTGAAAATACACACATAACCTGAGATTCTCAAGAATAAGAAGAATTTGAAACTGCCGAAAGCTTCTGTAGTATCATCTCTGTTTTTGGGGTCCATCAAGTACCTAAAATTAGCAAAATTAAGTATTTTCCTCGCCGAAAGACTAAAAAATTATTAATTTTGTTAACCTCTAAATCACCCGATGTAGCCTCAAAAAAGGATACCAAACTTTGCATAGTATTATAAATTGTAATCAATATAGATTCTGACCATTAAGGCAGTACCATTCCTTTACTTATCTTTTTAATTTGTAATTAAAACTAGGATCTGGATAATCAAATTCATTAGGTACTAATATTTTTCTGGTCCATGCTCTCGATTCTGTAATATCATATACATTAAAACGATCCAAATAAAAATCAATTTGTCACGTTCAAAAACACATCATCTTGGCGTTACCAATATTGGCCATAGACCGGCAATTTTTTTAACATTTGAAGGTGGCTATTATTTATAGATATGAATAAAATGATATAACAGTCCTGATAAAATAATATTGAATAAGAGATCACAAGATTGGTTTTCTTAACGTAAAACTTTTAAAGCTACCCCTTAAAAGTAAAAAATATATTTCAATTATTTTATATCCATAAAAAACTACAAGGGGTTTTTGGTTCATAAAAGAAAAAGTAAAGCAGAACCTCATTTTGCAACGGAAATGTAGTTATCTATGCCAATAAATAAAATTGAAGTGTCTGTCTGGAAGTTTGTATGGAATTGGCTCCGAAACGTTTTCAAAACCAACTGCAAGTTATTAGGTTTATTCTGAAGCCATCATAAATAAATGATGTTGTACTCTATATATTAAAGGAATTCAAATTTATCCAAGTTCTGAACCTGTTGTTTCGCTTTAAGGGCAAAATAGAAAGAGCTATTTCCGCGTGAACGAAGTCTTGCGCATAGTTAATATAAAATAAAAACAGTATTTATTTTAAAAAGTTATACTTTTCTTTAGTGCTAAATGAATATTCATAAATGAACCTAAAACTAGTTATCGAGATTTGGAGTGTTGTAAAGTTATTCCGATAATGACAAAAGACAAAATAATTGGACTACCTTAACAATTTAATTTTAGAACGATGTTTAGGAAAAATTTAGATCAATTTATTCTAATCGACAACTCTTGCAGGAATCCCGTTTGAAATTTATCTGATTATCCGATAGATGTAATTGATATTTTTAAGTCTACAATATCAAGGACACAAAATATCATACCAATGGATGTGTGAATGCGGATAGTTAAGGGCTACACATCTTATCATGTTTTATATGTAATATTAATAATTAAATTAATTAAATGAAATTATATGAATCATTTATTGTTATAATATATATTTGACTTTTAGGCTTCAGTCAAATTTCTTCTAAATTTTAACTTATTGAGTTTCTTGAAAAACACAAGAATGATGTTTATTTTTCCATAAAGTACTAGATTAGTTAGTGAATTATAATTAGCCTCTAATTTGTATAGTTTACTACATAGTGTAAGTAATTGGTGTATTAATTTCCATGGTTGTTTGTTATCAGGAAATATTGTGTAGGCTGCCGATCTTGAACTGTAGTTTATCATGTTACTGTTTGTTTCGTGATGTTCGACGTAACCTTAAATGTATTGTAAGCAGCTTACTGCTCTCGGTCTTGACTATTACTGATACAATATATTGGTGCTAATGAATCTGTAGATACGTCAGAGTTATTTCCTGTACACAACTTCAATCCCGTCTTGAATTGTTTGTGCGGTATCCATTTCGGGTCCTGTATCGTCGCTGTTCTGGCTTAGTTCCAGACACTTATCTATTGTATTACTGCTTGAAAATTTATTGGACATCCTGTATAAATTGCGAAAAGGGAAGTTATTGGCCAAATGTTTTTAAAAGACTTCTTATTCTTCCTTTCTTGTGAATCATTATGATATTCAGTTCATGCCGTTTGAAATTTTTGTCATTTACGTATGATTGGTCCGTTTCGATCTATCGTGGATGACAAAATTGTCTACGCTTGATAATTTGACGGCTAGGCATTGGCACAAATACTTGTTTGCGATGTTAAAGTCTACCATTTACAGTACAGAGATTGGGTCTGTTCTGTTTTCGTGACACCTTATCTATAATTCATAGTTTAAGAATAAACAGTTCCGATTTTTGTTACATCTCTACTCTATCTTCAATATGAGATCATTATACAATCACCTTTTCTCCAATTCGTGACAAAAACCATTACCTTTTAAATGTAAAAAGAATATTGTGCAGACGGAAATTTAATTTATTTTTTCCGAATGGTGAAAGTCAGTGTAAGTTATTTGAAACTGATTTTTCTGTGAAGTACGTATTCTGTGATCCGGCTACGCAAAGTACAATTTGTGCAGTAAAAATGTTTTAGTCTTAATTGTTACTTCAAAGGTTACGCCAGCAAGCACCATGGACTGAAAATATTTCTGCGATCCAAAAACCTAGTTATATCTGCAGATGATACCATTAATTAAAATTAAATGTAGAAAACAAAGTGGAGACTAGAAAATGCTAGTTTCTGAATAGGACGCTTAGCAACTGGAATAATTTACTTCGACTGTTTTGGAAAAGTTCCTTCCAGAAGGTAATTTTAGGTTAAATATTAAAAGGCAAAGGATGTGAAATAAAGTGTCCTCTCTTCACTTATCACAATAATATTAAAATATGATACTTCATGTTAAATATTCAATCCATGATGATGTTAGCTGTAAAACGCTGATTAGGTTAACATATTCCAATCAGTGTTTCTTATTTTAGGTATAAATTTTACTAAGGAAAATTAAATATTTAAGTTAGTGTCAATAATTTGTATATAGAACAACATAATTGCCATCCGTCACCCGCCTAATGCCCAATTATAGATCACCAAAAATAACTAAGACTGTTGCCAATGAAAGATTACTACTTGAAAATATTCAAACATTATCTTCAAAACAGTAAAGTCTTGCATATTTACATATTTATCCTCCAAGAGTGACATTGATAAAATTGAAAATGTCGATAAATCGAAGGTATTGAATTATTATCTGGGCTTGAAGAAAATAAGCTTTTACAAATTTAAATTTTTAAACGACTTTACATTTAGAATTTTGTTCACAAATTTTGTGATTGAGTATTTACATTTATTTATGCTTGATGTGTACATAACTATGGATTAAATTTAACTGCCTCTTCCTTGAAGCAAAGCAGCTCCGAAGTAATGTTCAATCCAAAGCCCTTATGACTGAAAAAAATTGTATGTATACGGTCTCTGATGCTGTTACAGAATTAATAATATTAAACAATAGTAAACAAAATATTTCAAATGTGAATAATAAAATAATAATGAAAAGTGTAATGTTATATTTGAAGTTGAATCGAGATATGTTAATTGCATCTTACCCAAAGAGAGAAATAAGTTGAGTTTTGACTTCCTGAGTGATTGGGTTTAAAGAAAAAACATACTCATTTCCATAATTTGGAGATATATACCTCAGAAACATTTATTTTTAATGATTATTGATATGTTACAATCTATTTTACAATCCTAAGTTTATTAAGATTTGTAAAGTGCAAAGGAGGAAACAACTTCATTTAAAAATTATTATTGTAAACGGCGTGCACATATAATTATGTTGACACAATGACTCCAAAACGTCTGTAGCGTTTCTAACAAATTTGTATACAATAACTTAATTTTTCAAATTTTTTGAATAACATATTAATTGTATTTGCCTCAGTGTAAATATCCACAAAACAATTAAATTTGTTTTCGATGATACACGACAATATTTCACACAGATTTACCTAGCTTATATTTTTCATTGAATCTAATGTATCTGTTTGGTGTCCGTTTATCTATTACACCTATCATCGAGGAATTTGCTATCTTAATACATTTACGGTCAATTGTAAGAGAACTCAGCAATAAAACATATTGGTTCACTACAATGATTCCCGACGGAAGTGTAGCTTTTATATTATTACTACATTTATTCGCACATTTTGTTTATATGCCAAATATTGTTGTTTCAAGGATGAAGTAATTTTCTTGAGAATCTGTTATGGACTTGTCTGTGGATTTTGAATGGCGATAACGTGTAATTGTTGGGTTTCTATATTGTAAATAACGTTTTGTCTGTAAGCCTTGCAACTCGTAAGGAAAGCTTGTGCCGCCTTTTTTGATTTTATCTATGAAGAGTGTCTTCCGGCATAGCTGAAGTACATTATTAATTCAGTATCCTACTACAAGTCTGGAATTAGAGATTTATATAGCTATTGAAAGAAGAGGTCGTGTTAAATAAATCCTTAATATCGTTATTTAGCTGTGGGTGACTGAATTGAGCCAGTTTTTTTTAATTCAGAATTGTCAATACTTACGAACGTGTCTTACGTAATATAATTTGAACGATTAACATTATGATATTATTTCAAGCCGAACAAGTTTGTTTTCAATATTCCGCACGGTGTTGCGAATGATGGAGCATGATTCTGCGTGAGAAATGCCTCACCGATTGGAGTGCTTGCTAAGTTGTGGTGTAATACATCCACGAGATAAGATCCCACTTTGCCGTTCAACACTTCCTGCTTGCTGGGATATGTAACGACAGACTGCGTAAATAATGCCACAGTCTCTCTGTCGCCGTTAATCTCCTGCTCAGGGACAAGCGAGCGTTGCACAACGCCGCCATGTGTAGGTGCTGCTGGCGACAGGTGCTGCCTAACACACTTTCCCATCATCTCCACTCGAACAAAGTCTCTTCCAGAGGCCTCATGTTCACAAAGCCGCAAGAATTAGTTTCAGCTATTTATCATTTTCCTGTATATTTCTTTTATCTGCAATAACTATTACGCAAGGAACGGTCAAATAAAAGTGGACCGGTCGCCAAAATTAATTACAGTTCATTCGCTGATCAGTGATCCCCAACTGTTTTTCATTCATCCTACTGGGAGCGAAAATCAGTCCCAATATTTGACAAAACTGCGGGCCGTATACCGAATCAGATCTTTACTCAGTCACATGCGTTCGTTGTAAAACGATGTCCACGAATGTGATGGATAATCATTATACTTCAATTGTTAACTTGCCGTATGCTCTCCGGTTCAAAACACTGATAACACGATTCTTCTCCATTCAATCCATACTCTTCCAGGAGGAGTCTTTTGAATGGCCGCAATATAGAAGTCAATCTGATTGTTTCTTGTTCCTGGATCGAACAAGCATTCATTATTCGGGAATAAAGTTATTCAATTCCCTTCCTATTAGCATTAAAAGCATTAACAATTACAATGTATTTATGAGGAAATGCAAAATTTTTCTAATTAAAGCCCGTATTACTCCGTCAATGAATTTATAAATCGGCCTTAACCTAACGTATTTAGTTCCCTAGAAAATACTGGTTGTATGGACTGCAATATAAAACCGTATTGTACATTTATGTCACTAATACTTCAAAATTGTTTATTTCATGTGGACCGCACGAGATGTCCAGTCACTGCCTTCAACTACGACATGTGTTCTTCAGGAGAAGAAGTGTATTGTGATGTGATGTGCAGTGTTACAAGTGTAATTAATAACTCTTATTTAATTATTTTCGTATAGGTTCTAAGTTTTCTTGTTTCATGAAATATTTTGTAGTTAAATTAATTATTGTATATCATTAATGTTTATGACTGATAGTATTTACTATATTTATGTATATCTATCTCATGTTTTTATATCAATTTGACTTGTCCTATTTCCTCATCTGAGGACTAACGGAACTAATAAATCTATATATCTATCTAATGATGTGAAACCTACTGGTCGCTAAAATAAATGGAACTATGACTTTATCCTACCACAAGACTAATTTCGACAAAGTAATCCGTCGATTTTACCGCACAAGGTCTTGAACATTTGGAATAGCAGTATGAGTGGTGACACGATGAGCCTGTCCAAGGACAAGCACCGGCTTGCAGTGGCATGTCTCTACCGTAGAGTTGCCATCCGTCCCAATATATCGGGGTCGTCACCGTTATTCAATTTCGTCCCGATTTTACACCTAGAATAGTTTCATATTTTCTCAGTAGCGTATCCGGGGAAATTTACTTCATGTTTCTGTAGTCAAACGTAGCTGTGTTTGAAAAAAAATTGCATGCAAACCAAAATGAATTGGAATAAATTAAAGAACGATAACCCTAAACAAGAAATAATTAATTTGATTTCAAAATTTGAAAAAAAGATAAGATCCCATAGAATTTGATTACTTAAATAAAAGGGCTATTTCTTTTAATAAATATCAAGGTATTTGATTGGATGACGCTATCCAGATTGGGTGATGATTGAACACACTGTTATGAACCTGACTAAAAACGATGAGAAGATTTCAGGTGATAATTGTTTCCAACAATATATATTTTTGAAGAGCTTTTCAGAAACTAAACGTGACTCGGATGAATGGTAGTCAAAACTCTCCGCGCAAGAAAGGTAGATTTACGTTCTTAAGGAAACCGAAAATCCTGAATGAAAATTACAACTCCTTAAGTTATGCTAGTATGTTTTTCTATCCCCTCCACTGTGGAAACAGTATTTTCCATGATGTTGGAAAAGTGGACTGATAAAGGAAATCGGCTGCTGCCAGTAATTGTGGAATCAATCTTAGAGTGCCAGTTTAACTACAACCAGGCTTGCACGAGTTTTATGAATAGTAAAAGGGAATAAAGGCTAGTTGAAAAAGTGAAATCTTACGAAATATACACTGTACCATCTACTTCTGTCTTCATTTTACCTTTCCTCAAGTTTTTGTAGACTAATCTGAAAAGGTGGTATTTACCGTGTCGTCTCCGGTAAGTCTGAAACTTACAGCTGCCGCGTCATCGTTGCTACGGACTGGATCACGCCTTACTTCCGTTGTTAATGGTCAGGACAGTTTCCAATCTTTAACTGCTCAATCTTAAGCTCAGATCATATCATCCACACGTCCTTAGTCATCAAACCATCTTCTCTTTAATGTACAACTTATCATCTCATAAAATTGTCCAAAATTCGTTTCGGCTAGGGTTTTAATAATTGTTCCCCACTGCCTTATTTCGTATTACGTCGGTGGTGGGGCTCGATATTGTGCAATGAAAATTATTGCCTGTCCTCTCTGAGAGGAACCGTTTGCTCACTTCTTCGACGTTGTGACTGTTTTATTACATTTTATGTAATCCTCATGTAGCTTTCAATTATTCAGTACCGCCAAATTCCGAGTAGATGTGTTTTATCATTACAGTATATATGATTTAAGTATTCATTCTTAGAACTTGTTCAACGTACAAATTATTTAGCTCAATACTGTTGTTATTGAAACGTTTTCTAGGCAGACATATAGTAACCAGTTTCAAATTATCAGTGATACTTCTAAATATTCAAAGCTCATGGAATTCAAAAAACTAAAAATTAAAAACTTTTGTTTAATTGTATTATAACGATAATGTTTCGTCACACGCTTTCTACATATCATCGCGTAAAATCAAAATTAAAATTTAAGTTTCCATTCTTCTTCTACCCTTGGCTCTGCAACCCATTCAGGGCCTTGGCCTACTGGGTTAACTGCGGACTGACACATTCTAAATTTGGATTATTCGTTTTCATTGTACCGATTCTCCGGTAGTCTTAATCCCCGTTTACGTGATCATGAGGATACAAACATTCGTCCCACATCAGGATTAGAATCCAGGTTGTGAGACAACGATGCTGGCCACTAGACCAAAGGAAATCGGCAGGTGTGGATTACCTTAAAATATTAACTTACCTATTTGTGGCTACTGTTCACTGTTTTGCGTTAACGTTTTCAGTTTATCTTCATCATAAAAAAACAAAATGATCCTACAATTTATAAACATTTTTGAAGACCTTTCATTTTCTATAATGGTTAAATAATTACGTTAGTGAACCATGAAACATTTGTATTGTTAAAATCTATACTTACTTTCTTCAGTCATTTCATAATACCAATAATAAACTGATGGTAACGTATGTCGTCTACGAACTTGGTGACTCGGTCCTATACAAACCGCAAAAATTGCCATAAAGATACCAAAACCTGAAAATCTTCCCCCCGTGTCTACATTTCTAAACAATAGAATATAAAGGACTCGTTAATGTGAAATGAGGTTTAAAGGAACTATATTTTAACAAAAAGAAACAGTTTAGTAAGCCGTAAAATATTTTTTATTTCTTAAGTATTCTATTCGTTTTTCGAGGTATATAAATGTGGAAGATAGCTTAGTGAAAATGCGTTATCGTTTCATTCATTCCTAAAACCCGTAATTTTTTATACAATGAATTTAATTCATTTTTAATAGTTTAAAAATTATATTTTCATAATGTATTAGAGACTCGTTTTCGAACTGCAAACGCGAGCCCTGGGAAACTTCGATGAACTGGCGATTGGCCTAAAATTCATTAAATCAGCAATGACAGAACATTGTGAAGGAAGATCAAAACTAGGTTTTCGTGTGCAATTTTAGATGTTAATCGAGTGAAGTCACGAATACATTCAACGGGACAAAGTGTTTGAAAGTTAGATATCAATATTTACTAAAATTGTGGAAACGAGAAGAAATGGAAGAACAATAACACATGTGGTCCTGAAAAAGATCAATGTTCGTCAAATTCATTCAGATTTTTATGGAGATAAGTCCATGATGACATACAAATCAAAAAGTGAAGTCAAGGAGTAGTAAAGTGAGTAAGTAGTGTTACAGTTACGAAGCAAGGGACTAAAAGAAAGGAGAAATAAAAATAACATAACGATTACAATACGATACTTGCATGTCAAAATCCCGTTTCATGAGGACGATTTCACCAGTAAAACCGTTTATGATGCCTACACATGATTTCAACCAGGAGTAACTGTTAAAATTATAGGTATTTGCTTACATTGAACGACCTCAATTTCAGAAATTCATTTAATTCAACCGACGTAAATATCCCGGATTTAACTGTTTCATATTTGTTTGTAATGATTTATACCTGATTTATAAAAGTAAATATAAAAATTGTTTTATAAATTTTGATATTATTTCTTAATTATTTTAATTAGACATTGCCTGTTGAAGTAGGATTACATTAGTTATTAATGTGGGTAAAAACACGCTGAAAAGAAATTTATCGTAATAATATCAATGTAATGTTAATGAAATATATCTATTGTTATTGTTCGATATTTGTAGGGAAAACAGGACGCCTATTTCCATTCATCACGTGTACTGCACGAACAGCATATAGATAGGGGCACCAATAACTTACCTTGACCTGAAAATTGGGTACCCTTATAATTAATCTTAAACCACTGTACTACGTGTATGTGGTTAGATAGAATTTCTCCAGAAAACTCATTCCAGTTTTTCTTGTACAATACTTCTATAAAATGTATAACTGTTCCCCAATTTTATTTTCTGAGTGATGAAAAATTAACATGCAAAAAATTATTCTACTTTGAACTTTTTACGTGATACTTTTTAAGAAATTGAATAAGATTTTTTACATAAATTAAATTTTTGATAGTTTCTAACCCTTGCCTCTTTTGATTTTTATTCTAGGTCTTTCTACAAAAAATGGGACTGCTTTGAATTCTGAGGGGAAGGTAAAATAATCTCATAATACGTTGCTATTATTGCAATTAATCCAGTCATACGTAATAAATCATCAGTTCAACCACGATAAGTATATTTGAGACTTGCTTTCGAAATGAGTTCGTATTTATCGTTACTCATATTTCAAACGTAAATAAATTATAAGTCGATCCCTCGTTGTGTAGTGGCTACTGTCACTGCCTCAAAACACTGAGGTCCCGGGTTCGAATCCTGGACAGGACTTGGATGTTTGTGCCGTCGTGGTCACGGAGACTTCGATTAAGACTGATGGAGAATCGATACGCTGATCACGTATCTTTAAAATTTTGGAATGTATCATGAAACATGACAGACCGCAGTCGACCCGGAAGGGCAAGGCCCTCAACGGGCTGTATATCCAAGGAAGAAGAATAGGAAATACATGATAAAAGACTAGGAGATAAGAATGGAAGTACAATTTTCTTTAAAGTGAAGATCGTTGGCAAACAATAAAATAAATACAGTCAAATATTTGATTCATACTTTGGCTTTGTTATCGTAAATAAGGAACTGAAAATCCAAGTTCTCCGTATAATGAGGGATTATTCTTTGGTTTCGATAGAAACTGATTACAAGGTACAGCTGAGTGATTAATTTCCAAACCCGTTTATATTAACCTAAATTTAAAAAAAAACATATCCTCGCAGTATTTAATCATAGGTCAAGGCAGTTATCTCTTTACGACATGAGATAATAAATTCTTATTCACAAACAACAAACTAAGCGTGGTAGCCCTGTATGCGATCCTTGCAAAGTCGCTAATGCGATTTCTTATAAAAATAAATGTAATAAAAGTTAATGTTTTCTGAAAATAACCATTATGACCGGTTGCAAAGCGTGGATAATTTATGAAACATCGCAGACAGTAAACACTAATTTCTCCAACTCTGAAACGGTCTTGTTCAGTGGTCCAGGAAGTGGTCATAACAGGCAGCTTTGTGAGACTCACCCGCCGCCCCTTTGTGGTCCAGACCACGCCCGGAGTCTGGAAAATCTCTCCTGTGGCTGCCATTTTTCCGGGCTTGCCGCGGGGACCTACTACGCCTTCCATTGTTGACAGCTCCTCGCCTTTTAATGACGAGCCTTGGTGTTTTAATTACAACCCCGTACAGGTGTGATGACAGACGACTATTGTTGCCGGGA
Source organism: Eucriotettix oculatus (assembly GCA_034510155.1). NCBI lineage: Eukaryota > Metazoa > Arthropoda > Insecta > Orthoptera > Tetrigidae > Eucriotettix > Eucriotettix oculatus. Next base: position 71,304,197 of record CM067377.1, read on the forward strand.
CATTAACATTTACTGTTGTCGTTTTGGTTTCGCCTTGTTTTTGAGTGTGAGGTATGTTGTTCCTCTTATAGCTCACACAAGAGTGACAATGGGGGCTCCGAAAGCTTCTTTTGGTGCCCATATAAACAGCCCTTTCGGCGTATCTTGCCAGTCGTAAACCACGGGCTGCAGGTGAGAGGCTTTATACCAAAGCAAATTAGGCCGCTCCTATTAGGTTTCTCACACAGGCTCTGCGAACACACGGATTTTCTTGTCAACTGTGTATAGACAGGTTATTTCACCAACCTAATTAAAACTAGCGTTCAGTTCATCCGTTAATTAACGTGCTCAAATTTATCTTTAAGCTGAGTGGGTTGAAAAATTATGATTTATTAAATTCTGTTACGAACACGAAACGTACTAACATTCACTTTCTCCTTAAGACGCAATTTTTATTATTAAATTACACACCTTACTTAAATAACACAATACTGGAATTCATGTTATCATCGTAAACGTAACCATACTGTCAATAGTATTCTAAATCAAGTATACGAAATTTGTGTATTGAATCGCGAACAGTGAAAACCACGTTGACGAATAGTTTTCCTCTTTTGCCCAAGGTATGAGAGGATGCCACGTTAGATATTAATCACAATGTTACAGTTATTAGATCAACACAGGATTATTGTACTATTTTTATATTCAGATTAGTTTTTGAAGTGCGACACACATTTAATAATTCGAAACAACTGTTTTCATACAATAAAAATATAATAAGTCAGAAAACCTAAGTATAATCTATATTGCAAACAAAAACCATAACTTTTCTTCCCCTCTTTGGCAATTCAATGGATAATACAAAGTATTATTTATATTATAATAGGAGGGATAATAAAATTAAATACTATATTATTGCTGTCAAACTATATACAATGAATTTTAAAATGACATTTTTAACAAACGTTAAGTAAATTAAAATTTTTTTAGATTAAATTAAATAATATACTGTACTTGGCTAAAAATCTTTTGTTGCCTTAATAGCAGCCCAATGGAATCGCTATAAGGACAACATTTAAATTTGTGACAGTAAATGAAACATACAATTCACAAAAATTGCGTTAATAAAATCGAAAGCCAACATATTTAAATTGACGCAGCAGTATTTTAAAAATGGAAGTTTTGTAATTTAGAATTTATTTATTTTATTATAAGAAACTGAAATTCTGATGTCTTCAGGATACTTTAAGTCCGCAGCTAAAGTAAAGAAATTTTTTTTGTATGCTTGATCACAAACGGCACATTGATCTTATTATAATACAAACGTAAGTTTGATCAAATTATGTTTTATGTATTGAAACAATTTTATATAGTTTTAGTATTTTTCTTATTATAATACAAATTTGGTAACACCATGCGGTTATATAATTGTGTTGATTTATTACTTGATGAAGTTCATTGTTTAAAATTCATTAATTAAAATTGAGTATCAGATTAATGTGTAATTTACTCTATTTATCTCATCCTTATGACTTCAGACTAATTATAACGAAGGGATTCATTCGATAATCTTTCAAGTATATGCTAAATGAGTGATAGTCATATTTCTCAAATTCATTTCTTATTCCCTTTTGCCTTATGCTAATGAGGAAAACGGCTTTTAGCCAGGATTTCCTCTTCACCTACATTTCCGCCAAATAAACGTCATTCATTCGAACTAACAGCGACAATTTTCCTCTAACAATTTAAATTTATTTGTGGTTTCGAATTTTGAATTTCCCTTAAATTTTTCTTTTAATGTAACTTACTCCTATCCCCAATTATAAATAATTTACAACAGTGGTTAGGATTACAAATTTAGTCGTTACCTTAAACTTATCTTCAAGTTTTGCTGCAGTTACTAATTTATTTAATAGGTGTAATTATAAAGTCTAATCATTACCAATGCTTAGATGTAATTAATTTTGACTGTCAATGATTGACCGACATTACAACGCATGGACGTTAAATTTGATCATAAGAGTTTTGAAAATAAAGCAATATAACAAAACAATATTTTAATCTAAGTAAAAATGACGAGAATATTCATAAGGTTTGCGAGAATCTGCAATTACGAATAACTAGTACTTGTATCAGTCAACGGATTTATTGAGTAGTTCCGCATAACCACATCCCAACACCGTACAGGTGTGCTTTCCGGTTTCTGGACTCTTGGCTTCATTCCCCGACCAGTAATTAAAACTTTACGTAGCTGATTTAAATTTAGTAAACAAAATTGAAGAAACCACTGTCTCTAACATCTGGCTGTTGTATGGTCGGAAATTGAAAGCCATTTATAAAAATTTTATTGTTAAGTTACGATTTATTCTTTATGCTGTGGAGAGTTCTGATAGAGATCTATTTACTATCTCATTGATACAATTTATGAATAATATTCTATAAAGTGATTTTTGTTATGAATGATACGGAATTCAATATTAACCAAGGAAAGAAATAAAATTCAACATATGATAATACTATATAGACAGGGCCCACTGTTTCAAGAGGCACATAAATTATTTTTGCCTCTTAAGTTATTTGATGATTTGAGACGATTGCTTTTCCTAAAAGTTCTTTTATAAAGCAATGTCAAAGAATTTCACTCCGTTGTTATAAAAATCGTAATTTTATACATCAAGTAATCATGCAATAACATATTTAGCTAGGTGTTAACGGTTTCCACAACACTATATAATTGCAGTGACTTGTCCATTTCCAGAGAAAACCTATTTACGGTCGTTTTCTGATTGTAATTTTTATACAGCAATGCTGTCTCTTTAGAAGGAATTAAATATTAAGAACATTAATTTATTGACATCTTCTATATAGCAAGCAATAATAATAAAACAAGAACAATTAACGTGTGTGAATAACAAAAACATATGATTAATTAACAACCCGTATAGCAGACTTATACACAAAATTTTGAAAATATTTTAAACGTTAAATAGACGTTCCATTGTGGTCCTTGTCAACAGATAAAATCAACTAAATATATAAACACAATGACTATAGCCAAAAGATAAAATTATCCAAGTCAATTTAATAAACCATCATATAATATATTTAGTTACAATGTGTCAAGTTTTATACATTAAATTTGCTATCTTTAATATACGACATTTCTAAAATTAATCTTTCCTTAAAATTCACTTCCTTTTCAAAATACAATAGAATTATCAAAATTAACAGAAGGAAGGATTTACAAACAGAGTTTAGAATTGGTAAGTGTTTACATAGAGAAAGTTTTAAATTGGTTTCATATCCCTTCATTCTAATTGACAGAGATCTTTTACGCTGACCAATGTGGCAACGTGAACAGTTATTACATGAAATTTTATAAACATCGTTATGACAGTCAAAATTAGTAAGTAAACCTTCATATTTTCTAACAAAGAAAGATAAGGAATTGACAGACTTGTAGATTACCAAAATATTATACTTTTTAAATAACATTTTGAATCTCGTAGTTAAATGATCAAAAAAGTGTAAAAATAGTCTATAGAGCACAATTTACAGAATTTACAGAATTCTGAAATTACTAAATTTATAAATTATTTATGTACCTTTGTTGGTATATTACTATAAGCTTAATAGCAATTTAAACACATGGAAAAATTGCTTCAAAATGAATTTTTAAAACCCGAATAAACAGCGTGGGGTTGGATGCCCGTCGCATAAACGTATAAGGAATTTTAGTTTAAAAAATGAGCACCTTCTGTGGCAACATCCATAAATGAGAGAGACAGAAAATACAAGGAATTTCGCAATATTTAATTTAATATTGTATTTTTGTATTCAAGAGAATACTTTGGAATTAATTTCTTGTCCATTTTAAATAAATATCCGGTCAACGCCTGGCACTTAGATAATATGCATAATATATTGCAATAAGTATACATTCTGGTTGGAGATTCGGTGAAACAGGCATACGTCAGTATTTAAGGTCAATTGAAATAAATCACTGTTTTTGACACTCAAATTGAGGCCTGTGCAATAGACATGATTAATAGTTTTAGATTACAGAATCCACGTGATTGCGGCATAAGCACTTCACTCCATTCATTGACTTTCTTGTAATATCATAATGTGCTATGCCAATATGGAGATTTTGAAAATAATTGCTTTAAATTCTGAGCCTGATGTGACGTTTGGAAACGAACAATATATTTTAAAGCAATTTATGGGATGATAAGCATATAATAACAACAATGTTCATGTTGACGCGGTTGGGACGACGCCGACGCTTCTGCAGTGAGTGAATGCATCTCAGAGACGTTGAGAAACGTCAACATACATTCATAGGCACGTGTAGAAATTAAATTGAATATTTGAAAAGTATAGTGATTGATATTCAAGTTTGTGGAAGCACGTGAAATATTATACACCTGCCGCCACACTTAAGTATATAACTAGAAGAAAACATGTTGACCGGACCCAGCACTCGAACCCAGGGAGGACCTGGTTCGGGTCGTCATTATTGTTTTTCTTCTAAATTTAGCTAGAATCGCCTTACCCGGGCTTCAATTGAAGCATTTCTCCCTCCTTTTTCTATTTAACCACTAATTGATTTAGTTAACCATTAACACACATCCACTGTAACCAGTGAGTAAGCTACTGTAAGAGATTGTATTTTGCAGCATATTTTTAGTAAAAAAACACGCATTTTCATCAAAAACAGTAGGTGAAATGAAGTAAAGAAAGTAAGAATTTTTAAGTGCAGGTGTGATATGACAAAAGTAATATCCCAGAGGTATTCCAATTAAGGATAATTGATTGTATGGAGAGCAGAATATTGCTTACCTTAAGAATCTGCTTGTAAAATAAGATCTCCATGGTGACCTTTCAGAAGTAACGTTGGTTTTATTTTTATTTTTTGCTACAAGCAACTGAGATGCTTGCGTTGATCGGAGTGTACCACGCAGGTGAGCTGGAACAATGGAGTTTGGTCGATTCCTCTAGCGTCCGGGTGTGACCGTTTATCGCGGAAAAGCTTCAGCCAAACGGCTTGTTGACATCGTAAAAATACGGTGGTAATTAATATTTTACTATTACTTTGCTTTGCGTAATGCCAGCTCAGCGGATTGTACTCACACTTGGCACTGTTCGCTTCAACAGAAAAAAATACCGTTTATCTGATGGAACTTTTGTCTCATTCTAGCTCATTCTTTGAAATATGAAGGTAGTACAGCATAAGTTATAGTCATGATTGGCATTCTGTGAAGCAAGAAGTGAGGATTTCGAAGTTTAGTACATTTTAAAAAGCACCTGTAGGTTATAATGGACGTTAATATTTCTCCAATGAACCAATAAAGTTTTATCTTGGTTACCTTGATCTACATCCTCCCTTTTGAATTCCCGTCCTATGCTATTAAAGGGGAGTTGGCTGTTTCATGTAGTCTGTTACCCAAAACAAAGGTGTGATAATACACAAACGTTGCTGATGTCATAATGCGTTATAATGAGTCACGTAACCAAAATTTTGAATCTTTTTCGCAATGAAATAATTTAGTAAAGCTACAAACGAATAAAGTTTTCATACCTTTTGACAAAAATAAGAAAAAAATTTACATCTCCACACACAATTCTTTTTATTATTCATATAAAAACTTTTATCGTACACTATAGCATTCAAAGTTCCTTGGCAATAATATGAAAACAAACATCATGCAGTCCTTCTACAGAATCCTCTCCCCTCTAAATAAATTCATTCCGCAGATTTATTTTAAAAAAATATTAATGTTCTTTTAAATCTCCAAAGTAACAGGACCGTAGCCAGCCAAGCAGGCAATGTTACCTCTCCTCCACCCAAAGATGATAATCTTCTCCCCGTTCTAAGCAAAGATACTTATTTATTTTTCTTTGTAGTCGTACTACTAACCCATTTAAGATCTTGGCGTACCGAGACGATTGCCAGACTGTTATCTTCCATGAAACACCTGGGATGTTTGGAGTGGTACGTTGCCAGCGCATCAATTCTCCTTCAGCCTTAACCTTTATAATGACAAACATCAATGCACACGCGAGTATACAAATCCGAAACATCCGTGATACAAGGGGGGGACGATGATCGCAGATCGGCCATTTATTTATTCATTAATTATTCCGTGTCATCCTCCTAGTGGAAAAATTGGAATTTGGAGTGTGAAACTTTATAATTCAACTGTACATACACCCAAAGAGAGAGGACTTTGAGGTGTGACTTTCCTTTCTCAGAGTTCTTCAAAGAGGAAGAAGAGAAAGCGTGAGGGCAGTTGAAAATAAATAAGGAGCCAGTTGAAAGTGAGAGAAAATTGTTGAGGTTGATGAATTTGATCCTTTCAAAGTAATAGATGCAGTTGAAAGTGATAAGAGTAATTGAAATTAGGCGACAGACGTCAAGGTAATCGTCATAGTACGTGTTCTTCAAGTACCCAATACGAGTCATACGCCACTATAAGCAGAGAACTCCACCACACAAACCATCAAAATTCACCACTTTCAAAATTCAGCACTATATTTGCATAATAGATATGGGCTCTTGATGGTGTAATTGGGCCACTGCTCAAAGGTGTCACCTAGCACCTGGAATTGATCTGATGGTATTTAGGTGATAAAAAGGTACTGACGTACATTAGTTTTATTTAAATATATTTGTTTTTGATTGTATGTATTCCGTCAACTTATCTTAAAAGTTTCGTTAATACTATATGTTTTCATTACTTTTCACATATAGTTTCTTTAATGAAAGAGAGAATATGATTCGCCATGAAACGGAATTATTAGTATGATGATGAACAGTTTCAAGGAAGGAAGGAGTTTAATGGGTGCAACAAAAGTCGGTGCTAAGGGAAAAAGCCAAATTGTTTGAAAAGTACTGGCAAAGAAAAATTTAGAGATATATTAAGAAAGGAGGAGATGAAATCCATAGAATCAAGGTTACAGTATCTGTTTGCAGTTAGCTTTTTCAGATATCGATAGTTAATGGTCGTTTTTCCGGCCTAACTTGACTCGAGATTTTCTCAGTTCGAGAGAGTTGGGCGGCTAGAAAATGCAAAATAATTTAAATTATAATAAACATAAATTGTTCCCGTTTTTTTAAGTAAAGTGCTCAGAGTATTCTTAATCTTAAGAAAGATCAAACTTTATTCAATAATTTTAAATTTAATCAGACAAGAACTTAGACGTGTCGCTATGCAGTTATGATTTTTTTTTCTGATACCATTTCGGACCATTGTTACCTCGACCTGGAGAACATGAGGTTAATAATGAAGTTCCGCTAGTCTCCGAGGGGGAAGATGTCCCGGGTGACCTCTGACTCCTGGCTAGCGGCCTATAAATCTCTGGTGTGGGAGCCGACACAGGAAACACAGGTACCAACAACGTTGCTCCTGTACTCCAAACGGTCATTATGACTCACGACAATTCATTCAGTTAACAAATCTGAACGTTCAAATTAGCACCTTATATTTGAATCGCAATTACAATCCTCAACGTCTGAAAAAGCAACACATTTTCGAGTTTCAGCCTCTTTTACGCTTTTTTTTATGAGAATCCACCATTCTATGTCAGTAGTACCTCCCATCCATTTCGACTTTGGTTATGTAATTCATCCTACGACGGGTATCCATCTTATAGGTCTGTCTGAAGTATTCTTGAAAAGAGTTTTAAACCTTTGTTTTCCTTTGAATGTAAATCAACAATTCGAAGAATTGTTTTGACCACTCTCTGAACCGCTGAACAAGACCGTTTCAGGGTAGGTAAAATTAGTGTTTACTGTCTCCGATGTTTCATAAATTATTCACGTTTATAAAATTTATTAAAAGTTTTTTCGGTTATAAATTCTGTATAATATTAAAATATACAGAATATTGTTATCTTGTATCGCAATCTTATTTCATTTGATTTTAATCTGATTAATTATTTGTATTCTAGCCACGTTATCTTAGTTATTTCAATTCATGTACACAGTTAATCTAACTGTCAATTTCCAATCTGTATTATTAATATCTTTGCCGCAATAAAATATTTATCTTATCTTTAGCTGATGATTATTGTCGACACACTTCGGTCAGTTTTTTCCCCACATTATGAAAGAGACGTTTTAATTGAATGAGATGATCCAAATCCTGAGAAAATGAAGGACGTTGATTGGATGGAAAATAAAAGTTGGAACAGCTTGATTTAGGTCAACAGTTCGTCGGGGAAATTTGGGAAGTTTCGAGCGTCTTAATCTGTGTTACTAAAATTTTTGAAGTTCCCTTTACATATTACACTTTTAGCGTGTAGTATCATCGTCGGAGACAACGCAGATAGCCGAAACCGAGATGCAAAGGCCATCGTGCTTCTAATGCGTCACCGGCGTAGCCCACGCAAGGGGGCGTACCCGAAATCCAGGCTGAGAGGTGGACCTGTGGACACGCCAGCCACCAAGCATATTCAGTCTGTAGAGAAACAACGAACTCATAGCGAAACCGTAAGCTGTCTTCAAAAATTTATTTTACCATTCAAAACACTAAGTTAATGCAATTCCGGGTCTAAGATATACACAACAAATTTCAATCTTGTTTCTGATATTATTTCTTTTGCGATTTAAGACGACTACTATATCCTGCAGAACTCTCAATAATTTTTCAGAGTAAAAATATAGCCAAAATATTTTTTCACTTTATTAATTTTAATTGTGTGATAAAAAGATAAAACTTTCTACTAATTCTTGTATTTAAAATAAAGGGTTGATAGGCATTTCAACTTTATTCCATTTCATTTTTACGTCGATTCTGATTTAATAATTGCTCTTGTAAATGAAATATAATAATTAGTAGATCCTCTAATTGACTTTTGTAGTAAAATAAATTTTATCAATTTCTTTATTTCTGGAATTTTTTCCCCCATGTCAGTTGCTGCTATTTTAACAAATAGACTTTAATAAAGCTAGTTCATACATCCTTGGTATCGAAGAAATAGAACTTCGTGTTACATTATCTTTTATTATTAAACCTAACTACAGAAATGTTTTTTAACTCTACGGTAATAATTCTATTCTGCGCTTCAACTGTGTGAAAACACACTGTGTAACATTAATTTTACTTTCTTGTTTAATATAATAAAATTAATTACAATACTTTGTGCTAGATTACATAATTATCTTTTTAATTCAGTATGTAAATTTTATGAGTGTGGTTTTTTTATTTTAATAAATTTTACAGCGTAAAACCAAAGTAGTATTGGAAACAGTGGGATATTAAAGGGCGTTGGATTGGGAAGGGTTATTTTAAAGGAAGTTAAAGAATTATGCTACTTGGGGAATCGTAATATCTAGGGATGTTAGAAGTATAGTAGACATAAATAGTTGGGTAGCACAAGAGGGGAAGGCTTTCGCGAAAAAGAGGAATTTACTTACGGGTAATATATATTTTAATATTAGGAAATCGTCGCTAAAAATGTTCGATTGGAGCGTGGCGTTATATTGGTGCGAAAAGTGGACGATAGGAGTTGCGGAAAGGAAAATAACAAAAACCTTTAAAATGTTGTGCTATAGGAGAATGCTGAAAATCAGATGGGTGGATAAAATCACTAAGGAGGGGGTTCTAAACGAAATAGGGGAAGAGCAAACAATATGAAGAACGTTGACCAAAAGAAGGAAGAGACTAATAGGCCACGTTTTGAGACATGAGGGTCTTGTAAAATTATCATTAGAGGAAAGTGGGTGGGGTAAGAACAGAAGAGTTAGGCGAAGGATGGGATAAGCTAAGAAGATTAGGGAGGATGTGGGATGTGGTAATTATGCGGAAATGAAAAGGTTTCGCAAGATAGTTTAGATCGGAGGGTCAAATCACACCAGTCTTAGGACTCATTACCGCAAATACAACACATCGTCTTATGACTAGCTTAAATTAGTTAGCTTCAAGAGATTCTTTGGTTAAACACATTGATGAAGACTACACATGTGTTATATTTTCTTGAAGTGGTTTATTTATTGAGTGACTTGAAAATTGTTTGTCGACAATTCGAGGCAATTGTTCTCCACTAAGTTACCTTTTCTAGAAATTATATCTTTTGATAGTTAACCCTCCGCCGATTTTACTTTTAAAACTTCCTCATCTTTATAAATCTTTTAAGACTAATATGAGCGTTGGAAGGTTCCAAAGTTGTGTATATAGTAATTTACCTGAGAACTATATCAGTTGACAGTTGTGGTGATTAATTCTTTATTTCCGTACCAATTCGTCGAGTTGAGTAAGGTAGAATGATGTTCAGCGTTAAATTGGAAATTGAGTTATTAAATAGATTGTGACAGACACAAACAATTCGTTGGTTGCATGTTTACACAGATTTCGTGTCATTAGGTAAATTGTATTTGTTTATTTTCTCCTTGCTTGTAACGGAAACCTCAGCTGTAAAACATGTCGCGCGGACATTATTTTCCGCTTTTGTGCTGCGTTGAACAACGTCCTTCGCATAAACAATAGGTTACGCCGATGCGAAGAACGAAGCTGGGCCAGGCCTCTATCAGATGGCGCCTATCACGGCTAATGAGATGTCGTCAGGCGCATTGTCACCCCGTGATTGGCTGCGGGCCCGCGATAACAGCGCTCCTATTGAACGTCCGCTCTATTATGCCTTCTAATTAGGAAGCGCCGAGCTGTGCAATCGATACATACGGCTGGTGGCGTTGACAGGGGCTACCGTCAAAGCCAATAGGAGCACGCCACATGCCTCAACAACATCGACAAACTACCTTACAACCTCAACAAAACGAAATAAACTCATAAATTCTAAGCTATCACAACCCAGGCGATGGCGATGGCGATGGTGATGGCGGCGTCATTTGTGCAGTGGGTCAACAGTTCACCATATCTGACACCAAGAAGTAAAGTTGGCTTGTTTTTAAAGGGAAATTCGTCTATGATGTTGCACTTTTGGATACATTGCACGGTACTCAATCTCGGTGACTTACTGGAATTGAAAATGTACACAGAATTTGAGTTCCACTTTAAGCCACATTCGATCGAAAGTCAATCGATCCCAAGGTCCGGGCTGACAATTTATGAGTTACAAGAACGAAGCAATAATATAAAATACGTTCTTCACTTACTCATCGTTTAAATAGTCATTATCAGAGAAGTAATTAGTAAATCGTAGCCAATAACTACAATTATTTAATTTTATATTTATGTATATTTGTGAATAGACAACCCCAATAGAAAACGGAGTGGTTTTTCGGGATACGTACAGAAGTGAACATATTAATTTACCAAACATGTTACTGGCTAGGGTTGGTAAAATATGTCAGAATAGTGTGTAAATGAGCATACGAGACGGAAATTACTTTCAGTACCAAGGAAACGTCTCGGATTTTCGTTTTATTTACAATTTATTCTAAATAGCCTGCATATACGAAGTTTAGAGGTATTAATTTAATTCAGTATAATATTTAAAGGGTAACATCAGGTAGGTCGGGCAATTGGATACTATCCTCACGCCCTTACGAATGTTGGGAGATGAGTTTTCTTTGGGCTAGCAGTATTCTCCTTGTCTCCATCAGGTTTAGGAGACAGTTGGTGGACTGATCCAAAAGTGAGTCCCGTAGTGAACGAGAGAAAATTCCCTACAGGTAACCCCTTCAACGGTCAACGCATTATTTATTTTTAAGTTATTATTTCATTTACAACTCTCACTTAGGCATATTACATGTTATTGTCCCAACCGTAACGATTTAGAGGCATCATACTTCAACCGGACAGTGTTATGGAAGCTGTCTTGTCAATCTCAATTGTAGATCACTTTAGTCCTACTGTGAGAAAGAAACATTGCTGGAGCGTTATTTTGAGGATAACTGATTAGATAAAATGCGAGTTGTGGAAACTTTCGAGCAGGGAGGAACTCTAAGGAACACATCCACCGGACACCGTTGTGCAATGGTCAATACAAAATTCTTCGTTTAAACAAAATTTCTTAACATATTTGATAAACCGTTGCCACTAGTACTCAGTGCTTAAGTCAATTTCCAGTTAGCAATGATCCGAAACGATTTTACTAAATTAACGGAGATTCGAGAATCATACTGGTTCCATTGGCTGGTTGTCTTTGAGAGAGGACGCATAACAAGTAACACTACTATGTGTTAAAGGTTATAGCATCATTATTTGGTGCCTCAACTGTGGGGCAGCAATATTAACAATTTCGCGTAATACAAACAAAATGATTAAATACTGTATTTTAAAGCACTATTTGGTTAGATACATTTTTAATGCCAAACGGTTCAAAACAGTCACTAGTGTTCTCAAGTAATTTATTTCATTTGAACACTTTTAGCCTGCAGTTATTTTTATTCCATGGTTATGTTTACTAGTATTTTTTATTTATGCGTACTTAATTTTTACTAAAAGTATATCACAAGCACTAAATGCTCTTTAAAGCTTATATAATGATTAGTACTAAGCATTTCGTTAATATATAAAGTGAAAGATTGTTATAATATATTGATCTTATTTTAGTTTAATCTTCCAATCGTTAAATCCACCGAGCTATTAACTTTACTTTAGGACGACTTTGTAATTTTATTAATCCTCTAACTTTATTATTATAATAAGTTTCGATGTCAGTTCCTGTAGTTATAAAATTTTCGATTTATTTTTTAATATTGCAAAGTGGCTTCCACGTACTTGAGTTTAGTTTTATATTTTTTGTTATGATAGCAACTTATTTCTTTCAAATAAAATCTTGCACTTATTTTAAATATCAACAAGATTTATATATTTTTTTATATTTATATAAATAATATAATGTATAGCCCTTAAATTCATATGGCTACCGCGCTATAGTTTTGAAAAAAAGATCTGTAAATCACTAACACGAAATTGTTAACATATTAGTCCTTCCGTGATTAGATACAGGTGTTTCTGATTATAAGAAATGAATCCTTTACATCCAGAGCTAATTAAAAACATAAATTATCAACGTATATAAAAATATTCTATGATAGATATATAGTATTTAGTATGAAATGACACAATTTGTATCGAAAAACGTAAATTATGCCTGGAATGTATTTTCGTTTATTCCTATAAGCCTACAAATATGAGTATAATACACGTCTGAGGCAACAGGTTGTGGTACAACTAGGACTTTCATGGTAACATACCAGTGAACTATAACTAACAATTGAACAGAACCATGAAAGACTAGCATTATTAAGGCATCGGGCCATTTGTCTCTGCTTTAAGAATCTGTATGTTCGCATTAATGTTGTAGGTTGTGCAATGTTACAAAAGGTGCGTCTATATAAACTAATAAAGAAAGGTCACCGACGAGCATAAATTGAATAACACACATGTAAATTTCTGTCCGTGTCTCTACTCAGGAACTTGTCACCGTGATCTCAACATGTTGAATAACAGGCTAAGTTTCAACCCGGGTCGAAGTTTGCTTACAAAACGTTTCGACTTCAAGCTTCACCATCGTCGTCAGGTAGCTTATTAAGTTATAAATAACATTTTACATATTCGTATAGTAGAGTGCCTCAATAAAAGCATACGGTACCTTCAAATCTCCGTTTATTTCTTAATTTTGAAAATAATAATAATTCACATGAATTAATGTCTGTATGCTAAATAGCATCAAGATTCAAATTTTATTATTAGTGTTGTCATTTGTACTGTTGGGCAATGTCAGACGTAGTTGTTATGCATAATAATTATTTATTTAGAATACATTGTGGTGATCAAGTGTCGCAAACTGAACTAATTAGGCTTTTTCTGAATGTGTCATGGGAAAGTCGTCTTCGTATGCCAAGATCATCGCTGGGTTTCAGAGTCAAGGAGAAGGAAAATAAGTGAAGCAGACAGATTGGGCGAAGTAGAGGAGTTGAAACCGCGTGATCGAGGTAGGACATGAGCCCATAGTCCATTGGAAGTTCTCAGTGTAAATAGATCATATTAAAAAAGGTTTCAAAAATTTTCAAGTTTCCCCTTACATTACCACAGTGTCAGATACTTTGAAATTAAACCTTCTCTTTCCCCGAGCACACAGTATAAGTCGGCGTGACAACAACGAAAATCCCTACTGACAACTGAACATCAACTACGGGGCCAGGTTTAGAAATCTCTCCGAAAGAATACACCCAGAGGAAGCCTGTAACACGCAGCAAGAAGTGGACAAGTGAACACGCCAGCCACCGTGCGCATTCAGAATGGCACCTAAATCGCAAGCAGCCTTGAGCATATTATTTTGTCTTTACTATTCCTAAGATCATTCTTAAGATCTACGCAGCGAATATAATCACGTTTCTGATCCTGATTATTTATTTCACCGGTAAAGCCGGCCATAATACCCTGACGGGACTGAGTATCACATATATTTCAGGGTAAAAATATAACCGTAAATTTTTTCCATTTTTATGCTTCTAATTGTTTGTACAAAATACATTGTTTGGGTTAATATTATAAGCATTTTCTACCAATTTATTAATTCTATAATGAGCATGAATCTTCTAATGTTCTTGTTAATTTATGAATGTTAATAAGGTGATTCTTTTTAAAGAATACTGTTGTTATAAATTAAAGTGGTGTAATTCCGTTACTTCCTTAATTACTTTTTCAGTGTCACTGAATAGATCATAGATGTGTGCGTGTGTGATTAGACACTTAAGCAAAAAACTAAAGCATGTATGGTATGGATGAAAGATAACTATAAGTACGAAAATTATTAAATACTGATGTTATAACGACTGTTTTTTTATAAGTAGATATGAAAGTGTGGATAACCAATTTATAGTCTTCGTTTATTGACATTTCATTGTCAGTCATGTATTTTACTCAGGAGATTTTGGCTCAACGAGCCATATTCATAAGCAATTTTATATAAAAAAACTGGATTTATATTCGTATGCAATCAACCGTTTCTGAGATCTAGATTATTACATTGATGACCATATATGTCACACCTGAGGGTTATTTCTACTTCGTTACTGCTGTTAATACACAATAACTTAGTTCGTCTATATTTTGGTTTCCGATGAATATGGCTCATTGAACCGCAAGCTCCTGAGTAAAATACATGACTGACAATGAAATGTAAATCATGTCAATAAACGAGGACTGTAAATTGTGTATCCACTCTTTAGTATGAAAATAATTTAAAAACTCCCCTGAACTTCATTATCAATCTAAACGCATACGCAATAAACGAACATATCAATAAGTCTTTTCATTGGCTGAATCGCAAAGTTTCGCTCATTGTAATCTGGAACAAACCGGAGGGGCACAGCCGATTGGGGAAGGCTCTCGACTTTTACGAGTCTCCGCTGACCCGACATTGGACTTCCCTCAGAGCTTCAAGATCGCTATCACTGAAAACGTCGTTGTTTTAAAATCTTTTTCTGCTGGAACGCCAGCACTCAGTTCAAATGAAATTGTGACTGAAGACCTTTACTGAATCTGAGAACTGTTTATCATTTATTTTTAAAATTTCTAATAACAACAAGTTGGATTAAACATTAATAAAACAAAATTCTATAAGTCTTTAATTACAGAGTTAGCCGGAGAGTGCGACCGTCGCCGAGTTTCTAAAAAAATACTCGTGCAAAATGTGTATAAGAGTGGATGGGGGAAAGAGAAGGATCGCTGATTATTGCGTTACGGAGAAAGTTTTGTATCTGATAATTGCAAGAAAGTATTATGAAAATTAACGGTAAGTTAAATAACGAGGATTTATTTATATATTTTTCAGGAAGTCGAAATATGGGCAATGAACTGGAATACGGCAGAAAAATGTCAGAAGGAAAGGAAAGACAATCAAGGCATTATTGTTTACTGCTATAACAAGTACGAGAACTACAAAGTGCGAAACAGATTACAAGACATATGTATGGTCTTGTAGAAGATAAAGTAATGATTGTTTATTCGGTGATCAAGAAAAGGTAAGAAGTGAGGATGTGATAACAATTGTGAAATGTTGCAGTACCTTGTAATAAAATTGAGACTAAGGAAGTCAGAAGAAGAAAATTTCGATATGAATTACATGTTTCATGAGGGATTAGGATGGAGAGACGCTTTAAATTTATTAATATAATCATGACACGAATGATTTTGTGGTATTCAGTCTTAATACTGGTCTGATGCAACCCTCCATGCTATTCTATCTTTTCATTTCCAAATAACTACTACTACATCCTCCCTTATGTACTTGGTGTGTTCCATCCTTTTCCTCCTTCTGTTCTTACCCCATAAACTTCCCTCTAGTGCTAATTTTACAAAATCCTCATGTCTTAAAACATGGCCAATAATTTATACTTTTTCTTGGCCAACGTCCTCCATATTGTTGGCTCTTTCTCTATTCTATCCACCCATATGATTTTCAGCATTCTCCTATAGCACCGCATTTCAAATGCTTCTATTATTTTCCTTTCTGCAACTTCTATCGTCCACGTTTCGCACTCGTATAACTCAACACTCCGTAGCAATGATTAACTAATATTCACACTTATATTACCCGTAAGTAAATTCCTCTTCCTTGCCTGTGCTATCCTATTCTTTATGTTTACTTTATTTCTGCCATCCCTAGTTATTATTCTGCCCAAGTAGCAGAATTCCTTAACCTCCTTAAAAATATCTCTTCCCAATCTAACACCCTTAGTTATTCAATTTTTTACCAAATTACACTCCATTACCTTTGGTTTCCCTCTATTAATCCTCATATTGTACTCTTCCTCCAGGACCACTTTCATGCTATTTATTATTGTTTCCAAGGCTTCTTCTGTCTCTCCTACTGCTGCAATATCATCGGCAAATGTAGGGTTTATATTTCTTCTCCTTACAATGTGAATCCTTTACGATATTTAACTTTAGTTATCGCATTTTCTATATGCAAATTAAACAGCATGGGCGACAGACTGCATCCTTGTCTTACTCATTTCTTGATTTTTGCTTTCTTTACTTGCCCTTCAATTCTAATAACTACTGACTGCCTTCTTTCCACTTACTAATCCTTAATATTGTGTTATAGTTCACATTATCAAACTCTTCCTCTAAATCTACCAATGCGATGAGCATAGGCCGGTTTTTTCTTATCCTGTTTTCTAAAATTAGACGCAAAGTCAATATTACTTCTTTTGTCCCTACATTCTTCCTAAAACCAAACTGACCAAACTCGGATTCCGTTTGTCGTTCCAACTTCCTATATACTATTTTCGGTAATTGTCCTGCACTGTTCGCATGTATCAGCCCCAGTCCACTTCGGTATGGGTACAATTACTTTTTTACTAAAATCTTCTGGTATTTTTCCCACTCCTTATATTTTGCAAAGTATCCTGAACAGCCATGATGTGGCTTCTTCGCTGATGATCTCATCAACTCCACTGGAACTCTTTATATCTCCTAGAAAAAATGTCAAAAGGAAAGTAAAGACAATCAAGGCATTATTTTATATAAACTGTTTAGTACCAGAGTAAGTACGTGAAGCACTCAGTGCAGAACAGATTACAAGACGTAAGTATGGTCAAAAAATTGACAATGTGATGACTGTGCATGCGGTGACCAATAAAATGAAAGTAATGAGGATATAATAAGAATTGAGCAGTGTTGCAATTATATATTGTACCCTGTAATAAAATTGAGACTGAAGTAGTCAGAAGTAGAAAACTGCGATGTGCAGTGCGTGTCTCATGATAGATCAGGATGGAGTGACGCATCAAATTTATCTACAAACTGACGACACGAATAAAGTAAATTAGAACTATACAAAATTATTTCTTTCTGATCTATATTTGCCTGTGTTTAAGTATTCAGGAATAGCTTCTCTATAGTCGTTCCTGTATATTTGTTTTCAAGTTACAAACGTTATTCATGTAAAAAATCGCTTTAACAGAGTCTGTGTTATTTAGTTCATCATGTTTTTTTCCTCTCGCTGAAAAGGTTGACGGGACGCCGCGTAACGTTCCTTGCTCTGTCGTTGAATTCATCGTATATCCTTTGCGAGTGATTCAGTGGCGACTAACAGGATTTAAAGTTGTGTGGAGGCGATTGCGCACGAACTAATTCCGACTCTGATTGTGGCGCATTGTCGCTCAGTAACGACTCACCATTGTCACGCGACCACCGATACGTTAATAAGCGACAATAGCAGGATTATTTTAGATTATGTTGCGGGCCGCGTGGTTAGTTTGCTTTTTGACGGGGTAGCTGAACTTAATTTTAGACTTGGTCGCACAGCTGTTACTTAGCGGATTGTATTTTTGCTGTCAGAGCGGGGATTAAAACTGCAGGAAGGAGAAGGGGGTTTTGATTCGTCCACCGAGGTGTGAGGGATTTCTGCTCCCCTCTGGCCGGAAGCGATCGCATTTGCGTGGGAACTCGGTGTGCTAATTGTTATTGTTCGGCGATGATTCGGAACGAGATGGATAAGACTGCACGCAGTGGTGCAGGAAGGATGTGCCACAGGCTCTGTTAGACATTTACAAAGATCAGGAAAACATCGATTCCAGATACAGAGATAATATTGTTTCCTGTGGAAGGTATCTAGCTGGCTCGGCGCGTTGCATGCGTTACAATGCTCTGTCGTACAAATAAAAAGAGCGGAAAATGTATCTCACAATGTTATAATACTAATATAAACAATTTTTTGCCATAAATTAAATCGGATCAATACTTATTTACTACACTTCTTCTTCATTGACGTAATCAAAATGAAACGCACAATTATAAAAAAACTTTCCCACATGTTCACTTTTCAATGACACTAAAACAAATAATGGAAAATATTGATATTATTTTTTTAATATCATTTTCTATCTTTATGCCATTCCTTTTCACGGTAATCTGTAGTGCATATACTTTAGAGAGTTCATGCGTGTGTGGAGTTACAAATATTCAAATTGAACCGACGACCACATTTCTATACTAATAAATAAAATTGAAATGTATGTCTGTCTATCCTTATGTTTGTCTCTAATAGGCTACGGAACGGCTCAACGGATTTCAATGAAAATTTGAGGATTATTAAAACAGGAAATTAACCTTAGATATTCGTGCATATTTCATTTTGATAGTGATATTAAAGTAATGTAATATAAATATTGATTCTACAGGAATGTTTCTTGGCAACGTACGTTTGAATCTCCAAAAAGTGCATACAGATGGATGTTTTTTGCTCCGAAACTGCTCAACGGATTTCAATGAAATTTTCGGGGATTGAAACTGGAGTTTTAACTTCAATTTTCGTGTATGTTTCATTTCTAAATCTTGCTGAGTTCAGAAAATATTAATGTAAATATTAATTGTCATCTGAAAGACGGCGTGAAAAGCCGTACTAGGTTCCTATACCATTAATCTCTTGTTTTGGGGGATTAACAGGCTACATGAGGGTGATCTTGATAACAGGCAACTCCCCTTTAATAGCATATGAAGGGAATTGAAACAGGGGGATGTGGAAGGTAGAGCAAGGCAGTCAAGTGTAGACTTGGGCCCCCGGGCTATAGTTTAAGGATCCTATCCGGTGTTTCGCCTAAAGAGCTGTAAGGAAAACCTTATAAGACCTGCATCAGGTAGGTCGGGCATTGGGTACTATTCTCAGGCCCTTCTGAATGACGGAAGACCAGTTTCCTGTGGGGTCGCAGCATTCCCTTCTCCGTGACTCCATCAGTTTTAGGAGGCACTTGGCCAACTAATCCAATTGGATCAGGGGACAACTCTGCCTTGTGCCCAAGGTCTTCGACCCAAGAGTATAAACCTCCCAACATAGGTCAGAGTGTCTCGCCAATGAGAACTTAAAAAAAAAGAAACTCAAGAATACGAGGCATTCCCGACATAGGTTAAGCCCCGCAATCATACTGGGGCGGATTCCGACATATAGTCAGGTGATCCCCGCAGTCACTCTGGAGGGAAATACCTGAGAGAAATAAATGATACCGTACTTTCTTTTTTAGGGCAAAATAAAAAGAGCTATTTCCACGCGGATGAAGTCGCGGTCGTAACTAGTATTGAATAATAATGTATCTTTATAAAACACTAACCTGCTTGTATAAGCTCACCTATCATTAAAAATTTAACGATTCATCAGCAGTAGTACACTGGTCAAAATCAACCATAAATCATTAAATTTTAAGTTAGAACGTTTTTTAAAAACCTGCATCATCAAAAAAATGAAATATTCTTGTAATGACATTCAGTGAGCGTTTGAATGTATGTCAAAAAAATTTATCGTTTTGTGTACTTTTTAAACTATTTAAAAATTTATTTGGCATTTTATTTTGTGTGCGTGCTAAAATATCTCTTCTTGTTTGTCTCTCCCTCCAACACGACAATGTTATGTGTCGAGACAAAATGCTAATACCTGAATGTACTCATTTTTTTAAACCTCCAATAGTAAATAATAATAACTTTATTTCACTAATATCTCAAGCACAAATATACGCGTGCACGTTTTATTTAATTGATTTTATCTAATTATTTAATTTCTCTACTCTTTGACTAGTCATTAATGTGTTTGATATTCAGTGTTATCTAATATAATGGATGCTTATTTATTAAATTTTATGTTTTTTGACGCGTAAATATTATAGTTGTGCACTCCTTCTCCATGTCATCTTAACTATACCAATCCTCAAACAATGTGCTAATAAAAGGGTATAAAGTTCTTCTTCGCGTATTAATATATATATAAGATCTTTAGTATAATTATCATTATTTTTTAAAAAATGTCCTGCTCGACATATTGTTTTTGGTTGTTGCAAATGTTGGCGTTCTACAATATTCGATTACTTGTTGACAGCTAATCTGAATTAAAATTAATACATTCGTAAAAATGGTAGTAGCTGAGTTTCATGCCATGATGAAACGCTTTTGTTTCAAAATTGTTGAACACACTGATCTGAATAAATTCAGTCGGATTCTGCACCATCACGTGAGACTATTAATTACGCCATAAATGATCAAGTGTCGCCCCTAGAGCCCTTTTGCACATTCAGATCTGTGGTCCTGAGTTTTAAATTCATATATTTTATTTTACTATTACATATTTAATATTAGATTCTTATGACCATACTGACCATACGGGTGAAATATTGCAATTGACACAATACGCAGCAAGCGATTCCTATTCTTAGAATCCTTTTGGTGACTGAATCCTCACATAAACTTATTAATATATAATAATTATTGCTTCTTAGTCAAAAATAAATAACATTACTTAAACCTATCTTTCAGGTTTCATACGAACATGAACAGAGTGACAAAGAATACGATTATATTCATCACGTCTTTGATTTGAGTCACTGCGTTGTTTGTAGTTGTGGTGCATACACCTTCTAAATTTTTGATCAATTTGTATCACTGGTTACTCGTAAAGTTCAACTCCTTCTGCTAGGCAACTTGCCAAACAATGGCACAGCACATCGTTGCTAGGTAATTCGTAAAATGTACATCCTGAAGCCGTTAGGTAAGGAATGAATTAACAAACCTTTGATGCTAGTTAATTTGTAAACTGTGTATCCTTTTCCTTCTATGTATATTGTATCTTCTGTGATCCTTCACTATCAAATGTGACCAAATTTTCCTAATATTTATACTTACTCGTTTATATATACATAAAAGAAAGATTGGTCATTATCTTTACTTCATCATACTCTCTGATACTCGGGATTTTCATTTCTAGATGTGAAACCCACCACGGCCGAATTCAATTATCATCATTAACACACATGGGGATGTTAACGAAACAGAGATGTTTCAATACCAGTTTCTTTCCCATAAAAGTATCCAAGTATTTGCTGGCAAACTGTTACCACAAATACGCAGTTTCAGTACAATAATTAGTTCTGAGTTTTGCTGGTTTCGCAATTCTGCTTGCCTGTGGACTTACTTTTACATAACTTATCAGAATATGCGTTTGTGTCTCAATTTATTGCAGTTATGATAATCAAATAATTTCATGGACATTATAGAATGTAGTGAGTGTTCGTATGTTAGTTAATTTTACTCTACTAGAGAGCAACACACGCAATATTTTTTATATTTCTTGCACTCTTTGCATATGTGCGCCCGATACATTGGTATTCTAAAGAAATATTGCTGACGTCATAACGTCACCTATCCGATATATTATTTATACTCTCTTTCTGAGGGTCCAAATACATGGGTTTTGCAATAAAATAATTTGATACCTCTACAAATGAATAAAGTTCGCATGCATTTAACACGATATATTTAAAAAGGAACAAAATCACATCACTGCACACAAATATGAGGATAAAACGTTCTTTGATAATTCATGGAAACACAATCATCTCAATTCAAAATTCCTTACTACATCATGTTCTTTTTAATCTGTTCCAAGTAAATTTCAGAAAATAATAATATTTACCATGTCAAACCAAACAGGACAGTTCACCAGCGATGACGCTTCTCCGCCTCCAAAGATGATAATCACTTCTTAGTCGTACTATGCAAAGAAGTTTTTCATTTGTAGTCATACCACGCACGCATTCTCATACCAACGAAACTACGCAACGGGGAACGCTGCAACGTGCTGTTGCAAATTACCCCAATGCTGTCACTCTTGCTCTATCATTGGTTAGATAAACCCAGAATTTAGTTGTTTTTACAGTTTACATATTTGTGCAATTTGTAATTTTTTATTCAAAGAATCAGTTGTAATGAAAAAATGTAAAAAAAAAGAGGAAAGGTAAAATTTTTATTAGTGTACCATAGTAAACCTTATATATCTAATTAATTATGAGTTAAAGTAAAAATTGGAGTAAAAATGTGCTCTCTGGAAAGAACAGTGGGCCCGAGTTGGTTTTCTAAAACGTTTTCAACTCACGAAATTCACCAGTGTAGCTTTAAGCGATCTTTGATAGTCTCTAAAATACAAATTGTAACCTCACTGCACCGACTAGAGGTTTTTTCGAGAAACATTTTTTTGCAATATAGCCATTACACTTATTTTACGACATTATTTAAAATGAGATTAAATAAGGATTTTTCTTGCAATTTGACATAGGGAAGTGTGTATTTTATTGGAGAGAAGCTGTAATTGATAGACGACTTAAGTTGTTAACTCTTCACAATGTCTGTACTGTAGACCGTTTGAGTAGATTCAGACGAAAGTTACGTAGCCGGGCAGTTACGATACTCTCTAGATGTTGCCAAATATTTTGTGTTTCTTAGACATCGATTGACGTAACTATGTCTAATCATATTGTTAACTTTGTGTGTTCATCTTCTTTGTAAATTATTTTGAACCATTTAAAATAATCGCAATTTATAGCGTATGCATAGGAACACTTTCATTGAAATAATACCTTATCCTAAATTAATTAATGGAAACAAATTAATGTGCCCATTATTTTTTAATTTTAAATTATACAATGGATCTAAAACTTGGTGCAAACTTGTACATATGTTAGAGATACAATAGCTCCCCTTGAAGATACGGTGAAGGGAAGTAGGTTAATTCGACGCCTCGGGACTGAAAGGCTCATCCAGCAGGTATTGGAGTCGTGCATTCATCGAAATCCAAAAGTGATCTACGCCAAATGTCTGGAGACGCCAGCCATGGCCCAGGCGACGGCTACCAATCAAAGAGCGGCGCCCGGCGTCCTCCAATCCTCGGCGCCTTGTTTGTAGCGCGGCCGTGTTTACCGTAGCGCCACCCCCGGCGTCACTATGGCAACGCCGCATCGTGTTGTTACCATGGCGACGCACGGTTTGATTCGATTACGGGCCTCTACAGAGTGTGTGCACCGTGCCTCGCACTGCAGAGAATTTATACGACACGGCTACACAGACACCGCGTCACAAATAAATTCGCCGAAATACTTCCAATGAACAACTTGCTACAACCAGAGTTAAGAAACTTCCCAAGTAAACTTCTTCCCTGGAGAACAGGATCAGATTACAGAGGGTTCCAAGGAACTTCGATGTCAGATATGTTCTTCGTCGGATGATTTAAGTTACTGCGATTCATGAATTATTTTCGTCTGGAACTATATACTACTATTTTTGACATGTCACTGTCTTTGAACTTCTGTCAACGTTTCCTCAAAAGTAAACCACATTTTCCGACGAGATAATACAGTTAAAATATTTCTTATTAATCCTTTGCAAAGACAAAATTATATATATTTCTAGTGGAAATAGGGAGTGTTGCTGTTAGTGGTATTGTTTTGGGTCGCAGAGATTTAAACTTACTACAAAAAAGTTGATGAATAAAATAAAATAAATATTACCAATTATAAGTCGTGATTACCCATTACGCACTCCGATCCCTAAACGCTGGCACATTTATTCACGGAAACCTCTCCTTCTTATAACATCATTTTTCTTCAATACGAAAATTCAATATTACAACTGGAATGGCCTAGACGAAAATTTAAAAATATAATCAGCATATAGGAGAACAATAAAGGACGTCTCAATGACGCAATTAATAATTTCCGATGAACTGGAAAAACTATTGAAAGTCCCTGTGTTTTATTTACGGTCTATTTTAATTTAAATTAACATTAAAATCGTTTATGTGACTAAGAAAGGGTATTTCAAATCAGTTATATGGAATGAACATAAAAACAGTCATTTATCTGTGAATTCGATATTCCTAATATTCAATAGTTATTTCTATTGCCATTTAAAGATTACCACCGTTCAATCTAAATATTTCGTTTATGAACATACCACTACCTAGCCAAATGTGTGTTATAGGAATAAAAGTGGCTGTAAATTCTCTATCCCTATAATTGTACTCCTGTGCGCCAGCCAGGTACTAGGTACTACATCCCAGGCACACACAAAACACGCGCTGACAAGCTCAACCCCCTCCTATATACGCACACGCAGAGAAGGAAATGGATATAGTGATATGCAGGTCATATCAATTTGGACCTATGTATTGTAATATACTCTGTATAGCAGTTTCTATACGTAACAAGTACAACAAGAACTATTAGCAGTCTTTTAATTAGACATATTCACTAAATACATGGCCAGAAAATATTTTAATAATTGACAGAAAATTATTACAATTGAAATATATTTGGTTACATCAGGTTATGACTTTAAAATTTACTGAAAATTTATTTTTTGGTTGATATTAATGGAAGATTTTTTCATTGTATAAAAATCACTCGTAATACTCAATTTCGTTGTTGATTTTTTCTTAAATTAATAAATATGGTGTGATATATCACGTTTTTAATAATAAATAATAAAACTTCAAATATGATTAATTCCTTATGGTGATCCAACTATAATAGTAATGAATATATTCAATATAATAAAGATATTATAACTACATTGAAACTTGGAGGGCTTGATTCTTGTAATTATCTTATAGGTAAGTTATCAATAAATGAAACATGATGACTTGGATGGCAATCAAGGGAGTAAAATACTGCATCAAAGTTCACTGTTTTTAATAACTTAATAGGTCACCTTTTGATACATGAGGGTCTTGTAAAATTAGCATTAGAGGGATGTGTGTGGGGTAAGAACAGAGGGGGAGGGAAAAAGATGTAATACACTAAGCTGATTAGGGAGAATGTGGGATGTGGTAGTTATGTGGAAATTAAAAGGCTTGGGAAATATAGGTTAGCATGAAGGGTTGCATCTCAGGATTGAATATGACAACAAAATGTTCTGAGCAGACTAAGAGAAAAGGGAACAATTTTGAGGATGTTGACCAAGAGAAGGGATAGAATAATAGGCCACGTTTTGAGACACGGAGGTCTTGTAAAATTGGCATTATAGGGAAGTGTGTGAGGTCGGAACGGAAGAGAGTGGCCAAGATTGAAATACGCTTAGCAGTTTAGTGACGATGTAGTAATCATGTAGAAAATGGAGCGTTGCGTCAGTCTGATGACTGAATACCACAACAAAAACAATAATAAATGCACTCTTGATTAAGTGCTAAATAAGGGATGAAACGTCGTGATATACAAGAACGATATAATTCTTTAAAAATGTTGTCAGTTTTTTAGTATTAATTTGTAATTAAAATATTAAAAATGAATTTCATAATTACTTTACTAATGACAACTAATTTGTTAAATTGAAAAAAATTATTTGTAACATTATATTATGTTTCTTAACACGTTTTATAATGATTTAATTGTATAATTTTTATATATGTAAATTTCCGCCAGTTCACAATGTCAAGTTTAACGATCAGCTATATAAATGATATTCTGTATTGTTAAATCACGTGAATGTAGTCAATGGAACAAAATTTTATATTTGGATTTTTACTTTATAACGGGATGTGTGAATAAATTTTTACATTAAAAAAATATAAGTTTGTATTATTTATATGTAAATCTAGTATTCTGACTAACAAGTAAGGAAAGTTACTCTTTGAAAGGAAGTAATTATCAGCAGTTGTTTTTGATTTCCTTTCGCCGGACGCCCTCTGCAGTATTTGATCCGGAGTAACAGCTGGGATGGTGTCGCAGATGATGATACCAACGAACTTTTCCCTCGACGATATTTGAACCTGTGTTACAATTGGCATGGTGAGGCCCAGAGGACGTTGATTCATACTACCACGCTCAACTTTTTTTTCTTTGCAGGAACGAACCCAGAACCTTTGTGTTGTGAGGCAGTGACTATAGTCACTACACCACAGAAAGTGGGAATTTTTATATAATTTATCAAAATTAATTAAAACACGAAATTAAAATAATTTATACTTAAACGAAATATTCTCCTTCCAAATTTTATTGTACATTCGATTGCACTTAAAACCTGCAGTTATTTGTTTATATCTTATATTTACCTCATGAGCTGACCTTCCGCATCCCCCCTTTTCAATTCCCTTCCTATGCTATTAAAGGGGAGTCGCCTGTTTCAAGATCACCCTCATGTAACCTGTTAACCCAAAAAACAAAAACAACCTGAAATAGGCGCATAGCATGGAAAGGAATTGAAAAAAGGGGGGGAACGGAAGGTAGCCAAGGGTTAACTAGGGACCCCCGGGGTATGGTTTAAGGATCCTACCCGGTGTTTTACCTAAAGAGATGCAGAGGAAATCCTAGAAAACCTGCATCGGGCAGGTCGGGCATTGGGTACTATTCTCACGCCCTTTCGAATGACGGGAGACGCGTTTGCTGTGGGGTCGCAGCATTCCCTTCTCCATGTCTCCACCACTTTCAGGAGGCAGTTGGCCGACTGATCCAATGGGATCAGCGAACAACTCTTGCCATAAGCCCGAGGTCTTCGACCACAGTACATATACCTAGTAAAATAGATTAAGGTGTCTCGGCATTTGAAAACTTTGATAAAAAAAAACAGAGTGCGAGGTATTCCTGACATAATCTGGGGTGAAGCACCTGCGAGAAAACTCCCTGAGCGCCTATATTTTTATCCAAAAATTGATGGAGAGTCGATACGCTGACCACGTATCACTCCATATTCGGAATTTTTCATGTACAACAGTCCGCAGTCGTCCCCAAATGCGGGTTAGAATGCCATAGAAAGAATAATTTATCTCATGAATTTTAAAATTCTGGACTGAATGTCATCGTAGTTAAGTAATTGAATTGAAGTTAAGTCATTGAATTTATCATTATGTAGAAAACTTTCATTATAAAACGTGCTTTCCCAGTTTATTTTTTTTCTGAAACCTTATTTAATTATAGCATTATTGGCATACGCCATAAATATTTTAATTATAAATGAGTATTACTCCATTTTTTCGAGGAACTGAATGGCGGGGTAGAAAGGGATACCATATTTTATTTACTGGAGAGTGCTGTAGTTTAGTCAATAGGGGCGAAACATTGTAAGTGGACAGGAAGAAGTCTTGGCAGTCAAATTGACCACGTTTTTATTCCACCTTGTTACAGAAATTTATAATTTTTGTAACATTTCGAGAGATATAAATTCAAAAATCTCCTCGTTTTAACTGTTTAGTGGTATATATTCCTAAACTAGGTGTCTTTATCTACGTATAATTTATGCATAAGGTTGAAATATACTTGTATTAAGGCTGTTTAACTTATATATAGAACAGGATACTACGTTATCAAGCAAAATATTTAAGAATGAATTACAGGATTTGTAGCCAAAAAATGGATCAAGAGAGAAAAGGAACGGCAAAAAGAGGTAATAGCTACAAAGACTGCAGCTGAAAAAAAATCTTTTTTCGAAGGGAAAAATTAATAAAGCGATCAACCGTACGATAAATACAGTAAGTATAAAAAACACAAAATGTTAAGATTTTTATTAAATTAAATTAAAAATATTTCATGTTGTTTTAAGTTATATTAATATAAGATTAAGCAGGTAATAGAATAAACTAATGTTTTATACGTTTATGGTCTTTTTTATTTTTTCATAATTTTCCAAAAATAGTTAAACAATAAGTATCTTGTTTCGCCCCGACTTCCTTTAAGTACAAACTACTCTGGCTGCAGATGGACCGTCGCTAATTTTTTCAAATAATTTGAATAAGTACTTGATCAGTTTCATAAATATAATAACTGTGAAAATGGCCAAATGCATAATTTGCATATAATTTTGTGTGCTTTTATAAGGTGACAGTCTGATGGTAATCCTTATAGTACCAGCTTCCCTTCAGGTAGCTGTTTGAAAGTTTGTGAATATTTATTGAATTAAAAAAATTACCTCCCCTAGTAAATTTAAAAACCATTTCTGAACCAGTCGAACCTTCCGTAACGTTTATGAGCTGCCTTGAATGAAATGCTGAGGATATATAAAAGTATTTTCACTCTATCTGTTCAACCATAACAAATGGATTGGTTAGAAGGACTCCATTACACTTGTATTTTCCGCATATTTGGCAGCGCTACGATATTTTGGACAGGACAAACACAACTCCGCAAATAAAATCGCACAACACGTCGCTTCTTCAATTCCACTGAAGAGATCGGAACCTCGTTCTGATGGAGCGCATGAATGAATAGCAAACGATCGCGGAACGAAGTTGGCCGCAAACTCACTTGCCGATACATACATCTCAGCGGCGCGGCGATGTTCTGCATGCGGTTTCCTCCCCCACTCGGAAACTCGTGGTGATTGAATAGCTGCCCTCTAGTCCTTGATCACTAACCTCCGACTATAGCAAAGCCGTCGTCTGCAGATTACGAATACATTCAGCTCATACGAAAGATAGATGTAATATATTATCTTTTTCCTGTCACATTGTGATTCTGATTTCCTCACTTACTGCGTATCTACATGTCTAATCATTATTAGAGTAAATAAAACTCTTTATCAATAATGTAGTATATAAATGAAAAATTGAAATTCGCAAGAAAATGGAACAGAGTTTGATTGCACACAGTAATGTCCGGCTAATTCCCTTATTCACCTGGAACACTAGTATGAAACTTTCCTAAAATTATAATCAACCTTACACGTGTTTCTCATTACTAAAATGTTCGTTAGAAGCATGGCGTTATATGTAAGCGAAATGTGGGAGGTTGGAGTAAGAAAAGAAAAGAAAATAAGCTTTTTAAATGTGGTGCTATAGGCATATTCTGAAAATAAGTTGGGTGGATATAATCACTAACGAGGAAGTTCTTAACAGATTAATAGGCCAAGTTTTAAGACATTATGGTCTTTAATATTAGCATTAGATGGAAGTGTGTGGGGTAAGAAAAGAAAAGGGAGGTAAATGATGGAATACGCTAAGCAGACTAGAGAGGATCTGGGATCTGGCTTGCGCAAGATAGGTTAGCATGGAGTGTTGCATCAGATCAGTTTTAGGACTGAATACCGCAACAGAAGAATACTGAAAATCAGATGAATGAATAGAATCACTAACGAGGAAGTTCCAACGAGAATGGGTGAAGATATTCTAATATTGAGGACTTTGGTCATGAGAAGGGCGAAGTTTTGAAACATGAGGGGTCTTGTAAAATTAGCATTAGAGGGAAGATTGTGGGGTAAGAACAGAAGAAGGAGGGAAGGATGGAATACGCTGAGCATATTAGTGGGATTGTGGGATGCGGTAGTTATGGAAAGGTTTGCACAGAATACATTAGCATGGAGGGTTGCATCAAAGCAGTCTAAGGACTGAAAACAACAACAACAGGTACAATTGCCTAAAATTTTGATGGCCGTTTTAAACCTACTCCAGGAAAAATATAATTCAACAAACGCAATAAATTTATCTTTCGTAGCGGATAACAAATGAACTTATTCATCTATTTAGAACTCGTAATTTCCAATATATGCGAGTTAATGCATAGGGTATATTACGTTACATTTCTTCAGGGAATTTCACCTGGAGTCTTCAATGCGATGTTCTTCTTAGTAATGGCGACGAAATCTTAGGCGTTTGTAGACACGCCAAGCAATTTAAGTTTGTGAAAGTTAGTTTGCAGAAATAAAAGGGTTAAGCAAAGCAAA
Organism: Eucriotettix oculatus; assembly: GCA_034510155.1. Lineage (NCBI taxonomy): Eukaryota > Metazoa > Arthropoda > Insecta > Orthoptera > Tetrigidae > Eucriotettix > Eucriotettix oculatus. The sequence continues at coordinate 71,334,559 of CM067377.1, forward strand.
ACTTTCCGATGTGACCGTAACTGTTAAGTACTGCGTAAACAAACTTCTAAGCCTCAAAATTAATTCATATTTTAAATAGAAGGGTACGTGCCATCTTTAAAATCGAAATGTGGAATAATAAATTCTGACGAATTCATTTCCAACTTTCATGATATGTATTGTAAAATGATTATAAACTTCAATTTAATATACTTCTATACATAAAGACGTGGATTTTAAACCAAAGTGTTTCGTATAAGATTCTTTTGAGAATTTAACTGCATTGGCGATGCAGGTAACTTTGTATGCCTAACCATCAGATATATTCACCGGGTCTACCATATGTTTAATATCATTAATGTTTTATTTTATACATTTATATTTATTACGTTAAGCGACTGTATCAGATGCATAAAACTTAGATTTCTTTTTACAAATTTGTATCCATTTCTGCATTGTAAAATACACAATAAACAATTTTACATGAAAGCGAAACAAAGCAAAATTGTCTATCATTTATGAACATGAATTATCAACGTACGTGTTCCATTCTTCCTATACGTTTTGCACCTTTATAATTGTTGGATAAGGACTTGTTTGTGTATTACTGCTGTTAATCGGCGCTCCATTTCCGTGACGCACTCCCACGGCTGGAGCTGATTGCAATTACTGACACCAGCAGACTCATCAAGTTGGACTTTGATGTCTTCCATCACTTGACGTAATATGTCCTTCCCTCGTGCCATTAGTGTTCGTCCTCGTTACATCATTCGACGGGCAAAATTAGTGTGGCACGCGTATGGGCGTGAAATCGATAATATAAAGCAAGGTCTTAAAAATTATCTTAATCTTATTACAATCATTTTAAATACATAATATAAAGTCCTATATATTTTACTACGAAAAAATAATCATTATTTTTGCTTCAGCTTTAATGATTTCCCATGATTACAGTTATTACCCATCACACACGAGAATTAATTAATTTGTCATACCGTGTTTTAGTGGTTTAGATTATTTATGATCTTGGTAGCCTAATGCAGACCGTTAAAGGAAAACGGAATATTTGGTAAAAATTTTCCATTAAATTTTTAATATATGAAACCTATAATTGTTGGATCTGAGTATCAGATCGAGATCATCTCACTTTATATCCACTAAATTTTGTTTGGTTACTAATGATATATTATCGTAATACAAGTTTTTTTATTTTTTATTTTTAAATAGACGCGAAAATTTTATAAGTATTGTAAATTATACCTCCTTTTTATGTTATTAATGCTTTAGAATATCATTTATTTCCAATAACAAATCATTAAATTAATATATGTATCAGTTAATATCTTCATTGTAATTATGTAACAATGAGTGCCAAATAAATATAAAAACATGCACATTTTACATACTTTACATGTGAATCATACTACCCTTCGATTTAATTTAAGCCAATTTACTTCTGATATATAAAAAATCGTAAAACATTGTAAAATATTACTTTTATCTTGACTCCACTATTTATGGTTCAGACATACGTTCTTAATTTTAAGCGATGAACTCAAAAGTTTGAAATAGGTGAGAAAATTTAGGAGACGGAGAGAAATTAATGTAAAAATGTGATAAAATGCAGTTCTTTCTATTATTACAAGTATATAACATTATAATATGAAATGATAAAAAACATCGTAAGCTGTTGAATTAGAAAAAATATATTTAAAGAGGCAACCAGCACGATCACAGAATAAATGTTGTATCAGAAGGGGCAGGCAATAGTCAAATTGAAAGCTTGCCTAACCAAAAATAGCATCAATTTTTGACAGTACTTTGACACAGAAACCAAATAAGTAACAGGATAATATGTGAATATTCGCAGTAATCTTTAAGATTTACATTGGAAGGTTCTCACGAGTCGATATACCTGTGTCAGTTTGATGGGATGTATGTTTTGGGGTCGCAGACGTTGGATGTACGGTAAAAGTTGTTAACTGCTCCCATTGAATCAATAGGTCAGCTCCGAAAGACACGGAATAGGGAATGCTGTGACCTCACGGCAAACTCCTCTCTCGTTGTTCGGAAGGACGTACCTACCTGATGTCATACCTACCTGATGCAGGTTTTCCCTGAATATCTTTTAGGTGGCGTGATAATTAAACTATAGCCCGGGGGCCATAGTCTCTACGTGGCTACCTTGCTCTACGGTCCATTTGCCCAATTCTCAATTCCTTTACAATGCTATTAAAGGTGAGTTTCCTGTTATAGAATCACTAACATGTAGCCTGTAATAGAAAAAAATAATTAACTACTCAACCCGTAGTTGCCTTCCACTCCCTTTCGCATCTTCTCCTTTCAAGTTGTCTTTCTATCCTGTTAATCGGAAATAAGTTGTTTCACTCTCATGTAGACTGTTACTATTTTTAAAATATTCTATTGTGGTAAGGGAAAACAAAGCGAGGCCGCAGTCGTAGACGATGGATATACGGCAAATATGTCAGGTGTTTCCATTGATATAGTCACTCAAACGCCTGTAATCCTAGTCGAGGAATGGAGACAGGAATTCTAAAACCTCACTCCACTCATCGGAAGAGTGTATCAGGAGATCAAATTTCCTGAAGAAGATTTTATAAGATTGACCCTGCAGCATTTTTAAGCTCATGCCAAGTTTTAGTTCATTTAACCTTAGTCTTCAATCCTCTGTCTTCCTCATGCCCCATTTCAAATACCCTCCTGGGTCGATGATGTTTTAAATTCAACAAAAATTAGATACTATGTAAAAGTTATATGTAGTCACTAATGACCTTGCTGAAGAAGTGACTTTAAACTCTAAAAAAAAAGAATTAGATCATCCATCCAGCTCCATTCAAATCTCGTTGAACCATTAGCGTCCCTGATTTGAGTGGAATAATGATGGACAAGTAAATGCTCAGGAGTTGTGTCAACCGAATTAAGTTTTTACTCCAAAAATTTTGCTTGCATGCTAAATCATTCCAGGAAATCAGACACCAAGAGGAACGTGTGTTTGCATGGTGCTGTAATCAGTTGTCACCCAGTAGTGAGGGTTTCTTAACATGATATTGAGATTTAGTTGTTTCTCATTGGTCAGGATCATCAAAAGTTCAACATTTGGTGTGCGGAACATTGAATCACCTAGGTATCCTAAAGATCGGCAGAAATGAGCGAAGTCCAGTAATACATAAGTCATTTTCTTTATGGATATCAGGCTACATGAGGGTGATCGTAAAACAGACAACGCCACTTTAATATCATAGGGAGGTAGTCATAGATTCACTAAGGCCCCGAGGCTATAATTTAAGGATCCTACCCGTCGATTCACCTGAAGGAGATGTAGAAAAATCCCTATAAAACCTGCATAAGGGAAGTCGGGCATTTGGGTACTATTCTCCCGCCCTTCCAAATAACGGTTGTGGAGTTGTAGCATTACCTTCTCCGTGTCTCCAACAGTTTTAGGAAGCAGTTGGTCAACTGATAGAATGGGTTCAGTGGAGAACTCATACCTTATGAGCAAGATCTTTGACCCCAGTACATACACTTCCTAAAATAGATGAAGATGCCTCGGCATGTCTGAACTTTGAAAAAATAAAAGAGAGGACGAAGCATCCCCAAAGATGAATACCGCAATCAATCTGGGGAGATGTACCTGAGAGAGAAGCTCCCACAGGCATTTCTTTAATAGCATAGGAATTGAATTTAAAAGGGGGAAGTTGGATTAATAGTTGTAGTAGCCCCGCGATTACTGACTGCGAGAGAAGATTCAAAGTAGGCTGAGAATCGGTGCTATGCTTTTCTAAGAATGTAGTGGAAACTGCCCAACAGACGAGACGACGGTTCAGCCCTGGGCTACATTCAAGTGAATTACTTAAGAAATTCCGTTAGTTACCGATAAAATATGGAAAAAAATATATAATGCGGAAAGAAAAGGAAATAATTCCTTAAAATATAGCCCAGGGGCTCTACCTTTCACATCCCCATGTTCAATTGACTTCCCATACTATTAAAAGGGAAGTTGCTTGTTTCCGGATCTCCTTCATGTAGCCTGTTACCTTTAAAAAATTTAAAATATATGTAACCGTCAAAACTGTAAGGGTTTTATCGTGTCACAGTTGTCCACTATGACAGGGTGGACGCAACGCTACAATTAAGTGTATTGTGAGAGCATTTAGTCGAGGTATTTATTAACAAAATTGAAACCAGTAAATTGAGTGTAACCCTTATAGCCTTCCAGAAGATAGATAGGTTAAATTTTACTGATCTTTATTTTTGTTAAATCTTCTATGTATATTATAAAATATTTATACTATGAGCGATTCTGAAGTAGACTGTTAGGAAAAATTCATTGCTTTAATTCGTTTTCCAATACGGAATTTTAATATCAATACTTTATAAGTAATCACCTCAAATTTGTAGATTATGCCTGTAAGTGAAGTTCCTAGGAAGCCGAATATTGGAAGGGGACGTTTAAGAGAACCGTTCTATGCCCATAAAAGTGGTGTGGTGGTCCTCGCACGTGGGCAAGACGACTTTTCCGCGTGGGAGTGAGTACGTTGTACAATTAGCACCTGCAACAGGTGAGTGAGTGACGGCCGCTGAAGTGCCATGTCGTGTCGTGTAGCAGGGAACCAGGGGTGGGCGACGGCGACGGCGACGGCTACAGTCCGTGCCTGCACATACGCCCTGCGCCACATCATTACGCCTATCATCCAAATATCTCATTTTGCTCCTTGGCATGCTTCGCGTAGTATTAAAACTCATTGAAATATAATGACTGAGATTCATTCATTGCATCTATTTATCGTCTGGTGAGGAAGTAGTCGAAAATATAAATATAAAACTACATTAAAGAGAAAATATATACACAACACATACAGTTAATATAAAAGTATATTTGTGAAAAATTATCACTAATAAAGGAAAAATGAAAAGCTCATGCAGAATGACTTTGGGCATTGTAAAATAGATTTTCTGTGAGCGTCGGGAAATACATGTAAACATATCACGAGAAAATAAATATTAAATTTCACAGATAACAACACACATCCGAAAACATCTGAGTTCCTGAAAGAAGAAAACTCGCCAATGGATGTAAAACTGTGTTAAAAAACTAAATATAAATTAAGGATAATTAGTCCATAAACCTTTCTAGTATATGCAAACACTGATAAAAAAGGGGAATTAGAAATGGGTCTGAGATACACTGACAAATTCAGGAGCAGAGTAATAAGCACATTAAAGCCAAACAGATTAGAATCTTGTAAATTTAAACCAATTCAAAATAAATTTGGAATTGTAAAATGGTCAGGGTTTGTATAGTGAGTCTCACGGTAACGGATAAATATACCAAAGGAACCTCTATTATTATCCGTCAACAAAACGTACGCCTGAGAAATTAATCCAACCTCATATTTCTTGATATAACTTTTTTGCTTCTTAGCTATTACAGAATAATTGATCAAAATAAACTCTATTTTAAGTTGACATGTAAATAAGCTCAATGAAACTGTTAATATTAATTCTTTATTTAAATTGTGTCCGTACAAGACATTACCTAATTATTCCCTAAACAAGCATATTTTAACTGTATAACGTCAAGAGACTCAATGAATAAGCAAACTTTACAATTTTTTCGTTTCATATTTACAAAAAATCATTGAAGCGTGTCATTAATATGAGGTTGTATAGCATTAAAGTAATTGTAGTCACATCGATGATGTTTCAATAGGACTGATTTTATTAATAAAATATGAAAGTTAATTACAAGAATAACTGTAAAATGTCTTCTTACGAATAATAATAACTTCAAAAATTGTTGTAATTATTTAATATTCACAATAAAATATAATGGCAACCATAATAAGAACTATTCTGTTTTTATATTTGTTACAAATATAAGTTATGTTGGTTTGACTGTCCGCTTTTCAATTCTCCTTATAATTCTTGTAATGATGGTAAAATACTTTAGGATGATTTTGATATGACTGTCAAAATTTCCCTTCTAATAAATAGAAATTCAGCTTGAGACTTTATTTTTTAATTACTATTATTATTTTCCACTATTAATTCTCGATTATATGGAGTTAGTTGAGATAATATTGAAGTGAATTTTTGGGCTACATGAGGGCGATCCTGAAACAAGCATCTCGTCTTTAATAAAATAGCAAGGGAATTGGAAAGGGTGGTTGTGGAAGGTAGCCAAGGCTTGACTAGTCCTTCTTGGCTATAGTTTAAGGATCCCACCTGTTTTTCACATAAAGGAGCCGTAGGGATAACCGTAGAAAATCTACATCAGGTAGGTCAGGCTTTTGGATACTATTCTCACGCCCTTCCGAACTACGGGAGACGAGTTTGCAGTCCTTGTCTCTACATGTTTTAGATGGTAGCTGGCAGACTGATAAAATGGGATCAGCGGACAACTCTTACTGTTTGCCTAAGGTCTTCGAGCCCAATACATACACCTCCTAAAATAGATTAAGGTGCCTCGGCATAAAAAAGAACATAGTTTACGAAGCATCCCCAAGGGTAGGGCCCGAAATCAATCTGGCGAGAAACACCTGCGACAGGAAGCTACCATTGACCATAACTCAGTTTATTTAGGCGAAATAACATTAAAATGGTTGATGCAAACGTAAATATTACTTAACAGAAGGACATATTAAATGTTTATTTATAAAATAGAATGACTTAAGCTATTTAAAATATATGAGGGTATTATTTGTCTATCGTTACTTCTTTTCAGCAGTGGTATAGAGAAGTTTAATGAGACACAACGATATTGTGCCAATTTATGATTGGAGATTATACCCGCATATACCACAGTCGTTGACGTGTCTCATGCAACTGGTGGCGTAACGGGGATGACGCTCTGTGCTGGTACAGACTAGATAAGTATCTACCGAAAAGAACGCTCCTCTATTGTCGTCTTACCCTTGCAAGCAGTATCAACAATGAATAGTTTCTCGAGCACCTACTTTATGAAAGAATTAGGCAACTTCCGCAGCAATTTCACTTCAATTTACCACAGATGCACAAAAAAAATGTGAACACACGCAAATACAAAGACACAAATGTCAGATATATTTGATTCGTCCTAAAAAGGTTTTTGTGTTATTTACTGTAGCTAATTAACATCTGATATAAACGTACTATGCTATATTGGTTAGAAACAATAACTACACAATGATGGACCTTCTGAACTTAATGGGGGAGATATGAAAACATCCACTACTACTTTGCGACTCTTCTCCTTTGCGAAAAGATAGGAGTCATTTACAATATACAATAGTACTTTTCATTAAATCTAACGAAACCGACTTTAAAATTAATTTTATCGTTACAAGTTGTAATGGTCATTTTAAGATATGGCAGATTATTGTGTTTCTTCTTTAGGGGAGTAGGAAAAGAGCGTAACAGGTTACATAAGGGTGATCCTGAAGCACCCTTTAATGGCACAGGAAGGGAATTGAAAAGGGGGGATGTGGAAGGTATATCAAGGTAGTCAAGGGTTGACTAGGGCCTCCGGGTTATAGTTTAAGGAGCCTACTCCTTGATTCACCTAAGTGATATCCTTGGAAAACCCTAGAAATACTGCAACAGGTACGTCGGGCTATTGGGTATAATTCTCACGCCCTTCCGAATGATGGGGGAGGTGTTTGATGTGGGGTCGCAGCATTCCCGTCACCATAAGCTTTAGGAGGGAGCTGACCGACTGATGCAATGGGATCAGCCGACAACTCGTACCGTATGCCCAAGGTCTTCAGTCCCAGTACATACACCTACCAAAAGCGATCCAGATGCCTCGACACGTGAGAACCTTAAAACTACCTGAGGGAGAACCTCGCATCCCCGAAGCTAAGGTCCCTTCATGACTCTGGGGAGAATAGCAGGGAGAGAAATCTCCCTTAGGTTTCCCTTCCACATTAATTTGTTTTTTGTTCTTTCTTGGTTAACAGGCTACATGAGGGTAATCCTGGAACAGGCAACCCCCCTTTAATGCCATAGGAAGGAAACTGTGCTAAGGTGAGGTGAGAAAGGTAATTATTAACACTGCAAGAGAGTTTGAATATCGCTGGAGATATTTTGGCGAAAGTGATGCTTGAAAATGTTTTAATATAATAATCTTTTGATTGTGAAATATTGAAACAAAGAAATATTATATGTTCTGCATAAAGGTAATAATTGTTAATTGATTCTGAAGTATTTACGTTTTGGAATTCGGCGAGAAGTAAACATTGAGATATTTTTTTAATTGTATTAGAACTGAGAAGGCAGTTATGATTAAGGTTATATGCATCGGAAGTTATATATTACCGTCGTAAACACGATAAATAATTTAACATTTGTTAGCCTGATGTTACGGGTCTCTTGATTTCCGTAAATATAGATTTAGCTAGGCGCGGAGTTGCAATAACTTGGAAAAACTAAAATAGCTGGTGTCCAAGGCAATAATAGCATTTATTTTAATAATTAATAAATGATAATAATTCATATATTAAATTTGTGTTGTCAAATACCGATGAGGGAAAGATATTACACAACAGGAAAGAATTTGTCCGCGTGGAGGGAGGCATGGTTATCACATAGCAAAGCAAAGCTACCAGGGCGTACATTTTCGGCGACTCTGCTTTGTCTGCTCATTATTTCAAGCGTTGTTCTTAGTTCATTCAGGGTCACACCCCACTAACTGTCATTGTCTATAAATTTATGTAAAGGTAATTACAAAATAAGCCATTCGAAAGTAGTTAATTGAATAATTATTTTTCTGATGAGACCAAGTCAAAACTTAACAGACTTTCAGTTTTTTTGAAGCCTCGTCGTATTGTGCCAAGAACGCATAACTGCATATTTTATGGAAATTATCTCCGTAAATAAAAACATTAAGCTCTGTTGCTGCTGTAGTTAGATCTGGCGTCGTGCTAAATCCATTTATAGCCATTGGAATCATTGTCTTTCTTTCCCTTGCATTGGCGGTCAACGTTTTCAGCACGGCCGACGCAGCAGATTGAAGGATCGCCTGATAAATTAAGTGGCGCGTGCGCTGGGACTGCTATGATGATATTAGGGGTTGCAACTATGTATGCCGATTGATTTTGCATGTTGATGGTGATTCATCATTAATTCAGTATTCAAATATGCACAGAGTCGCCGACATCTACATAAAAATAGTCCCTTTGGGGGTTACGGGATTTTTTTTTCAGCGAGCGAGCGAGAGAAAGAGAGAGAGAGTAAATTAGAGCGAGAGAGAAAAAGATAACACGGAAACTGGGATGAGTTGAGCGAGTGGATAGGCGGAGATTGAAGGGTGGAGAGGAGTGGGGGTGTTGGAGATGAGGGATGAAAAATTTGCATATAGCCGCAAAATTAACTAAAGCATAGTTATTTTACCATAGTAGGGAAAGACAAGGGCAGCGAGCCTGTAAAATAGGACTTTAAATGACATTTAAATGTCGGATATACCTGGAGCACCCGAGGGGTGTACATGGAAACATTACGCCGCAATTAATATGTCAAATTAACTTTTTGTTATTAGTAATATCATTATTGTTGCTGATGCTTTCGCTGCCACATTTTCCGGCGAATTTAATACTTTTTTTTCAGTTCCTCTCTGATCGACAATTCATCCTATTTAAATATGTAAATTACGTTTGTAAATTTAATCATTTGTTTTATTTGAAATGATAATTATGCTTGCGCATTTGTAAAAATTAATACATTTAGTGAGCAATTGTAAGTAAATATTTTTGTTTGTCAATTTCGAATAACCTTTCGATAATAATTAATGAGCCATAAATTTGTCGCCGTGAGCGTAAAAACATTTGTGCAGTTATGACGAATTTCATCAGTTATTAACTTCATATGTATTTCACAAACAAGTTAATATGATAACGCTCGACTGTGTCTGTTTCCTTTGAACCTCAAGTTAAAACATGCCCCTACATGATTTTCCATATTACCTGTATCAGTTATATTTAATCGGTCTTACGATATAAAAATACGTTATTTCGTATAAATAATAGCAACGAAGATTTTATATTCATTTTGAGATTACCGAATTATATAATTTGGAATCTTTTATGTTTATTCTTAAAAGAAACAAACGAAGCGAAAGTAGTGTTTAATATAAAATATGATAAATAGTTTCACATTTAGAGGACGTTGGGTGGAACGGGACACTTATGGTTTAACAAATTATGTAAAATTTTGGGAAAAGAAAAATAACTTTATAAAAGTAAAAAACGCTAGTTTATTCTATTACCTACTTAATGTGATATCAACACAGCTTAAAACAACAAATTTAGATTTTCGATGAATTTTTGAAAATGAGCTTACAAATTTCTCGTTTTGCCCCAAACCGGGGCCCAACGGGATAGGATATTTTGTATATACAATTAGTAGAATAAAATTTAATTTAAGAAAAATATTAACGCCTTTTATGTTTTCGTTCTTATATTTATTTAACGTACGGATGATCGCTTTGCCAATTTTTCCTTTGCTAAAGAGATTTTATCGCATATTCACGGTCTTTGCAAACATTTTCCTGTTGTTTTTCTTTCTTAGTCTACTCTTTTTGGGTACATAATCCAGTAACTAGCTCTTATAAGATATTCTGCCAGTTGTTTCTTCTTTTACTTGATGAACACATAACATTTCTTTTATACAGTAGTCCCATTCCACCATGTACTCTAGCCCTAGTTTAAGGTTTTACACAGAGCAAACATAATTAGATTTAAACTTTATACGTAACTTATATCCAGATAAATACATCTAATTTACGAATATATAGCGTAAAAGAGTAAAAAGCGAGGAGCTCTGTAGATTACCTTCTGTCGAAATGGTTCAAAAGATTATAAAGTAATAGATGTAAGACGCCAAAAGAAGAGTTCACTCACAAGTTGCAGCCAGAACTTGGTCAAGTTCGGTGCTGGACTTCTTCCTTGACCAGTTACAATGTTCAACCCCTATTTACTAACCTCCAGTACTATCCAGTAAAAAGAAGGGTATCCCGTTCTACCCCACTATCCCGTTCTGCCCCGACTTCTCCTAATTATGTATAAAAACATTTTACTAAACAGTTCCGTCAATATTCTTTTGTTCATTCCTGTAATAGCTGAATAAAGGCGAGAAGCGACATTGAATTGTACCATAAGCAAAATCAACCATATATCTCTTGAGGAAACAAACGTTCTACAGTTTCGTTTATCGTCATATCCGATCTACTAATTCGTATGAGAGCATGAATAAATCTATGACGAAGTGATAAGTAACTAGATGTATTTAGTTTACACGAAAATTCCTGATTAAGGTCAGCATGAAACGAATGATTTATTCGAACCTGGTCTAAGGGACTTACACGTCAGTACGTACCAATTTCGGCTCTAATCGCAGTAAATGTGCAGTCAATGTATCTGGTTGTCGCTATGTTTAGCGACACAGTTAGTCTTCTGGTCAATAAATATAAAACTAATCAAGTAAATAGGGGTGGTAGTAATTTCACACATGGATCACGTGTCTCGCATTTGTACCCATAAATATGCGTAAATGCTTATCGCCCTGGCGTTTATAAGCGCGACTTCCGTATCAGAAACATCACCCATCTTCAATTGTCCCGACGCTGTCGTTCATTTCAGTAGAACACGTTAAGCAGTTTTCCAGAAAATTATCGATTCAGCTACATACAAGGACTCTAATTGTGCTCGTAGTGTTAATATATATTTGTTTTAAATTTTAACTAATGAGAATTATATTAATAATGGCATAAATACTTCGTTATTTTAACAGATTTATTAATTTGAGGTAAGGGAAACACTGTGCAATCAGTAATATAGTTTTGAGCAGGTATTGCGGTCAGGTATCCGTCAGTATCCTCATTAACACAAAAGCTCGTAACTTATTAGGTGTGTAAAATCACCGTCCACGTTTTTCACATAATTCATATTTACTTTAAGCAGCATCAAATTACTTTCTGCATTGTTTTAATTTCATAATACTCACTACGTAGATTTTAACAAAAAGTATAACTATTATTAACGAAGCAAAGATTTAAAATCAAAATAATACATAATAACTTAAAATTAAGAATTACGAAGAATAATCTTATAATTTTTTTAAGCTCTAATCGATTAGCGGTATTATTATTTAAATATTTAATGAAATTACTTGCTTTGATATATAATATGATAATTTTATTTATATTAAAAGAACAATCATTTTCAAAAAGGGCTCCCGCGCGCTATTAGAAATAAATAAATAAACTTATGGGGACCATTTTTAAACCTCAGGTGTGACCACGTGCAGCAGAGATTTCGTTCGCTTAACGAATCTGTTTTGTTTTCATTCGCGATCTGATGCAGGTTACTAGGCGACCGGAACTTCCTTCTTCCTTGGGTTGAACCTGGTGCTGCCTGTAGATAATGGGATGAACTCGTACTGCCGATGATTGAAGAATACTCAGATTTGCTTCCTTCTTCCCTCCAGCCTTCCTTATACTTAGCACCTACTTACTAAAGAGCAACACTGACTGTCTTCCTTTCTTCCCCTCTCTGCCGCCTTACCCCATACTGCTTCTCTGCCTACTTTATTTCTCAGCTCACCCCGTGTATCCCTCCTCCACGTGACGTAATTTTGTCAATCCTCGTGAGTCCTTCGTCCGCGCGGAAATTTTCCATGACACAGAGAACAGTGTCCTTCGAAAATTTTTAAGTAGAATGCTCTTTCAGTCAAAGAAATGCTTAACGTTATAAATATGCAGACAAGTATATTTCCCAGCCACCAGCCTGGCACCGGGGAAAACGCTTCTTGCCTGGCTTTCGCCAGTTAGCTTGTTCTTGCTGAAATTTTATATCATTAAAAATTCCATAAATTCAAAATCGAGAGCGTCCTACTGCGGTACAAGATAATTTATTTTTAGGTATCATTTTGTTAGATCTCTTGGTATGTATATGTTTATTTAAGTAGCTTCAATTTACTGTTACTATGGAACTCAATTTGGTTAACATAACTCTAGTTTTTTATAAGTTAATTAGAGTTCTGCCGAACGGTAGGTTCAAACGAGAAAAGTTCTTTACGGAGAACTTTTTCCTCAGTGAATGGAAATTACATACCTTCCGACGGTTGCGGAGCTCTTACCGCAGCTGGGTTTGGTGATTACGAAATTATACCCTAGCTGGGATTCGAACCCAGGACCTCTGTGTGGGAGGCAGCGACGCCATAGGAGGTCGGCATATATTACATACAATCAATTTATTTTAATTTCTAAGTAATTATTAAATATTGTAATAAATCACTGAAAATATATTTTTACGTTAGTAGGTAAATGTGTATTCGAAGGTGGACCCTTATCGAAGTGTGACAATGATCGGCGTTGATCTCCACCATTGTAAACAATTCTAGCTGTTTTAGTTTCTGATTTTGTCCACATTTATTGAGAATATTTTTATTATACATTAGAATAACAACCTTGTTTTATATATATAATTAAATAAGGCTTAATTTCATTTAATGAAATAGTTATTTAATTTGAAATGGTTAATATTAATCGAATATTTTGAATTGCTAATCGTTTTCATGAAACGTAATTGTATGCTACCTAGGGATTTACAAAGGATTAAATACATACTTTCCGCTTCGAAATTATAATTTTTTAAATAAGGGTTATTTAATTTCGGGAACAGGAGAAATGATTTCAATCACGATAAGCTCTAAGGCGATGAAATATCGCGATAGGAAAAACTGTTTTTAGTGTTTTATGGTTCGTTTTTTGGCACCCATATTTTAATTTTAATTTAATCGGAGTGACTTGTCATACACTCGACGCCAAAAAGGCGGCAATTTTACAGTTTATGGGTGGATTAGGATAAATCCCTGAGCTCGGAAACACCATTATAAAATTTAGACCGTGACAACTAGGTCAGGGAATGTCACCACATAGGGATGCGCCATAATGACGATGGCCCAAAGAGAGGGAGCAACGCGCTGTTTGCAACCTCGGATATGGAGAAACGGCACATGACTTAAGGGGAAACCACCGGAAAGTAATTCTGGTGCCCGAGATCGACACAACTCGAGACTTCAGTCTGATTCTTGATTTTGAAACTGGAGCATCACCAGATTCCATATGCCGTCATTGTTGAGGTCACTTCAAGTGTTTCCATAATTCACCCCAGCCCCTGGTAAGCTACGATTCCAAGTTTCCGGGTAACAACCCGGTTTGCAACCTAAGTTTATCGTCAAAACCCCAAACAAACTTACATCGTACAAACCCATCTACTTTCTGCGAACATATATATTATTGAAAAAAAAATTTAAAGTATAATACCAATCATTCAAAAACAACAGCTTGGATTTCAATCAGTTTGGGTTTTGGAAAAAGCATGGAACCATTGATAAAATTCATGGAATAGCAAATCATGTCAATGAAGCATTCGAGGATTAAAGATACTGCTCAGGTATGAGTCAAGCGTTTGATAAGGTAGCGTTCAAAAGAATATTGTACAAATTTAAACAAACCTCACCACATTCGATCGATCCACTTCTTAAGTCATTCCTAGCCAATATTAGACCTACCTATACAGTTAAATATCAATAAACGCATTCAAAACCGTACCCAGTTCAATTGAGGTGTTCTAAATGGATGAATTTTGGTTCAACCTTTTATTTTATTTACAACGCATATTTACTGAAAAACGTAAAAAATTGTCCCTACTTATGCTGATGATGAAATAATATTATCATCACACGAAAATATCCTTGTACCGTCCATAAATCTGCATATGCATATAACTGGAACAATGACTACTGAATTGAAAAGGTCAGTAATATAACTTTTTTTTCTGAAACAGTCCTAGAATATCGTTACATTAACATTCCATACCACATAAACAGTTAAACATTTAGGAAAATTAACATGGTGCATACATATTTTTAACGACATGTAAGAGCTAGGTTTAAAATTTAGTGAAACGGACTAGCCCAATGCACAAACTCTGGATTAGCAATCGACAATAACCTTTTGATATATAAAACCACCTTGAAATCTAACTGTAATTATGATGTGCCATTCTGGTTGAAGTTCATTTAACATGGAAATATTAGAGAGGTCTTAAACCAAATTACTCAGAGCAATAGGAAACGCATCATGGTATGTTCCCAAGACAAATCTATATACTGGTGTAGAGATACTCATAGTTCTGGAAGAAACAGGAAAGCTCAGAAAAAACGACAAGGTTTCAAAACACCTAAACAATCTTGCAAGTATCAGTTTCTTCCTTACCGTTTTTACATTACGAGACTCGTATTAATAATAAATAGTTAAGCATTAAGTTATGTAATGGCGTACTTCGTAATTATTGTCTACAAGTAGACAGAATGTAAATAATCTTGAGACTGAAACCTTTTGGACAATACAATTTTCTGATGTAATTTTAATTGATCTTACCATTCTAATTTTTCTGTAACTTTACTCTTATATCGGACTAATGTGCAATAGTTTGATGGGAAATCGAGAGATGACGACTCTTAATCACACGTGTGTCCACGAGAACCATCACACTCCCTCAATTGAAATTTTATTATTTGCGTATGTAAAATAGGTGGTGACGTCATGGGCTATAATTAAATTCGATTATGCGCGTGCGCGGAACGTGCATCATGGGGCATATTAAGGAATTAATAAGGGAAGGGTGCGGTAGGGGCGCTACGATGCTCGTCGTCCCCCGCACAGGGGCAGGTGGCGCATTGTTGCACACTGAGCCGCGGTCGCAAACTCACACAAAAGGCACTTTAAGCAAATTAGGTGGAAGAGAAAGCAAAGAGGCGACGTACGGATAAAATAAGAAGTTTTCGTATTTTAGAGAGGCTAGCCATGTTTTCCACTAATCGTTATGCTCATGGAAGGGCCGGAGTCAGTGTGGGCGATGGGCTAATAATTTTTTAAGTCATATTTACTTTTAAATATAACATGCAGCTTCGCCTTGAAATGAAATCCCCGTAGATGTATCGCCGAGAAGAGTAATAAACTTCTTCAGCTAGCTACTTAAAGTAGATTCAAACTTTAAGGTATAACCAGCATTGGATAGTCGAATCTCAGAAAGTTGTGTATACAATATCATATTCCCTCATCCTGCAATCTTTCACAACGTGCATCTTCCGTGTCTTTGCAAAATATCTTGAAATGTCACATATTGTGTTTACAGACTTTGGAATTTTTGATCAGTTCCTATACAAATTTTCCAGCCTGACGGAAGATGACATTCTACAAAATTGAAGTGAGCAGATGACGAATAGGGGATATCTCTATTAATAACATTCCGATAGCAACTTTGTTTACCTGTTGTTAAAGAAAATTATGATCACTTGAAATGCATGTGTTTCTATAAATTTACGAAAATGACTCGGTAGGACCATACGTAAATACATAGAACCTGCAGTAACTTTACCGTTCATCTTTGATGATTATTGCCTTTAATCGTACAGTGAAAAATAATGATCATGTGCCACAGACACACAATGATGAGAGCTCAAATTTTTGGCAAAGCCGATTAATTTCTATTAGTAATATTGAAATTGTACTGTTTCTATATTGTAATATATTAAAATTACACGAGAGTCTTAAGGTATTGCGAAGTATTTTTCAGTATCTTCTGCTTCGCCATTCTTCGGACATTGGAACAGAGCCTTCTTCACACAATAAGAAAGAGAAATTTTATAAACAATAAATGTGCGTCTTTTCAATGAATGGCAGGTCCATTTATAATTAAAGAAAAAAATTGTTTGTGTCAAGTTGGAAGCTATGCGTAGCTAATTAGATGCAGCAACTGCGTAGCAATAGCAAAACGCGCGAAGGCACTTGCTCACATCCGGAGGCTAAAACTTTCCTATTGGCTGCAATTTCGTTTGACTGTAAAACATTAGATTAAACTAGAAAATTATCATGTTAGTAAGTGTGCCAGTGACAAACAAATTTGAAAGGGGTTTTTAATTATATTGAATACTAAAAACCGGTAAAACCAAGAATAATTATCTATGGAAATTGTATGTATAATTTCATAAATTGAACTAATTTATTCGCCATTAATTTTACAGCTTTTAATGCTTCATAAGTTGAACGGTTCAAGATTTTTTAAATATTTGTTTTTCTGTGCAGAATATAAATCGATTAAAGTGGCTTCTGAGATCTGGTCCCTGAAACTAATCATGAAAAGCGGTAAGTAAGTAATTAAACATCAGGTTTAATTACATAATTTCAAATTGTAAACCGTTGAGGTAATTGAACAGAAAGGTTTCAACTAAAAAATACGCCTATCCACTTCTTGCGGCCACTTTTTTCTCTCCAAATCAACTTCAGGTCTGTACAAGGAATGGAGGAAACTCGTAACGGTTTGGGGAGTCGTCTCGATGTGCTCACATAGTATAGAACACACCGGTCTCTGGTTCGACTCCCGGTCCATCCAGATCTTCTAGATTCAAAATTAACATCAATGATGTCTGGGTTGATTATTAAATAGGGAAATTATTTTGAAACCATATTTATTTTCAAATTGTGAAAATAAACAACGAACGATAGTTCGAACTCAAAATTATGATCATTATATAGATATGTACACGTTATATGTGCCATTTGTAAAGGCTATTAAAATGTTGAACATATTTACTGATAGGCATAAGTAACAATTTTGGATTAAAACATATAACAGGCCAACTAAAATTTTTTAATTTATTTATTCATGGCAAAAAATAAAGGGTAATGAAGTTATAAATTTTCAAATCCATTTCTTGTTTATATTTATGAATGACAGACAAAAATTTTATTTGCACACAACTGATATTGAAAATTTGCACGTTCTTCAACATCACACTTAATTAAAGATAATATATAATTTTTCTCATTAATATGAGGATGACCCAATTTTAGAAAGAAGCGTCGCAGTTTGTATACTAAATATTCTATGAAGAAATTGGATTTTACTTTATTTAACTCTTTTAAACCGAACTTCTCTGGTGTATTGGTTAGCGTAACTGCCTCCCATCTTAGTGGTCCCAGGTTTGAAACCTCGCATGGGTTTCGACTATTGTGTTGTTTGAAAAACTATACTATGATACCCCTTCATGGATAAAATTTCCCCTAGTCGTGCACAGTCACTAATGACCCAGCGGTTACTGCAACTATAAATAAGTATTTTAATTTTTTTTATTATAACTAACATGACCATTCTTAATTATATTATACGGCGTGTATCAAAAAGGCCTCTACAACTTTTAAAATTCATATTAATTTATCTTTTAACTTACAGACATTGCGATTCTGTACTATCATACTACGTAAGTCAAAACTTGATATATTTTGATTTAAAATGACATTAAGATCATGTCTGTAAGTTAAAAGAATAAATTAGTATGAATTTTCAAAGTGGTTAAGTTCTTTTTAAAACACCCGGCACTTTATGAATATTACAAAATTGTTCATTTAAAACAGTTAATAAATGAACAAACCAACCACATTAGTCAGAAACATTATAATAAAATACAAGTTTGCACATTTTAATAAATTAAAAATTAGCTGTACATGATTTGGTAACCTTTTACTTGCACATACAAATGGATTTTAGTAAGTTGATTATTATCCGTCAAAGAAAAAGAAGACCTTTTTTAATTCTAAGTCGCGTCAACAGCGAAGGTCATTAATGACTACTTTACCATTTACGGGATATATTAGTTCTTGGAAGGGTTACTCGAGTTAGGAACACACAAAAAAAAACATCCAATCCCTTTGCTGGGAATCGAATCCGGGACCTCTATGACGCCTTTTTTTCTTTAAATCTGTAGCTTAACACATTTAGAAAAATAAACTTAGAAAATTATTTTGTAATTGTTAATCTGGACAGGTTTTAAAACATAGGAATAGTGCACAGTGCTAAGTTTTATCTAATTAAATGAATCGCATATTTTGACTGGTTTTTAGTGCCAGATAACTATCAAATACATTTTTTAAATTGTACGGAATTTAATAATCTGTTCTTTGAATAATAATGTGTTAAGTGGCAAAAAACGAACTCACCGTAAGCTACGTTACTTAAAAAATGAAATTATTTTTTTTATATAAAAAGAAACGTGACAAGTAATGTCAATAATTCCAAAATGGCTGTCACGTTCATAATGTCCACGGGGTCGCCATTTTCAAGTAAAGAGTAAAGCGTTATCTTATCAGACTTGCGTCCCCAGACGTAGAGACCGCCTACCAAGGAAGACGACTCGGTGACGTCACCGCAGAACCGCAGCCAATAGCGAGCTTTGTTATTGTCGGCGGGGTCGATATATTAATAAGGCATTACATGTGCGCGCCGCATGACCATCAGCTATGCAAGAAGCACTCCGAAGAGAGCTACTAGTCGTGCCGCGCGCGCAGACCTCCAGACCGACTGACCTCGTTCTTTACCAACGCAGCAGTCCAAAGGTTCTTTATGCACGAAACCAATCTCAAACCAAATTAACGTCAATGCTTGAAAATTGGTCTTGATGATCTATTGGGATATCGGAAGTGGATTTCTAGTATCGTCCCATAAAATTGTTGAAATAGTTTCAACTACGTCTTCTACACTCTCTCCGTAATTACGTTCCGGTTAAGACATTTGGCACGGTGTCACTAAAACGACCTGTAATAGAATTAACAGAATACTTACGTAGGGCGTTCACTTAGAACGTTGAGCAAATTGGAACATAATCCCATAAAAGGGGGCTTAAGCAACTACATCGACAATTTCCCCCAAGGTACGTGATACTAAAATTCTAGTATGGAACATTTTAGGAACGAATATTGTGACGAATATTCAGAAATCTCCACAACATTTATCAACAATAGTTAACTATTAAAACCTTAATAATTCCGTAGGTACAGCACAACGCACATTTCTCAATATGCATCTCAGAACATTGATAATTACTATATAGCAGAAATGGAGAAAGTAGTAGGCATTGAAGAAGTCAAATTCAGAAGACAAGTTGATATTTATATCCTCTTTCATATTACTTAAAAATATTTGAGGATCGTGTTTTCACAAGCGAAGCATTTTTTAAATAAATTCAAAGATCAATAAGTCAGAACAAGTAAAATTTCAAATACTTACTTCAACGGCTACATTTAAAATGAAATAAATACAATAGAAAACCTTAAAGAAACCGTCTATAATTTTGGATTGCATCAGGTGAACATAATAATAATAATAATGTAATATGAGACTTCATTAATTAATTTTTTAGATGAAAACCTTTCTTTATTTTTTTATAGATGATCTCGCAGATTAGAGAAGAAACAAAGTGTTTTGTATCATAAATAAGCCAAAATTTTTAACTAAAATTTTAATGCATTATAAAATGAAATTATTCGTCTCCAACTTGCAGAACCTGGTCAGATGTTTAGTTAAAACCTTTAACAAAAAAAATTGTTTTGCTACCGCAACATTTCTATTTCTGACTTTTGCCAATTTACTGTATTTATTTATTCATTCAAAAAAGATCATATTGAGCTCAATATTTTATTTAAATAATATTTCTGTCTATACTGATTTCAGTACAGCAATTGAAGTTAATATTTGATCATTTTGTTCCAAAATATCCGCTAATATATATTTTTTATGCGTCCGAAAATCAATTTTTCATTCATATTTCGTATTCGAAATCATCACAAAGTTTTATAGGTTTACAAAATTTCTATTACTGGGGAGAAGAAGTTCCTTGGTGCATTCATACTCCGAAATTGATATTAGAACGGTATAGATGTGAGTTTGCAATTCAGTGCTACGCAATAAATCGTGAAACAACAAGTTTGTTAGCTAAACAACCTATATTGTAATGGTAAACATCGCTTCCTTGCATCACAGAGGTCCTGGGTTCGAGTCCCGGCATGAGCGCGGATGATGATTGTGTGGGTTTCCATTCTGAGAAACGCCTGCAGGTAACAAGAAATGAGCTATCAGAATCTTAAGAAGAAGGTCGGTAATGACCGCTGTTGATACTACTATAATTAAAACTGTAAGAAAGTCAGTGCACAAATCAGCGAAGTTACAAAAATATCTATACCATTTACAATGGACTTAATATTTAATTATTGCAAATAAATAATAACTATAGCTAGTAATCTGAATGATAAGAATAGTTATATCTTAATGCGAGGTAAAGGGTATATCGTGTTCGCCAGAGATGGGACGTGTCGGAGCGCTAGGGCTAGAGCAGACCTAGAACAGAACCATGACCTACAACCGGGCGAAGACTCGGTCCCCTTTAGGATCGCTAGACTGAGAGAGAGACACACACACATACATAGACACCTCGCGGCGGCCATTACTATGCAGACAATGTTGTTGTTGGAAGGTCAATGTTTTCCGCGAGCGTAGTAACTCATTACAATTGCTAATGCAAAGGGCTCCCCGTTGGAGCGAGCGAGACCGCCGCCCGTATCTCATTCATACTTTTGCATAGTGATCAGCTTCACTAGGCTACGGAGGTGGGAGAGGGAGCGACAGAGAGCGAGGCGGCTTTAGCATGCAAAGACCGTGGCTGTAGGCGGCTCCTCTCAGTAGCGGCGCTGCGTCCTCCAGTGACGTCACGCGGCGCGTCTCCAGCTGCCAGGTGAGCCATTGTCGTGCCTAGATTGTCTTAGCTATGTGGAATATCGTATAGCTGTAGCTGTCGTCGATGAGCACTAAGTTCCAACCTTAATGGAAATGTGGGTAAACGAAGTGACAACCTGGCGGCAAGTGCGGGAACATCTGGACCACGGAAGCAGTTATAGGCGCTAGGTCCTGGACAGGTGGAGGGGGGCGGCGGCGGCGGCGGCGGTGGGATCCTAACTCGTCTTGCTAAACCATATGGCTATAGCCCATTTATTCATTTTTATAAACGGTACTTGATACTTTTATATAAGAAAATCAGAGTTTATGCAACCTAACGTTTTCTAGTGAACAATGTGAGCTACGAATCTTCGTAAATTTTCTTGAGGTTTATTTCGCTGGCCCTAATACCAGTGTTAATTTTTTTTTTTTGCATTTACAAATATTTAAAGTTATTAAGAAATCAAATGCAATGCCAAAGTCTGCAACGTTCAAATATTCATAAATGAATTTTTTTCCGATACATCTATCAATATCTATTACTAATTAAATTTTGATAGTGCATTTTATAATAATGTATATTAGTCAATAGTAAATAGAACATAACATTTGCCATGTAGTAAACGGAATCCTGTCTTGAATCACGAATATGTTACCTGAGTGTAGTTGATGAAATGGTTACTTACATGAGGTTTGTGTACAATTCTGAATAGGCGTGCAATTTCTCTGAATTATCCCAGTGGACGTGTTTTGGGGGTAACAGGCTACATATTGCCCTAGAAGAGTGATGCACCAGTGTTTTAAAGAAAAATTTATAAGCATGTTGTCACTGTTTTATCCTTGACTTGAGACAGATTTGAACGAGTTACGGAAGAATCGTCATCAATATATTACATAAGTGTAAATTTCCTTCAACTTGCAAAGATGATAAAAAATTAAGATGGCCTGTTTAACATAACGTTGGAAAAAGAATATAGAAATAGTTCTTAGCCAGTATTGTAAGTAATATTTCGTACTAGTATACGGTGATATAATGAAATAAACGTTAAAATGGTTATCAATTTATCCCAGTTCTCGTTTTATGGACCAACTTCACATCTCAAATCTTTTATTATCTCAAGTGAATGTTCACCAAAAATATTTTGTAACCTCTAGACTAGCAGTGAAGTCAAGAAAATAGTGTTTCCTTTCAATTTAATATGATAAAAATATTACGAAATAACCATTAAATAATAAGTTTCCATAATTATATTTTGTCAAATTGCTGTGCCGAAGAAAAACCTCGTATAGTCCAGACAGCTGACATTTCTGATGCCCATATTATAATTAAATAACCGGTTAATATTGTCACATCATTTCACGCCTAAAATTTATTACGAAATAATGGAACACCTTCAACGCAGTTTCCCGTAATTAACGTCTAGACAAGGAAATTTAAAAATACTTTACAGGATCCATTCTTTATAAAAACGTATTTAAAATTAACAATAAAAAGGTAAAAATGAGGTGTTTAAATAAATACACAACAGCGTTTCTGCAACCATCTGCAAAAATCGTGTGCCGCACATACTAAGTTATGAATTCAAAAGCAAAGTTTTTTTTATCAATTTTAATCTCATAGGTACGTACTTTTCATATTTTGAATTTATGTAACACCAACTGGAACAGAAAATTTATAGTAATGAAAATTGAGCTAAGGACTATGCAGAATAGGAATTTAGATTCGCTCCGTAAAGATATAAATACAGATAATAAGCAAGGAAGAAGTTTTCCTCGTTGAACCTGTAACGGCTGTGACGTTGGAGCAAACAAGGCACGTGTGCAGGTGCGTGGACAAGCGGAGTGACCAAGTTTCAAACACGACCACGGCAGGTGCAAACCACAAGGCCACGCTATTTTGGAATGGCTACACCTGAACCAGATCCCACACCAAACATTACGCACAAAAAGTACTCGGACTAATAATTACTTACCAAGCTTTTTTTACGAAAGTCAATTTAACTATCAAACGGAAAGAATGTTTGAATTAAGACAACTTCCGTTGCTATAATTTTTTTCTTAAAACTTTTTGCTACCAAAGTATAACCACTCGATTTTAATATGCTGAACAAACATTTCTGTGCCCTGTAATTTCAACATTAATTAGCTTAGTTTTTCTAATACTAGCGGAATATATTTTTAAAAGGACTCAATTTATGATCTAATTTTCGTAAACATTGTCAAAATGTAGAAAAGACTTATTATCTCTTACTCACTCTTGAACAAACTTTTCACTTCTTACAGTATAGAATATCACCAAGACGTTTATTCTTTTTTAAAAAATATACAAAACTGTTCGTCACAAAGCTAGATTCAGAATAAATATAGTGTTTTTCATCGTGATACGTAACGTTCCCTGATTGAAAGGCAGACATGCCAACTTTACCTTATTTTAATTCGTTTTATTTGTCAGCTAATACAGGAAAAATACTGAGGAAGTTAACAAAAAGAAATTATTTTAGTAACAGAGTGTACACCAAATTATGTATCTATTAAATAATGACGTACAGGGTTGCCTGTTTCAGGATCACCCTCATTAGCCTATTACCCAATAAAAACCTAGTCAACCATTGGCTACCTTGCTCTACGTTTCACATCCGCCCTTTTCAATTTTGTTCCTATGCTATTAAAGAAAACTTGCCTGTTTCATTATCATCATTATGTCATCTGTTAAATATAAAAAAATAATAAAATATAGTATATAATACAGTCTTCTTCAATTGGGAGCTGTCCTGCGTTCAGCGAATGCAAATAGATGAATAGGAAAACGTTGCCACATCGTCTCACTTCACCCTCAGCAGAGCATTGCTTATTCTGCGTGGATAGTAATATGTGACAATGCCGCAAGAATTTGATTTGTAGAAACAAGGGCAATTCGACTCCCATTTGAAAATGGTTATGAATACTGCAGTACTTTTGTTCAACAATTTCTTAAAACTCACGTAATTATCCTTCTGTTACAAGAAACTTTACGTCATTTCGCCTTGATACATTATATATACAGACGTAGATGACCATTTATATACTTTAAAAATTAATTTGTTCCGGCGATGTCCGGTAACTCATTTACATAAGACCACTACGGTATTTAATACGATGAAATCTCTTTGTTAACACGTGATTAAACCATCAGACAGATGGTCACTTTATGTTTTAAATTTGCTAAATGAACATGTCTATAAATCGTAGATCAAACAATGTATCTTTCATATTGACAAAACATATTTCATACACTTCAATTTTTGAATAATTCACTCAGTATGCACGCAATTACAGTACACGGAATATATCAGAACTCGGCAATCTGAAATCGAAGTGTCAAAAAAGTACCCAGTTAAGACGCAATGAACTTCCACACATGTATTGATCAAACGGTCGGGCTAAAAATTTGGAAACATACATTTTTTATGTTTGAGATCAGAAAATATGTAAAAAAAAATTCTTTTAAATTCTGGTTCTCGACAACAGTGCCACATAGCGGGTGCAACTATAACTAAAAACCGTTCAGGTGACCTCATGAATACAAAAAATCATCAAAAACGGTTAAGCCATTTAAGAGGAGAAAAATTACGAACACACGCAAGCCGGAATCAAACCAAGGCCTTTCACTAAATTATGTGCAGGGTGTAACGAGGCATCACCCACAAACTGATAGGGATTATATGCCATGCATTGGGAAGTAACATATATTAACAAACACGTCTTTTATGACTTTTGCACAGGAAAATGTGTTCGACAGTAGGGAACAGAATTAAATACAAACAGCTGTACAAAAATAAGATTTTATTGAAAAAGATAAACAATTTTACAGAAATAAGATTGTGCTGAAAATATATTTTCGGATAATACGTTTAATTTTCATTTTCAGTGCTTTTCAGTTGAATATACATATTCAGTTCATTAACTTCATAGTAATTTATCAGAGTATTATGTGGAGAAGCCAGCACCTTAGCAAAGTCACGTCGGTTGAAAAACGGTAGCGAAAAACAACTATTCGAATTGTAATTAGTTACATTATATGATTGCTTGGAATTAATAAATGGTAAAACAGCCTTAAAGTCCCAATATATTTAAAAAAGACAGTTGCTTGGGAAGAATGGCGTACATTTTATCTTTGTAATTTATTGTTAGCAGTGGCGATTAATTTCTGACCGCAATGCAGGAATGATCTACCGTAACAAAGAAGTACGAATATTTATGGAATATCCATATGAAAACAGATTTTAGACTTAATTACACGTCTTCAAATTGCTAAAAATTATTTATATATGAAATTCAATAGTTAAATTTTTTTTTGTATCACACATCGAATAAATACGACTTTTCTTCTTCTTTGATAAATTCAATAGACCAAAACCAAATATTGAATATAGTTACCTTACGATGTATTTCAACATCCTTTCGGGTTATGATTTAGTAGTATGATTCCGTCTCCAAATAATGGCCACATTAGTTGGATATTCGAACAACATGAACTTTATT
This sequence comes from Eucriotettix oculatus, assembly GCA_034510155.1. Classification (NCBI taxonomy): domain Eukaryota; kingdom Metazoa; phylum Arthropoda; class Insecta; order Orthoptera; family Tetrigidae; genus Eucriotettix; species Eucriotettix oculatus. The sequence goes on from CM067377.1 coordinate 71,360,664, forward strand.
TTGGTTTAACAGGTGTGTAAATGAATTTGCCCATTGATTGCCATAGCTGTCAATATGGTTACCTCTAAACAGCAAACTTGGTCTCGTTTTAGTTTCTGCATATCTGACAAAACAGCAATACAAACTTTCATTTAACAGCACTTTAATGGCGCTGAACATGTCGAGTTTTGTGCCTACAATCTACGATTTGCGGACAGCATTGATTCTTCAGCTCCCATTTAAAGAAAACTACTGATGAATGGAATCCAATGCTTTCCGAAGCTTAGGATAGGCACGTCGTTTGGCAAATCATTGCGCTTCGAGTGGTTCAAGAAAATCAAAACTGGCGATTTTGACGTGAAAAACGAAGAAAAATTTGAATATCGAAATGAGGATTATGCTGAAAACCAAAAATAACTCACGGATCAATTAAATGTAACGCGACAAGCCGTCTCTATGCGTTTGAAAGCCATGGGAAAGTTTCAGGAGGGAAAATTGGTTTCACAAGAATTGAGTGACAGAAAGTAAGAGAAACGACTTGCGAAATGCTGCTCACCATCCAATTGTGGCAGGTGAAGAAAAGTGGATTTTTTCGAGAAGACACCGTAATGGGTCATGGGTATCTCCAAGCGAGCCAGCAACATCGATTGCAAGGCCAAATATCTATGAAAAGAAGACAATGCTCTGTTTGGTGGGATCAGGAGGGAGTGGTCCATTATGAGCTGCTACAACCTGGCCAAACTGTTAATAATGAACGCATTACGTGAAAAACGACCATAATATCAAGAAAAGCAACACAAACTGATTTTTCTTGATTATAATGCACCTACACACACAGAGAGAGAGAGAAAAGCCGATCAAGAAACAGATGAGACGTTGATTTAAGAAATACTTTCGCACGTGGCTTACTCGTCAGCCTTGGCTGCGTCCGACTATTATTTTTTTAAAATCCGTGTTAAATTCTCGTTATCATCAAGGTCGTTAGGGTTGTCTGAATTGTACTATCTGTTTCAAGTGCAAGTCTTGCACATCTGAGTTTATATAAGTCGAAACACTTCCGCTAGCAAGTCTGCTAAAAGTGAAAAGACCTAAATTCGGCTAGTTCAATGGTTTAACCATCACCATGATTGGTATCTTGTATATACAGTATGTCAGGTTAGTGTATATCCATTAAATGTTTAATAATACCCCTCTTTCCCTTTAAGCCGTTACAATTCCATTGTAAGATTCTTAAACTATTCATAGTATATAATAACAACGAGAACTACTTAAGAGGCGTAATTGTTTAACCAATGCCTTTCTAAGTTATGTAATCCTATCCTTCAGGCCTTTTTCTCCTAAGTCATCATACATAAGATATAAAAGACTAATGAACTTATTCGGGTCCGGAAACTTGTCCCTTATAACAGACAAATGATCCGTAGTGGAGAATTCTTTGGTCAGAATAGTTATAACCTCATCAAAATTGGTCTCAGGATATATTATTTTGTCATCAAATCTCATCCTTGACTTATCCAGAATTTTACCAAATGATTCATATCTCGAATGTTTTAACTACTATTTATTTCAGAAGCGCTTCATTTCTTATGAAAATATACTAAAATGTCTCAGTGACCGGTTTTTCTCAAATGGTAACATTTTCTTTGGAGTTGTATTTTGTAGACAAAAATTCCGGTTTAATACTTACACCCCTGATATATGACACTAAAAGCCATCAGCTCATTTCTAGAATAGACAGGGACGATGGCAGTCATGTACTAAACCTAAAAGTTTCCAAATAACTATCTAAAATTCATTTATTTTATATTGGTAAAATAATTAATGATTTCGTTAGTTGTCCTTTCTACTTAATCTCGAGGGGACAAAATATGCAGTAGCATGTTACTTAACTTTCCATACAAACAAATGTAATGCAGTCATTTTTTACTGAGAATATAAATTGACTCTCTTATATCAGGGAAACATGAAATAAGTAATTTATTAGCACATATTTATTACATTTTTACATTTCTCCCGTTTTCTTAGAGAAATTCAGGTACGAAGGATTTCCTTAAAATGAAATACTGTAGGAGACACGTGGTAACTTAGATAAAATCAAGATAATTAAGAATAAATGCTTGAAATGACACCAGGTGCCAGAAAGTACAAGACGACTCACATTAATGGAATGCAAATGTGAGGCAAGTGAAGAAATGTTGCTGAAATATGACTAACAGAGGAAGCATTTACCGCTCACGGAATTTCCGAATCCAGTTCTCTTATCGCAACCTGAAAATGCATTTAGGGAGGCATAAATAACCAAAAAATAATTAAGCACGTTAATGAAGAAATGTCTGTTGGCTCCGACTGTAACCGAAAAATGGAATTCATACATTTATCACAACAAACAGGACACTACTATACTAATTAACTGAAACCAACTAGCAGCTAGAGTATGTGGAAATAAATTCTGAGAAAATAAATCAGGAGTAAATTCTATCAAGCATCTACTCCATTCAAGAAACATGATAGTCGTTGTCAGTTCGTATCAAATTATATCCATTGAAGATATCAAATTGATATCTAATTATGATATGCAAAACAGAGAATAGTACAACGTTTAAAGAAGCGCAATGTTTTAATGACGAAATTCTTGAATATCTATTATACATTCCCTGTTATAAGTGAAGACTAAAAACGTGTAAGAACATTTTAAAATATTGAGATTGTCACTTAAAGTAACCTGCTATTAAGCGACTTTGAATTGGAATTAAAAATATTCTGATGTTTATGATGTGACATTATAACTAACTAAGAAGAAAAAAATTACCTTCCTCAGAAAACGTACTTTTAATTAGCTTAGTATGTATGAATCGAGCAACTATAACTTTTGTAAGGTTAAAAAAATTATAATGAAATAAAAAAGCAATTTATTGGAACATTCTCAGGTGCTTAAGTATAAAAAATTTGATCTAGATGAGTTCGAGAAGTATGAATATATAATAATATAAAGAAAACATAATTATGATTACAATTTATATACAATTATATGAACATAACATAAAGAAACATTAGCAGTACTGAAATTTAATTAATAATGCTATTAAGCGTTAATTTTTTCCATTATCATTAACAATGGAAACACGTTTCTATATGTTAAATTAGATTATAAAAATTATTCTCAATAGTATTGTACAAAAAATTGTATTTAATTATTTGCACATTTGATCTTATGTGAACCATATTCAAAATTGAATAAAATTAGTTTTTTCTTTTAACAATAAAATTATGGATAATGTTCTTCGACATTTTGACACAACATAATTTTATTAAATAAATTTCGAAAAGCTTTTTAGTTCATCAACACGAGTTTTTAAACTGCGTTTCATTTGGCCAATGTAACACGCATTACATTGTAAACAAGAAATTTTGTTTATAACATTAGGTTTATATACAATTATGTTTTTGTGTTCATAATTTTTAACCAAGTCTAAATTTTTGGAAAATTTAAATGTAACAGGAACATTACTAATTTTTTTAACAAGACATTAAATTTTTCGATCCCATTAAATGAAAGTTTAAGTTTCTGACTGTGAGTTCAACATAAATGCCAGAATTTAAGTTATAAATGACTGTATTTAAAATTTTTGTCAGTCTATCAGAAAGTTTGTCTGAAATGAACACCGGATTTCAATTAAAATTTTAGGGATTGAAAATAAAATGATTAGAAGATAAGAATATAGATTAAAAAATTCATTTAATTTCCAGGACAAAACCACTTGTTCATAACCAACTCTATGTTATAAGGTTTTCCTTTCATCCGATTGCCGTCAAAGTTATGTGTTTAGCGCAAATCATAACAAGCAGTTTTTTCTCATTTTTTCAAGATTTAAATTCCTCCGTTCCCCAAAAAGTTCCTGCCCTAAAGACATAAAATTTTCAAAGGAATAGATTGAGCCTTCACGCGTTAAGCCTGTCAAACGAGATAGCTAAATTGCTGTTTAGCATGAAATAATGTCAAAATTTAAGTAATTATACTTTTAAACTAGTTAATAATAATGTCTCTCTCGGTAGTGTATGTTTTTTGACTATTTTTAAGTTGCTTTGGTTAATTAAGAAGCTAAGATAAATGATTTCCTTGGAATTGTCGGGCACCCAGCTAGAAGAAAATTATCAAAAGACTTATTTTCCCAACTTCACGCCTCTTCGTTTATCGGAACTCGTGCATGAAGCTCTCACTGACCATTCCTTAAACATGTTAAAGCTGACGCCTGTCTTGCGGATTTACGGAATTATCTCTTGAATCAGTAGACACAGCCCGTCTGTAGCACGACTGGAAGGTGACATGATGTCACTGTTGCGTCACGCAATTCACGAAACCGTGTAAATTGTACCCACGCACTACTGTCCTTCTGTGGCGAGATCCGGACGCCGGACCACCTACTTAGACGACGAGACTTAATATATAAAACAATTAGTACGAAGCGCTCACGCGAGAACACTCCTCAGGTTTCTAATTTTCAAAAATAAAATAATTAATTAAATGGAATGGTTATGTATGTCTGAAACAAGTTTTGTAGACGTAAAACGGCTTTACACGTAACTACAGAATGAACTTAAATTTAAAAATTCTAATAACATACTTTGATTAAAAGTTTTTCAGGAATAAAGAACGAAAGTATTGTTTTCATTGCATTCAATTCAATATCAGACGTAAAGCATAGAAAAAAATTAATGAATGATTTAAGTTTGGAGAGTTAAAATTCGTTTACTAAACTACACACCTTCTAGTAAAATTCCTTGTACGTGACAGCACTTCTACAATATTTCAGAAATTGAAGAAATGAGCGTCAGGATTCTAAAAATTAATAAAGTTTAAAACTTACGTAGTTTTATTTAATATTTAATAAGAGTTAGAAGAACAAAATTCTTATAGAAAATAATTGGCATTAAAACTTAAAAGAGTTGCATATTTTAAACATATTATTAAATTTTTTAAAAAAAATATCTAAGTTTATTTCTGTCTTGGATTTGCTGTAGACTTTGTATACAAGGGTAATCAATTTTCTATTTTTAAACCCGAACGTATTTAATTTTGTTGCTACACAACAGTATTTGAATATATGAATCACAATTAACTCTTTTACGAATTAATGGGGTTATCTGATAAACGCAAAATGCTCATAAGAATATTGAAAAAATTTTCGACGGCAAAGTCTTTAAACTTAAAATTAAAACTTTGTTTTGGATATCACAGATATTTCATGATAATACCCTGCCAATATGATTCTTTGACCTCAGTATCACCGAGGTATTGGATTCCATTAAAATTAATCTCTGGCAGTGTCACGGTTCAAATCGTAGGACCAGAATATGTTGGCCTTCCAAAAGTTATAATTTTCCTCTTATCGAGGACTTAGTTAAGCTGAAGGCACCTTCGTAACCAAAGCCGTGACCCTGATGGTTAATTAAGAAAATTAACTTTTCTGCCCAGTCTCAACAAAAACACAACGATCGGTATTGTTGGTTTCAAATATTTGGAATATTACGGAGATGCTATAACTGTAAAGTACTACACAGACGTTTAATTACCAATATTTAAGAGTTACTTCTAAATTATGAATTTAATTCACACAAACGCACATATACCTTGAATTGTAAACTGGTCATTGTTTTATTTTATAATAACAGTTTAGTTTAAAGCGGTGCACCAAATTTTAGCTTAATCCGTACCTTGTTACCGAGAAAAGTTTAATACAATTATACCACTGACGTTGACAGTCTTTAGTGTGATTTGACTTGAATACCGAACTTATTTTATGGCAAAATAAAGATTGATATCTTTTAATGCCCATCACTTTTACAAACAAATCAGTAATTTTTTCCTGAATATAATTTATGGGTTATCTCTTATGCTAAGTGGGATTAGGGTAAAAAATATTGTACAATATAAAACTGTCGTACGCTATTCACTATAGTCATCTAAGAGTGACTAAAATGAGTTAAATATGAAGGAAATTACTCCGTATAATGGGTTTATTATAGGGTTAGAGAGTTAGTGGGCTTCAAAATCGGTTCATCTTTATAATAATATATTAAAATTCCTTGTATCTTTTACCTCAGTGTTATAGTTACTACATATTTTTACCTAAAGAAAAGCAAAAAATAGGATTAATAATACACCTCTTTGGAACGGCAATTCTTTTCGTTAGTTAAAACTGAAAACGATATGTTATTATGGTAACCCAGAACAGATTTTATTGATATCCATTATTTTCTAACAAATAAACACTAGTTTTATATCTTTATCTAATACACACATACATAAATATAAATACTGGTAGCAAGCAACCTATAAGTTACATACAGGTGTTAAGGATCACGTGCTAATTCTGTTTCCTGGTTGCTTTGTCTGACTAACCAAGCCGCGTCACGAATTTGTCTCTTGCCCTCTAGATGCTGGCGCCCACATAAATAATTAAAAAGGAAGTCCTGAAATTCGTAGAATGTTCAATATACGCGAAGAGTTGAAACTCATAAACCTTTTGGATAGCAGACACGTTAACTTGTATGAAAAACAAAAACAGGAACAAATTACGTGTACAGTTGAAAATTATAAAAGGTATTAAAAACGATGCCAATCAATTGAGAACTGTATGATTAGTATTAAAAATACGAATCAGGACGAACTTTTTGATTAAAGTTGAATTAAAATGTTTCATCATACAGCAATTACGTTTACGCTAGCCCCGGGGAAAAGCTTAGAAGGCTGGCCACCATACTTTCTTAAGAATTCGTACACTCATACTGATTAACAAAGAGTAAGCTCATTAGAATTTAAGAAATCTATAATGCAATATATTCCCCTTGTCAGGTTCCTATGCAAAAACACAAGTTATGTATGGTAACATTGAGTGAAATTGTCTTATTGTTGACTGTCCAGCTGTTTGGAGACTTTTACAAGAGGCTAGGCAAACGGAACGCCCATGTGGCAGACAGTTTGAAGGCTGTCTCCGACCCTAGACATTAACTCCACACTTGTAAGGGTTGCTCCACCCTCAAGACAAGCAGTTAGGACCCACCCTTGCCTCGACGAACACAAGGACACTACCTCGCCACCCACTTTAATTAACCCAGCACTAAAACACCGCTTTTATAACCGCAATTTCAGTTTGGGAAATATTTTACCTTCCAACGCTGAACATTTAATATTAGAACCACAAGCGGGTTGTTCGGGGAAGAAGAAGAGGGTCTAAATTACAGGGAACGTCTCTGCCCGCAGCGCCGCGGCACGGGGCGCCGCGAACCTCCCTCCTGTGCTCTGCGCAAATGACAATTCAATTTGCCCTAGGACTCTCTTAATGACAGTTAAGTGGATAAATGAAGCCGCTTATAAGCATCCTTCCCAAATCAATGGTTTCACGAAAATTCCCTCCGATCAACAAAAATTCGGAGACGAGACGGTGCTGGAGCAAAAACCTATTTTTTCGGTACCTTATTAGGCGAAGAACCAGGTAACAAGGACACTAATTTTGGCATTTTTTTGTGGACATAAGTGTTTAGATAACAGGGTCTTATACAACGAAATTACTGACATCCACAGAAACTCTTAAGCGATTAGTAATTTATTTTTTCACATATTTTCGGACAAACATTATTAGAAATGATTTTCGAAGTTGACAAAACACAGATAATTCCGAATTAAATATTCTTTAGATAAAGAACTACTTTTTCTACCTGTACATACATATTCATATCCACGTATATTGCAGAGTAAATGACGTTCGCATACGTGGTGTGAAAATAAACAACGGGATTTTCTTCATTTAGCGGCCTTTATAAATCCAATTTGCAAATATATACTCTTTAATTTGTTGGTACAAATGTTCCTGAATAATGTTCAAATTGAAAGCGATTTTTAATGTTTATTTTATAGTTGAAAGTCAAAAATGTTAAGTGTGTATTCACGCGTTCGGCGATTTTCGCTCACTCAAAATGTGGGTCAAAATGTTTTTCAAGTTTTGATTTAAGAACGGAATAAAGTGCAGCAACGAATTAGAAATTTTAAGCGTATCTTTTCGTGAATCTACTATGACTAAGAAAACAGTTAACGAGTGGTGCAAGCTGAATTGTTAAAACACAACAAAATACGGAATTTTGCGGTACCAAATAAAAGGCTGGCGGCCTGAGAGTAATTAAAAAACATTAGGGAAAAGGTAATTAGACCTGGACAGTTTGGCGCCGGATTGGTTTTATAAAGACTTTGGACTCAAAGACATCTGGTTGTGATCAGACGTGGTGTTTCCCCAAAACATCGGTGGAGTTGGGTGAATGGCGCCGCCCAAAGACTTTTGATTTGATAGGATCGGGTGCCCGCAACCGAAGGAAATTAATAGATGGAGTGGATAAAAATTGTTAAAAAACGAAGAAAAATTTATTTTTGGTCATTAAGCATAAATGATTTAGTAGTGGGCATTAAAGGTTAAGAAATTGAAGTTTTCAATTAGCAATGACAATGTGGATAATGTATATAGATAGATAGATATATATAGGAAGGAATGATATGAATTGAATAGTTGATTCAGGGCGGAATGCTTGCTCTTGTCCGTGGCGGCAAAGTAGAAGAATAAATGAGCAAGATTTTCATTGTTCAACAAGGAAGAAAAGGATCACGGTTGGGCCCGATAAGTCATTGTTGACTATGCGGTGTGTTCTACGCTAACGTGAAATACGGTAATTACTCGTACTACCCATTCCTCGTAGGCTTCGTGTATGTATCATTGTTTCTATAAGAAGGCCCGTAAAGACGACCCAATAATAGATCTGATGATTATAAATGTTAATTAGTAGCAACTTTAATGTTTGTAAATTGTGTATGAAATATTTATTGTTAATCATAAACAGCCCGGCTTTTTAAATTAAAATTGATAGAATCAGACGAAAAACCAGAACAGTCTCATAAATGTATTTATTGCATTTACAACTTTTAATGTAGCTTTCCACTTTTTGTCATATTCATCAAGCTGAAACATCATACAATAGTAGTTGACTTATATACACATATATTTTCATATTATATACATATATATATATATATAGTAAATTGGAATAGTATACCTTAAGTTTATTTGTACCTTGTCATTAACAATTTGTACTCACATAGTCAGAATTTCATAAAATTAAGGTATACTATGCCAATTTACTAATATATATATAATATAATATGAAAATATATGTGGATATAAGTCAACTACTATTGTTTCAGCTTGATAAATGTGACAAAATTTCTAAAGCTACATTAAATGTTGTAAATACAACGGTTTTTCGTCTGATTCAACTTCATCATACAGTCTATTTGACCAACATTAAAATTGATTCAGTAATAGTATTTTATAAATTAATAAAAGTAAATTTAACGGATTCCCATGTATTGAAATATTAAAACACCATATATTCATTTCGAGCCGTTTCAATAAGGGCAATGAAGACATTAATGAAGACCGGCCTTGACGCATCAACAACTGTTGACAACGTCGAAGAATTCGATACTGCAAAATCGTCGACAGGCTGATGATTACGCCGGATTATCATTCAGTTTGTGACAAGAAATTTTATTCTGATGTTTGGGCATGAAACGAGTAGCTCCAAAATTCATTCCGAAATTGCCGAAGTTTGGCCCAAAACAACCCCCGTATGAACGTCGCTCAAAAAATGCTGAATGAAGTCAACAACGATCTAGAATTTCTTGAAACTTGAAGCGGGGCGATAGATATAATGTCAATACCAAGGCCCAATTGTCTCAATGGAAGCATGCAGAAGAGCCAAGACCGAAAACAATTCTAACAAGCTGCATCAAATGTGAAGGTTCTCTTCACAGTTTTCTTTCTATTTCGAAAGCAAAGTGCATCATTAGCTTTACCAAGTGGTCGTATGCCCAGAATTGTGGAAAAATCAATCGTGGAATTTTCATCCCGCTCACACCTTACTTGTTATTACTGTAGTTTTTATGAAAAACAAATCTGTTGTTTTTCCTCAGCCACAGTATTGGCCCGACATGACTCCAAATGTCTTCTTTTCATTCCCAAAGCCGAAGAATGCCTCGAAAAAACAACTTTTTGCCACCATTGACGAGTTAAAAACAGAATCGTTGAAGGGACTGAATGATATGTTCCAATATTGGAAAAATTACAAATGTATTACATCTGACGGAAATACTCTGAAGAAGGCAAAACTGATCCTGATTAATAAATAACGTTTATTTAAGAAAAAATAAAATTATCGTCGATTTATCATTACTTCTATATTTACATAAGTTACAGGCTTATATAGATGTGAAGAAATTTTATTATTCAATAAATTAATTTCCGACAATAATAAATTTAAAAATCAACAAAAAAGTCAATAAGTCAGCTATTTTAAACTATATTTTATAGTCTTTTAACGACGTTTCGTTTATCTTTAGAAATTTTTACATCTTAACGAAATTTATCAATTGAAATTCATAATTGTTTATTTATATTTCTGTTAACTTCTACTGGACATTGATTATTTTGTACCTGAAGAAGCCCAAAATCCTGGAAGATACTTCGTAGAGAATTTTACTATGTATTGTCAAAGAAGCTGATATATTGATTGTTTCGTTGATTTGAAATTTTCTTATTTGCAATATAAGCTGCACTTTTTGCAAAGAAAAGTATAAAATCTATGACTTACGTGTTTAGTAGACGGATAAATTCCTGCGGAATGAATTTTATATATATTGACCTATGACGGATAAAGACGTTTAGAAAACCTTAAATAGAAAACCACAATCTAAATCTGCGAGCATTGTTCAGTAAAAACAAAATATGTAACCAAAGTATTAAGACGGACTAAATTAGGGCCGTAATGTTGATAGTTTAAAAATAAATAAATTATATATAAAACATCTTTGTGGCGGAGAATAACGAAATCAATAAATAAATATAAAAAATTGTGAGTATTATGATGGAGTAATGTATTATTTGTGGAACATTTGGAGAAAGTTTTAAAATAACAAAAGAAAGAAGAAGATGCACAATCTTCATAAACGTCTCCACAGTTTTAATTAGGTTATAAATAAGACCAAGATAGAAAATAGAAATTGTAATAACTGAACGACATGTTTCCGATTTCCAGATAGAACCGTCATCCTAAGGGTCCATTTCCGGACAGAAACACTACGTTTAATTAAATTAACTTGATGTTTATAAATTGTATTTCTGTTTTATTCTTATTTATAACTTGAGAAGAGCTACAGTTTACATTTAAAGTTAAGGTACTACAGTAGACCTGATATGATGTAGAACACAGCCTGTCAAAAACCGTATTGTTAACAAGAAATAAAAAGTGTCAGTAATGAGTAATTTTCCTGTAGAAGTTTTATACGAATCTAAAAAGACTGGAGAAGGTGAGTGAAAAGGTAGATACAGAAGAATTGACTCCATTTATTGACGAGATATCTTAACGTTATTAAATTTCCTGATTATATGTAACTAATTTAGATAATATAAAATATTCTAATATATAATTATTACAAATGGTTAAGAATTTTTATCGGCCTTCCCAACTACCATTTGATAATTATTATTTTCTTGATAGACATAAGACTTAACTGGAGTAAAATTTTGTGCTAGGATTAAGGTTGGCAAGCGTTGCGAAAACGTCTTAATGAGTATGAGCCGAAATGGAAAACGAATGAGAAAGCAGTTTCTGTCAGCTCCTCCCTGAATTACGACCACAACTTGGATGGAGACGATCTCAGGTCCGGAACGAAGGAATGTGCCGTCTCTTACGTAATGCGCAGTTGGCGGCATTGGTCCCAGGAATAAAAATTAATCTCTACAGTAAACAAAAATGTTGATCTAAGATGGTTGAAAAATTGCTACAACTTTTCGTTAAGTATTATTGAAATACGTTTATAATACAACGTTGTAATTTACGTCTTCATTGAGACACAAATTTGACTTGATTTTATTATTAGGATTGCTTAATTATAATTTATTTCAATTTCTGAAGCATATAAATTTATGTAAAATGCATGACATAACAAGAGAAAGGATTACCATTCTAAGTTCCAATTTGTACACGTTTTATTAGTTCTAATGATTTTTTAAAATTACTTTCCAACGAATGAAAAAATAATTGAAAACCATACGTTTGGTGCCAGCACAGAGCTTATAAAAATTTAATGAATAAAACTTATTTCAATAATTTTTTTACATCACGTACCCGTTCATTACATCAAGAAACAAAACCATTAACTACCAATGGTGTTCATTAAACATAAAATGACATGATTTTCCTTGAAACTCCCATTATTGACTTGAAATTTGGCCAACTATATAGGTTAGGTCTTACTTTGAGATAGTAGAAACACAATATAAACTAAGTTTAAGTCATTTCAGTGTTTTATTTATATTAACAACGAATTTAAAAGTAAAGAGTTGTTTATTAGTCCTAAGTTGTCTGTAGTAATTCTTATATTCAGAACTTTTATCTGTAAGTTCACGGCATTCTCGTTTTTTTTTCTATAATCTTGGAAATCTGATCTGAAAACGTACATAAATTATGTGAATTTTCCGGAAAGCGGGGAATCACCAAATGGTTTTGGTCGCGTTATTGGGTCGAAGTATAAAATTTCGAATTTTTTGAGATGCCTGTTCGTTAACGATTTTATCATCTTCAAATGAGATCAGTGTTCGAGAAGGATTGCCACTAAGAAATATTAGACATATTCACCATATGAGCGGAGTCCAGTGACGCAGCGAAAGCAGTTCTTGCACCCGGAACGTGGTTCGTGGCTGTGCTTCACCGATGCGGGTTCACACCCTGCAATTTGACCAGTAACCCTTAATTAATCAGCGCCGTCCTCGCCCGCCCAAACGTTTTAATCTGCCACGTAGCGCAACGCTGCGCCGCGATCTCTTAATTTACGAGGCTAAGTGTTTTAAAGATATGCTTTCACTTAGCTCGTGTTCAATCATAAATATTGTACGTCTCGCTACACGCCTCCCAGCGCCTTCCCGCGGCGGGGCACGACCCACACCATACTCACATCCCGTAACACTCAACACTCTAGCAACACTCAACGGGTTTCCAAGGGAGGGAAAGCCGCGATGTACAATGACGGACAATTTGAACAATACTTTCTAGGTAAGGACAGACAGATTAAAAAAAAAATTAACTCATGTTTTGGAACGTACCAAAACTAAGTAAACCTAAGATGCTCCAACGTATAAAACACTATTCACTTAGTAGCCGTTTTTGGCGCTAGTGGAATTGACGTAAACATAGCATACGTCAAGGTTTATCACAATATCGTAGGATGCTATGGGATAAAGTAATTTTATTAGAATTGACTTGATGTTTGGATGGTTGTTCTCGTGTTCAATTTAAACTTGGTAGCGGTACCCTTTCTGGTACTATATACATATATATATATATTGCGAGGGCAGGTGAAAATCTTCTAAAGACACTATCTCAGGGTCCGCACTGGATAGTAGTGTGGGATTCTACCCACTAAAAACACCTCCCTTTCCAACGATGACTGTGTATCTTCCTGTGGGACCGTCGTTAGGCATTACTTCACAGGAAGCAGTCGTAGCGTCAAGCTCTCTCTGTCTCCTTTAAACATTATTATTTCTCTCTTTTTCGTAATTTCTTAATCTTTGAATTACTGTAGAGGCATATGCGCTTACTTTATTCCAGGTATTAGGTGAAAGCAGCATATTGGGTACCAAATTATCTGGTGTTATTGAAGTTCCAATATCGCTTTCTAATGCTTGTCTCCCATTTGAAAATCTCGAGCAACTGAGAAACACGTGTTCTGGTGTCTCATTAACTCCACATTCAGGGCATGCAGGTGAATTATCTATGGCAAACCTGTAGAAGTATGCCCTGAAGCAGCCGTGACCGGTCAAGAGTTGAGTAAGATTATTATTCACTTCTCCGTGTTTCCGATCAATATATATATATATATATATGTGTGTGTGTGTGTGTGTATGTTTATGCATAGTTACAGATGAATGGGGCATCGAAGGCCGAAAGCTCCTGTACATTGACGGATGACGTTAGTTATAGTAAAAAAAAGTAGACTATTTTTGGGTTTTAATTTTATTATAACTTATAACAGTTTCTGCAATATTTCCACCATAGTCAGAAAGATAGTCTGACCCTAGGACTGACGTGACTCTGAAAAATCAATAAGAAAAAATATCGTCATTTATCAAACGCTAATAGTTAGTAGGAAAGCGAGAAGAGAATAGCCAATTAACAACGGGAAAAGTTAACAGCTGAAGTTTGTAGATAAAACAATTACAATGATAATTATATTTGTATATTAGCGTGTATGTAAATTCACTTATCGGATCACCAAAGCTTGGTGGACAGATAGTGTAGCAATTACACATGTCCATGAGTGAAGAAGAAATCTGATCCGTAAACGCTTCACCGAGAAACTTAGGATTCAGAAGTGAAAACCGAATTAAATATTATCAAAATCTGTACAATTAGGAAACTATAAGAATTATATAGTGAGTTTTCACCAGAAATGCTAATACTTAGAAACCATTCACTTCACATCAACAAAAAGGATTAATAAGGAAAGAATAGGACTTATGTTTTGAGGAATGAAAATCATTTAACGATCTGAATAACTCACTTAGAAAGGGAAAGGGTGAATTTGTAATTATAATAAATTGTACTTTTCATTCCTGCGTCCCTAAAATATGAAAATACCTATTAACAGATTATGATAGAGAAATCTCATCAGGAATGTTAATCGAATGCGTCCGTTTAAACTGACGAAAAGAAATTAAAGTTGAGTACTTCATGAAAATTCGAAAACAAAATTTCAACAACAGAAGAAAAGTTATCAATGAAGCTCAGAACTAAAGAACATGAAAGTGAATTATCTGATTAGTTTAGAAAATGTCGTCAGGACCTACAAAGGAATTTGAAAGAATTTCTTCCGTAAATAACGTATTGAATATGGCCTGTTGTGTAGTGGCTTAAGTCGCAGCCTCACAACCATGCGGTCTTAGGTACGAAGTCCGGCAAGGACACGGATATCTGTGACTTTATAATAAATTTTCACGATCACACGATGCATATCTCTCGCTACCACCTTCGCACGCTAGAGAGCTGCAAGGGTCCATCATCAACCGGTGGAAGGCAACGGGAAATCACCACTGTGTAACTTGCCTTGAAAGGTTTCCCTTGGGTCTAGCTTTAAACCGACCACGAATTAATTAATATGGCTATTGATGAATTATCGATGCACTTAACCTAGCGACTTTATATTTGCATTACAACTTACGAACTGGAAAATACTTCATGCCATTTAAAGGGTTAATTATTCGTGGTAGATCCCTCCAAACGCCAATTAAACCAGCTACTTGTAAATATATTACACGTCAATTGTTCAATGTGAAATTATTCCATTAATATGCACGTAATTACATTACATAGAATATATGAGAAGTCAGAAATCCAAATACCAAACAATGCCAAGCTACGACGCAATGAACTTGCCAATGTAATGATGCGTAGTTCAAACGTCACAGTTTATTCGAACGGGCAAGCTGAACATTTGCGATTACATGCTTTTATATGTAAAAAATAAAAAATATATGAAAATATGACGGAAAATTAAAAATAATCTGGATTTACGAGCACACACACCGGAATTTAATATATAACGGTTGAATAATTACTGCTCACAGCATGACCTACAAGCATTCCTTCAATAGATTTTTCCCTTCTGATTAGCATAGAGTTTCCGGGAAATGATTTTTAATCATAACTTCAAGCATTAAGGAGTAATTGGATTCATATTCCATGCTTTGATTGTTTTCTTTGGAGGTAGCGTCCAACAATATCTCAATATTACTACACAATGAAAATTTCAATTAAATAATTTATATTTAATTACTCCACAGCTAAAAGGGAAAGTTTAATGTGAGTAATATATTATTATTGATGAAAGCCTAAGCATAAGTAAAAGGGTGAAACATTTCCATTAATGACTAATTTATTGTATTGTTGGTTAATATGTTTAGTTCTATTTTTCCTGACACATGTATCTACATTAAAACCTCAAATTGTATAAAATGCACTGGTACTTATTCTACTTCTCTGCCTAACATCGCAACAATTACGTCGGAAACAATTGAATAACGTTTGTACTGCTGAACGAAAGGTCAAACTTGTATTAGGCCGTTGAGTGAATTTATCTCAATCTGCATCACGTAAGGACTGGGAATTGAACTAATTCAGGAACGCTTGCCTGAACATAACTTGCTGCAAACTCAACTACCTGCCGGCAGTACGGTAAAGCAATAAACACACACACACACACGTCAGGTCCTGCGAGGCATGGCTTGCGTGATATCTGAAACCTACGGCCAGAAACAAATCTCCTGCAACAACGGGTTTCGCTTGTTAAATCTCACATAACCACTTGTTCAAGACATTAAGTTATTAGTATAATTATTTCATTGGACTGAATCATACTGTATATCTTGGTCGCAACTTCATATCGTTATTCATTATGTATTTACCAAATTTAGTAATAGGAATGTAATTTGCATCCCGATAAAATTAAATTTAGTGATAATTGCGTAACATGTTATGGTTTGCCATTATCAATATAATATAATAGGCGATTAGCTGTATATTATCGTCTGTAAGAAGTTTCTGTCCTTATGAAGAGCAAAAGATTACTTACCACCACCTAGCCACTTAGTCCTTCACTTTTCTAACTTCTTTATAACAACATCAATTTCAAAAAGTAGGATTTTTCATGACTTCTTCATTATAAGCGAGTCTTGAACTTGAAAGCTATTCGCTTATATTATCGAACTGGAACACTGACGTGACAAATGTAGACTTTTGGACTGGTTGCTCCTTTTTTAGAATACTGACACTCATAATCAACCCACTCATCAGAATTTCACTAGACAGATGGGTGTTACTAAGAGAAAATGCACAAGCCGAGTCGATTTTTCGATTTTCTCTACTTGACACTCCATGCCTATTGCCCTTGAAAATGTCCAACAAGAGCTCTTGATAACAACAATCAAACAGGAGAAAAACAATTGGAGTCGTGCCAATCCATTGAAGAATGGCACGGGATTATGCACCGACCGAGGAATTAATCCAAATTTAATTAAATGAAATGAAAGCTTGCAGGACTCAATTCATTTATGTTTAAAAATATCCAAACTCAGCTGCGAAATATTCATTAGAGCTATTTATCTGGTTTCCGCGGCAGCCATCGCGTCAAAATTATCTTGAAAAATATTGTAGAAAATTCTTTCGACATCACTGCAAACTCAGAAATCTTCAGTTGGTGATCTTACAATACTGGATTGTGCGTTCCTGTGATTCAATTCTTCTAGTAACTTATGTGTGGTAAACCAAGCTCAACTACTTAAGAATTTAACTGCTAACTTCTTTAGCGATTTGTAAATGATGACGTAACTCAGTTTGACGTTAAATTTCTAACATTTCTTTTGTAGTTGATGGACTCGAACCATTTATATCAATGTATTTAATTAATGTTAGAGAGTAAAACGTGCACTAAGAAGAGACTGTATATTCGGAAATTTGATTGAGGTTAAAATAGAATAAAAGAGAGAGTGGGATGACCAAGCCTGGAAATGTTGAATAATAAGATGAGAGGAAGATGTTACGAAGGGTTGAACGGCGATGCTCAGGACACACAAGATTGGAGAACTAGCTAACACCTGTCAACTGTCAGTTTCACAACAGAAAATGTTCATCCATTTTTTATGAGGCACTTACAATAATTCGTTCTCCTTTCTTGCACCAATAAAAAATGAAGAAACAATCCTTATCTAATAATAGTATTTGAATGAAAACTCTCCCTTTGAGATTCATTCCCATTTCAGGCCGAAAATTTTCCAAACAACTCTCTCAGATGGTAATTATGAAAACAAATGAACAGATTAAGTTGGTAACGAAAGAACAAGTTGGAAATAACATTCAAGAATACTGTAAAGAGTACTTGAAAGCAAAATTATCAACATCTTTCATTGAGAAGGAAACAATTTCTCTTCAAAGTACGAGCTAAAATATTTAAACTCTCACACAGAACAGGTGTGTTCGATCTGAAGAATCAGTTTAAACAAAAAAATTACTCAGAGAACAATATTTCTGTAAATTTTATTAATAAAATTATGACCTGATTTTTGTTTTGACTTAAGTCAATTTTGAAATTCTTTTGTTTGTCCTAAGTATTAAGTGATCTTTTCTAAGACGGTCTCTCTTTTTTAGAACCGCCAGTGATATTAGTGAAATTTCGGGCGATGTGATCCCATTGTTATCATATCTCCTGAGGTAATTCTCTTGCAGATCCGAATTACGTATAAAAGTATAAAAAATAAAAGTTTGAGGATAACCCTTCATATTATTAATTATTATACAACTTAAATCTATACTATCCTGGAAAACGATGCTTTATAAACAAATTACCTGCAGTGGAGAATATCGGTAAAAATAATTAAAGTTAGTATCTCCACAGAATTATGAATGCCATCTCAATGTAAAATAAAAATATTATTTTAGATCGACATAACGTGAACGATCACAGCTTCGTAAACCCTTACAGATGAATCAACCAAAAGAGTGAATGTACGAAGCATGAATAAAATCAACAAGTAATGTATGAGTTCCAGTTGGATGAACTTCTTGGACAGTAAAAAATCAAAACAACCACGGAAACTGTAAGAATTCCACAACATGATATATAAAAGGACAAAGGACATCAGGTGGCATTGAAAGTCAGCTCACGATCAAGTTAATGACATAATAGTGTAAATCTGCCAACATGTTGAAAAAATTTACTGACGTTTGTCTAACCATATTTACAGTAGTCGAAACGTTGTCGAACATATTATTTGAAATCTAATATATGAAATTTATACACAGCAGCAGTCATGGTGACCATTTATTTGTAAGCTAATTGTGCATTGCTAGTAAAATATAAATATAATCATATATTTAAATCAGATCATTATGCACATCATGAGATTGGTTTTAAAGTAATGTTTAGGTTACAGTAAAAATTTGGTATGAAAAAACTGCTATTCAACCAAGAAATGAACTAGAATGTAGGATTCCAGTTGATTACAACATTTGAAAAGAACTGCAATTTTTTTTAAGTATTGTATGCTTCTAAACAGCAAACACCTGAACTTTTTCGGATAAGATATATGCATAATTTTTTAAGAGTGTATGTGAACGATGAAATATATAGAAATCGTATAAGAACGATTAAATAAATGCTTTTTTGGGGGGAGGGGTGTTTACAGGTCACAATAAGGTGATTCTGGAACAAGCAACCCCCTTTTAACAGCATAGGAAGGAATTTAAAAATGTTTACATGCTGGTAGATGGTCAAAGATATTGTCTATAATTATAGAAAATAAAAATTAAGGACAAATTATTTCTAGAGAGAAATACCAAATTGTCTTCGTAACATGTAATGAAAATAATAATACCGTAGTAATTTACTTGAAAATAGAAGAATTTGTGAGCTATGCTAGCAATGCAAGATTGTTTTTATCAAATTTTTTCTTTCTGCTTGGCGTTACACCCAATTATGGGCCTCGGTCTACCAGTTATCACGCACGACACATTCCGGAATTTTTGGAGTGGCATGTGGTCAGCGAAGCGATTCTCCTTCCGTTGTAAATTATAAATTAATTATCGTGTATTCTTTCTTGTCTGTTTGTCGTAGAATGTCACAAGTTCCTTTGGACAGATGGGGATAATCCTAAATCTGACTGTACCTGGTTTTTTCCCCTCCTTCTACAAGGCGTACCTGTAGGAAACTTTTGGCATTCCTTCCTAAAGCAGTAAGCACCAACTTTAAGGTTACACCTCGACATTTGTCTACCTGCTGCTGTTTTATTATTTTATTCCGTGCAGCTAACCACGGCAAATGAAGGGTTGGCCCGATGGCCCGCGGCGATCATGGACGCCGACGAAGAGCTTGTTCCACGACCTGCCAGCCGTAATTACACATTGCGAACCGAGACAACCTTTCTACAGACTGCACATACCTTCATTTTACCATTCCATTGTTTCATTTTTATCTACACATCTTAATGTTCGATAAAATTATTATAAGTGAACAGATAATTATGTTAACGTATAGTAATTACAAATAAATCAATATAAATATACATACATATAATGTATATATGTAATACTTATGATTTAGTGTTAAATGAAATATACTTGAGTAAAATCATTAGGAAGCAGCAGCCTGAATAAATCTTTTTTATATTTTTATGGGAGGAGGGTTACAGGCTACACGAGGCTGAAAGTAATCACTTATATTTTTTGTATATAAAAACACTGTTAGACTTACCAATTGTACCTTACTAACTGATAATAATCCACAGTAACACATTTATTACTAATAGAAATGTGTCTTATAACTTTACATTGATATTTTATTTTTCTATCTTAGCTCCATCCCAGTAGACGTTTAGACTAAATTTTCTGATTTTTTTATTAATATTTGCTAAACTAATAAACCAACCATTTTGTCAGAACACTCTAATAGAATAAAATTATCAGGCAGTAAGTTATGCTCTTCTATTTTATAACCTATTCAGGCTGTACAATTTTACCAACAGATCCAATTGTACGATGTTTTGATATTTGAGAACGTAAAGAGGCTACAAAACATATGAACTATATACAGCGCTATTTTTTATTTTATTAAAAATTTATGACATGTTGACTGGTTTACTTATTTATAATTCAATAGAAGACGTATCATTAATATTTATTTTATTTTTTTCATGAAAACACATAAAAAGTAGGAAGGATACTATTTTCTAATTTCTAGGAACGCCATTTCAATGATAACCACAATGTAATAAACAATAAAATTGAAAATAATACTGCTATTTAGGGCAATACATAAAATGGTACAAGAAAGGATGACGACAGATACAGTCTAATCGCATTCAATTTAAAGCCTTTAAATAGAAAAAAAATCTTCTAAACATCTTTGAGTGCCAAATTTATTTGATTTCATCGTTATTTATTTTAAATCAGAATATTTTATTCAAGCACTGTGTCATTCCGAATTATGTATGAGATGAACGGGTGATTATGAACTGTAGCAATTTATTGATAGCAGTTTGTATATGGTGCTAGGACTGCGTTTTTAGAATGAGCATAATAATGACTAAATGAATTCTGACGAGAAAAAGTTGATTCAGATTGATTTAATGCGCCAGTTAAATAAAATATTAATGCAGCCGAACTATTCTAAAACAATCTTGGTTATAAAGATAACTCAGTTGTTACGATCAAATTTTCCTTTTTCCATTTCGTTACATCCTTTATAAGACTGAGAATGTACAAGTCAATTAATCAGAGAAAAACTAAAAGATGGACAACGGCCTCAAAAATTTTGACCAGTACAAAAACATTTGATTATCATCTTCATCTGCAGTTACAGCTCGCAGAAATATTCGGGGAAAAAAAGCACAGCAGAGAAAATAAAAAGTTGCCAATTCAGCTGTTTACACAATGCATTAATTGAGTGGTCTAAAATTCAACTTGTTTCCGGCTCATATTTGACGATCCTATCTTGATTGCCCAAGAAAACGATTTGTAAGATTATATGAG
The DNA here is from genome assembly GCA_034510155.1 of Eucriotettix oculatus. Taxonomy (NCBI): domain Eukaryota; kingdom Metazoa; phylum Arthropoda; class Insecta; order Orthoptera; family Tetrigidae; genus Eucriotettix; species Eucriotettix oculatus. Next base: position 71,382,318 of record CM067377.1, read on the forward strand.
CATTTTTATTCGAGTTTAGATTAGATATACAATGTAAATTTGAATCTTTATAATAAAATTAACGTTGCACTTCTTCCCCTGCTCTCTATGAAAATAAAAGCGAACCCTGAATATGACGATGTCTTGTTGTTACGGGCAAAATCGGACGTTACCATCAAACTGTGTTGGTAATTCATACTTCTTTACGGGCTGGAACGATTAATTATTTCTTGGAAATAGGAATGTCATCATTCATTTGCCTACACAAAATTGATTTGTTTCTGCGTTTGTCTTCCTGTAAATTTTCTGGTACTCAGAGCTTATTGTTCGATTACCGCCGAAGATAGAAATGTCAGTACGCTAAGCTGGGACGAAGTCAACAGCCGCCAATTGTGAGGTGTAGGAGTGGGCCAAGGTGTTGCCGTGCCTTACAGGTAATTCATGCGCTGACCCAGTCTCTCGTTTATCATTCCAGCTAATGATTACCTCGCAGCTGTCGAGTATAAATAAATACAGGTGCTACGAAGGGCCTGTCGTATTCGACGCCCGGAGCTTTTCTGTTGCATCCATCCCCACATTTTATCATCGTCAATAAAACATTAATTTAGTTTTAACACTCACGAGCTTACGTTTTTTAATGTCAAGAAGTAATGAGTTCATTGTTCTCTCGTTTTGCAGGTAGATAGTATCAAGTAGGCGAACAGTATCGCTTTCGGGTACTTTATTATAATGGAACTGACAAGCAATTCGTAAAACTATAATCAGCGTTCATAAAAAAGATAAATTTAATGACTGTTTACAAAATGAACAAAATATTAATTTCAAAATAATTGTTTGGACGCCGAATGTATGCAATTGAATTGATCAGATCAGTTGTAAATACAGTTATATGAAAATTGTGTGATAAGTGCAGATTCTAACTAACGAGAAATGAAGTAAAACATTCAATGGTGAAATGGGGTTCTATGTTATGTGTTATATATACAAAATGATGGGTTAATCAACAATGTAATAATATATTGGTTTATTGGAGAATTTTACATTTATTTCTGCACTGGAAGCTATAATCTTAGAATAAAGATTTACGCACAATAAATTACCTGTGCCTACGTACACTACAACACCCGACATATCGAATAATCATGAATGTTTCCTTCAAATGAGGCGTAATATTGTTACATCACAACAAAAACATCATTTAATGATATCTTTGCTACTTCTTTTCTTCAAGTCTGAGTTGGGTACTGAGGAATAGTGACAAATATGTATAATATCAAAACAAAAATTGAAGAGAAAGAAAGCACATGATATACGTAGGTCTATCAAACCTTTAAATTTACGTTTTAATGAACTTTGATGTCTTCTGGTGGATGACGGTAAAGGTTGGTGTTCAAGCGGGGTCGTCAGCTGATGATATCCTCCTGTGGAGCTAATAGCTGGTTTTACATTGGTGACTTGCACTCGAATCTTTTCGAAGATTAGAAAGCAGCAGGGTCTACCTTCGCGCATCTCTATAACCCATGCCTTTGGTGCAAAATATTTGCATCTACTTCTTCGGTCCACATTAACAGTTCAGTATGCACCTGTGCAAACAAAAAATTAGTTTGACCAATTTCACAGTAGGCTGCCAAGCTTACCTAATTCAAAGCAGAGTTTGCGTCATATAATCCAAGGCCAGATACTAATTACAAATTCTTCCTTGTGGATAGTAATTTAGGTGAATATATTTAGACATTGAAACTGTTAATACTTTACTATAAGTATTCATCTACATCCGATTGATTATTATTGATTTATTGCAGTACTCTGTGCTTCCATTTCCAGATATCAAGTCAAAATGTTGGAGTTAAGGCATAGTGGAGGTCCGGAAAGCCGAAACGGTGCAGGTGGCTAAGGGAGAAAAAGATAAATTTACATTTAAATCTGTCTCTTATCTACTACGTATGGAAGGTGAGTTAAAACTATATTTTCTATAATATTATATTTATGATACAATCTTAAACGCAATAGTATTGGTCGGATTTCCGATTTCATTAAAAATTAAATTACTGCAACGGAATTAATATTAGCATATGTATCAGAATGTCGTAGGTTTTCCCGGTGAATCTTCTGCGTAAATAGTTCTTGGGCTTCCACCCGGGTCAGGTTTGTATTTTGCCACGGCGTTTCGATTGTAAAGATCTCTTCCATCAAAACGTCGTGGCAAAATACAAACCTGAACCGGGTGGAAGCCCAAGAACTATTTACTCAACATATGTATCTTCTGGTAAACTTATTTTGTTCTAACATAATATATCGAGTCTTCGTAAGTTCCTTCTACTAAAATTGCAATATGCATATACACTAGTTCAAATGTTGGCAAAGGAATTTGTAGTTAAACATTTTAGTATATAGACCCTGAAAGTACATATTTACGTATTTAATTGTCAAGTTATTGTTGGCTAGGACAGACTTTCTTAATTATAAATATAGAGGTTGGGATATATTATTGCAATGTTAACTATAAAAACACTGAATATATCAACAAGGTTTGCAGAAACGTTGCGTGGATTTTATGCGCCTAATTTGGACTGCTTATTGGATAAATCATAATGTATATATTTTTTCATTTCAATTTGAACTCAAATGCTGTATGCTTCACATAAAGAACGGAAGATTAAAATAATTTCGACTTTGAACTTTGGTCGAATGAAACTTGCTGTATCTCCGAACGCATTGAATGATTATAAAGAATTTTGAAAGTAAAGATTAACAATTATTTAACAATTTAAACAGGGCTCACATGAATAGTCTTATAGTTTGAGTGTACTCTGCACATTTATCAAAATTTCAATGCTTCTTATTTCCTAGGCAATTTATTGTATAAGAGCAAGGCAATACGTGATGCAATCAACACTAGGATTTATTCAAGACCAAAGATTATAAACAAAATAATATAAAGAATCATGGTGTTATTTCCAGTCATTCGTAGCAACTGTTGGCCGTTCACGAACTCTACAATACTTCCCCTGGAGGACGATCTTCTTACACATAGATAATAATGTTTTGTCTTAGACAGTCCCTTCGCTAAGATATCTGCCAGCATCTGGTCTGTTGGCTTATATTTAACATCGGTACATCCCTCTTCGACCTTTTCACTAATTAAGTGGTGACGAGTTTCGATGAACTTTGATTTAGAATATAAAACAGGGTTTTTCACCATTCCATTTGCCCCTTTGTTATCGTTGTAGATATTGATTGAAGCTGTCCGCTGATTTTTTCCATGAGTCTGCAAAAGAATTAATTGATACAATTGCGTCATCTTTCTTGGAACTCATCTCTTCGAATTAATAATTTATAATTGCAAAATGATGGGTGTTCGTATTATTTGTCTCCATAATTTTTCTCGAAGAAAAGTTTCTTTAAGAATATTACCATCTTAGCTGCTCCACTTGAATCGAATTAAATTCGATAATTTCGACCATATTTCGTGTAACGTAGTGAAATTCTGAATCTTCGCTATTACACTCGAATTAATGACCAAAATTAAATCGGATTGTACTTGAGATCTCCCTTATCCTAGTGTGATGTAGTGAAATTCTGAATCTTCGCTATTACACTCGAATTAATGACCAAAATTAAATCGGATTGTACTTGAGATCTCCCTTATCCTAGTCTTTAGCGGCTACTAGAGTTGCTTCTTCATTAGGTTTTATTTCGGGTCGAGTTGTCGCGGGTTCGTCTGAGGTTTTACGTAACCCAGTCGTAAATAAAAAATGAAGGGATACCCTGCAGATTCTCGATGTTTTAGAATCTAATCTCTACCCTTCAATCGATACTGGTTCAGAATTGTTGAAAATAAATGAGATGTAAGTATATCTCGAAGGGTTTTATATAAAGGCCAGTAAAGTTCGGTAGTGTGGGTTAGATACACCTGACTCTGAACGTCTGTGGCTAAGCTGTACGTTAATCTCAGTTATAAAGTCGTGGTGTGGGGGCTTTAAAAGTGCATTCTGGATGCCATTCATTACCCTAGGAAGTAGGATCGCTTGTATGCCGATTTGTTCGTCGGCGTCCTGCGATATTGGCGGAATATTAACCTTAATTACAATTGTCTTAAGGAACGCGTCCATCCACCGAGGCAATATCCTATGTTGTAGCGAAGAAAACGAGGATTCGTTACAGTGTTTGTTCCCAATTGTCATTTTCGATTAATATGAAACACATATGGAGTGCCCATGTAACAATATTTACCACTGTTAAAAAGTCTACTTCATATTAATATTCATTTACAGTTAATAATAAGTGAACTTTGAATAATTCATAACAAGAGTTCACAGAACAATGTAGACTTCAATTCAATAACAATCGTTTTTTTGCACTTATCTGAGGAAAATTCTGGATGAATACACACCATAAATTATAATACTTTATATTTTCTTAAAACTATATTCAGATTACAACACAATAAAATTTATTTGCCTAAATACGAGACTGTTACGAATAGTGAGACCTACGCTGCATTATTCTCCAATATTCAGTTAAAATATCTTTCTCGATAAATTCACATTAAAAACAATAATATTTGGAGATATTGTGGTTCCTTGATTAGAATGGTTTTATTTAAGACCAAAGATTATATACAAAATAATACAAACATACATGTTGTCATTTCCAGTCTTTCGTACCAACTGTTGGTCGTTAACGCAATCTCCAATAAAGTTCACAGTATAAAGAGTCTCATTACTGTTTTATACTGAACATGATTTTCCGAATGTCGAATTTAATTGATCGAAGGCCACTTGACGTTGATTAGTATTCTAAAGAGTTGAGTAAGTGTAGAATTAATGCAGGGTGAAAACTGTGAAGAATCTGCGGCGTGTTTACGTGCGACATCGATCTTGGTGTGCGTAATATATGCGTGCACAGGGCCGCTGCTCCTTGAGCGCCCCGCATCTGCATGTATCGACCCGCAGACCCTCAACACGAGGACGAGGACGAGGACGAGGACGACGTCGACGACGACGAGGAGGAGCACCGGCAGACTCCGTGCCAAATCGCTCCTCACAGTCGCCAATTAACCAACTCAAATCACTGGTCTCAGCCAGTTAACGGAACTGATAACTTCACTACAACAAAATATATGCCTGTATCAAATACCGCATTATTGGAGAAAACAGTACGCCTCAGCTCTGAAAATTTAGAAAATTATAATCTTTTAGATTCATTTTTATGAACAATTCCCCTTTATTTCTGTACATCAAACACTCTCTTAATGTACGATTTTTATTCTCGTGTTCTATTTGGCCATTGTAAAATTAAAAAATATGGAAAACCTTCGCACTGTTCCTCTTCGAACTTTGCGACGTTGTGACTGTTTTTACGATCAATCAGTGATAATTTACGTATAAAAGTTAAAAAGACTGGGTTAAAAATATAACAATCAGAGATAGCGGGTAGTCAATTAAGAGATAAAATTAAATATTAAAATGAATATCACGCATAAATCTGCAATCCTTGTTTCTTTCGTTATTTAAAAAAGCCAGAGGCGCATGAACGACACACAAGACCCAATTAATGAATTGAATAGCAAAGCTAAAAACAACTTAAAACAACACACTCTATTTTACACTTCGTACTTGAGACATTAACGGTACTTCATGAGCTCAACCTCCACAAACCAAGAAATTTAGCTTTAATGCAAAATCAAGACATTGACATTAGGTCACGACTAATAAAGAACTACTTACAACTTTTTCTTGACCGTAGCTTCTTATATTCGTATTTTGGGACATTTTTTAGGGTTGAAGCTGCGCTAATTAATTATGGGAAAATAAATGTATTTTATCACAATTTCCCGATTCAGTTATAGTATTTCTGAGGATTATTAATGAAGTATTCTTGTTTAGAAGAAAAATCTAAACTATTAAGCGAGATGTGGTGGATGGTGAAGGTGTCAGAGAACAACGGAGCACTATACCAATGTATAGCGTCACTCTAAAAATACCATTTAGAACGTAAATAAAGCTGCTTCGTGGCTGATCATTGTGAGTACTATGGATTATTCTGTAGTATTGTGGTTACGACCATGCTAATGTTTCTTGACGTAGATATTCTTAAGGTTGATGTGAAAGCCTGTGCACAGATTATATTGATGTAGCTCTATATACAAATATGTAATAAAATAAATAAAACACACATAACTTGATGTGGCAAGAAATTTCTTGTCTTGAACTTCCTCTTTTACGCCTGCCCCACATACTTCCTTTTAATTATAATAAAACGATTTCCTTGTTTCTTAAAATGTGGCCTACATTTAGTCAGTGTCCTCCACATTGTTCTATCCTCACCAATTCCTGATTTATGATATCCGACTCACCCGTCCCGTCTGACTCAGAATTCTTCTGTAACATCACAATTTAAAGAATTCTATTTGTTTATATTCTGCACTGTCGATTGACCAAGTTTCGCTCCCATACAGTGCCAGGATCCACACAAAAAACTTTCATAAATGATTTCCCAGTCTCCTCTTTAATATTGCAGTTTCTGAGAAAATATGTTCTTCCGTGCATCACCACGAGAACCCTGTGATCGTCGGAAATTCTGAAAAAAGTACTACTATGACGCATTGCCATTTATGAAACCATATAGTGCAAAAAAATATTTTTTGTTAAACAATATATAGACTTATACTAGCTGAAGAAGCCGGCGTTTCTCGGGTTCAATGCTGTAATTTAATTATAGATACATTTATTACAGTATTTCACAATCTGATAAAACACGAAATTTATTGCTCTACTCTAGAGGAATAACTTTTAGCTAGAGGGACGTGTGAACACTGGTTTCATGTTTTCCAACAGCCTAAATCTATTTCTGTTGTCAAATCCAACCCATTTTGAATACTATGTTGTGTAAATGCCAAAAAGACGTCAAAATAATAGTTTTTTTTAACAGAGACGTGACATTTAGGATCATTTCCAGTAGTCTCAGAAAATTGATCATATGACCAAAACGGTAGAGAATCGAATTTCCAATCAACTATATGTCATCAGAAGTTTTATAAAATCCTCCGGTTTCCAACTGTAGGGTACTAATATTGGAAGGGTTCCAAAATTGAGTTTTTTAATCTGAAGGAATAACGGTATCAACTGATAGGTTTGGTGAGAGAAAGAGGGTACGCTATTACTCGTGTCTTCGAGTTGAGTACGGACTTTGCTAGAGGCGGGAAATCACCGAAAAAAAGAGGAAGAAATGGAGATTTGTTGACATTCATTATGCAACCAGCATACACTTTAGGAGATCTCAATGGATGTAATGAACACCAAAAATTTTACGTAGAGTGTTTTTCACTTTTTCCATAAATATTACTTCAGTATATTTAAAAATTTAAAGATTACAGGCAGATTCGGACTCTGTGAAACACATATGCCAATTTCGTAAAATTCGGAGGAGTAGTTTTGACGCCTATAGTTTTGACATACATACTAACAGGCGCACTGACAAAGAATTTTGTATTATAGATTAAGAAGTCAGCTACACATTTTCCTTTTCTTCGATGCACGAAAAAGCAACGCACTTCTTTCATAAATGGGAATATGCACAGGAAAGACAGTATATTGTGGGGTTAGGGGCAAATAATAATTCAGATGTCAGCAAAAAATATTAAACGCTTCCGTACAATGAATCGCTAAAGTTCTCCCTTTCCAAAATGTGGCTTTGGAACTATGAGAACTTCTGCCCTTGTTGTCCGAGCTAAGCTCTTTTAAAAATATGTTCCTAAGGAAGACAGATGTGCTCGGCCAAAGCCCTCGGAAATCTGCGGAACGTGTGATTTTAAACAGCTGGCCCCGACCTATCTACCATGCAGCCCCAACATCAGCGACGCGTATCTTGCTAGTCCAACTAGAAATCGGTACCGTAGCTAGGAAGCTCATTTTCTATTTTAAAATCCACAGTAAATAAAAGGGCGAATAAATATTGAAATAAAAAGTTAGTTAAAAAATGCAATCAGAAGCTCTGTTTTTATTTACAAAACAGATAGCTAATATTATATGAGTCCCAAGAACCAAAAATAAAACTAGAGGCGAAAATCCTTAAATGCCATGATTTTTTGGCAATAAATTCTTAGAATATATTTCAATATTTTTTAAATCAATGAAGTGTCAGTCGAAAATGTGAAGAGAAAACATATTTTTCCCGTTCAAGAGTAACTCGTAGGAATTATTTAATCTGCATCAATTTGTAGCAAAATAACGGTTAGAATTATTCTTATTTCTAAGGTTCCAGCTGTAGTTAAATATATTAATTACAATTAGCAATGCTAGACAGAAATATGTTCTGAGGGTAATTTAGTGACGGAAAACAAATCCAATTAAATAGAAAAAATAATGTATGTTTGCCCTGTATGCGTTCCTATATTATTGCCATCAAATTTTTGTGAGTTGTAATGCTCCCGCCAGAGAAGGTTTCTGTCGATCGTTCAAAGATTTAGGTTCACTCACCACCCCCCTTTCAATCCAAACCAGGTCAAACCCTCAAGACAATTTCAAAAACTGAACTGTAACGTGATTGGCACGACGTTTTCGAATAACCTTTTTGGCCTTCCATCAGAGGTCCCGCGAATAGATTCAACGAGACGATAAACAGTATAACCAACACGTAACCTATCAAGAAATTTTATACATATCTGTTAAGCGGGAAATAGTTTTTATATTTAACGATCAAAGTTAGGTTACAGTAGACTTGTTAATATTATGGAAAATGTTTCATGAGTCGCAGTCTAGATGATAGAGTTTAATCACATAAATGAAAGACCAGGGTCGCACATACATTTTTCAGACTTTTTAAAGTTCTGTAGCCAGTATGACTTGATTAATATACTCCGTGTTATCGCGCTCGTTATAATGAAATTAAAATTCCGTTGGGTCTGATAGGGCAGGGGTCATGAAAAATAAATTTATAAAATATGGCACTTTTCCTGATCTTTTAATCAAGTGTTAGGAGAGAGATTACTATCGAATTAAATACTGTTAAGGTCTGATATAAACTAATTCGTGGGCATTGCCGGGAATCTAACTACTATAGAATAAACAAGAAGAAATTTTAAAAGAAGTTATAAAATCGGTAAAATAGTTAGGAAGGTCACTGCTGTGCATAGGATATCTTAATCCCATTTAGCCTCTAACACAGGGTAGCATAATTGGCTGATGTAAGAAATCCTACAAAATGAAATTTATTAATTATTAAATTTTGACAGTATTTTCATTTTCCGTGTACGATGATAAATGCAGACGTCGTCAGTAGAATATTTAATTCATTTAAGTATTGAGGTCACTTCACGAATAAAACAATACAGAAGCGTAGGAAGTGGAAATACACGAAAAGAATACATAATATTTCATTAATAGGCTATTATATTCCAAATTGTGATAGATTTATTAGTTCCGTTAGTCCTCAGATGAGGAAATAGGACAAGTCAAATTGATATAAAAACATGAGATAGATATACAGAAATATAGTAAATACTAACAGTCATAAACATTAATGATATACAATAATTAAGTTAACTACATAATATTTCATGAAACAAGAAAACTTAGAATCTATACGAAAATAATTAAATAAGAGTTATTAATTTCACTTGTAACACTGCACATTACATCACAATACACTTCTTCTCCTGAAGAACACATGTCGTAGTTGAAGGCAGTGACTGGACATCTCGTGTGGTCCACATGAAATAAACAATTTTGAAGTATTAGTGGCATAAATGTACAATACGGTTTTATATTGCAGTCCATAGAACCAGTATTTTCTAGGGAACTAAAGAACGTTAGGTTAAGGCCGATTTATAAATTCACTCACAGAAAAATACGTGCCTTTAATTGGAAAAATTTTGCATTTCCTCATAAATACATTGTAATTGTTAATGCTTTTAATGCTAATAGGAAGGGAATTGAATAACTTTATTCCCGAATAATGAATTTGTAAATTATTATTGGGATTTTTTTAATTCTCTTCCAATATTTTTGTTCTGTAGTAAATTTTTATTTGTATAATCGATGTAAAATAAATTATGAATTTCGTTGATATAGGAACATAATCATTTGGTTTATTTGAAGTTGGGAGCGTTGGCGTTCCCCCGCCAGGGTCACTACCCGCAGAGCAAGGCCGCTGACAGGGTTCGGGTGACGGATTTCGGCGCTGAAGGAAGGGTTAGGGTGCCGAGCCTGGGGCACGGCCATAAAACACTCCCTCAACCCTACCGCTGCGAAACTTTTAATTGACAACTGCAGCAACTCGGCTGGCTTAGCGTCCCTCTCCCTCTGGGATCATCACCAGAATTAACGCCCGCTCATGAGCTGCACCAGCCAGAACGAAACTCCGAAATCTCGTTAATAGCCACAGACGCGCCTACATACCTCCTACATCGATAAAAGATTAATTTTTAAATAATTCCTACTATTGTATGTCCGCTAAAAATATGTGCTTACGACTGTAAAAAATATTTATTGATGGTATTTTAAAATCGATGGATTGCGAAAATCCTAAGTATTTCAGTCCCTATCCAATCCACTTAATCTTGAAATTATTTACAAAATAAAATCTTTACTTAACTGCAGTAAGGTAAAATTTAAATAACAATTAATGAGTAATGGCATTTGATCCAATAAAATGAAGAAAACTCCGGTATCTGCTATTGTGCTATGATTCCTCACTCAGATATAGTTGTGTATAATATTTCTCATTTGAAAAAATTCCTTAAACTTTCTTTAGTATACTTTCATAACACTTGAACAAGCATAATTAAGAAGGACAATTCTAAGGGATCACATACATATTAAAAGTGTTAATTATTTCAAGAAAATCTATGATATGCCACATACACGTAAATAAATAATTTAGCTTCTTGAAATTAAAATTGAATGAAATGAAGAAAATCACAATCTAGAACATAGAATTTCAGAAATCATTAAATTCATGAAACCTTTTAAGACACATGTAAAATATAATAACGATTAACATGTGAATATTTTTAACTAATTATTTATAAAGTTAAAAATAGTTAATTTGACGTAACAACATGTTTCTGTCCATACAAGGACCCTCATCCGGTTGACAATAAAGATATATTGTCATCCTGATGAGGGTCTATATCCGGAGATAAAAGACAAATGTCGTAAGTAAAATTTAATTATATAATTAATTAATTCAACTGTCTGTTTGGCCCTTATTTATAACTTTTATTTATAAATAGATATAAATAAGGCCAAATAAATCATCAAATAAATTTAATTAGTGTTAAATTATTATGAAGTCCAATTTTGTGGACTTCTTCAGGTAGCTCTACTCAAAAATTATAAAATCAATATTCATTTTGAGTACATAAAAGTTTTGGTGGAATGTAACAATAAAGTAAAATAAATAACAAGCTCACATCTTTTAACAGATAAGCTAATTATATTGTGAGCCATATACATGTCCAGCATAACAAGAACATCACTTTTTAATGTTACTCATCTTTAGTCATTCGAATAATAAACTGAGCATATTGGTGTTAAGTAAAAGAATATATTTTACTGTAAGTAGAATGAAAGATAATTTTTACAAATAACCTAATTTTTTAAATAATCTCTCATTTATTCCGGTAATTCAACGCTTCTGTTTCTGTACAATTTAATTTACTATCAGGAATAATTCTGCAAGTCTTTATATCCAGTACGTATATTAAAACCACAATGAGCAGAAGATAAACGAAAACACCAAGAATAATGAAGATTTATAATAATTTTTATATGTTGTGAATATTTATATGGGTGACTCAGTTTATGAGGGTGATCAAATAAATGGCAACTCCCCTTAAATATAATAGGAAGAAAATTAGAAAAGTGGGCTGCAGAAGGTAGAAGAAGACAGCCGAAGGTTAACTAATGTCCGGGAGCTATAGTTTAATAATCTTGCACTCACTCACCCGATAGAAATGCAAGGAAACTCTATAAAATATGCATCAAGTAGGTCGAGCATATAGGTAGCTTATCTCAAGCACTTCTGAATGACCCCAGCCTCAAACATCTTAGGAGGCAGCTGGCTGGACAGGATCAAATAATAGTTCGTACCATGTAACCTAAGTTCTGCGACCCCGGAACATACACCTCTCAACATCTACTGTTAAGCGGCTGTTAAAACCTCAAGAACCTGAGAGAGACTGAAGCGTCTACGAAGGTAGTCCAGTACCTACTACCCAGAGAGACACCTTCGAGACTTAAGATCAGCTCTTATAAGCGTCTTCCCTTCCCCTTTACTTATTTCATTTTTGGATAACAGACTACATGAGGGTGATCCCGAAACAAACAACTCCCTATTAATAGATTAGGAAGGGAACTGAAAATGGGGGTTGTAGAAGGTAGATCAAGGTAGCCAAGGGTTGACGAGGGGCCCCGGGCTATAGTTGAACGATCCTATCCGGGTTTTCACCTAAAATTGGTGCAGGGAAAATTCTAGAAAACCGAATGACGGGAAATGAGATTGCTGTGTGGTTGCAGCATTTCCTTCTCCGCGATCTCAATAAGTTTTAGGAGGCAGCTGACCGGCTGGTCCAATGGGATCAACGGTCAACTTTTACCGTATGTCCAAGGTGTTCGACCTCAATACATACACCTCGTAAAATAGATGAAGAGGTCTCGGTATGTGAGAACCTTCAAAGAAACCAGAGAGACTACGAAACATCCACGCAATCAATCTAGGAATAAATGACTGCGATAGAAAACTCCCACAGGCACCTCTTGCCCGCCTCTCCTCATATGTTGAGAATATTTATTGATATATACATTATATTAATTATTTTTAGCAACCGATATGGAGAATCATCAGTCAGTAATAATCAGTTTTGGCACATATAAAATAAGATTTGATACTTTTGTATAATAGTGAAAAGAATAGTTAAAAATCTCGTCATGGAATAGCACCCAAACCAGTGGGACTGATATCTTTCGCCTCCCAGCTGAGAGATATCATCAGCTTTGAATCGAAGTTCCGTGTCAGCTTCTTCTTATGATGCATGCATGTATTGTATAGCGTATGTAACATAAAAAATCATACTCTTCCAGAACTTTTATTGAATCAGGTCAGGTTACGTCACATTTATACACATTATTCATATATCCTCTCTTATAATTAGTTATTTCTCCCCCTATATTAATTTTTTTCTTCTTCTTCGTTATAAAAATTTTGTGCTTAGAGGATGAATTTGCAGCATCCTACTGAAGTGACGTCATAAAACAAGTTCAGGAATTTAAATATATGAAACATACTATTTTTTTTACTGAGCACAATTCTTCGGGCGAAATAACCGAGAAACCATAGTTGGTGAGTTGATGGAAGTGTTTTGCAACACCGGAACAACAAAACGAAGGACCGAACCCCTCAAGATGAGGTGTCACGACGCCCCAAGGAACAGAGACGTCAATAGGCAAGAGAAATGACAGGCGAGGGGTTGAGACCCTGCTCAATGAGCTTATTGCACCAGTGATGCAATAAAGGACCGCCGACACAGATATATTGGAATGTCTCCTGCTTGTGGGGGTGCGGCAATTATGTGGCGCCCTGGGCGCTTCATTAGCTGACACAGACGGGGGAGCTGGGCGCTCCTACTTGTTGTGCCCGGTGACATCTTTTCTCATCAAATTTAATCGACAATTGGACTTCTTTAGGAATCACAGTTTAAATTAAAATTATGAGTAACACATATTACTGTTAAGTACAAATGTTCCCTACCGGCAGTTAAATTGCAGTTAACTATTGAAGACTTAAAAATGAATTATTTATTTTTAATTCTTCAATTTTGTTTATATATTTTCCATTTTGAAACATTGAGGGTTATTAATATGACAACTTTTCGTGTTTCTTTAGTTAATATATGCTTTACCTATTCAGTCATAACGACAGAACGTAACTCTAGTTATTAGGAAATGGAATTTTTACGCGCTTGATGTGCAAGTCTTTTAAGTCGTGGTTTGCTACGGAAAGCTACTTTTTCATCACGTGATTCTCTGGCATAGCACTGTGAACCACGCACATCGTAAATATCTTGACATACCTTCAACATGACAGACACTGCCCAGTCGTTATTGAGAAATGTAGGCGACTGAAGAAATAGCAGAGGAAAAGACCATGATAAATGTCAGGCTCCAGGAACAGGAGGTAAATGTTCCCTACTCCAAGACGGAGAAAATACTAATTAATAAAAATTTTAATCTGACTAAATTGATGTAATGGCGATCTGCGGTTATTTATATAGATACCTGAGATGGAATGTGTGGCCTGGGAAATTAGAAAGTAATAGTTCTAGACAATTTTTAAATGTATACCTCAACATTTTTAATAAAATGAAGAAATAAAATAAATAGAGAAATTAAAAGTTATCTGTTTATATAATGCATTTTAAATATTAAAAATGAAAAAATATTCATCATTAACAAACATTTTTAATACAGGAATCTAATTTTATCTGTTTTCCTATACTAACTTTTGCAATTATCTAATGATGATTAACAAACTCCACCTACGGGTTAGGCTGTATTCAAGTTTATTAACTTGCAGTGACTCGGTGGAATGAATTATTTGAAGAAAATAATTACAGAGACGCTGGTACTTCATTAATATTATTAGTGGATGGGGAATAAGAGTTTATAATTTGAAAAAATTGCCAATGCAAATATTTTTTTCGATACGTAAATGATATTGTCTCGAAATTAATTTAATCTTTTTGACTGAGTCAGTGACCTAGAATCGAGTCCGATCCTTCTGGCACACAAATGCTTCCAGTGAAAGCCTGTAATTTGTGAAGCAGGCACGATACGGAGAAGAGGCCGCCATCACCTGCCGTTGAGGGCGCCACTTAGCACCACATCGCTGCGATCGAGATATTAATTAGGTCTCCAGGGAGTGATTTAGAACGCTTAGTCGCTGGCGTCGGCGTCGGAACGCAGGAGGAATCTACTTGACAAGTGGGGGGAGCAATAACTCAGCTGCAGATGTCGCTAATTACCCCCCTCGCGATAAACACGCAGATCGACCTCAGAACGTACTCCATCATACCAACTGTCTTCATCACGTCAGGGAGCAGACGAACAATTGTGAAAGTCTTTCCCTCTAATTGACTGGAATTCCACTTGGAGTGGCATATCTCAGCTTTCATTATGTAACTGTCTTAATTAAGGAAGCGTCGTAGTCGTCCAAGATAGTTGTTGCCGTTGATAGTATTTTTGGATAACGCTACATCTCCTCAGACAACTTTTCACTTCGCGCCTGTCAATTTAACTTGGAGGGACAAAATTTTCATTGAATTCAGAACAACATCATACTAATTTTTGCGTAACTTTAGATTAGCTAAAGAGGAACCCTATACAACTTTTTTGATGCAATGAAAGTAACATACCACAATAAGAAAAATCAAGTATTTCAAACTTAAAATAAATAATGGAATACTGAATCTTTACTTTTTTTACTGTCTTATTTAATGTATGGTGGTAATATGAAACAAACAAATTAAGCATAATATTTTTGAATTTAAGATTAATAATATTTAAGTAAAAATACGCGCAACGAAGTCATCAAATAATTTAATTAGTATTTAATTAATAGTTCACAAAGTTAGATGATGTTTTATTTATATTAATTAAATACTAATTAAATTATTTGACCGTATTTTTAATTATTTATTTAAAACAAAAATATATTGTAATACGACTATAGATGAAGAATAATGTTCATTAAGGCAATGTAGAAGAGCCAAAGGGTCGTAAATAAATATCGGAAAGCTTATTCCAAATGTTCAACAGAAAGGAGGATAAAATATAAATAAATGGTAATAATAAAACTTCTATTAAATGAACTAATATTGGAATATTTATTAATATATTTATATTCTTTGGTACATTTCAAACTGAAATTAATATTGGAATTTATATAATGTTAAGCGTTTATATAGGAAACGATAATTTTTATATTCATTGTATTGCAGACAAATGTTAACGGAATAAATCCCAGTTATAAAAGTATGACAGGAGATTTATATAATTGACTAGCTGGCTGCCCGGCGATGCCCGGGATATTAATGCTTAAATGTAACTAACATTTTACTTAAGTTATGATAATATTTGTTTCTCGGGAACGTCGTCGTCGCCGCCGGCGAACGCACGCACGTAGGCTACGAAAGGGCATAATGTCATGATCATTAGGGTAGGACGGATATAAAGAGTCGGGGGAAACACCGTAAAAGTAATTGATCCCGAATGATATTGATTCGACTGATATATCGGCCGATTTTGCATATTTAAAAATTTCCGTGCCTTCCACCCCCGACCCTATGAATAGTAGTCGTATCTTACTCCAACAGTGATGATTTCTGGGTCGCAAAGAACGTTTGTGCAAAATTAGGTTAAAAGTGCTCCATGTGTTCATACTTTTATACGGGAAAAACAAACACACGTACGAAATTTAAGTCCTTTTTGGGCATAGACGAGGAATCACATTTATAAGAATAAGCTAGTTAATTCATTTATTTGGTCTGTTTAGTGCGAAACAATCTGTTAATTAAATTGAATGTTTTATTAAGTAACAATTTATTTGAAGTGCTTAAAAAAATTTATAAATCGAGTAATTCACACACGTTGCACCTTATAAATATGACGTATAGGATAGCACATAACCTATATGTTGAGGAGTGCCTGTGGTAGTTTTCTCTCGCAGTCATTTCTTCCCCAGATTGACTGCGGGACTCACCTGACTCCGTCTCTGTTTTTTTTCTTTTTTTTCAATATTCACACATGCCAAAGCATCTTTACCTATTTTGGAAGTTGTATTTCGAAGATCCTTGGCATACGATAAGAGTTGTTCACTGATTCCATCGGATCAGTCAACCAACTGCCTCCTAAAACTGGCGGAGACGCGGGGAAGGGAAATCTGCGACCCCACAGCAGACTCGTCTCCCGTCATTCTGAAGGGCGTAAGAATAGTAACCAATGCCCGACCTACCTGATGCAGGTTTCCTAAGATTTTCCCTGCAGCTCTTTAGGTGGAACACTGGGTAGGATCCTTAAACTATAGCCCATGTTCCTAGTCAACCCTTGGCTACCTTGCTCTACGTTACACATCCCCATTTTTCAATTCCCTTCCTATGCTATTAAAGGGGAGTTCCCTGTTTCAGGTTCACCCTCATGTAGCCTTTTAATCATTAAAAAACACACCCTGTCTCCTAAAGCTGCTAAGACACGGAGAAAGGAATGCTGCGACCCCACAACAAGATCATCTCCTGTCATTCGGAAGGGCGAGAGAATAATACCCAATAGCCCGACCAACCTGATGCAGGTTTTCTAAGGTTTTCTATGCATCTCTTTAGGTGAAACACTGGGGAGGATCGTTAAACTATTGTCCGTGGGTCCTACTCAACCCATGGCTACCTCGTTCTACCTTCCAAATCTCCCCTTTTCAATTCCCTTTCTATTCTATTAAAGGAGAGTTCCCTGTTTCAGGATCACCCTCATGTAGCCTTTTACCAAAACAAAATAACAAAGTAAATTTTGTTTTCTTTACGATTATGATAATGAGCTGAACATATGACTGGATCCAAGCACGTATCATAACGCGTAATGAAAGTGCATTGAAATTCTCGCACACAGAAAAATTAAGGAAGTGTAATCTTTAACAAACCTAAGGTATTATTAACAAAGGAGAAAATGCAACACACAGGATGAATGTCAGCTAAAGAAATAGGCCCTACTTTGAATCTGATGTGGATTATTGCTTGTTGTGTTTGTAGAATATTCGCAACAATAAATAAAATACAGGGCCTACTAGGTAGAGTAAAAGAACATTAAGGAAATGGGTTGCTAGACTACATTGTATCTGAGAATACGGCGCCGCACGATTTTCTGGTGCCATAGCAAGTGCAGACGGAAAAGGGTAAATGCGGTCGTTTGGATGGGAGCAGAAGTCGCTTTACCGAGTTCCATTGCCCATAACCGCAGTGTCTTAAATCGACAGCAGCGTAGATTCCGCGACATGCCACTGTCTTACGCGGGGAATTATGATTAGGGGGTTGACGCAGCTTTATGAATCGCCAATGCAAGACGTCGCTCCGGTCGCGTTTTTGCGGCGAGAGGTAGTAGTTCATTTAGCCTTGTCGACTAATCGCTGATTGCATGCCTTCGACCATTGTTCGACATCGCGCTCGAGGCCCTTTTTACGCTCTACCCCCTCTTGCTTCCTCTTCCCGGCGAACAAGGGCTGCCATTCTTCCCGCTTGAGGAATTCCCTCGCTGAAATTCTTATATCCCATTCTTGTAGCGGGGACGCGACCATAAATCTTGCCTTCATTAATTGACTAAGCGACACTTTTCCCCCGGCCCGTCTCCGGGCCAGGTGATTCATAGCCCAGACTGCTGCAGCCAGCGTGTATATGGACTAACTACGTGGCTGAGGATGTTCCCGTGAAATATATGCCTCATAAATGGAAAAACTCCCTGACGGTGGCCGACCTGTTGAAACTTTACAAAAGTGTCGACCCCGCTTCTTATATGAAGGAGCAGAAAAATATGTAGATACCTGGCGTAAATAATTCTACTAGTCAGTAATCGGACCTTAACAAGCGACCCACTTCAATTAAGATCATACATAAATGACGTCCTAGTCGTGGGATTATCTGACTGCATGAAGATGGGCCATTAGTTTATTCAACGACAAACTAAATGCCTAACTTATAACAGTCGTATCCATCGTCACAGTCGGGATTTTATGACTCATAACTTTTGTAATACATGAGAAGAGGTTTGTGTTTGTTAACTCAAGTGATTACTTATTTTCAGGGCTTTATTTAAAATTTTCTGGTCGTCTAATCAAACTTGATAGAGAATCCTCATCGGGAATCAAACCATTTCCGTTTAAAGAGAAATATATATTAAAAAGGAACTATCACGTATTTTAATTAATAATATTAAATTATTCAAACACTGTTGCTGATCTTATTTCTGAAGACAATACTGGTAAATTATTATAATTATGACGAGAAAATTCGAAGAAAAAGTTTATTTAACAAATTCATCAACCGATAATATAGCATTTACTGTCTCTTCAAGTCCAATTAATAAAAATCCTGAAGATCTTTTTAATTAATATCGAGCTCCCTCAGATAACTTCATGCTTTAGCTAAGAATATGGATTTTCATTACTTGTTGCACATTTTTAAAATTATTGACGTATAAAGGTCGTAAAATATTGTTTGTTTTAAGTTAACGTTACATTTAGTTTCCAGTGAAAATACAGATATTTTATACGCTTTATTATTAATTACATTAAAAGCAGTGTTTTAAATGCTTATGATTGATGAAAATGTTGATACTTGCAGTATTAACGTCATGTATGTTTAAAAAGCAATTATCAGATCCATTACAATTTTTTATAACATTTCAATAGTGATATGATAAACGTGGTGTCTAAATACAGAGGTTGAGTACTTAAATTTTAAGGAGATACATTCACATGATGAACGTGCTGCCAAACTTATAAAAATAAATAAAACAAAGTGATGTATACAGGTAGTTCCTCTGAGTTGCAATTACTCTGAAGTAATTGAATATTTACTTTTAAAAATGAGTGGCCATTATTCACAACACAGTTGTATCACCAATTAATTTATGTTTGTACGAAAGCTTCAGTTATTTCAACTACATCTTAGTCATCTTTTGTGGAAAATCTTCTATGCTGAAATTAAGTAGCAATCTACACTAATTACTAGGATGATTTTTCACTGATTGAATGATTAGGTATTACATGCAAGTAGTTATAAATGCACGCTTAATAATATTTATGAACCGTTACTGTTGTGTTAACCTCTTTAAAGAGTAACGGACGATTAAATCTCAAATTCGGATCTGAATGGAATCATTTAGGGCCTACATGAATTATTCACATGACCAAATTCATTCCGTCGAAGTTATTCGTAACTATTAAGAAGGATAATCTCAAAATTAATTATTTACAATTTGCATTAGTTGAATAATTTCATAATGTGATTAATTCAGTACTCATAATACATAGTTAGAAAACCAAAGAAAGTAATTACATTCAATGCAAATATTTCATAAATCCAAATGATAAAGAAGCCGAACATAATATTTAAATTTACAGCTGTGAAAATGAGACGGTATTTATCTGAAATGGAAATCGTTACCCCATTAACAAATGAACTAGTTTATTAATGTTCGGAAATGTTTACTTATAGGAAAGTATCTCAAGGAGAAATAGACAACTTTTTAGAAAATATAGGATTGCGTTCAGCATATAATATAGTCTTCGACTGACAATGAATAAAATTTATGTATTCATCACGTTTTATTTCGTACACAAGATAGAGAAAATGATGTAAGATAAATAAAATGAAAAATTTTACAATATTTAAAATTTGAAGTAATTAACGTTCGGACATAATTTTAACGCGTTAATTTTTAAAAATATTGGACCGTAGAGTATAACACGGCATACCTATATTATACAACAGGAAGATTTTTTTAAAAAAAATTATGCACTCGTATGAATACTGCAGGAACGAGGCCTTATCTGTAATCAGGGTACAATAGATTTAATGCAAATCATTAGTCTTGGTATACGTTTCAATAGTTTGTGAAGGCAATATTTGATTTAATACTGATTATCCAACATGACAAACATGAAGGTTTATTCGCATTTATAGTTGTAATTATAGGGTAATTCAGTCTTGCCTAGGAATATTACGTAATTCCTAGACATAATATGGTAAAGTTTTCAGTTTTTATTCAGGTAGACAACAGTGCATGGTACCAAAAATGAGGCAGAGAAATTTGTAAACACCCAAAAAACCTTAAAACATAACGAAAAGTACATGGGAGTTAGGCACCTTAGAAAAAACACATACGTATCATAATCTCAAATGTGTGTCCGATCATACCACATTCAGAAATAGAAAATGAATTAACTAAACGAGAAAATGAATTAACTAAACGAGAAATTAACCACTAAAATATCCTTTATAAGAGCAGGAATGCAGGAAGCTAATTATACTCACATATTGAGTTTTCGCAGGCAGGTTTACATTGATCCAGAAGACGTAAACAACGTCCCAGACTCTATCATCCTCAATTTTGAGAATACAACATACAGAATCTTCCTCTCAACAGACCCAAAAGTATGTTGCATAGAATGAAAGAAGGACATGTAGCTAAACAGTGTCCCACAAACAAAATAAATCATGAAGCCACAAGCAGCCCTCTTTCTACTAGCCCCCAAACTATCACACCACAGAAACAAGTCGTTGACACCGAAATGACCAACCAAACCCAAACCTATGTACCGAAGAAGCGCCTTTCACTAACATCATCATCTGAACCGCAAATAAATCCAAACCCACTGAATAACAGTTATGGAAAAAATAAACTAAATAACCCGCCTAAAAGAAAACAAAAACATATCAAGAACAATCGATAGAAAAAAATATAGAGGAAGTATTGGAACCTACCAAAGTTTTCATAGAGGAGAATGAAAACGAACTCATCCTTAACTTTCCACAATTCAAAGCCTTCTTACTAAACACATTCGGAAGCAACAACCCAGCATATGTTGCAAAAGACTACAGAAACGACATAAAAGGACTAATTGACTTGTTAACGAAAATATATCCCCTGATTTCAGAAAGAGCTGTAAGAGCTAGAATTACAAGAATCAAGAAAAAACTAAAACGACATCTACTCAAAGTAAGCTCTGAATCGGGAACATCAGACTAATTTATCATAATGAACCAAAACTCAAAATTAAAAATTTTACAACGGAACAGTATTTTTTTACAAGATTACAAAAACCTTCAAGTCCTGATTTACGCTAAACAACCATTAATCATATGTTTACAAGAAACAAATTTCAAGGATAATAACCATAGTAAAATAAATGGGTACAAATGTTATTATAAAAATTGACCAAAAAACGATTTATACCATAAAATGTAAACTTTTAGTATATATTCTTTTAGGTACATTTAAGGTTAGCACTACAAATATAAATGTTAAGTAAAAATGTACAAAATTGTTAATTTAAAGTCCAAAAATGTAACGGATATTGTAATTTCGTATTTGTTTATGCGACTATAAATAAATTAATACAAACAACAGTGCATGGGTATATATTTGGTAACGATCTTCTTCATGCAAAGTTAAATTTATATTTCTTGCTCTTCATTGCGGTAGTCACTTGCTGAGTGGGAAGAATTCGTATTCACGCGCACCGCAATTAAGGTAGCATACGGAGGAAGACGAGGTGGAAGACCTGTCTCGGCGAAACCCCGGTGGCGAGTCGAATGTCCCTGTCATGATATAATTTAGTAATGGCATTGGATGCGGGGCGGCATCTTCTCAGAAGCGAGACAGGGGACAGGCCCAACAAGAGTTGCGACAGAGCGGAGGAATGCGACTCCGCAGAGGGGACACTCGCCTCCACAGTTCCCTTCAATGGCTTTACTCACGCGGTTCAAGATCTCAGTAAAATATACAGCCATACTGGACCTTCTACCTTTCATAAGCCTTTCCCCTATTTCATCTTCTGAGGCAAAATAATTTGCTTTGAATTAGGACGATAAGACTCGGAGGTAAAGTCTTCCTAAGTAAAGAGTTATATATATATATATTAATAATATTATATATATAATAATAATAAAAGTAAATAAATTGGCCATAAATGGAGAAAACTAATAAATCAATTGATTATAATATAATTACACAACATTTAGGACTTCATCAGGTGTATACTGGAGTTGAAGCATTAGATTTATATATAATATGCATGCATTGCCAAACTATTCTAATACAACTGCCTGTAGCAACCAAAATGAGGTATAAGCAATAATTTAATATTTTTGTCAAATTATTGTTTATTATTTTCTGATTTTCGAAGATCTCAGAGACTGCAATTCAAGGTGGAACTTAAGGATGCATTTTATTTTATTCATAAGCCAGTACAAATTATCTGAATGTTTTGAGTAATTGTTCATAATTTATCAAATAGATTTATGTCTTTAAATAACTGTAGTACGCTTTTCGGCACATCGTGTATCAATTTCTTGAAGGCATGTGTTTCTCAGGATGGCGCGCCCTTGGGAGTCTACTACCATGCACTCGGTTAATAAATTAATAAATGCGGGATTGCTTCCGCACATTCACATTTGAGGAGGACGAGTGGGGGGAGGGGCTTTCTGGCTTGTAGCCAATTTATTTGTGGTCTAGTGACTGTCCTATCGTCATTGCCTCGTACCACAGCGGTCCCGGGTTCGATTCGTAGCAAAGGCTAGGGTGTTTGTATACGTTTTTGAGTGCTGTTGACCAATCCCCAGCAGACTTGAAAGTCAAACTGATTAAAAGAATGGCGATATCTCTGTCAAAAGAAAGCCTCGAGAACAGAAACGGGCAAGATTAAAAGAGAAATATAATAAAAAATCTGATATTTATTAACTATTAGATATGCTCAGTCTGTTTTCCATAACTGTCTTAAAGGGGCACTTCTCTCGATTTATTATCAAACGACAGTTCGTCAACATAATTCATTTACTGAAATCTAAGCTTCATATATTAGCTTTTGATTTTTGCCTCCGTTGCCAACACAAGGTAAATATTTTAGCTATAAAACGACGTATTTCAGAACAATGATTCTGAGCGGCGGACGTACGTAAGGAGATTGCTTCGTTAACGTCGTCATTTCATGCATGAGCACCAACAACGGAATTCCATATAAATGTGATTTGTACTAATGGTACGCTGAAAGCTATTTTATTAAACACATCAAAGAGCCAGGAGGGTTCTGGTCTACACCCAACACATTCCAACTGATATGAATTGTAAGAAACATGTAATGTATTGTAAAAGTCCTGATTCAATATAGATACTGATTCAGATATTGGTCAAACATAAAAATCGTAACAATACGTATTGTTATAGTATACAAAAATAAAATAAGATGGGCTTGTTTGTAAACTAAATTCTTATATCGGTATCAGTAGGATTCACTAACAGCACTACACTTTTTACTACACCAGTAGTAACATGTTAAACCGTAGTATTGTATATGCCATTAAACTCGTTAAATTTAGTTGAATTATTGGAAAATAAAATAAAATAAATTTAACGGAGTTTTGGAGACAATTGGGTTCCACTCATTAAACCTTCTTGTAAATACAATGTGATAGCCACTACACTGGATTCCAAGACCGATCTCAGTTGAATTTAGCAATTTGAGCAATGAGACTGTAATTAATACATGAATTCACGGGTTGCGCAAATTTGACAATTGATATTATAGGAATATTCCGTACTGAATTTATATATTAATCAAAAAAATTGGAGTCGTTGTTTGGTGCAAAGACTATAAGTTTCATAACAAAGATTTCTTTCCATAACTGAAAGAACTTTTCCGATCAGAACGTAATATTTAATTGTTGAAGTGACGGATTTATCGGCGAAGCAGCCTGATTTACGGGAGTCTGCGCTGTCTGTTTCCTTTTTTTTCCCCCTTCTCCATTCTCTCGTTGTTAGTAAAAGGTAACGATCGCGACAAGGTTCTTACTTAGGCTCCGTCGAAGCATGTCGCCGTCACTTTGATGGACAGGAGCCGTGGCGTCGAGACGCTGACCGTCGCTCCACGTCTCGGCCGTTCGTCAGAGGCTATCTGCAAGAAACCAGACCTGATTCCTCTTATATGGTCAGCGGCGAGCGGCCGCTGCTTTGTTGCCCACAGCGAGTCTCCGGCCATCATTTGCGTTTCTCCGTTCCCTCAAATGATAACTTGACACACAGGCTACAGAGAACTTACATGTCCCATATCTCAATTCTTTTACATGTTCGTCCTCTACTGAGAATCCTACCTCAGAATAATACAGGATTGTGGTCAAAATCATTTTTCACTAAGTTACAAATATTTTCGTAATATATCGCACAGATTCATCAAATAATTATCATTAATTATAGGATGAATTTTTCAACAGATATATCACATTCACTCGGTTAATAAAGATAACATTGGCCAGAACACAGCTCCAGAAGCTTAGTCTATAACCAACTACCATCAAATCATGGCCAGAACAATAAATAAATAATTTTTTCCGATCTTAACATGTAAGTTTATTTGAATTTTTAGCTACTAAATGATACGAGGAAAAGAAAAAACAAGCTCTTTCATTAATATTCTTATAAAACTCATTAAAAAGTAAATCACGAAATAAGGAGATTCATTTTCCGCTTCATTTGTACGTCTATAATAGCATGAGTACAGGATTCGTAAAGATGGGTCGGAAATTACGGGAGTATATCTGCAATACAGAATCAGCTTATGAATTAGTACCTTAATTTCATTTCTAGTTAAACATTAATGAAAGCCGGAACGGTAATTAATAATGCTAATAGGATTAGTTAGGGTTTTATTCATTTTTATATAATGGGTATACAATTAATACATTCCTTTATATTTAATATGTAACTCATTGGGAAAATTATTTCTTTCTAAATATCATGTCCTCATTAATGAGTCTAGATATCAATATATCTCACATGAATAGATAATTTAAATTTTTTAAATTTTATTTTTATAGTCACACCAACAACGAGGTCATTACGGACTTGCTATTCGTAATTTTTCTTTTCTTTGTCGGTTATACTCAGGGTACTATAAATCACTCGAAAACACCAAAACACCAAGGCCTTTGCCAGGAATCAAACCCGGGACTTCTGTTACGCGAGGCTGTAACGTTAGCCACTAGAGCACAGAGGGGGAAATTTAATTTTTATTGCAATATTTTATAGATTTCTACCTTGAGGCAAAGCTTTGAACCGCGCAATACAAGCGTTATAGGTAAATAAAGTAGTGAAAGTTACTATATTTTATTAAATTGTTACGAAATATTTTACAATTTACATAATCTCTCTATTTAAACCCATGCAAATGTATTACATAAATGATTGATTTTTTCATAATCTATATATCTGAAAACACTTGTCAGTTTGCAGTATGTATTTCCCAGCTATAAGCGGACTACTTGTCCAAGTTTGGCATACGTGCTCCTCAGAAAACGAGGCTACACATGATCTTTAAATTTTAAATATACTGAAGTTATGGGTGTGAAAAAAGGGTTAAAACGTTTAATAAAAATGTTTCATGCCACATACGCGCAACGAGATCTCCTAAGTGAATGTGTCTTGCCCATAATCTTGATCTATAATACTATAATAATTTAAATCATAAAAAATTCGCGTCGTAATTAACCTATTGTTGGCAAAGAACTAACTCCCTGAGAAATAATAAATTTCTTTGGATCTTCGATACGATGTATACGTAATTTATATATTTAGTAATTGCTCATGTCTAAAAACAAATAAAATATTACACATTAGATAGTGGAATTCTACACAGGTAAAAGTATTACATTGAAACAATCTTTAATAACATATTTTCATTTTACTCATAATAATTTTCAAGAAATATGAAGAAAATTAGTTGACTTAGAGGTTCGGTCACCTTCACAGATATTCAGTATACTAAATCTAAATGCAAACTGGAATATCGTATTTGAAAATCTGTCAAAAACCTAGTTGGATGTTTATTTTTGAGGGTGGCTCTTAAAGAATAATAGCTATGTCATAAAAACAATAAATATGTTCCTTTAAGAATTTTAATGACAATCGTATTGCATTTGTTTTATCAACAGAAAAATGCTCACACTTTTAAAAAACATGGATAATGAAAGAAAATATATCAAGTGGACTACACGTTGTAACTGATATTACCTGCATGATTTCCGCCTTAGTTTAATATACCGCCTGCTTCAGTATCTGCTTCTGTTGGTAAGATATACAGCCAAATAAATTTTTTGTGTTATCTGCACTCATAAGTGATAAGAGTTCATCGTAAATTGCGGAACAAATAATGACGAGATGGTTGAAGAGTATGAGTAAAACAGCGTGCATCGTACATCATTAGCGGACGCCATTAGCTAAAGCATTCTCACGATCCCTACAAGTGTCTTTAACCTCTCATCTCCTTCCAGTATAAATCCCAGACACTGCCGTTAGAGGCAACAAATTACATTTTCACGCCCGCTGAAGAAATTAATCGATTCAACCATTTTCGTGTTACATTAATTTTACTTGTAATGTTATGCTGCAGTGAGTAAAGATGATGTGCATTAAAGGATCTCTTGCTGAGAGACGATTAGCTCCTATGGTACAAATGAAAACGAAAACATGCATAACACAAAATATTCTGGTCTCTTTTGTCTTGAATGTGACATCTACACGTGCGTGAGTAAAAGCTCCTACAGGAAGTAATGTCTTGGAAAATTCGGATATGCTTCCGCTTGAACTTATATGCAAATCATATTAGTTGCCAAGCCAGCTATACTACCCTGGCTTGTTATAATAAATTAAAGATTGAAAAGTGATTATTTACGATCGTAACGAAGGCCAACGAACATTCTGTATCAGCAAAAAATTTATTTTGTACAATGAGCCGCACTGAAGAATATAGTGAAAGAAGGTAAAAGGTTGTGAGTGCTGGTTTTCAGGTCTCGCAGGTGGAATATTCTTGAAAAGATGTAGGAAGTTATTTCCCACTAGCCAAATGCTTGAGTTGTGTATGCTCCGGGGTCGCATGCCTTGGACATATAATAAGAGTTTTCCCTGTTCTTATTGGAACTGTCAATTTGTTTCCCCTTAAACTTGTCAATAAATGGAGAAAGTCCCACGGTAAATTTCACTCTCGTCTCGGAAGTGTTTAGGACAGTTATGAATAACTTATTTGAAGGCTCGAGGACCATAGTTAAATTGTGACAATTTTGCTCTCCTTCCTTATTCCTTCTTTAATTCTTTAATCCTTTGATTCTTTACTAGTAAGGGGAATTTGCAACACATGGACTGCCTTCAGGTAGCTTCTTACCATCTCAATAAAATATAATGGGAGACGGTTTATAATCATACGAAAATAATTTATGCTCAAACTATAAAAAATTACTGATTTTTTATAGGTCTGGGTAACAAAAGTCACATAGCATACGTTCATAAAGCTTTTACTTCAGACATAATTATATTTCTGTAAAATTGTTTCTGTTCGTACATACAAAAAATATTCCATTTCCTAAACATACAATGGAACACTTTGGTTATTTTCTCTTCTAATGTTATAAGTACATGGGGATTAGTATTGTATTAACCAATATTTTGAGAAGGTAATAAAACACTAATTTAATTTTTAATGAATAATTGAGATTTGATTGTATTCATATATTTAATATCTTATTTTTTCCTCCATCATTAACTTGGCTATATTTTCGAGTTTAATTTTTAAAGTTATTAATTTTATTGTCAAAATAGAAACAAAAAATTCTAACTATTGCATACAAAATGAAGTACAAACCAACGGTGATGTATTGTAAAACTGCGTAAATTATGATGTACCATTATTTGATGAAACATTGTCTCCTATAGAAGCAGAAAAAAAGTAGTTTCTGTATGTCTTCTAGAATAACGCTGTATAAATGAATTAAATTATATCCTTTCTATCATATTCATTTATTGAATGGCTACTTTGTAAGTTGAAGTAAACAGAAGAATTTCAAGTCAACACTTTCATTTTCACAATCTTTACTTTGGTACTTAAGCAATGATAGTCTTTTCTATTCAAATTCAAGGTTTTGTTAGCGATATTTCTATTTTTTGGTTAAATCTTCAGTACGGTTATTTTAAAGTTCAGCGTGCATTTCAGCAAAACAACGTCACCTCGCCTAATCAAGTGACACTTGTCTCTCTCCCGGCCTGCCAACGTTTTTTTTCTCCGAAGTCAAGACGACCAGTTAAGGGAAGTGACGGCTGCAGAATGACTTGACAATGGCGGTTGATGACTTAACAAGACGGACATGATGAAATTTTGAAAATTGTCGGTTGGGGGGCGCCCCTAACCCCAGCAGAGCCCGGGGCCACGACGTCCACAGGGGGCAGAGGCTGGCTGATAAGTGGCAGTGGCAGCTGGTTGAGAGGTGCTGAGCCAGCCACACGACAAGTATGTACATTACGCTGTGTCCTCATATATTACAGCCTTCCCCACGATTGAGCATCAATCTATAACATCTGTGACATTTCACAAGATATGCTTAAATACTAAAGAGAAATCTTATAACAATTGGAAACAGCTATGAGTAAAGTGTAGCGCTGCATGGAAGAAAACTTGTTTTTAATCCAAATGACTTCTTTAAGTATTCCTAATTAGATTGCGGCAGACCAGGAAGAAAAAATTGGCGGTTGATGATTTCCTACAAATGTTTTGCAGTTGTCCATATTTTCAATCCAAATTCTTTGTTGTATATTTGATATCTCTACAATCTGTTCCAGACAACATATTTAAAACCAACCTCGTAGAAAATGAACCGAGTATATGTTTTACGCTTTCAAGTCATAATAGAAGTGTCCTTAATCCTATCAGAAATAGTCTTCATAATGCTGCGCCTATTTAGAAGAAAGATCAGAATTGGCTCGCTTGAATAATACAACCTCCCTATGTAAAGTATTTATTATAACTAGGCTTGCAAAGCTAAGTATGCGAACCGGCGACGACAAACGTCATTAATGGTTAAAATCTTTCAGGTAATAACATTCGTTGATATTCATTTCACTGTTTCTGACTTTTACGTCAAATATCCACGTTTAGAGTCCAATGTATATGTTCGCTTTTTATATATATTTGAAATATTTGGAAAATATCTAAAAACGTCTGGTACTCACTTCTATGTTCGATGGCGATAATTTTAACTATTAACGATGTTAAAATCTGTAGAAACATACTGTTTGATGACTACACTGCCAAGCTTAAGAATATTACATATTTTCCCTTCTTCACTGGCGCATCAGCCTTAGCCTACTATCACATATTCCAAATTTCGAATAGTACCTGGTGAGCGTATCAATTCATCAGTCGTTGCCCCAGTTTCATGACAATGAACACAAACATCCATTCCCATGTTTAAGTGCTACTAGGAGACAGATATAACAATAACTACAATCAAACTGCCAGTTATCTAAAATCATAGATTAGATAATGTTATAATGTTAAATATTAATGTTTATAATAATATATGATAACAAATTGTATAGAAACAGGTGTCTATCTTAAACTCATACAGGAGGTATACGCTATTGTATTTACGCAACCCAGTTGTTACTAGAATATTATTAGATTATGTACAAATATTGCGCAAGTTCCGTAGTGTACCCTAATGATTAGGATTGATGTTAGTGTTTAACTAAAATTTAATTTTAATAACGATTAGACCGTCCTACGCCCGTTAATTTTTGTTATGTTTGTCTCATTGTGGTTAATGAATTATAATTTCTTAATGTTCTAAGCAGAGAAAAGAGGACAATATTGAGGAAATTGACCAAGAGAAGGGATAGATTAATGGTCCACGTTTTCATACATGCCGGTCTTGTAAAATTAACATTTGAGGGAAGTGTGTATGTGGAGGAGGGGTAAGAACAGAAGAGGGAGGCTAAGGATGGAATTCGCTAAGCACATTAGGGAGGATATGGGATGTGGTAGTCATGTACAAAATTAAAGGACTTTCGCAGAATAGGTTAGCATGGAGGGTTGCATCAGACCAGTCTAAAGACAATACAACAACAAATTAATTTAATTTGAGCCTGATATTCTTTGCCCCATAACCGAATACAATAATATATTATATTATTATTACTTACTTAGCTGCTATTGGGCGTTTGTCCTGTGGCTGCTTTTTTCAAAGAAACCACAATTACAATTACAAAAAGAAAATACAAATCACACTAAGGAACTATTTTGTAGTGAAGTTTTGATCTGAAAAAAAAAGTCAGGAGTCACACAAAAATCACTTCACTGCACTGCACTATAAGCACTTCACTGATTCTATAAAATAAAATAAAAAACTGCTCACTTAAGTTTTTTTAGCCTATTCCTAAACTGATTTACGCTACCCGGAAAAGTCGTGAGTATTTATGCAGGCAAGGAATTCCAATCGCGTATAGATCTATTAACAAATGAAAATTTTCCTACGTAAGTGCGTTGCCTTTTTTCTTTAATTTTGAACGTATGATCATTTTTAGAAATATAATTCGGCGCCGTAAGATGGTTTGTTATTTCTTTCCAGGCCCTGTGGTTCTCCCTTATAAGGTTTATATATTGCGCACAACCTCGCATGTTTCCTTCTATTACTGAGAGCTTATAAATTCTCGTGAGGATTGTTCGCGAATCGACCCCCAAGTCTTCTACCTCCATCTCCGTTCTGCTCCCGATCCTCTCTCCGCCAATTCTCAGCCAAGAATGCCTAAAGTTGAATGGAATACCTTCGTATATCATGCGGATATATTTATATTTTCGTATTAATGAATATTTAAATTTTTTAGTTTAATATACACTTCTTCGAAAAAGGTATTGGCCTCAATTATTTTACTACCTAAATTTAGCCATTACAAATATCAATTCTCTAAGCTGTGAAAATGATCTGAGAGACTTAATTTCCATCTACGAAATAGAGTGTAAACTCTACCTGTTGGTACCTTATTCCTTCAATGTAATTTTGAATTAATGGGAATGCTGTCATCAAATTACAAAACTAATGAGTGAGAGAACTTTCGTGTTTTAGCAGTTCTCTACGGGCTCCTTAGTAATTGGTCTACATACTGTATTATAAACTATTTGTCCGAGTATATTGTTCATTGTAACAACTGCTCATACATTAAGCTGGTGTTAGCCAAATTCTAGTATAATATCATATTACATTTTTGGAACTATCTGTTAGGGAACAACATAACAATTATATTGATAAATTGCATGATCAATTTACATCAGCTAAGATTCTCTAGAAACTGTAGCATTTCTTGTCAAATATTAATATTATGTTGAACAGCTTAACGACTTATTGTCAATAGCATCACATGCCAAATGTACTGAAGGAGTATTGATTTTCGTTTTAGATAAGTAAAACAATATTCAATACCAGTACGAATTGGTGGTCAGGAACCTATAACCATGAGATGTCCGAGCATATGTTTCAACTGTTACAAGAAAAATCGACAAGCTTACGATGAACTGCTTACTCCACCTTTTCCCACGTAATTAAATTTAGGCCGTTATTCCGCATAGTAAAATTTAAATTCTCAGCCCCTTACACGCACTTTTAAAACATTGGTGTAACCATATTAAGAAAGTTACAACGACAAGATGGATTGAAGTTATTTAAATTCTAGAAATTCCGGTGTGTGTGTGAACTTGTTTCCTTCTGATTTTATGGATACGCTACCGGTGCAAGTAAACCTTGGATCAGTTGTACGGTCAACTACATTTTTTAACCCTGAAAGTGTAATAATTTTTACGGGAGGGAAAGGTCAGTGCTCTGATTTTCTATGCCCAACTTTGTACGTTTGATTCCGGTCAGGTTCAACTGCTTTAGCTGGCAAGTTCTCGTGTGACTGCAACTTTAAGAATCCTGTCAAGCATAAATTTCTATATCGAACGGTATAATCTGCATTTTTAAGAACTAGACAGACATGAAATGTATCGGTACAATTACATAAGGCAGTAGCAATTTACTGAAAAAATTAAATGATAAAGATCACACCACACGTTTTTACCATTTTGTGTTTCTATCAAGTGAATAAAATCCATAAGAGTTTTAAGAACGTCACAATGCGCAAACCAGGTGACGGACATAAAAACGAAGCTAAAACTAATAAAAAGCTATGGTATTAATATAAAATCATATATACAGGGTGTTCAGTTTACATGAAGACATTGAAATATTTCGGGAACCACACATCGGACCAAAAAAAGTATGCATAAAATTGTTCGTCTCAAAGAAGGACATCTAATTACACGAAACTCGATCCCTCCAACCGATCCCCCTGAGGGTGGGGGAGAGAGAGTTAAAAATTGAAACAGGTAACCCTATTATTATTGCAGATTCGCCATCTGTGACCAAAATGACTCGAATCGCAGGTCAAACTAGAGTAATTTTTTCTGGAAAAACTTAACCTGCAATTTAAAAAAAATCCCCCGTTTTATATTGCAGGTTAGGTTTTTCCGGAAAAAATTACTCCAGTTTGACCTTTATTCCCCCACCACAGGGGGCGGGGGCCGAGTTTCGTATAATGAAATATCCCCCTTCAATACAAACATTTTTCATTCAAAATTTTTCGATCTGATGTGTGGTTATCGGGTTATTTTAATGTCTTTAGATAAACTGAACACTCTGTATAGTATAACATTAATATGTCAGAAACTATTTAATAAAATTTAACATGACGTGAAACGCTTTGTCTCAACTATTCAGGGCTTTATCGGATAACACATACGAAATTAAGCACTGTAAAGATAAATAATACAAATACTGAGCAAAAAATTTGGATATAACAATAAATTCATTAAGGACACATTAAAAATATATGAAAATAAGGCTGTCACACTACATAGTAAGAGAATTATCTCTGTAAAAGTGAAGCCGTTATGAATGAGAGATCATAGCTATTGCTCATTTTCATAGTATCAGTTTGTACGTTAGTTTCAGTGACTTTGGTATTAATATGAAGCATTTATGAATATATATATATTAATATATATATGAAGTTATAGCTCAGCGTTTTAAGTTGGAAATCGCCGCAGAGTCAGCAAGACACTGCTGAAGGAGGTGTTTGGGTCTCGAAAAAAAGGTTGCTAATATGACGGAAATGAGACACCGAACCATAACGTTAAACGTATTTGGAGTAATCGTCTAGAAAAAATTGGAGAAGGTTCAAGTAGAAAAAATATTGCTTGCAAACAATTGCCACCAAAACGATAATCAGTAGAAAGAACACTAATAAAACCAAATCATAAACTGTACGTAGGGAAGGAATGTGAGGAGAAAGTGTTATCAAAATATTGATGGTACGACTCAACCACACGGTGCTCGATAAGAAAGTTTGGTTTTTATAATTATTTTTGGTAATATTTATTGAACAAAATTACCTGGCGCTCTATAGGTAATTCATAAATTAATCGACAACAGAGTTCAGCTGAGGAAAGACAGAGGAGATTACAATTCGAAGCGAAAAACCCAGATTCCGTTGCAATCAAATTGATTACATGTTTGAAGACAACGGAATTGCCAATATGGAGTTACATGTAGGATATATTTTGATTTATTGCAGAATTTAAAGGTCTTTCAACTTTCCTTAAATGGCAAGAACTACAATATGAATTTAATACCAAGTATAAATATATACAAGTTTAGCTTTATTAAATACTAAAGGTAATACAATGTGGTGTTAACAAAAATAATCATTCTTACAAATTTAACAATAAAGTCATTTATTTAACTGCAGTAGCATTCAGACCGTTCATTAGCATATAGTTAATATAGAAATAATAGCTTTATTTATGAAATATTCTTACTTTTATAACTGGAATTTTGACTTTATTTTCAGACGCTCCTATTATTGCTATAAGAAATAATTACATTTAATAATTAAAACTGATACATGTCATTTCGGAACTACGCTAAATTTGTGACCACTTGATTAATGCGTTGTCTACATTGTTCAATCGACAGCTTATAATTCTAATTTCATTTGTATATTGTATTAAAACAAAGAAATGTTGAGACTGTTGGCGATGAAGTGATTTTACTTGCGCATACTTGACTCCATACCCATAGAATTTTGAGGGGGAAAATTTTTCGAGTCTAAGTCGTACAAAGGACAAACCAAAATGAGACTCGGTAAAATCGGCGTCATAAAATGTTTCACGTGCAAAGAATGTCAAACGTTGATTTCAAAAGGTAAGGTCTGGAACTGTCTCCAATAAGTCAGTCACGGTGCACGGGTAGTTACAGGTCTGATGCATTGTTTCTACTTCCTTCTGGCCGCAGCCACTCCAAAGAGGTTGGCAATCAATCAGAAAATTAATCGTTATAACTGGGTCTATTTATACACAAAAATGGTGATTTGAATTTAAAACAAAAATTTTCTTTGGGTTTTCGTTATACCTGAACTGCTTAAACAGAACTCGACTGTGTTTTAAAGACCCAGGTGTTTTATATCTAATTAGTATAAAGTACATAGTTTGTCTAGTTCTGTTGTTATAGGGGATTTCAATAAGGGCGGGTTGATGTAAAAATTGAATAAAACAAGCTGCATGAGAGGTATAAACGAAATTATTTTTTTATTTGAGAGGGCATCCACATACCTTTCAAATAAAATAACAATTTCGTTAATACCTCAAACACAGCTTACTTTATTCTATTTAAACATGGACCCGCCCTTATTGAAAACCCCCTATAGAAGGATTATTAGGGCACAAGGAGTAAATTTGGACGAGTACTTCCTCTAGGTGATTGCGTAACACGTTCCGATTGGCAATGCAAGCGGAATTCCGACTATTCCTGGAGCTATTGGGCGCTATATCTATAAGTAATACCGTGATGAGAGGAAAGTGCAAGGCACACACTGCAGGAAGCAGCGCAGATTGTCTCTCAGGCATTATCATAGCCAGCCGAGGAGTCTGCGGGTCGGACGTGGCTAGTTAACGGCTAGGTGCTGAACTCCTTGTATTGTAATGAGGCAGAGCAGCCAGGCGAGACTGGGGTAATTGTCTCAGGCTGCCGACGGGGTGAACAGTCTCGTTACCCGTCTTGCAAATTACCCAGTCACAGCCGCCTTGCTCTGCTAATTCTATGCGCCTCGGGACAACAATCAAACTGTACGGCATAGGCGTTGCAAATCGTTTTGCGGAAACGTCAGTAAAATTTCGTTCACGTCGAACCACCAACGTTGGTAAGTCAGTTTGAATTTTCGAGAAGGTACAGCCTAAGAATATAATGACAATGTTTGCTCTTCGTGTCAAGAGAGCTGGTGTGGTATTCGAGTGGAGTATAAAACTGTTCTGCTAGATATATAGAACGGGCGATGAAGAAAGTTAAAAATAAATATGAAAAGGGAATCAAAATATATGGGAAATAAATAAAAGCCCTAATGTTTGATGATGATATTTAGGTATTAGGAAAGTCAGAAGAAGACTTGGAATCCATAATCAATGGCATGAACGTGACCCCGGAGAAAGAGTACAAGATGAGGATCAATAGAGCAAAAACCAATGTGGTTGAGTGTAGTATGGGAAGTAGTGGAACAGCACAGGGTTTGTATTGGGAAGGGATATTTTGAAGGAAGTTAAAGAGTTCTGATACTTGGGAAGCATAATAACTAGGGATGGTAGAAGTGTAGTACATAAATAGTAGGATATCACAGGCAAGAAAGGCTTTCGCAAAAAATAGGAATTTAGATATGGCTAGTATAAATATGAATATTAGGAAATAATTACTTAAAATCGTGAACTATAGGAGTTGCAGAAAGAATAGAATAGAAGCTTTAGAAATATGGTACCATAGAAGAATGCTGAAAATCGATGGATGGATAGAGTAAGTACCCAGGAAGTTCAAACCACAATGGGGGACGAGAGAAAAATTTGGAGGACTTTGACCAAGAAAAGTGATAGATTAAAGGCCACGTTTTGAAACATGAAGTCTTGTAAAATTACCGTTAGAGGGATGTGTGTGGGGTCAGAACAGAAGAGGAAGGCACAGGTTGGAATACGGTAAGCTGATTAGCGAGGATGTAAGTTGTGGTAGTTATGTTTGCGTCGGATATGTTATCATGTAGGGTAAAATCAGACCAGACTTAAGACTGATTACTACAACAACAACAGATATATGATATTAATTATAAATTTAGCCAATCTTTAATATAAAAATTTGGAATAATGAGAACGAGATAAAATATCTATATTTCCCCCTCCCTCCGAAAAAATTTACTAAACATATTTTTAAAATTGTAATTTAAAAACAACAATAATTGTCTCTAATTTTTGGAACTTGGTATCTCGAAACATGCTTGTAATAATCATTTCATTTAATATATTTTGTTGAGGGTTTAGTTGTTACCGATTTATATCTTTACTGAAGAGTTATTGAAAATCTCTCACAGTCTGGCTAGATTTACAGATCTGACCCAGAATCGTGCACGATTTCAGTAATAGTCTGGTAATGGCCTAAAACTCTTCATCCGGGAAATATGTGCATATTTCTACTACAGTATCAATCTGTTGTTTTTACCAAAGTACATTCTAATTTTCGATCTCACTCATTGCCTCCTCCATAGAACCAAATTAAAAATTGACTTTCGATATTTTGTTAATTTCCCTACATATCCACTTCCTTCCATCACATTCACGAGTTTGACGTTATTAATAGATCTAACTACGATAGAGTAGTTTTGTATTAAACACAAATTATTAGTTGCCGCTCGTGCTTCCTATAAGAGTTGATGTGATCAAAATTTCTTCTCAATCAAGAAAATTATAGGAATTTTGCCATTTTCTATAACACTCGGTGTCTTATCAGTTCTGTAGCTAAGATTACCCAAAGCCTAAGGTGGCGAAAGAGAACTACGGAAGTATTTTTTTCGACACCACTACACACCCAAAATTAATATCACATTAAAGAGCAATGAACAAATTGACGTAATTATTGAACACATTACTGTGATGAACTATTTTATATCTCTTTGATAAAAGCGATAGAGGATATCTGATTGTGTTACAGCTTGATCTTTTGGTTTGTTTGGAATATTCATTAACTTTAGTAATGAAAAGGTATTCATAAATAAAAAATTAATTAATTTTAAATGGTCAATTAATGCTGCTATTTTTAAATCCACTAATAATGCCCTGAAGAAGTGCAGAAGTTCATTTCATTTTTGACACTTAAATCAATATGGCGAGAACTGTAAAATTTAAATACATAATAGACATTGCATTACTAACTGAGATCAATAATGATTCCTTATCCTCTGAAAGTATTGCTACATTTGCGTAATTTTTTTAAGTATGCGTAATTAGTATTTCTTCTTATATTTTGTCATAATTAATATATATTATTTATTTTTTACTTATTTTAAACTGTATATAACATTTTGTAATGTTGACCTTAAACTCTCTTAGATCCAGGGCAAATGAATTCCCACACTTCTTGAATCAATTTCCATAGTCGATCCTATATGTAGGTGACCAGAATCTGGAAGTCCGTGTCCTGCGTTACGAGATCCGGAACTGTATCAGGGGGTTATGAGCACTCCTTATACTTAAATATACATTAATAAAATCATTCATCTGAAATGAGAAATATACCAACTGAAAAACATATTTTTCATTTAAAAAAATGCATTGAAATTAATACCAACTGTTTAATATTTACAGGTATGATTCATGTATTTTTACCGCTTTTTTTGCATGATACGGATATGATACTTACTCCTAAAATGTTGTTTTTTTTCATTCAGTCAACGATATTTTACTCATACTCGTTTCCATTATGGTGATTTCCTTTGTTTTCTTGTTATTTTCTCTCCGGTACTTGAGAATTAAGGTCAAATATTTGAGCGTGATAATATTTTAATGATTTGTTTATTGATTTATTATTGTTTTACAGATCAAATTAGAAAATTGATGCACAGAAAATGTAATTTCAGGTGAATTCTCGTATCTCAGCCATAGACAAAAGCAAAGCAAGACCATCCAACGTTTACAACAGGTTACTGACATGTTACTGGTACCGAGTACTTTTCGAACAGCTTTGATATAATAGATATCTTAAGGTACAATAAAATTTTCTTTACTAATATTAGCATATACCGCAGTTAGGATTACATTTGACGTAAACAGCTAGTATTGGCAAATTATAATGTTCTAGCGTATACAGAATTTCTTATTGGCATACTCTACTTCAGACTTGTAAAGACGATTCTAGAATGTACATATCGTTTGTTAACAAAGACGAAGTGTGTTAATAATGTTGAATGTTTGAATCGTTTGCGCCTGTATGCGTACCGCAGTGCACTCCCGCCAGGCAGGTTGCCCAGATCAATTCTACAGGCGGAGAAACAGAAAACAGAAACAGAAAAAACTGTTCACGCTGGCTCAAGGATAAAGAAATTTAATCATTCAATGATTTATCAAACCTTAAAAATCTTTATTAACTTACGTGTGGATATCTATTAAGTTTATTTTTAAAACCCTCAACATTTGACGATAATGTCCTGATCAGGCAAAGTGTTCGAGCTTCCTATAATTCTAACTGTTTATTCATAAGATACCTACTTCGGACGGTTCTTTTGCAGTTCTTCATTTTTTTAAAAAAAAGTGACGTTTAGATATTTTCCCTGAATCACTCAAAAGAATTGAACGATCCACAGACTGTGAAGTGGTATTAGTGATTAGTTTCTAGAATCTTGGAATGTTACGCCAGCAAAGTCGACAATTGTGTGACGCGTTTGGGGAAGCAATAATGAGTACTAGTATGGTGAAAACGTTGATAAGATAGTTTAATTAATGTAGTGAAAATGTGCCAAGGTGTGGCCCGCCTGGCAAACTCAAGAATGATTGCACCATTTTGTTGGGAACTATCCGATCACCCTCCCAACAGTCCGGATTTAGCAGCAAGTAATTTTTACCTTTCTACATCTAAAAGAATTTCATCGTGGGAAATATTTCAACGACTTTGATGATGTGAAATAGGAAGTTCAGACTTGGTTTTCATCACAGGTGGCATCTTTCTTTGACTAAGGCGTACAAAAACTGTGTCTTCGGTGGAGAACTGTGAGGTGTATGGTAACGAATGAAAATGAAGCATATGTAAAATAATTTTATGAGTTCGTTTTAATAAATACCGGTACTTACCTTCAAAACAGTTATGATGTGTAAATAGATATTCCGTAGGTAAGCGTACCATTCTTCAATTACAAGAATATATAGTGAGAGGAAGACAAATAATGACGAAAGCGACCTAGATTTTTATTGATATTATTTTGTTTGCGATAAACGTATGGTTGCGTTTCCTTATTTAATGCGTCAGATGGAAACCGGTATTTTTATTTCAAAATGTTGCGTATAGTTGATCAAGCCCAGAATGTGCTCACTACTTGTAACGACACCATAAAACATTATCGGAGATCCTGTTCAAGGTACAGGTATTCAATTTGTTCCTCCTTGAACACATTTTC
Source organism: Eucriotettix oculatus (assembly GCA_034510155.1). Classification (NCBI taxonomy): domain Eukaryota; kingdom Metazoa; phylum Arthropoda; class Insecta; order Orthoptera; family Tetrigidae; genus Eucriotettix; species Eucriotettix oculatus. The sequence continues at coordinate 71,422,442 of CM067377.1, forward strand.
ATTCGTTACCATACACCTCATATACTTCCCACCCGAGTGGGAAGTTTGTAAAATGTAAAGTACGATTATCTTGGAATGTGCAAAGTTACATTTCATTCTTTATTTTTCTTTGGCTCTGCAGCCCATTGAGGGCCTTGGCCTACGGAGACGACTGCCCGAGTTTCATCTTCCATGGCACATTTTGGAGAGGTACGTGGTCAGCGTATCGATTCTCCTTAAGCCTTAACCCCATTTTTCGTGACCAACATCCATGCCCATGCCGTGATTCGAACCCGGAACCTCTGTTCTGTGAGGCGATGGAGCTGGGCGAGTCATAAAATCAGGTTGCGAGATGTAATTACTAAACAAAATGTACAGTCCAATGGAGCATGTTCGTTTTGAAACATTTTTCTGCTGATTAGCACGTTTGCTAAATTAAATAGATTTCGTAAATATACTTTCGTTGTTGTTAACAATGCTGTAGATATTTTGCAGCTACATTAATCGCGTCACTATACTACCTGTCATACGTTCTTTGTTCAACAATTTTTTCAAGATCTTCGAAATATAAGGAAGAAATAAAATTTTATTCAAGATATTGCACAAAAGAAACATTATTCCCCATAACTCTTGAAACAATTGAAGAAATATTTCAGGTATATTGTATCTAAACATTTTTATTCATTTTCTCTACTTGTCTCCATAAAGGTTTTAAAATGTTATTATCTAGTATTGCTGCTTTTATTGTGAAGAGGTAAACTTTCCAGTACGGAAGTGATTATTAACGGCTCTGAATACAGTTTTAGTATACTTTCCTGACTACATTTACAAAGTGGTTCTGTACGTTAATTTCTCATCGCAATGACAGAGAACGGTTTCTGCGTGCTGGCAGGGGGGCGGTTATGGAGATAGCTACATAAAATTAAAATTTTCGTAACCAAATGTATCAACGTGACGTATCTGAGCTCTACGTATGACGTTCTTTAATGTAACTAGGCAAGGGCAACATTTCATGGAGACGGCGAAAGAACTTGAAAGATATATATATCCAAACATGGGATTTTGTAATAGTTGCTTAGGAATCTTGTTTAACATGTAACTGTAGGTTCTTCACCGACTGTGCTGGAAAGTAAGGAAGTTGGTGGGACTGTCTTCTCTGTACAGCGCCACGGGCAGGAGCCGGCTGTTGTGGCGACGCCCGGAATCAATACGGAGACGCACGCCGCCGGAATGCCTAAGCGGCGCCGCCTGCCCGCTCAAGACGCTCCCTACTCAAACAATCTTCATTAAATCTATAGGATTGCAGCAAATGATAGTATAACTTGTTTGTGGCTGGGAAGTCTCCGATTGTTATTTATCATTATTACATTATGTCGATATTCGGTATCCGTCCAGAATATGCACGGTTGAAGCAAAATTGTACTGAATGCTCAAAAAATATTTTATACCAATATTCCATTCTCTGGTACGTTCAAACGTTGAATTTTACGTAATACCAATGTGAAGGAGATTAACAATTTCAAAGTATGCCAAATTAATTTTGATGAGATATGACCGTAACAATGAAGAGAGAAGTAAGAAAAATATTAACTGTATCTTTAATTGTCATTTAAACTGTACTTATCACAAAACGGTGAATTATGGCAACCGAAAAAATACTACAATCAATCACAAGCGATACAATATGATAAATAACGTAGGATGTTTCAGTTTCTATATTTCAATATGAGAAACAGAATATTTACTACTAAATACAGAAACACTGTCAGGTTATCTGTTTCTGTTTCAGGCTAACCGATAAACAAAAGTGAAGGAAAATCCTCGAAGCAGCGTTCTAAATAAAATGTTACCATAGCCGTACTGCAGAAATTAAATTGATTGTTTTAAACATATTCCCCGTACCATCATTGATAGCCCACATTCCAAAAATCGTAATAATAATCTAAGTTACATTTTCATAGAAATTGATTTATTTTACAACCATTATATATATATAATATTTATTTACTTGTATACCAATAAATTATGGTCACGGAGAATGGGATTAAGACTGCTGGAGAATCAATACCCAGACCCCTCCAAATTGGGAATGTGACATGTGAGATGACAGTCCGCAGTCGACCCTAAATGATCTCAGATCTAAAGGGAGAAAAATAAATAGATGCCTGGAGTCAACTAACTTGATTGAAAACTAATTGTAATGGTTGTGAAATAATAAAAAGTCAAACTGTTATCTGCAAAATCGTTCTAATTAAAAAAAATTAAATATGGAATGACTACAACAAAAATACTTAAGTACGTAGTATTTTAATTAAAAATGTTAATTTTTTATTTTATCATTAGGAATGCAGCTTAGTAATAAAAATATAAAAATAAACGTTTCGGCAAAACACATTGAACAAATAACGCATCAATATTTTGAATGTATTTATTTACATACGTTATAGAGTCTATAAAAGACAATCATATGTGTTATTGTATTTTTTCTTCATAAAAATTCTTTTCACTGTTGTATTTGAAAAACTAACTTAGATTTATTTTTAATGAATATGTGTATGTACTAAAATTCAAAACAGGCAGGATTGTCCGGTGCAGAAAATGTTTTACTGTATTAAGTTATTTCAAGCAATAATTGACAATTTACGGTGCTTCATTTCTTCCCTTTTGGAATTGATAAAAATTTTACGTGAGGGAAAAATATAAATAAGCAGATAACAGCAACATAGCCAATGTGTGGATACTTTTTGATAAAATGAGAAATTATCTGCAATGCAATATTTAAGATTATGCTTCAATCTGCATGACACAATATCGATCGTCTACACTGACCTTGGCGTTTCTGTTAACGTCAAACAGAATAAAATATTGTGCTACTCTTCTCAGGACTCCCTGAGCAACGGAGGAACTTGAGGAGCGAAAAAGATGAAAACGTCGAGCTCTGAAATTTTGATCCAAAATCATGAATATCACTGCTTTTCCTTATTGTTGATAATTCACGCAAATGCGGTTGTAATCCTAAATACAGGAAAATGTAATCTTGTGTATCTGCAAATCATAGTTGGGGGGAAGTTTAAAAAATATGGATAGCGAATATAGGAAGGCCACTTATTATTCCTTTGTCGCTAATGTAGTAACTTCCTCGGTCTTTAGCCACAAATATCCTATTAACAACATTTGATAACTAATGTAGTTGGTTAATTTAGTTTTCGTTACTGAAAATATCCAGATTTTTACGTATGTGGAATTCAAACTCGTTAAAATATTATAACTAAATTGAAACGCGAACGTGGACGACACGAGCTGCAGAAAGGAAAAGAAAATAAGTTTTCGAAATGTGGTGCTATAGAAGAATGTTAAACATCAGATGGGGGATACAGTAACTAACCTGGAAGTTCTAAGCAATATGGAGGACTTTGACCTAGAGAAGGAAATAATTAATAGGCCACGTTTTGAGGCATGAGGGTCTTGTAAAAGGAAAGTTTGTGGGGTAAGAACAGAAGAAAGAGGATGACGGATTCACTAAACAGATTAGGGAGGATGTGGAATGTGGTGGTTATGTGGAAATGAAAAGGCTTGCGGATGATAGGTTAACAGGGTTGCATCATAGCAGTCTAGGGAATGTTTACAGCAACAACGAAATTGACGAACCTGGTTTTTATAATAATAATAATGGGACTAAGCTGCAGAAACTTAGATTTTAACTCTCCAGATAAAAACGAACGCTCTAACACACTCCTGGTTGTTGTAGCTTCAGAGCATTCAAATATGACTTTAATAGTTCATAAACTCGTAGGATCAATTACAAATGCATATAACAACGAATGCTTGAATGGAATTTCTCTCTCTCTCTCTCTCTCTCTCTCTCTCTCTATATATATATATATATATATATATATATATATATATATATATATATATTTATTAAAGCAATACGATGATTAGAATTAATGTGTATTTAAGAAAATAAATATTTATAGGATAAAATTAATTTTCCATTGGTGCATTTCTTCATTCCTGCATATTTAGAAGTAGCCATATGTAAGCAAATACCTTAGTCGGGCTATAAATTCCCATACCAAATTTCGTTTTTTTTTGTCGTTGAACCCGTATCTGTTGAATGCTACTCCGCAGCATTTGGCAAGAGGTGCCAATGCAGCTTCTACGTCACGTCCGGAGCAGGCACATCCGGAACGAGACATTAGGGTCCGGTGATAATCATTACCACCCCACTGGATCTGCCTCCACAGCCTCCGAGCCCACGGGCGCCAATAATTCTCCTCGGCAAGAATGTATGCGATGAAACCGCCTTAGTTTCCACACATTTCGATGTTACCACAATTTATTTTTATGCTTATCATTACCCTAGACCCGACGACTAAACATTTCACGTATATAAAATTGTTTTTTCAAAAGAGACGTGTGATTGGAACATGTGTTTATTCCATTTTTTGCTGTCAAAATCTGTAAAATACTGATTTAATAATTCCAGAACAATGCATGGAAAAAATTTTCAGACTTACTTTAAGAAATATTAGCAATTAAAGCAATGAAATAATAAAAATTATGCATTTCATTAATGCATTTACGTTTGTAAATGCTCAAACATTTTACTAAGATCTATAAAATAAAACACTTACTATCAATCAAAAAAGTTACTGGTCAATAAACCATTTTAATAATCAGGAATTCCTCTGCAGTGTTTGTTGCAGTAACTGCTAATCGTGATATTTATTGTTCAGTTCTTTTTACTGTTTTTAGTATCTTTCTATTGGTATTAGAGGGAAGTGTGTGGGGTAAGGGAGGGAAGGATGGAATACGCTAAGTAGATTAGGAGGACGCTGTAGCTAAACACCGAACCGGGTAGGATCCTTAAACTATAGCTCAGGAGCCCTAGGCTCCTTGCTCTACCTTCCGCATCCCCCCCTTTTAAATTCCCTTTCTATGCTATTAAAAGGGAGTTGCCTGTTTCAGGATCACCCTCATGTAGCTTGAAAACCCCAAAAAAGTTCAGTCGAATCAAATTTTTATTAACATCTTTTACCTCATTCTTTAATCAGTCACCACATTTATTTAAAGAGAAAACATTTAAACAATTTTTTTCAAATTTGTTTAATTGAATATTAAAATTCAAATTTAAATAATTTGCTTCAATTTATATCACCAGTTACTATTAAATAGAAAAAAATATTTTTGTACAATTTTTAACCTATTTCTAAAACAATGGTCATGGTATAATTTAGATTATCTGAATAAAATCGACTCATTTTTAGACTCTCCATAGACGTATTTCTATTCGGCAAGCTTTTGAAAAAGTCATTACTCTCTCTCTCTCTCTCTCTCTCTCTCTCTCTCTCTCTCTCTCTCTCTCTCTCTCTCTCTCTCTCTCTGTGTGTGTGTGTTTCTGAAGTAGGATAATAGTTTATGGCTGGATAATATTAACTGTCAAGTTTAAACTAAATAAACATTTTTAGTGAAATAGAAATTATTATTCTAAATTCACCATTTGTTCTTCTTGCCATCTCGTTAGTACGACGAAAAAACATTACTTTCTCAGTTTGCATTCCTAAATGGACGAAATGTGTTATCTCTGTTAAAATATATCATAATGGTAATCTGTAACAGAAAATTCGTTGCATCATATGAGCATGGATATAATTCTTTGCGGTTGCTTTTAAAATATCGATGTTCACTGATAGCGCCTCAAAATTTTTTTTCTTCCTTCGCCTAACTAAGGGTAAAATTGTTGACGTAAAAAATAGTTTAATAAAGAATTTATTTACTTTTATATTAAGGTTCTCCACATAGAATTCCTATTTTAATAAAATTACATTTGGGATTATGATATGAATTTTCTGGCTTTTCTCGACCATAATGGGAAATGTATTCGTAAAGTTGATGGATATGATAGAGAAACAGAATTCTGAGAATCTGTTATGCTTACCCGGATGATCTTCGGAAACTGATGCTTCTGACTCAATTGAAACTTATTCGTAATCATGAAAATTTTTAAATATGTACTTTTGATATTTCCCTCTCATTAATAATCTATGTATACATGCTCATTTAAGAAGACGTATCGTCAGTTTTATCTGTTTTTTTAGGGTTTTGAAACGGAAATTGAATTTGTTACAAACAAGGTGCCTTCATCGTAGATTCAGGAGTAATACTGTTAAAACTAAATTTACTCTTGTTTCAGTGAGAATTTTTGCACACATTCTATTCACAGCCATTTGTAGAAGTAGATTCCTAAAACAAAATAAAAAAGAGCATACATTTTTATATGGTATTATAAAATAGTAAACAGCAAGAGATAATATTTATTGAGCTAGGTACAATTATAACAGGAAAAAGAGATTTAAATCTTGTAAAACATTTCAGACCGGCTGGTTTTATCTACTCTTTGAGTACGTTTGAAGTTATTAACTGTACCATTCCTTGATTTAAAGGTAAATGAAATATTTAGCGAAACTATTTACAATTTTCCTCCCAACTGACAGTATTTGCTAGTAAAAATTTCAGAATTGGTTACTACAACAAATAAATAAAGGTCAGAAAGGCTGGACACTAACAAGAAATATTAGTCGAAGTTACTGTAAAAAATTCACATTATTCTTACACATGTTCAAAGCAGAATAGGGGAAGAGAACTGTTTGTCCGACTTTGACCAGGAGAAGGGATGATTAATAGGCTACATTTTAAGACATAAGTATATTGTAAAATTAGAATTAGAAAGAAGTGTGTGGGATTTGAACAGAAGAGGGAGGCCAAGGATGGAATTCGCTATGCAGATGGGGGGGTGGAAAGGTGTGAGATATGGGTGCTGGCGCAGGACAAGTTAGCATGGAGGGTTACCTCAGAACAGTCTTAGCAGTCTTAGGACTAAATATCACAACAACAACAACATCCTTACACATAGCTCAGAATTGAATTCTCATGAGAACTGTAGCGTTCACTGTGTTTCAGTTGCGTGCTGTCTAATAGATTGCTTTGTGTGAACGACAATTGAGAATGAACACACGTACCAAAATAAATATTACATAAAGCCTTTGCTGGTAAACAGAGATAAAATTTATGACCGAGTATGTATGAAACAAAACATAGATGCAGACAAAGAGCATATATTAATTCTAACAATTTAGTTTCGTAGCTTTGCTACAACAGGAAAAACTTACAATACGTTAATTGGTATTATATAAATTTACTACCCCTTGAGACAATTTTATTGGCTTATTCTGTTATTGATCCGCGTAGTGATATGCTTCACAGTGGCTTCAAAATGAAGGGCTGTGACTTTCGGCACGAGTATGAAATGAGCACCAGTTGCATGCCTTATAGTCATTTCGCTGTTGGCTTACAGATTCCTATCGCTTTTCATTACAATATTTTGCTTATCTCCTTTGACCGCCATCTGAAGCAATATTAACTAAGCACATTTCATCACGCCCTATCACTTATCGTCGTATTATTTAATCCATCGCAGATTTCCTGCAGAGAGGCGATTTAGTTTTAATTTGCTATGTAAACAGTCGTGACGGCCTGAGCGACAGTGAAAAAGTAGCTTAAAGTTGGGAAACATGGCGTTATCATCTCCGTACATGATAATTGTGTTCGCGCTTCAGATGACGAGAACGTTGTCACTTACAATGATTGACTACGACTTCAACGGCTTGGTTGCATTTGAATAATAAAATTAAATCTTTATCTTTGTGACTGAATTTTAGATGCGCATTATACCACAAGCACGAACACGTAAAATGGTTATACCGTTTATAAATTGATAAATGATATTTCAATACTAATGTGTTATAATTTTAATTTTTGGATAGAAAAGACAACCGCATCCGAAGTTTATGTTCCTAAATATTTCATAATGTATTAAGTTTTATTATAAACCAGAATAAAAAAATTAATCAGACTGAGACTAACACTGATTTTGATAATATCGTAAAGAATAAGTAAGATTTATAGAAAATCAGTAATATAGTTTTCAAAAATCTTTTACTCATTATTCGCACAATTTATTTTATTTTTAGGCGTATTTAGTTGAACTAAAAAGTCTATTCTTTTATTTTCTCGGTGACAGGTCGCGCTATGTATAATTGTAATATTTTAGAGTCAATAATATTTATACTTCATGCCTAATAATTGTGTAACACTAATATTTCTCCTTACAGACTTGTATCGTTGATTATTTCACCTTCTACCAAAAGTCTTTATAATTGGGTGAGTTTTGTTTTCCTTTATTAAAATGTATATGAGTCACCACTAAATCTTATTAAATTAATTCTGAACGGAACTAACATAAGTCCACGAGCTGTAAACGTAATAATAAACAAGAAGCCTCAAACTGTCACATTTCTGCATTAATTCTTGCTTACCTATTAAAAATTTCAATTAATGCTATGAAATCAGTACCACGATCTAAAACATTTATTTTCTAACTGTTAATACGTATTTAAATATTACTGTACTTAAAAAAACAAATCCCTTATTACCACGAACATGTATAAACAAACGAAACTATTGATTATTATTTATAAAGTTTGTAATATTATAAAATCAGATTAGCTGAAAACTAGGTTAAGATATAATATTATTAAATTTGGGGGACGAAACGTGTTCTAATTACATTATTCCATTTGTCACTTTTGGCCACCCTTTGTCTTTTACTTAAGTTAACAAATGAATAATAAAATACCATCACTAAAGAAACTACCTGAACGAGTAATATTAATAATAAATATGAGATAATATTAATTATAAACTGCATAGTAATTACCATTCCGTAACAAATATTGAAAATTATATCATGAAATATGTGGATGCTAAGTTATTAGTCAATTTGAATTTTCTTACATACCATAAAATTACTAGCAGAAGCTATGGATTCCCACTATAAATCAGAAGTACGTAATTTAGAAGAGAAAAGTTTATTTTGTCAACTAACGTAAAATCTAGGACTTAGTCACAAAAAATAATTTGAAGCAAAATATTCGCCTTCATCATTACATTATTAAAATTCCCACAGAATTCAGAAAATAAAAATACTAGGATCCATTTACATTTCTAAAAGAATAGGTAATTAATTACCCTAATAAAATATATTAAAAATGCAAGTATTGTGATCAAAGTTTGTAATCATCTACATTTCTAATACGTACAATGTTTTAATTTGATCTGAACTACTTAAAATATATTGACGCACAACAACTGTGAATTGTTTGTAGCTATAAAGCAATGTCAACAATAATTGCTTCTAGAACCTTAAGTGAGCTTATTCGTTCGTGTTTGTTGCACACATTTGGAGGCAATGTTGAATTAAATTTTGAATTAGAGATATGAATAACTTTGAATTGCAGTTGTTTATTTTTATTTAATTATTTTTGCACATGTTAGGTATTTTAAAATTTTTACAGATTCATCCAATTTTTTTGCCGTTGATTAAGACGAAAAAATCTGTGTAAAGCATCAAAAGGAATACATTTGATTTTTAAAACTTTTTATAAGTGAATTTTATTTTATTTCACATTTTATGAAACTTTAGGAGGATTACATTGCCTATTAGTCTACGAACAAGACAACAACAAAAAACGTTCGTTTGCTGAAAGTGAGGCTTGCCCTTTCTGGAAAGGACGGGTTTCGTCAAATTTCGGCGGCCAATGGCGCCCGCACATCAATCAAGCCGTTTTCAGGAGACACGTCTTGCAGAGCCGGTTTCCAGAGTCGCCAGATGGAGGATTTCACTCGGCCGCCCACGTCTTTTCGACTCAAGGCATCACTTGTTAAATAAATGAAGGCTCAAAATTCCACGCAGAGACAGCACCATAACTGATTAAACTGTCTCAAGGTTGTCCTTTATATAATCTGTATCAAGTAAATGAGGTGTCCGGATCTATTAAAAACAAGCAAGCGCTTCCTCAGGGGCATGAGGAAAATTATCTTCCCGGATGTTAAAATATCGGACCTCATTCGCAATTATATATTTTCGGAGACAAATTTTGAATTTTAAATACAATAAATTTTATTCTTAATTTGGAAATATTAATTGTTATTTTTATAATTTCATTTTTCTTCAATAAATATTTGAGCTCGTAATGAGAACTGTAACAAACTCATGCATATTAATATTTCAGAAATTCAATATCGAAAGCAAAAGATATTGCAAGTGAATTTCTGATATTAAAGAATAAAGTTATATTTTAGAAACGAAATGAAAGAGTTATTTTTCCTTATAATTTTATAAACAACGTTCGAAAAAAATCTGAACTGTTGAAAGAATCCTGTTTTTTGTGAGACTAGTCAACAGGTGTTGGGTCATGGTGGCCAGTGTCCCCTCGTTCCAAGTAAGGTCACTTCCTACGTGACTAGTTCCAAGCGACGAGATTTTGGAGGCTAAAGACTGTGTTGACATTTCTCATAGTTGTGTCTTATATTATTTGTACACCATAATTGTATAAGAAATTATTATGTATTAATTAATTACAACGAATTAATATTTATTATTTCTCCAGTGCGTTAAATATTTAATATCACTATTTCCTACAACAATACTTGGTAATTTAAATTTAAAAAATCGCTTCCATACATTGCTTAACGTTAAAAAATAATGCATCACAGAAGTATATTCGTTCATACAGGAACAAAACTATCCTGTTTTTATAGCAGTATTTTGTGGCACGAAGTGTTCTATCGCGGCCGTCTGGCAGTCAAATTGGCAACTTCTAGCCTATTATCCACATAGGGCGAAAATGTTTATCTTAATAAGAGATACCTTTTGGCGCTCACTCTCTCGCAGGTATTTCTCCCCGTTTATATTGCGGGATTTCCCTTTGGGGATGCCTCGTACTCTCTCTGTTTTTAACACGGTTTTTCACATGCCGAGGCACCATCGTCTATTTTAGGAGGTGTATGTACTGGGGTCGAAAACCGTGGGCATACGGCAAGATTTGTCCGCTAATCCTGTTGCTTCAGACGGCAAAATGCCTCCTAAAACTGGTGGATACGCGGAGAAGGAAATCCTGCGACTCCACAGCATACTCGGGTCATTCAGAACGGTGAGAGAATAGTACGCCAAAGCCCTGCATCTCTTTTAAGGACCAACAAAAGGTAAGATACTAAAAATATAGCCCTCGGCTACCTTGCTTTACCTTCCACATCCTCCCCTTTTCAATTCCCTTCCTATGCTATTAAAGAGGACTTGCCTATTTCAGGATCATCCTCATGTAGCGTGTAGCCCAATAAAAATGTTTTATTTTGTTTTGGAAGTGTTTTCTTCGACTTTATTTAACAACAAACGTTGGACCTTTCAGATTTTGCAAGGGGTGAATTTCACAAGAGCAGGTGGCAAAATCAAAAGTTAAGGAAAATTATCCTCCCCTATACGTTAAGACTATTGATGCTTATAGCTGACGTTTGGTTGTAAAAGGAGTCGAAATATTTGAGGATATGAAGTTACTTAACAGAAAGAAAGCAGAAAATATTAATTGGATACACAGGAAGAGGAAAAGTTAAATTATTTAATAAGATGAACTAATTTATGTAGTGTTAATAAACATATATCAAACTAACAGTTTAATATCGTCTTGATAACCGATGAGGTCTGTCGACGAGTAGATAAAAGGTCTTACTTTATCAACTTAAGATAAGTTATACCTTAGTTAGTATAGGCGACCTATATTCATCAATCAAAAACAATGTTGTTGGTATTAGGAAGTTCTCGAGTATGGAGGGGACTTCTGAAAATTGATTAAGAAGCCAACTGCTCTACTGGATTATGAAACACGATCGAACAGGCATTAAACCACACCTAGAACTGTCCAAAAAGAAGGTAACTATTACCCATGTTACTGTAAACCGAGTAGCGTAAATGAAATGGCTGATAATTTTATTAAAATGAGACCACTTTCCCTCACCAGAAAAGATAAACCATTGATGAACAGAAAATGTTAACGATTTGCTGTATAATTGTTCTTAGTTATCAAAATAAATTAAAAACTAATAATATTGTTTAATGTTTTGTAGTGCCGACCTTCTGTGGTCTAGTGGCTAGCGTTGCTGCATCACAACCCAGAGGTCCCGTGTTTGAATCCTCGGATGGGCTTGGATGTTTTTGTTGTCATGGTCACGTCGACTGGGATTAAGACTAATAAAGGGTCGATACGCTGACCAAGTATCACTCCAGATTCTGAATGTGTCATGAAAGATAACAGTGCGCAGTCATCCTGGTAGGCCTAGACCCTTATTGAGCTGCAGAGCCGAAGAAGAAGAAGAACGTTTATCAGTCAAATTCATCTTATTGAATTTAAAAATAATACATGTAATTAAAACATTAATTTTTGGTGAACAAATTCTTCTTCTTCCTTGGTTCTGCAGCCCATTCCAGGCCTTGGCCTACCGGGTTGACTGTGGACTGTCATCTTGCAGGGCATATTCCGAATTTGGCAGCGTATCGATTCTTCACCAGTCTTAATCCTAGTCCCCGTGACAATGACGTCACGAACGTCCAAAGCCATGCCTAGATTCGTACCCGAAACTACTGTGTTGTGAGGCAGCGACACTAGTCACTAGGCCACAGGAAATCTGCAGTAGACCAATATAATTAATTCCGTTAATCATCGATTAAAAAAAGATACGTCTAAAATGAACGTGACTTTCTAAACTAGAACTCAAACGATTTTTTCAACACAACTAAGTATATAATATAAAAGTTACAAATTAATTAGTAACCAAAATGCAATTAAATAAGACTGCAACAGTCTTAAAACATAAAACAATATACGCAGTAGTAGAGAATAGTTGATCCTGAACATGCTTTATTTATTTAAAGAAAATAACCTACGGATATATTTGAAAAATTTTGTTTGATTATTTATTTATCTTATTGAAAGAGATGTTTCCAGTAACATTTCCTAAAACGGATTTTTTGTGAATGCTTTTTTTGCTGATTATGATTATGATATGAGCAAACACATGAGTGATTCATGATTAAGTTTCATTTAAACGTATTTTGTTTTACGTGATTGTAAATTATTCGTTACGATCCAGAATCAATGGAAGTAAGAGTTATTGCGTGAAATAGTTGCTTTACTTGGTCTACGGACGACGTGAAGCAGTGATGGAAGGGTTGTGAGGACTTGGGAAGCCTCTGTCCGTGACAGAGCGCATAACCGGTTCGACAGGGGAGATGTTAATTCGTTCGGCGTGAAGTCGTTTCCACCCCGTCTACAGCACTTCCTCCCACGGGCCATTGTCTTCACCGTCGACTTGGTCGCTGGAGCCACCCCATCCTTTTGTCCGACCTGGGTCATAATCTGTATGCATTTCATTACGACTCCCCTCTGATTTGTATGCCATATTTCCTTCGTGTCATTTCGATGTTTCTTCCACAAAACTAATATTGACACTCCTGCAATCAATGAACAGACTTTCGTCAATGCAATTACAAAGATTCTATTACCGCTGGTTACATCGGAATTCATTCTACTCGATGATAAGTTATTGAAATTCTAGAATTGTTTGTATACGCAATAACGTGCACGATAAAGAAAAGTGAGAATACCTCATAAACGGATACCGCCAGGTAAAACACTGCAGTTAATCCACAAATTGATACTGGGAAGCTATACAATTATTATTATTATCCCTTAAATTTAAGTAAAATTCATTGTTATTATACTATTTGCGATTAAGTTACTAACGGCCAAACTCATTTATTCAGACTTCGGTGGTTTTGGAGTAAAATAAGAGACATTGTTTTACAAAGAGGGATAATAAAACATTCAGACCCCAGTGGGATTAGTTCCACGACCTCTGGAATTTAGGGACCGTGACTGGGAAGAAGCGGAGGTTTCCCCATAAACCTTAGGAGAGAGGAGTAAACTATTCTTCCCAGATAAAGAGTACCAATAAAAAATATTGGTTAATATCCATCCCTGTATTAAAAACCCTTGCAGACAGGGAGACTGAGGATAAAAGAGATTGAGGGGACGAGAGCCTGTTGATCAGATGATATTTGTGGCATATTGCGTAGATAATCACATTACCGGACAGACATTCTGACGAGACGAGACGAAGACTGGAAATAGTCGTGAACCAGGGACAATAGTAGCAGCTACGAGGCGTGATCGACCCAAATAGGAGGAAGTAGCAGCGAGAGAAAACATTGGAAGGCTCATTATGTTCACACGGTAATTATCACTTAATCCTTTTTGCTGATTTCCTATATTGTTAGGTCCGAGTTGACTTTATGTGACATATTTCCGCTCTATGAGAAGGCCCATAACTTACGACCTTGAGTATAGAGATCTAGAATTTTAGTTGTAAGGGGATTAATTATATGTATAATTTTTTATAATATTTACATGTTGTAATTATTATGAAGAAAGGCCGGTTATGCAAATTAAAGCTATATTCAATCATTGTACATTAATAATAAATAAATGTTAAAAATTCAATATAATTTACATTACTAATGATTTTCGTTATTATACAATAAATTATATCTCCCCTATTCATTCTAAGAAATTTTTAGCTTTGCTTTTGTTTTCGTCACTTGCTTAGTGTGTATGATGTTCTTGCCGCTTTAGATTTTCACGCACTTTGACGAAATCAACAAAGATACCAGAAAGGGTGTGTGATATATATTTTCTTACTTAATTTTTGTTTTTAATTTCGGCTACATTATTATTGTAAGTACTTCATCATGAATTTCCACTTGAGGCTAGAACATTATTCTGAGATTGAAACCTCTACTATATGAGGCATTACGCTTTTCATATTATACTTGTAAAACTAACTTTTATGTAACTTAATTCCGTTTCATTCGATAAAAATATATAAAGTATTGCTAAGTTGCCGGTTACGTCGAGTTGTTTTATTATTATTATTTTATGTCATACCAACAACTAAGGTCATTAGAGACTACTTTACCATTTTAAGGATCTTATCTTACTTGTAAGGGTTACTCGATTTGAGAACAAAAAAAGACACAAATACCCAAGCCCTTGCCTGGAATCGATCCCGGGGTGGAGTACGAACCAGTGACGCTATCCACTAGACCACTGTAGGTCGGCATAGTTGTTCTCTTTGTTACTATTTTCACTCATTTTTCTGAGATTTTCTAAAAATTAATAATTAAATATACTCAATTATTGTTATCTTCATGAGTCTTAAGTAAAGCTATGAAATGATTCGAACACGAATTTGCAGGTCAGATTCATACAAAAGGCATTTACAAAATAGTTAATACTCAAATGGAGATTGGGACGGCATGGTAGCTTAGTGATAATACCTCCTGCATACAAATACTAGACCCGGTTTCTGACCACACACTTCTCTCTAATAGTGATTTAACGAGTCGATCGTACCTCAAAGTGTGGCCTATTAATCTATCCTTTCATCTAAACAGTATATTCCAAGACGTTCTCGCCTCGCCAATTCTATGTATGACATCTTGATTTGTGACTCATTCTAACGACCAGACTTTCACCTTTCGTCTGTAGTACTACATTTCAAATGCTTCTTTTCTGTTATGTACTACTACTAGTTGTCCAAATATAGCTCCAATTTAACGCCATGCTCCCCACAATCACTATAAGAAATGATTTATTAGTCTCCAAACACATTCAAAGTTCGCAAATTTTTCTTTTTCACGTAAGTTTTCCTTACACGTACCACCTTTCTAAATACTTTCAGTGGTTAATTTGCTACCCAAATAGAAAATTTTTTAGTTCTTTCACAGCATTATTTAATTTGCTTCACCATCTTCTTTTGACGACACTCCATTACTGCTAATTATTTCTATAATTTTTCATATTATATTCTTCTTACACGTTGGTATTCATGACATTTACCCAGTCTTTTAAATTTTTCTGCTGTGTCTTATAAAACTACAATATAGTAATCTCTTAATTTCTCTTCCACGATGTATAGCTCCTTTTACAAATTTCTCTTTAAATTTCTCGTTAGTTGTTATACTTACAGATTAAACATCATAGGCGACAATCTGCGATCTTACTTTACTCCTTTCTTGATAGCTGCATATTCTTTGTGTCCATCGGTTGTAATTAAAGCTTTCTCTCCGTCTTCTGCAAATCGAGTTGAAAACCCATCGCTATAATTTCAAAATGAATATTGTGATCCATCTGTTGTCATTAAATTTTAAATATATGTTAAGTATAATGTTGAAAGTCCGTTTAATATAAGGTAACATATGTAAATTGAGGTAACTCGTCAAAGCTTTAGAAAATTATTGAATTTTCTGTAATTCCGTAAAATTATCCAGGCAAAATGCTTACTTAGTCAGAGGTAAACCACCTAAGACTCGGCCGCTCTTGTGGAGCAATGTGGCGAGACCTTGTGGCGCGGGCCTGCATACATCAACAGTTAACATTAATTTTCTCCTAGAGTGCTATAGGTTACACTATCTTAGTATCGTTAATTGGCTGAAGACAATATTTATTTATCCCCCGTTATACTTTTTATTAACTTAAGCAACGCGCATCTGCGTGAGCGGAACTGATATACTACATCGGCGTGCAGTCACAAGTTAACACGTCGACCTATTTGACGTACAGTATAGAATAAAGTTTGGTTAGTGAGGAGATGTTCTGTCAAGTACAAGTGAATTCAATAACAAATATAAATACAATTTGTGAATAATTTTGAAAATTTTAAATACAAAATTTATTAATAATTTTTTTATTACTTGTTTATTAGTGTTCGATAAAAAGAGAAAAGTGATTGACCTACAATTTAAACAATTACACTAACTATAAGGTAAAAGATCTCGAATTACACTGGAAAACAAAGTTCTGGTACATAAAACAATTACTAAGCCGAACTGTCATCCTATAGTGTAGTGGCTAGCGTCGATGCTTCGAAGCACAGAGGCCCCGTGTTCAACCTCCGGCAATTTTGTGTGTGTTTATGCATTTTCACAATCACCAAACACACTGCAGAGCTCCCGTAGCCACGTTCCCAAGGTAGCGTACTGCAGCGGGTTCATCATCCACCCGCGGAAGGCAACCGTAGAGAACTTTCGTCACTTGGAACTGCCGTAGGTGGAACTCTAAAAGTAAATAATACTAAACCGATGTGAACGTATGGTATCGAGCTTTGGGGTTGGGCCAGTAAAGCAAAGTAGTCAATGTAAGATTGCCTGATCTATGACTGTAGGTTAGGGTGTAATTATTGAAATAAATGGGAAGTTAATTTTTTTAAACAAAATTCAACTAGGAATAATATTTACAAACTTTGTAGGTACAGCGAACAATCTGACCTCTTAATACTCCATTTTAAACCGTGGACGACACCCTCTCTAGACCTCAAGGGTTTGGAAACTCGACAACGTCCCTTGTTGGAACGTAGCGTCACTCTCTGCCAAGTTCTTCGTAGGTCGCTTTCCTCAGCGTCGACAGGTTGAGCTCCTTCAACGCCAGGACCAAACGGCGGTTCCCTTCCGTTCGCTTCAAGTTCAAAGACCATAATGACCATTCACACAGCATCAGCGCCGTGTGAAGAAGAATCGAAAATCAATACTTTTATCGATCTTTCAATTCCATGAAACGCCATTCGTAGAGGGAATCACTTGGTATTCAAATATTTCGGGGTTTTCTTGGTTCTCGATTCCCACATGAGCATGGTTATGCAAATTCCACAGGTCATATCCGTACGTGCCTAAATGCCATCCCTGGGGATTAGTGGCCCCACAGGTTGAGGACATACTGACGCTTTGTCCAATTTACAATCCTCGCTAACAATAAATTAACCCTTTCTGGTCTTCATGGCATTTTCCTTATGTCGTTTTGTGGTCCGGCATCACGCCTAGCGGAACAATTCTATTTTCATGTTCTGAACAGTTGCCCAGCCTGGCAGGGCAGATCTTTCCTTATTAGCTATTTGTTCTTAATAAATTATTACAAAATTTCCGAAGTTACCTACAGAAATGTTTGTAATTAGTGCCTCATAATTGTAAAGTGAATATTTGCATTATAATCTACATGTGTAAAATAAAAGATTCACATAGTCTAATTACGTTTATCTTGCTCCGTTAATAACACTTTCTAAAATCGTTGTTAGAAACATGGGATAGGAAGGCCTGACAACGCGCTCTATTATACTTAAATTTCATTAGTGTCGAATTAAATACTGTACCGGGATAATACAAATAAGTAGCCGGGTATGGCCGAGCACACAGCTAGTATTTGTTTCAGCAGAAAATGTATTTATTTACTTGAATACTGTTCTATAGTAATTACTTAACCTGCCGTCCGCATTTATATTTATTTTTTAATACTCAAGAAGCTTCAGTAAGTATATCGGAAACGACTAAGCACTTGTGATGTTCATTCTTGATTTTGACAAATTCGTCGAAACTAATTAATCTCCTGTAGCCCGCGCGTTATAAAGGATTTCTATGCAGATGTGATATTTGTAACGTAACATCTGGCAGTCCGCCGGTAGTCTTAGAACGAGCCCGAGTAATAAAGTTAATAAGTTAGAACGTATGGCACCTGAAGTCCCTCACCCTATCCACCCCCAGGCGATCCATAGGCCCATAGGCTGGCCGGGCCAAGACAGATGTTGGCGCTACAATGCGCGTTAGTTTTTGCGTCTGCTCACAAAAGAGAGAGGGAGAATTGCATTGTGTGCCAGGACAAATTAGCCTGTGTCATGTTGATACGCGCCGCGGGGGTCCGGGGCTGCGACGCGGGCGCCCGTTGCGCTCGCGCACTCAATTACACCCGGCTCGTTGCTCTCACGCCGAATTATTTCTGCAAAACCGTCAAGGAAACGTCACCGTAGAGCTGCGCTAGCAAAAAAATTGGGCTACAAACTGATAAAGTCCAGACTCATGATGTATCGTGGTTTAGGGTAAAAATCATAATGCTAATTAAACGTCCCATCAGAGGTTCAACCATGTTTTTTTGTTTGTTGGCCACATATATGCTTCATACTATTTAGAAGAGATGACTTTGTATTTGGTTATTTAGATGGTATATGAACTCGAACGATAAAATCTTGTGACCAGAAATTATTGCAGCCATGTTATCCAAGCTTGTACGAAGATTAAACACAAAAATAGTATTATATCTACTTTCAAATAAGATTGTTGGCAAACCATTAAATCAAGATTAATGTTAAAAAAATAGCCATTTTGTGGTAATATATGTAGGCACCAACCAAAATTAGGGAATAAATTTACAAGGTTGTAACAAGTATGAAAGAACTTATACAAATTTGAATCTGATGACGTGTACTACAAAAATACAGGACGTACTAATATAAAAATTAAGTAAACACATTTTAATAAAATCATATGCAAATAAAATGTCCATCGGATGGTCTCAGATTCCCCTTTATCTTAATTAATTCTTAATTACAAGCATAAACTGGTAAAATATTATTAGAAAGGAAAATAGAAAGCAATTGGACAGAAACTAAACAAAATTTTATTTTTGCGACTGATTTTTCATTAATAATGGATTAAGGAACATTTTTAAAAATTATTTTGTTTAACAAAACAAAACATTTTAACAATGTATATCTGCAGCTAATCTGATGTGAATACAAAAATATAGGAGAACGTTGATATTTGATTAATAAAAACTTTTTAATTTATTAGGAAGTTACTTAAAATGATCATTAAATCCACTTTATTAAAACGAAGAAGTAATTATGTTTATAATTAAAGAACGCGTAAAATTAGTGTAAATCAGATCATTTGAGTAGATAACTTTTTCGTGTAAACAAAAGAACTCGAACAATTAGTGTTTGGTATCTTTCATTAACTAATGTGACGAAGTATAGATCGACAAACGTTTCTAAAACGTGCGATTGAAATTAATAATGCTACGAAAAAATTGTAAATATTATTAAAATCCAAAGAATTAAAATACATATAATTCAGGTTATTATACATGATTACTGATTGTCTGAAGAAGATTTGGAAATCGTAAAAAAATGACATGAACATTGTCCTGGAGGAAGAGAACGCCACGAGAATTAATTGAGCGAAAAACAAGTTGATTGTGTGTATTATGGGAAACAGTGGAATAACTAAGGTTGCTAGATTGCGAAGGGATATTTTGATGGAAGTTAAGGAATTCTATTACTTGGGAAGCGTAATGACTAGTGATGGTAGAACTATAGTAGACATAAAGAGTAGGATAGCACAGGCAAGGAAGGCTTTCGCGAAAAAGAGGAATTTACTTACTGGTAATATAAGTGTGAATATTAGGAAATCGTTGCTAAAAATGTTCGTATGGAGCGTGGCGTTATATGGGCGTGAAACATGAACGATAGGAGTTGGGGAAAGGAATTGAATAGAAGCCTTTGAAATGTGGTGATATAGGAGAATGTTTAAAATCGGATAGGTGGATAGAATTATTAACGAGGCAGTTATAAACGGAATAGGGGAATAGCGAACGATATGGAGGACGTTGACTAAGAGTCGGGATAGATTAATTGGCCACATTTTAGGACATGAGGGTCTTGTGAAATTAGCATTAGACGGAAGTGTGTGGGGTAAGAACAGAAGAGGGATACAAGGATGGAATACGCTAAGAAGATTAGGGAGGATGTGGGATGTGCTAATTATGTGGAAATGTAAAGGCTTGCGCAAGATAGGTTAGAATGGAGGGTTGCATCAGACCAGTCTTAGGAATTAATTCCACCAACACAACAGATTGATAATATTGAACAGTTACTAAATTGTTTAAATAATATTGATGTATAATTATGCAAACATATTACTATCACAATTTCGATGTTAGGTTTGTCGACGAGATTGCTACTTAATTGTAAAGTGCGTCACGAATCACTAATTGACAAGTCGCACTTTATATATTTCGAAACCGTCTACGGTCAAATCGGTTCACAGGATTGATTTAATACGCTTTATTCCTGTTTATAACCTACTCTTAACGTCTGGCGCGCACGAGAATGCAGAAATATTCTCTGTACTGCTCCGTTGCCGTTTGTATTCCCGCTTTTCTGAGTTCCTGTTCCGGCCGGAGCTTTCTTGCGTGCAAGTCACATGCTTGGTTAAGATCGCTTGACCTCGCAACTATCTTGGAAGTCACGGTAGAACTTCTTCAGACCTACCGGTGCAGATTTGCTGTGAAAGCTTCAACTGTGGATCCTGTTCTCACCGTGTGTAACAGCCACAGAAGTTGTGAAAGCGTACATATAACATCAAAGACGGTCTGCCCAAACTGTGGCTATTTTAAATGCACGCCACTAGGAACTCGGTTATCTGCACAGCGAAGTCTCAACTATTTGCATATCGGAATTATGAATACCCTACGAAAATTTGCGAAACAGACAGTCGGTTACACTTTAGAAACTTTTCCTTCCGCTTTCACTTTGACCACGAGAGATTATGAGTTAACTTCTGCCCTTGCCTAGAACCGTTACTTAACTAATTTAAAATCCTAAAACAATGAAAATACGTAAGAATGCAAACGCTACGCAACTTCCTTCATACAAACGTAATTTTCTGAATAAACTATTATAATTTATAAGCTTTTAATACAGAAGAATGCGCAATAATATACTGACAGGTTCATCATCAACGTTAAAATATGTCTTTAAAATTTTTTAAACCTACATGTATTATTAACTATCTTAACGGGACTGGGACAAATATCACTTTTATTTTTCCCTAAAAAAGCGAAACAACAGCTAAAGAATTATGACAAACATGAATTAATTGAATATAGCAATCACTCGTGACTTCCTTCATGTCAAATTCTGAAATGCACTCGTCTAGACCGTGTAACACTCCATCTGTTTTTTAGTTCTTCCGTAATAGTATAACAGTAAAATAACATAAATTATGGTATGAATTATGTATCTATTTTATTATTCTCACCTAAGTACACAATTATTATTTACAATGTTTAAGTATATAATTTAATGGGAAATGACCATAACAGCTTCATACGACCCCACCTCTAAAACGGGTTAAAGGGAACTAATCTGTCAGTCCGTGAGAATATTCTACTCAAGACGGCTTTGGAGCTAAATGGCAGCAATTGACCTTTTTCCAAATATTTACATTCATATCTTCTGAACCCAGAAATATATCGAAATGGGGCATACAAGAAACTTTAAGTTAAAAATTTATGGATTAACCCCTAAACTTTTCATTGAAATCCGTTGAGCCGTTTCGAAACCTATTTGTGACAAAATTTGAGGTGATAGTCATTTATTTTGAAATTATAGAAGCACTTCAATTTTATTCATTGGCATAAATAAACCTATTATTTTACTACAATATCTCTTCTAGATGTTGCTGTTAACCTACATCGTGTAACTCCTGCTACACTTAGCTTACTGAAATAGTTCGTAGTTAAATATTATAATTTTCTATATTGTCAAAAATTGAGGCATACGAACTCTAAACCAATATCCACACATTCTCATTGTCCATTATATTTCACGGCGTCTCCATTACCTTCTGTATCCACTTGGCATTGATTATTTTCCACATCTGGTATTTATTTCACAACCCAAAAGTGCTCACTGTATCCTGATCCTCCCTCCAAAAAAACATTTGAATCAGTATGAAAGACCAAATGCTCTTGCCTCCCCCTAAAGTCTGATAATTATCTATAATGAAGTATATGTCAATATAGTTTTTCTAAAATTTGCACCCCAAAAAAATAGCAAATACAGCCTACAAGAGCGTCTTCTCATTCATTCACTTTTTCAATATCAACTTGATCCGCATCACTTTCACGGATTACACATTTTTCGAGGTGATGGAAGAATTGTGTCACAACCGTCAGAGTCATGGACTGATTCATCTTTCCTTCAAGGGATGTGATTTTACGAAAACATCGTCGCCATTCTAACAACATCCAAACTTATAATCAACGTATTTATCACTACCAATTGATTCTATCAAACGGTAAAACATTGCATAGTTACATATCATCGAGTTCTTTGAATTAAAATTAGTTTTTTATTAAATATTTAAAATTAAAATTTACCATTATAATATTTTATAGTAATATATATTTATTTGCTAATTATTAGTAATTCACACATGAAATATTGTACATATACACTGTAAATAACGCGTATATTATCTAAGAACATTTGAAGCATAGTCTTTCGTAACAATTTTGAAGAAACGTAATAGTGGACACCTAAGTTTCTATGCTTTGAGTTCTATTAGTATAATTACTTATATTGTCATTTGAATTGTACAAATTTTATACTTAATATAAAACACATAATAATTACAAACAGATATGGCACATTCCATAGATTTAACTATTTTTAAAAATATTTGGGACTATGTAGTGGAAAAGCCACGTCCCGAGTGGATGGTGGTTGATTAAGAAACCACAATTTCAATAAATAAAATATAACCATTTCAGGTAGGGAAAATTGAACTGTTAAGCAACCGCTGACGATATAAGAACCACTAGTCAAATGCTTAGGGTCAGTTTTAAATACAAAAATATATTTTTGGAGTTTATGGTAAGTGGTCAATATATTGACCACTATCGTGCAAAGGTTTATAGAGATAATACAAAACAATCATCTCAATGGCTCTCCAGACCGATTGGCTTGTTTAATTCCTCAGTTAAGATTCCAAATATTTTTCGTTAATAATAGTATTTGATCATATTCCATTGATCCCACAGAAAAGTAGAACGTCATGGATGTGCACGAGTCAGAAATTTCGGAATTGTTAGGATTTCTTACTTACTATAAATTCTATGTTAATATTTACATTCATATGATCATGATTAGCTTACAATAAAATCTGCGTAAGTAGTACAAATAAGACATATATATATATATATATAATTTGTAGCTGATACATAATATTAATAAATATTGCTAAAATCTTATAAGTGTCTCAACAATGAGACTTATTTGCATTTATTTTTAACTGTTTAATGAAGGCTGGAAGTTTATGAGATATGCTAATAGCTTTATAATGAACACCCTCTTCTATTACAGTTAGAGACTTCCCATCCATGTATAATTTTTTTTTATTTGTGGTATCAAAGCTATGAGTTTGTTGTGAATGGGTGGCCGTTATTAACCGCAAACTACATCAGTGATTGAATATACTGGCAAGTAATATTAAGTATTCCCATTTTCTTGAAGATTCCCCTGCAAGATGTTTTGGTGTAACCTGGCGTTATATGGGATATGGGTGCGAAACGTAGACGATAGGAAAATAAAAGAAGCCTTTAAAAATGTGGTGTTATAGGCGAATGCTGAAAATCAGACAGAATCCAAAACGAGGAAATTCTAAACAGAATAGGGGAAAAGCGAACACTATGGAGGACGTTGACTAAAAGAAGATTAATAGGCCACGTTTTAAGACACGAGGGTCTTGTAAAATTAGCATTAGAGGGAAGTGTGTGGGGTAAGAGCAGAATAGGGAGGCCAAGGATGGAATACGCTAAACATATTAGGGAGGATGTGGGTTGTGCTAGTTATAAGGAAATGTATAGTCTTACGGAAGATAGGTTAGCATGGAGGGTTGCATGAGACCAGTCTTAGGACTGAATACCACAACAGTGTTACAGAGCTCACTGTAGCATTTTTTTTTGTCTGAATCTGAATGAAATGAATTTTATCACAAATTGGGTGACGAGTCATTAATTGAAAACCAGTGAAGCACGTCCTTTAGTGTGTATCATTGGCAGCTTTTTCCAGACATTTAACTTGCGTGCTACCAGAATGCTAGTATCATCTTCATGGAGTATAGTTGATTCATTTCTCTACTTGTACTTTTATACTGACTTCCAACTATCTCAGCGAGTTCTCCTAAATCATAGGCGCACCCAATTCATTGGAGCAGTAGAATTGAATCATAAATATTAAGCATATCTATTCGAAGACCTTCACAACACGGATTCAGAGAAGTATTATGTCCCTGTCCTGTTCGTGATTGTTGTGAAGTTCCATTAAAGACAATAACAATTTAAACAATAAGTTATTTGAAAAGCCATGTTGAATGTACCCCATTAGCTCTCTCTATTCACTTATCATTAGGTCATTAAATGAAGAGATTTCCTCGCCAGTCGTCGTCAGTGGCACTGTACAGTATGTCGCCGTTTGCCAGTTAAGATGGTCGAGGTGACACATTTGCGCTGGTAATTGGCAGCTGTGGCTGGAGTGGTGAGGGGCGAGGGGTGGCTGCAGACCCCCTAGGACTGCCCTCAGGCAAGCGGCACTTTTCAGCGGAGGTGTCGGCCTGGAAAGAACGCCGAGATATCATCTCGATGCCCAGGGGCCGGTCGGGGCGCTGTCACGGAACAAATTTTATTCCGGCACCTCCCTTTCACGAAGGCCGCGGCTCTGGATCTATTAATCGGGATGGGGGCGGGGGGCACAAATCTTTATTGGCGCCTTTGTCGTTGGTCCCGGCAAAGCGATGGGACTTTGATGTCGAGGTGTCGGGTTGCTAAGTGTGGTCGTGTACTAGCGAGAGAGCGCTGCATCCCTCGGGATTTGACACGTGCATTATCCCGTCGTGCATTAGCGTGTTAGCGTTCGCGGCATGTCAAGGCGGTGTTCTTTGTGGCGCGCAAATACGGATCAACTAGTCCGTTAAGCCGGCGATGTGGAGATCTGCCAAACGTTGCGTACATGGTTTATGGCTGCTAAGAAAACCTGAGGATACAGCAATGCATTTAATCTGTATAGGTGTCGTCCTACGCCTGACGTAAAGCGACCTTCATGATGATAACACCGGGCGATATTCACATGAGAAATGTATTGTTTGTGTTGATAGGGATGAGTAACTGTAAATTAAAATATCTTAACTGCCTATTTAAAAATAAACAGAGAAAAATGGTCAAATGGTAAGGATTCATAGTATTTTCTTTATACCAGACTAGAATAATTTTACGACATCTCTACCTTCAATTAACTTGGTCGCTCCATATTTCAATTTCTTCCCAAGAATGATAACTCTCATCCTATGATAACTTGAGGATTTATTTCAATATTTGGATATGGAATCTCTGTCTTCAAAATATTACTTATCTGAAGCAACAGTCATTAAAAGGTTAATAAAATAATGTACAATATATGAAATAAAATTTAATATTAAACATTTACTCCTATTCTTACATTGACTTTGAATTAAAACAAATATAAAAAGAATACAATACTTATGTTTCGTCTCTGTTTTGAAACATAGTTAGTTGAAAAATGCGACCTGTTTAATTAATTAAGGCGTTAAAATTTTTTTATCAATTTTATTGTATAAATGCCAATGCTTTAAATTTATATATTAAAAATTAATAACATATATCTCATTTGAATTCTAACTGGCATAGAAGCCAGACTATAAATTTTAAATTTAATTCGAAATTATTTTCTATCATATTAAATATTTATTATGCTGACCTTAGGAAGTCCTTTATATATATACACATATATGTATATACATACGTTACATAAAATATTAATAAACTCTTTACAACTATATTTAGTGTAGCTACTGGTCGACGTCATGAGTTTTTTTAATAAATTAAATTTTCTGGCATCAACAATATAGTCATTAGTGGCTTAAACATTATTAAATTTATAAGTACTTATTTATATTTAACTTTAAAAATATATGAATACAATTTAAATTTATATTAATGTATTTAGTTATAAAATTTAAATATACATATTAATATACATTTAGGGTTCAATACAGTTCTTTAGGAAACTGATTAAATTTTCTTGGGCATTTGTCACTTGTTAAGTCTCGTTGATGAAGAATTTTGGAGTGTTAGCTTTTAGTCCAGATGACTCTTGGATATCTGTAGAAAGTAAATTTTGAATTACAGAGAGAAATTGATATATATGTGTTTAAGAGCTAACACTTTAAAAATGGTTACAAAATAAGTTCAATAATAGTGCAAAAAAATTCTTAGATATGCATAAAAATTACTATGAAATTAAAAACTACCGAAATTTTTATCATTAAAAAAGCCAGAAAGGAATCGTACAAAAGATTATTCATTAATTTCCCTCATAGAAAGTTTTTAAGCTTTTGAAAGTACTCATGCGTACTTAAGCACTTAGTCTAAATTATTCAAACACAATGAAAAGGGGCATCGTATGATCTATCGGGAAGCGAAAACACCCTCCAGCACTTAAAGAGACATGCGTGGCTACAAATTGAAAGTAGATGACATCGTTGTTTGCTGCACGTGTCCTTTTCGTTCTCTATTAGACTTGTCAACATTGTGAAATGAGCCGACAGAGCTACAATTTGGAAAATTATTCCCTCATAAACACAATAGTTAGATTTAATTTAAATTAATAAAGTCTCTAAGATCATTATATATCCCGAAACGAGATTGTTTCCTTCTGTATCACATCTATCAGAAGAAAAAAAGTCTGATATGAATTTTAAGTGTTACTGCTACTGACATTCCTTTTCCACAAATTTCCCCTCAAAATAATTAACTTTATGTCAACGGTGAGAAACTAGCAGAGTTAACGACAAATCTTCAGCCACATTCCGTAAACGTTTCTAAACATGGGTAACCTCTTTTATAATTTTTCTTTTAGTTCCATTAATATTTTTATAATGTCTCGACGCAGTCAACGATATCCAAAACACAGATTTTAATTAATGAAGGAAGAATAGATTTCTGTATGCTTAATAGAAATTTATATTCTTGGAGAAATTGTAAATAAATTTTTACAGGTATTTTTATAGCTGGAGAATAACATAGTAGGGTGATGCGGAAGAAGTGAGAAGCCCTTAGTATGGATATAGGAGGAATTACTATTAAGCATTTATGTTATAATGTTTTCATTTGTCTGTGATGTCACAGAGGCACGATGCAGGCAAAACCAGCAAATTTAATTTTCCGTAATATGGTGCCTGTTTTATATAATCTGCTTCTCTCACATTCTATGAATTATATTCTGCAATACTAATGCCGGGAAGACATGGAAGAATGTTAAAAACATCACTAAAGATTATTTTAAACACGTCAGTTTTATTTAACTTGACATATTTTACGTAGCCATGGCAGACAAGACTTTTATCCAAATTTATCCTGAAACCGAACTACAGTAAATTTCCCGTCTTCTCGAACAATCCGGGTGTCAAAAGGATCTAGTTATTTAATTCAGTCGGTGAAAAATTTCTGATCACCGTTATAGAAAACTGAATTTGTATGCCATAATTATAAGTTTGAAACGGAACTTGATTAAAGGAATTAGTATCTAAAAATTAAGTAATTTAATCTATAATGAGGAAAATGCACAGCACTAGGTAATCCAGTACTTTAAATTGGCATTTATAAATAAGCTTGAAATAAAATAATGTTAAATATTTCACAATATGTTGTATTGTTCATGCAGTTAAAACTTAAAATAGTCCGCCGCTATAGATGTTTTAATCTGACATTGGTTTAAGAAACTTCGTCTGACAACTGTCTATATTAAGAAAACTTATTTATTATTCATTTATATGAAAGAATTCATTTTATTTTATTTTGTAATTAATCCAGTTATTCTTATCACTTTGGTTTATTCATTAAATTCTAAACAAACAGTAACTTTAAGATAATTGTCATTTTCAACTATGAAGAAACAAAATATTTTTATTAATTACACGGTCATAGTATAATGAGACAAAATTAAATTGTGGGTTGTATTTATTATACGTAAATATTTTTTATGTAATAAATAATTCACTGTGCAATTACAAATTTAAAAAATTGTTCGGTCTTTATAGTTGAAAATGAGAAGTATCCTAAAGCTACTGTTTGTTTAGAATTTTATGAAGAAAACAAAGTGATGTGGATTAATAGCTTCTTTCCTAAGTCAAATTTTAGGAAACTAAAGAAACAGAAATCTGAAGTGTATGTAGAATATTACGATGAAAACCAAGTATTGAAGCTCAAATTCAACACCTAAAGAACAAGCTCATTGTTCGTTCCACCATCAGTCATGGTTGTTTTGGGACTATTTATAGTGGTACAGTGAAGAGTAAAGCATATAACCGTGTTATTTACAAATATTACACGCGAATAAAAGTGTCCAAGTAAATTCCTTACCATTTAGATTCACTATTTTATTTAGGAAAGGGATATCAGTAATTCAAACTAATGAAAATACACTCAAATATTCCCTCTGAATG
The DNA here is from genome assembly GCA_034510155.1 of Eucriotettix oculatus. Lineage (NCBI taxonomy): Eukaryota > Metazoa > Arthropoda > Insecta > Orthoptera > Tetrigidae > Eucriotettix > Eucriotettix oculatus. Next base: position 71,451,558 of record CM067377.1, read on the forward strand.
AAATACATAAAACGTAGATAAACATAGCACGGAGTTTAGCAGGAGGTAGAATATTCATAAAGACATTAAATTTGCTGTTAAAAATTATTTATTTTTAAATGTTAAGGATTTAAAATATTAATGAATTTTACTGTGGGTGTTCAGAAATTGTGTTGATACAATTTATTTCCTTGTGTACGTTTCTCTCCTGAGTTGTCTTTGGGATCTCATTGAAGCTCAGTTGAAATTTAAATCTAACGGTTCATTACGGATGTTATTAAAGAGACGTTGTTGGTGTTGAATTGAATTACGTCGCGGATTTCCAAGGAATAGAAGTGTGTTGAGTTATGGTTATGGTTTCCGCATACCTGGAGGGTTAGCGTGATGGATATCTGAGACAATGAAACGAGTGTTGGCGCGCTGTCGTGGGCGATGCTGGTGGCGGAAGTCACGACCTGGGAATGGCCCTATTGTGCATCTCCCTGCCAGATCGTGAAAATGCCCCCGCCCTCGGCGATCCCGAACACAAATTCTCTTCTTGTGACCATTTTCTGCGCGCACTTACCTGCACAACCCTCGACTCGAATTCTCAAATCGAAGATACTCTCATAAACTCGGTTCTGTTGACCTTGGTGTCGGGGAACCACAATTTTTGCAGGACTTTCAATTCTAAAAATACAGAAACTGAATCACAATATCTATGGTCCCGTGATCCATTGTAACTGTCAAAAAGAAGACATTATTTGCAAAATCAAACAACTAATGTGAGTGTCGTTAAAGCGTAGGAAGAAATTATAATTGTCGGGCGAGACATGTTCCGAGTGATGAACAACATTGTTGTGAGTTCAGACAACCATCAAAGTGTTCAAGACAAGCTGAATCGGAACGGTAGTTACCACAGTTCTAATTCCCTTTCAGTCCATACCTGGGTTTTATGGACATTTTATAAATATGGGGATAATAGTTAGGATTCTTTACATAACTCGTCTAATAATGGGGAAACTTTAATCTAAAGACACTGTTTTCCACGTGCTACCTTCATAATTAAGATAAACGAGAAGAAAAAATAATCTAGAAAATAAAACGTATAAGCGTCATTTATTTAAGTTTCATTTGTTCCATTGTCCAGGGTTCTTAGACTAATTGATGAGAACTTGTTAATAGAAATTAGAAGGACGTAAAAAACAAAAGGTCCACACGATAACTATTTCCATGTACCTATAGAAACATACTCTTATACGAAAATTAGAACTGGAACCTGATTTGTGGAGACAAGACAATACTTTCATTATATTAATTCAAAGGGTGAGGACGAGATTACGTGTTAATATGATTTTATAGTCTTCTCCGATCACTTTCTTGTTTAAAAAGACTGAATAATTGAAATTATTTTAAACAGAAATTAGTACTTACACTTATTTTTGGAAGAAAAATGACTACATCAAGCTAAAAGAGGGAGAACGTGGTTTTGTCAAACAATATCTGTAAACTTACTAACTTCTTGGCGGCATAATTGTTGAACACAAAGACCAATGTCACTAGTGTTGGATATGAGCCCGCAACAATGTACACCGTGAAGCAGTCACATTTTACGAAACATAAAAATACAATAATGGGGTTGGACAAAATAATATGAACACCTGCATTTACACATTATTTATTGATTAATAAGGAGAAGCACTACCATTTTCTTTGAGAACAGCTGCAATTCGTCACGGAATAGATTCGTAGAGTGTCTGAATAGTTTCCTATGGAATGTCCTCTCAATTGCTACAACGATGTTGAAGATGGAAATCAGCTCCTCACTTTCTGATATAAAACTCATAACGATTCAATTATATTGAGGTTTAACGATTGTGCTTGCCAAGGGAAGATTTTTGATGACATTCTGATACTCTACAAACCACACCTGAATTATTTTGGCTGTGTGTATAGGCGCTTTATCATCTTAGAATATGACAGTGTCTAGTAGTAATATACTAGTCATGGTAAGCAATTCATTCTTAAGGATGTCGAGATATTCATTCGCAGTAATTCGGCCAGTAAGGGTAATGATCGAATCATCTGAATACCACGTTATAGCCACCCAAATCATAACGGAATCTCCACTGTGTTTGACTGTAGGAAGCAGGCAGGCCGGATCGTTGGATTCTGTTGATGTTCTCCTTACATAAACCCGGCCGTTTGTCGGATTCATTGGACCATACCACATTTCTCCAGTCATCCACTGTCCAGTTTTTATGATCGTGGCACCACTTCTTTCGCAGCTTTGCGTTGGCTTCCGTTTGAAACAGTTTAGAAATCGCAGCCCTTCATAAATGTTAACTTCATAAAACTCCCGCCGCACTGTTCTTGTCGAAATAGTATTGCTCAAATGAGTGTTGAGTTCTTCAGTCACTTTTGCCGCCGAAATTTTATGCTGTCTGATCACAAACCTTTTTTAATGTTTAGTTAACTTCTGATTTCGCTTACTATTCCATTTCGCTGATGATTTTTTACCATGTTTTGTGAATGCTGTCATTACTGTGGATACTGTCGCTCGTGAAGCGTTAAATAGTTGAGTCGTTTATGTCACATATGCTCCCGCTTACCACGCACCAACGATTTGTCCTCTTTCTAAGTCTTCGAGATCACGCATTACACTAATCACTGATGTGATATAATGCAACATAACCTCAAAACGTGTCACATCAAATGGGCACTGATGCCGCATCGCAGAAGTTACACGTACACAATGGTGCCAACCTGCAACAAGCCGTACCCTATTGCATGGTGTTCATATTATTTTTTCCAACCCCCTGTACATACAATTTTGCGGGGGCAGTCATTTAATCTGTCTTGAAACGCTTAGCCGTGCGAAGTAGTATTTAATTTATTTCGTAAATAGTAAAATTAGTAAGAGTGATTAGTCGATACATGTGACTGAACTAAAGTGTGTTCAATCAATTTGTGACATCCTCCATTTGTTATGTTACCCAACCCACATGGTATCTGGTCATGCTGGACGTTGGGATCAGCATAGATTAAACTATACCTCCAAACTTTTCGATTAAGTAGAGACTTCATAAGTTTTCAACTATTGTAACCTTGTGTTCTTTCAAGTAATTTAAATTTTTGTTTCAATATAAGCCTGAATGTCGTGTTTAATTCGGACTCGTAGTACAGTCTATGAAAGTTCCATGTTAAATTTATTTTGTTAACTTCATTTCATGCATATCTATTCATCAAGATTTGGTTACTTTGTATGAATTACAGAAAAAAAATGCTAAATATGAATCCATCCAGTTATCAATCAATATTTAATTCATTTAATAAATTCATGGGTTATTAAAAATATTAAAATTATTTGTGCTTCATTTTTATACTTACAAGCTTTCTGTAATGTTTATTATTTTCTGTGACCCTGACGTTTAATCTTAATATAGAATTTCTACTATTTCATGTATTTTTAAATATAAACTTTTACCATTTTTGTATTACTGTTAATGTATAGTTCTCTGTATCTATTACTTTTATGTCTTTCTTAGTCCATTCATAATATCAATTTGACTCATACTATTTCATCAGCAGAGGACTAATGGAACTAATAAATCTAATCTAATTGTCCTATCGAAGGAGATTCTTTATCCTAAACAATTTTAATATTGAAAACTCTGATCAAATTATTGTACATCCCATTGAATCTTGAAATTGGGTCGTATGAATTATTTTCCCATGTGATTTAAATGTCTCTCCATGCTGGGCGTCATGGTTGCTTTTTTTTATAAAAAAAATAGACTGTTTTACGTGCTAGTGGTTTCACGATAAAAATCAGTTGCGTGGTTTCCGTGTACGAGTTTTGTTTGCAACTGCAGGTGACGAGGTGCAGAGCGTATTTGCTTGGTAGGGGTGCGTGCCCCATGAATATTCATGTCCCCGCGGTATAGAGCCCCAACTGCATATGCACTCCAAATGCAATTGTGCAGCAGCGGAGTTCGGAAAAATGCTGTCGCACACGGCCAAACACAGGCTAACACTCTATAACCAAGCCGAGTCATCAACATCAAATAGTTTGTTGCGCCATACTTATAAGACGGCTATGGCGCCTATAATATATATAAATATTCAAAAATCAGTTAACTTCGAAGAATGATAAAATATATTTGTATTTAACGTGAAATAATAACATTTATAAAATGAAAGCTAACTTCTTTATATCTGAATAATAATAAAAATAATTAGAATTTTCAACCCGGTATGCACATGTTTGTTCGTGTTCATCATTGTTAGAAATCCGTAGTTTAGACTGAAGGAGACTCACTACGCTGAACATGTACCATTTCAAATGTTTCATGAAAGATTTTTTATTTCCCTTCCGATGCTATTAAAGGGAGGTTACCTGTATAGAAAAGGTAAATAATTTGAAGGGATGCTTCTGTGAGTGTCTCTCGCAGGTGTCTCCCCCCCCCCCATTGATTTCATTATATGTATTTTGGGAGGTGTATGAACTGGGGTCGAAGACCTTCGGTATACGGTAAGAGTTGTCCTCTCATCCCATTGCATCAATCGGCAAACTGCATCCTAAAACTAACGAATACACGGATAAGGTAATGCTGCAACCCCACAGCAAATTCATCTCCCGTCATTCGGATGGGCGTGAGAATAATACCCAAAAGCTCGATCTACCTGATGCTGGTTTGCTAGTGTTTTCACTGTACTATAGCCCGGGGCCTAAGGTAACCTTTGACCACCTTGGTTTACTTTACCCAAAACAAAGAATAATAATTGATATTAAGGATTTTGAAGAGCATTGTAATAAAATATCTAGAAAGGAGGCTTATACATAACCTCTACAGAAGACGGGCAGTAGTAATTATAATAAGAAAAGAAAGCCGTAATCAAGAAAGGAGAAAGACAAGGATGCAGTCTGTCGCCCATGCTGTTTAACTTATACATATAACAGACAATGAAGAATGTTAAAACTGAATTTGGAAAAGGAATCATACAAAAGGAGATGAAATAAAAACCTTACGCTTTGCCGACAATATTGTAGTATTTGGGGAATAATAAATGGCATGAATGGAGTCCTGGAGAAAGAGTTCAATATTAGGATTAACACAGGCAAAACCAAGGTAATGGAGTGTAGTATGGGAAATAGTGAAATAAGAAAGGGTGTTAGATTTGGAAGGGATATTTTGACGGAAGCTAAGGAATTCTGCTACTTGGGAAGCGTAATAACTAGGGATGGTAGAAGTGTAGTAGACATAAAGAGTAGGATAGCACAGGCAAGGAAGGCTTTCGTGAAAAAGAGGAATTTACTTACGGGTAATATAAGTGTGAATATTAGGATATCGTTGCTAAAAATGTTCTTATGGAGCGTGGCGTTACATGGGTGCGAAACGTGAACGATATGAGTTGGAGAAAGGAAAAGAATAAAAGCTTTTCAAATGTGGTTCTATAGGCGATTGCTGAAAATCAGATGGGTGGATGGAATCACTAACGAGGAAGTTCTGAACAGAATAGGAGAAAAGCGAACAATATGGAGGACGTTGACCAAGAGGAGAAATAGATTAATAGGCCACGTTTTAAGACATGTGGGTCTTGTAAAATTAGCATTAAGGGGGAGTGCGTGGGGTAAGAACAGAAGAGGGAGGCCAAGGATCGAATGCGCTAAACATATTATGGAGGATGTGGATGTGCTAGTTATGAGGAAATGAAAATGCTTTCGTAAGAACAGTCTGAGGACTGAATACCGCAACAACTACAATTCTTCTTCTTCTTCGGCTCTACAGACCATTGAGGGCCGGGGCCTACCTGGTCGACTGCCGACTGAGATCTTCCATGACACATGCCGAATTTGAAGTGACATGTGGGCAGCGTATCGATCCTCCAACAGACTGGAACAATTAAATATAGCAAAACACACTAGAATAAATTTATTCACTGACTTGCTTAAAATTTACATCAAATTGTTTAAAAATCTTAGTTTACAAAAAATATGCGTGTCTTCTATTAAATTGGACCTTTTCGGGCGTTGTAGCTATAAGTCAGAGAAAATCTAATGAAATGTTCAATTATCCAAAAAAGGGTAAATTACGCTCAAAATGGATACCATACATTCAAATTTATGTTCAAATTTGTTTTTATTTTACTAAATACAAAAATTTAGATGAATTTACGAATTACGTAATGTTTTGACATTCTTCCAAGGCCGAAAGAAGAATAAATATTTCCAAAACATATATTTGAAAAACTTTTAACAAATTAATTGAATAAATTTATTCTGACTGATTGTTGATTGTACCTCAATATTTTATTATTCGTTAAGAGTCAGATGTTGTTCAACTTTATACGTTACTAATATATGGATCTTAATGAATTTAACTGAGATATATCTGTAATATTAATTCTTTACAGTAACGAAATCCTCAGTTATAGAATTGATATCAACAATATTTCTTTCTTTTACGATTCGTTTTGGAACTATAACACTTTATCATCAAAAAAGGGTCTACAATAAATAGTGTCAAATTTTTAAATGATCACGGTTAGACTACTTAAAATTAAATAATTTAAGTGGCCATATTTTTAAGTAGAAATACAAAGGATTGATTTAATCTCGTTATTACCTAGCATGTTCATTACGTCGGTTTTTAATAAATTTATCATTAAATTTGTACTACCTCTTAAACAGTATATTTATAAGAATAATTACTCATTTAATTTGAGTAATAAAATGAATCAAAATGAAGGATAAAATAAAGTAACATACAACCGTTAAAATTTATATTTCCTTATTTTCAACAACAAAAAAATATTTGAAAGTAATATTGCTAAATACTAAGCAAGCTTTAAAATTAACTAATTATTGCTGCTTTCGAGGTTCTGTTTGGTATGTTTTCTGCTTATATAAGCTCCGTCTCGTCTGCTGGACAAATGAATTTCCCAGGAAAACGGTTAATCTGCCTGTCGGTCTCCTTCAACCCTTACTGGCTTCCCTTCTACAACCTTACCGAATCATTTTTTCTATATTACTGACCATCCTGTTCTTCTGCCCTCATAAAATATTGGTTTTCCTTTCTGCAGATGATCTCGTCATCTCGGTGAGCCAATGTTCCGCCAACCAAATTTTGAACTCTCGATGATACTGGCCAGTGTAAATGAAATCCGAGCTCCCAGACACTCATTGGGCAGCGTATATGATTTTATGACCATGGGAACGTACGTTTATGTACGTTGATCTCTAGGAAAAATTATTATAAGTGCCAAATAAAATTGTTTTATACAGATAATATCAACTATGAGCACTGACTTGTACACACTTAACCCCTCACAGGAAGGTTGCTTAATTGATGTCAGCTTCTGCTCCCTACTGTGTTCTATACAATGACCAATCCAACCCGGACGTCAGAATATTACTTCCACGGAATTATTACAAGCTCTCATCATTTAGTCTCAGAACCCTGGACAATGGAGCAAATGAAACATAAATAAATGTCGCATGTAGGTTTTATTTTCTAGATTATTTTTTCTTCTTGTTTATCTTAATTATGAAGGTAGCACGTAGAAAACTGTGTCGGAAGTAGTTGAGTTTAAACCTTTACCGGCTCTTTCGAATAAAGTTTCATTATTTAATAACATAACCCAAATTAAATAGTTAAGTCTTTGTACACAACCTGAATTCTGAGTTCCTGTTACATTTTTACACGATTACTGGAAATAAACAATTTTAATATATTATCTTTAAAGCTAATATAACATATAGTGGTAGAATGAAATTATATTGTTTGTTAATTTGTAAATTCTCTTACTTATTGTAAAGATATTTATAATCAGTGTAAAGTATATATTTGTTTTACAGGAATTGTGACACTATGTCATTCAAATTAGTTTAGTCTTATGAATGTGGCACATCAGTTAAAACATCGTCTTTGGACGAATGGAAGTAATGTTTTAATATATTTAATAAAATTCATTTACATGAAATAAAAATTTATAACATTATTGCAACATAAATTTACAGTCAATCAATAGATTACAGTCCCTACAGCTATGGCTGTTCACGTGTCCGAGTACAAGACCGTAAATATATAACAGTAATAGCTCACTATGTGCGCCTCGTGCTATTTCCATAGCTCCAATTAAAGAGAAAGCATCTGGACGCCGCAGAAATTCTCTCAAACACTGCGGACGTCTAACTTGGAATTAAAGTTCAAACTTCGTATTCAGATCCATAGAATTTCCTTATTAATTCTATTATCAAAGTTGAAGCACCTTTCTGAGAACTGGTCTGATATAAGAAATATCCAAGTCTATAATAATGATTTATGTATTTTTTTACTGGACTCCCAGGCACCTCTAAGGTTTTAAACGGTGAACACAACTGGTACAATCATTTTTCATAGATCATATCCACGGTGAAGTAGCTTTGTACATTCCTTCGGGCAATCACAAGATTGTGTCACTACTTACGCGATAATTGCCTCTCCGTATGGAAACAAAATGAATCTAGTCATGCTCTTACTCAGTGGAGTGTGTTGAAGTTTGTGCCCATATGTCCAATCAATTTAATAGGTTCTGGTTGAGACCCTGATCCATTCAGCGTCCCTTTCCATTCACACTCCCTCCAATGCGACCGGTTGAAAGGGTACGAACGATTAAAGATGGAGATCCTTCAAATCTCAGTATTATCTAAGTCGATGCTCTGTCTTAGGTCATGATACGACGTAATTCTATTCACTGTTAAAATATTGAGTGCCATAAATTTGGTAAGGCAAACATTTTTGTATTTAAAATTTTTCACTATTATTATTGGATATTGAATAATTATTTATTACATCTCACGCAAGATTTTCAGTTTTCAAACTAGACGACCATCGGACCGCCGACCCCACCAGGTGGCCAGTGTGACAAATTTCCCCAGTAATACTCGTTCCGAGTACTGAAAGTAAATATAAAAAAACATATTAGATTTGTACCCTCATTAGCTCATGAAAACGTTCCTGAAATGTAGTGTTATCAATAAATTCCCGACTGAGGTTAACGTTTACCGAGCAGTTAGCCATTTTCAGACTCCCCTAAACCAGCTGCAATGAGCAGCCCTTACTGCGTTTAACTTTTTTTTGCAAATCGTCATATTTAGTGAGCGTTTCAATCCGTGCTCTACGCGTCGTTCAATAATAATTGTCGCTACATGAAAGCAAAATCGTCATTTTGAGATACGGGATTAATAATCAATAGAGACTGAAGCGTTACAATAGGAAGGTAATAATCATGCAAATGGAACTATTCAGTATGTTTTGCGGGTTACATGTTGCGTAATGGGTTGCAAACAGAAGTCTGAGCGCTGTTATGATGTTCTTTGATCGGGCGATTACCAGCCGGCCTGCCCATTAATTTGCCGAGAATTGCGTAGGTATTCAAATGAGATCGTGGACGCGAAAAATTTTATGCGCTTTCGCTATGCACCTCTCTCCACGAAATTTTCAAACTTCCTACAATTATTTATTTATGAACTGACGAAACGTACAATTTTATTACAATTCGTCTGCTTAAAATGTATGAGATGTTTATAATTTTGTTGGGGATATATTACAGAAAATTATTAAGTCAGTGCGTTATATGTACCGTATATTAGATGGGAATAATTTGTAGTAGTTGATTATATTATCTGTATTGATGAGATTGTGAACTATTATAATTATTCAATCAAAATCTATGTACAAAAAATTAAATTTATTATAGGCAGGCGGTCGTCGTCCTCAAGTAGCAGTCTGCTAGTGTCACTCTTGGCCCCGTTATAATATGTCCAGATGTTAGCGTAGGTAATGGATGACTCTAATTCTATTCTCTTCAATACTGGAATAATTTCTAAAATACTTATATACCTCAGTATTGCAGATTTTCTTAGAACTGCCTCTCTTACAATGTCCATTTAAATTTCTCAATTGCCAATTAATTGTTTTATCCTCGCTTTTTCACATCATATTATACACCTCTGTTTCACTGACCTGACATTACTTTATTCAGCTCTCAATTGTGGTATGGTGTATCGATAATTTTAATAATTACTATATAATTAAAAAAGGAAAAACAATTAAATTCAATAAAATTACTGTTTAACAATTACATAATAAAAATATTATTTAATTCAGAAAAGAATGATCCGGCTACTTCTCAACTCAAAGGACAGCAACAATTCTTCTCTAGGAATTTAGTGTGGATAAAACAAAAGTTTGCATCGAATTTTAACAAACTCTCAAAATAACCAGGGCCAAGAAACGCAATTCTTTGTTCATCACCGCTCAACTTGCAGATCAAAATTTCGGGATGCTGGTGTAGCTTTTGGATTCTCGGTCAATTGCTGGTGGCGGAAAGTTACTCGTTGTTGTCTCGAGCTCCCACAATCAGCCATTTGTGGATAAAACGAATCCTTCGAATAATTGGCGCAAGGATGGCTCCAATTTGAAGACAAAAACTCTTAAAAAACTTGTATGAAACTAGCAATGCAGCAGATTCGATAGTCAATACAATAAATGTATGAAAGAAGCAGTTTGAATGTCCAAATAAATGTATGTCCGAATGTTGTGAAAATCTCCTCTTCGTCTCCGCAGTTGCAGGAGTAATTCTTTTATATTTCTTGGTGACATTGTCAATACAAGCTCTTTCGCGACGACCTTCCACGTCAAAAATGTCCTGGAATCTTCGGTCGTGGAAAAGAATGGCTAGCAAGACCTATTGTTTTCATTTCCTCCGAACGTCAAGTTCTGAGACTCCGGCGATTTGACACTGACACTTGTCATAACCTGTCCTTTCCTGCTTGCTGTCGCAAAGGATTGCTTGTTTTAGTGTTCCCGGAATGACCAAGTGTAAGCTGCTCTTGATTTACGCTTCTTATTCACCAGAGTCAAGCTCAGCTGGATAGCCAGCCTTTGTCCAGTTTCTAGTCCTCCAGAGGCTGCCTTGTCAATATTCTCCTCAAAGTATTTACCAGATTTCTAATTCTACCAATCGCATTGATTATTTCTCTACTTTTTTTTAAATATATAATATATAATTAAATAAAGGCACAATAAACATTTTAATCGATATAATTGTCTTTGTTTTAGATGTAAGTGCAAATGCAGACCACATAATTTATAACTTTTTGCATTTCTCTCTGAGGACGATGAGTCTGCACATCAGTATTTTTTTTAAATCTGATGTTACACAAATCGTTTTATTACCCTGTTCTGTGAGCATTGTAACTTTCCCCTTTTAGGATCCTAGTCACCTACAACCATCTGCAACTAAATGATTACGAAAGTCCGCTAAGTAATAGGACCTCACATCTATTTAATCCATTTTGAACATTCTATAAAACTAGTTCCAAAATTGTTTATTATCGAATGCAGCACAGTAAAAACTCTATATAACAACATTTTTATTTTAATATTTTATGTCAAGTGAACTTGAATGATACATTCAGGTACAAATAACAGTGCGTAAATCACGTTATAAATAGATTAATAACTTCACGAAACAAACTAAGTGATCGGAAAGAGAAATGGAAATGTTATAAATCAGGGAATCCTCATTGTAAAATTGGGCAGTGTAGCTTTAAAACTGACGTTGGGAAATTTTCATTTTTAAATCGGACTGTAAGGGATTGGAACAATTTACCTGCAGAAGTTTTCCGAAACATTCCCTGCCAATAGCAACGTGTTTCAGGGAAGAATTAGGAAGTGTAGTGTAGTGCGACGAAACAATATATGAATAATGGGTACTTTTTATCTTTTTTTGTTAGGATTTAATTTAATTTATATTATATTATATTAATGTACTTATTATTTGTAACATATGTTATTTTTAAGTTTATTTTTTGTAACTGCCACCGAGTGTTACTCAATTGCAGTATTAATGAATTCAATTCAATTCCACAAACAATTTGGTCCAAAACCCTACTGTATTTTAAAGTGTGATTCTAGTAACACCAACTCAGTTTTCAAATTTAAAGTAGAAGCCTGTAGTTACTCTAAGTGCGCCAATAATAATTAATAGTTTCAATTTAAACATTTCAATAATTCTTTTAATATTTTAGTGTCATTTTTTATAATCTATCACATATTTGTAATGGTTGATTGCTATCTACGTACTCGAGAAAACAGCAGAACAGCATTCATAATAGCTTTGTATGATTAGAGGAGTAGACAGTAATAATAGACTTGTTTGGCTATAGTAAGAGTTCAAGATCGATGGTGCGTCAGATGAGATGACTCACCAACATCACGTAAGTCGAAAACCCCAACTACTTGAGCTAGGTTGAATTGCATACGTCCAAAGGTTGGGGACTTTATTATTTCACAGACTTGTTGTTTCCCCTCTCTCTGTATCACTTTTATGCGCTCCCCCCCCTCTCTCTCTCTTTCAGACTCTCAATTCACTTATTTTCCAAAATAAATAAATGGAAACCCAAACTGATTTAGTTTCACTTAAACCTTTCATAGGAAGAAAATTAAAATATTTACATATACTGCGAGTTGATGATAGAATTACTCTGTTCTCAGAATGAAAACAAAGGTAGGAATGACGAAAGGACGAAAAGAAGGTGGCAATAACAAGGGCTATTTAAGGACTACGTAGCATACAATCAGAATAAAATGTCAATATACTACATATTATCAATAGAAGAGTCAAGAACCGGAAAATAGAAATTATGTTTATAATTACATATAAAAATCTTATATCACTGTTTCCTGATATAGAATAAGGCTTAGCAACGTGGACGGTAGCTGCATAATTGAGCTACAATATATGCAGCCTGCAAGAATATATTAAGTAAACTGTCGGAAAAGACTAGAGCTGGTAGTTGTCAGGACGCATTATAAGGAGTGTCAATGATCCATGGTCAATGTTGTGAACTAAAGTCCATTATATAAAACTGGTCAAGGGTACAGTGAGTTTGAATGTTAACCTATATTGATGCACGTTTTATTGATGCAATACAAATGAAGGTGAGAACTGGTCTGATAGAAATAAATAAAATAAAATAAATATGAAACACGCAAAGATTGTGGCTTGTGTATTTAAGAAAATTTTAATTTATCTGTAATTACTCTAGAAATTATTTAAACCAAAAAATGGATCTATCCTGTATAAAATACAACGTCTAGCAAACAAATTCCTCGCACAAAATAAAGTTAATTATTTAGTAAATTGTATTGATGTATTACCTCACACAACGAATAAAAAGAGAATAGTATTTTTTCAGGTAATTTAATAATTATTGATTCTGAGTAACTGTTTGAAGATGATTACCGTAACAGAATTTTTACTGACGTCCTACAAAAGAGAACAATTTATTTTAATGTGCTTAGTGAAGCCATGTTATAGGTAATTGATTAGATAGAATGAGTAAAAAAATGGAAGATCGTTAGAAGTGGAGTGACACGTGTGCTCATATAATTGGTGCTTTTAAGTTCCCCTGAACGGAGGTGCCGGGAAGTCGATGACTTGGACTGCACCAAGTGGTCCGCTCCCCAAGCGCCATTATTTGAACTTGCGGGCGATCAAGTTCCCCCTGATCCCCTCTCTTTTTAAGGGGACAGGGGGGCTTTTCGTCACACATGCCGTGTCATCCATCTAGATTTGCGTCCACCCCGTCTCTCGCCACGGATCCGGCCGTAATCAAACAACTAATGATATTTTCGCTGACGCCGCTGCCGGTCCATTGTGCGACGCGTGTCGCCACGAGAGGCGCTGCGTTGCGCTGCGGGGGAGGTTGGGGAGCTGCTTTATATTTCCACCAAAATTATTCTACTTTTTACTGGCATAGATACAAGAGTCATTCGATTGTTCAAAAGACTTTTCTTCCTGTCCTTACGTTATAATCTGAAAAAGGTATAGGAGCGTGACGTATATCTTACACTTTTCCTCAATCGAAATAGGAGAATGTTCTAAAAACGTTATTTTTATGTTTCTGTAACAGAATCTGAGTGTTATAGATTAATTTAAAAGCTAAATTTAGCTCTTTTTCTAATTTCTCTCTGTCACAAATTACCCACGATTATTTTTTCGAATTTATATACATTTAATTGGGCTTGGTTTAAATCAAATAGGACGTTAATATCTTCACGAGCCATTAGACATATTTTCTAGGAGGTACGCATACGAACATATTCATAAAAATTCGGAAAATTCTTTAATTTTTTTAAAAAAATGGGATCCGTTGAGTGAGTGAGAGGAAAGAAATAGGAAAACGTTGTCACTCCTCTTACTTTCCCTTAGCAAACCTTTACTGAGAACCAAATAATACGTGACATCGCCACAAGAATTTGATTCAATAGTGTAAGGATCTGTTTCAAGGCCAATCGGGTCCCATTTGAAAAGAACTATAGACGTAATGACTATTACTAAGGATAACTTTGCTAAAAAAAATTGTACCTGTGAGATACCAAATTTACACTGAAGATTGAATCCTTGACCAATTCTAAATTAAATATGGCTATACTCAATTGGTCGATTTTGTTGCAACTCAGTTAAGATCATAATGTTGAATAGTGTCTCACATGTTTGGCCTTGATACTTTGACATTATAAATATCGAAACGATTACCGCCGCTTTGTATTGCCCTCGATACCTCATTTCCAGAATAAATATAATATTTGACTCGTTCAGTGTTCGTGTGACAGTTCTCGATTGTCTCCATTCCAGTTCAATTCCTTATAAGACTGGCCGCGAAAGTATTCATGCTTATTAATTTTATTTAATAATTCCAAAAAGTTTTTCAGTTTATTACAAAATTGTTTTAGGTTTCTGTATTTGAACTCAGTGGTTTAAGTTTGCTTATCTTTGCCTTTCAGACAAAATTCAAAATATTTCTCTTTCTGAAATCTACTACACTAGGCCCATAAATGTAGCTTCCTAAATCTTACCTGCAGGTCCAGATATTTGAATTTAAGTTCATTAACAAACTACATAGCTAGGCAAAATTAGCATTGACTATGAATTTGGAAGTTATATATCTTCTTTTAACTTTTTGGAGGTCAACTCTTTCTTGCGTGTTGGGATTCTGTGTCTAGACTATCTAAATCACAAAGGAAGACGGGACATTTTGTGTAGCTTCGTTGCATCCGAAGTAACTGTGCAATTTCTTGGAAGTTATGACATTTTAAATTTATTTTTACGTATATCTTAACAAAATTTCTGAACTTCTATAACTTTCGTTAGTCAAACTTTCATAAATATAAAAGAAAAACGTTTGTAAAATTCAATATGCCTAAGTATACAACTTTGTAAATATGCAAGGAAGCAAATACAAAATGTTGTTTTTCTGAAGTTATCGTGTAATACTATCAACCTTTATTTCGGCTAGGATAGTCCTTGACGTTAATGTGACATATATTGACCATCCCATCAGTACTTCATTGGGCCACATTCTGCCTTCAATTTTGTGTAGATTCGTTTTGACATTGACTGTGAAATGTGATATGAATAATTTGACACCAAGCCTGTGTGGTGACAGAGGTCCCAGGATTGAATCCTGGCATGGGCTTGGATGTTTGCGTTGTCATGGTCACGGAGACCGGGATTAAGACTACGTATCACTTCAAATTCGTAATGTGTCATGTGACCTCAGTCGACCTAGTATGCCAAGGCCCTGAATGGAAAGGAAGAAGAAGAATATTAATTTACTAATCTGAGGAGATAGTCTGCAAAAGGAGAGAAAATCGAAAATCAGTAATATTGTAGAAAGACGAGCTGATCAGTAATGTAGGAAAAATTCAGTAATGTGGTAATGTCATAATGTTCACGGTGAAGATAAAACAGAGAAACACTGGAGTTCAGATTGGTCAGATGAGATTTGAAATGGGCTTAAGGTTTTAAGCAGGGCCGACAAACAGTGCAACGCTTTTCTTGGAAAGCAGTACGACTGCCCAGCAGACGGGATGGCGTCGCAGCTACCTGAGCAGCAAAATTACCTAACAGAACCCGGAAGGCACCAGTAATGTATTCAAACAATAAACCCGTCAACGCGCATTTACAAATATTAAGGCCATTGTATTTTGAGCGCGCATTTCCTTATATAAAGGAATCATTATTTGGCAGCCGATAAGTTCATTATGTACTGTAATTCAGCAAAAAGATAATATTTATGTTGTTAATGTTAATAACATGTATTATTTAATTTTATCTAGCCTGTTATTTAATTATTTTCGTAACTGTTATTATTATATAATTAAAACTCTAGCTGTCGCTGTAAATATTAAAATAAAATTCTTCCAGTAAAATCACAAAACCTGATGAACAGTACTGTCAAGTTGTGTGAGATTTGATTGTTGTGGTTCAATTATAGGATTGCTCTTTCAACGTGCCTAATTGAATTGATATCTGGTGAAATAGTGGGGAAGCCTAAGTAAAACAAAGTCTCTAAGTGTGTGTGTGTGTGTGTAGCAAATCTGCATTCCTCTTATATCGGTCCATATCTTAGCTTTTTACCTGCAAACATCAGCTGCAATAAAGAAATAGCCAGTCATAATATTATTAAGGAACATGCACATACATAAGAGAGATGACAAAATTGGCTCATAAAAAGAATAATAAAAGATGTTTAGTTTCATGGTGAATGAATAAATTAAAATTTATAGCGATGAAAGTTAGAAGAAAGGGATTGGAAATAATTCTAGATACAAAACAAATTGAAGACATAAGCATGCCACAATAACTGGTATCCATTTCGAAATTTTATAGACCTAAATTGTTAACACAACAAATTGCCGTTTATACATATAGATTTTAAGCCATTGCCTAATCGAATAAAGTTTAAGAATGCTGATTTGTGCGTTTTACGATTGGAAGGAATAAAGATACTCTGGAGGGTCGTTTGATTCGTCTCGAAGAATTCGTTCTGTACGTACGCAGAATGCGAATGCCTTTAATCGACATATAATGTACGTACTACTCGTATTCTTTTTAATTAAAAACATTAATCTATCCAATTGTAGATTTCGTAAGTTACCTTTCTTTATACGCTAAAGGGGATAGGTTTAAAGCTTTCCACCACAATCACTAAAACATAATATGGAAACTTCAGCTAAATCAATTAGATCCCATTGAAGGGAATTAGTCTACCGGAGCAGTTGAAGCAGTTTTTCTCCCGAGTAAATTATATAGTGCCGTAATAAATAGATGCAAAATTAAGGTAGAAAAATAAGCAATTATTGGCATATTTCCTTTCCTAGACGGGCTGTTAGAAGAATGCATTAATTAACAGAAAAGCCGCGCATATTAAAGTAAATGTCTCTGTGAGGGGTTTCTAAAATTTTTCCATCGACAACCACATGATAGCATCTGTGATATTAACGGAAAAAATGTAGGGACCATTAAAATGTGTACTGGTCACAGGACACCTGCAGTATTGCAGAGTTTATGGTCCCTTAAACATGGCGTTTTCCAGAGACAGGAGTATTCATAATTGAAATTATTTTACCAGTCGTAGATATGCATTTGATGCACACAGGTTGATTTTGAAATATCAGGAAGTAACAGTGCATAAAAATTCCATGACGACCAGATTAATAGACTGCTTCCTTGAAACCGAATCAATTGCTGACAAGACGAGAAGTGGGAGATGCACACATTTTTCGATGAATCTGTGAATCCCTGACTTTAAAATAGAAAATCAAAGTAAATTCAGGTTTAAGCAGTTATTAATTTAAAGTCTTTCATGAAATCATTTATTTTTGGCGATACATATATGCAACAGGAAAACGCGAAAAACAAATAGTGGAAATCATACCAAGAAACACTGTGGGAAGCTCACACACACATGGCACAAAGAGTGGTAAGGAAGCATTATAAAAATGCTAAAACAATTATTTTAAGTGGAGAATCAATTAATTACTACGAATCTCAGTCCGAACTTTATGAGATTTTCTTTACCGATCGCGATCAAAGAGTCTCAGTAACAGTCCATTAAGTACTGTGGAGTGTATTTCAGATTTCCAGCATTTTAAGTGTACAGCTTTATAATGCTTTCCGAGAGTGGCTTCACACAATAATATGCTTCTTTTTATTCCTGTATCAATAATTAAACAATTTTGTTTGTAATGGCGTTTGAACTGTAAGAATTTTATACGTCCCATATCCTTTCTAATCTATTTACCGTATTCCATCATTGGCCTTCCACTTCTGTTATTACCCCAAACACATCCCTCTGATGCTAATTATTCCAGACCCTCATGTCTCAAAACGTAGCCTATGAATCTATTCCTTCTCTTGGTCAAAGTACTCCAATTTGGGTTATCTTCCCTTACAGCTTTATGATTTTCAGGATTCTTCTATATCACAACATTTCCAAACCTTCTATTACTTGCCTTTCTGCAACTCCTATCGCCCTTGTTGCGCACCCATATAACTCCATAGTCCATACGAACATTTTTATTACTGATTTTCTAATATTGTAGCCGTAAGTAGATTCCTCTTTTTTGCAAAAGCCTCCATATTGTTCGCTCTTACCCTATTCTGTTTAAAACTTCTTCATTAGTGATTCTATCCACTCATCTGATTTTCAGCATTCTCCTATAGCACCAAATTTCAAACGTTTCTATTATTTTCCTTTCCGCTACTCCTATCGTTCACATTTCGCACCCATAAACGCCACTTTTTTTTTGGTTAACAGGCTACATGAGGGTGATCCTGAAACAGGCAACTCCCTTTTAATAGCATAGGAAGGGAATTGAAAAGGGGGGATGCGGAAGGTAGAGCAAGGTAGCCAAGGGTTAACTAGGGCCCCCGGGCTATGGTTTAAGGATCCTACCCGGTGTTTCACCTAAAGAGATGCAGGGAAAACCCTAGAAAACCTGCATCAGGTAGGTCGGGCATTGGGTACTATTCTCACGCCCTTCCGAATGACGGGAGACGAATCTGCTGTGGGGACGCAGCATTCCCTTCTCCGTGTCTCCACCAGTTTCAGGAGGGCAAGTAAATTCCTCTTTTTCGCGAAAGCCTTCCTTGCCTGTGCTATCCTACTCTTTATGTCTACTATACTTCCACTATCCCTAGTTATTATGCCTCCCAAGTAGCAAAATTCCTTTACTTCCCTTCCCTTCTCAATCTAACACCTTTTGTTATTCCAGTGTTTCCCATACCACACTCCATCACCTTGGGATTCCTCTATTAATCCTCGTGTTGTAGTCTTTCTCCAGGACGAAATTTATTATGTTTACCAACTCTTCTTCTGACTTCCCTAATGCTGTAATATTATGGGTAAACCGTGGGTTTATTATCCTGTAATAGAGGAAGTGTTTCTTGCATCAGAATTGATTGAAACATGAAAATCGTTATTTTGACCCCTTTTTCTCCTGATAATTGCTGGTGTAAGCTAAGTGGACTTTCCCCATGGTCGGTCACATTTCTAGATTCATACGTACGGCCACATGAATTTTAATTACCACCTCCAAGAATAATTTTGTCTTTATAGTGCATTAGGAATAATTTATAAGTCTAGCATTAATATAAACAATTTTAACAGAAAAGCAGCATTTAAATAACTCAAATATCAATCCAATTGATAAACTTCAACAGATTCTTGATTCCACTTTGTCACTCTGAAATTTTGAAAGGGAACGTCAGTTATCTGGACGATGCAGATTTAATTAGAAGCTTATCAATGGTGACAGATTTAGGGTTTTGAGTGTGCGGAGGAGTGCAGATTTCTGTTGAGAGCGCGAGCTTTGACGGGACAGCGGAGAGAAACACACAGCAAGGGGCGGGAGAAGCCGTGATCGATAACAGCGGCACGGGGCTAATTCCGAACTGAACTTCGAGCAACGGCCAGAGGGAATAATTCACGCACCAAGGAGGAGAGCATTCGCCACTCCACACCCCAACCTCGAGTCAGCCCACTTGGGAAATGCCTATAGAAATAAACACCACCATAATTTCAATAACGCAAGGGTTAATTAAACAGGGAAAATATATATGACCCGGTCTGTCAAAATGAAATTACGTAAATCTTTACGTAAAGGATATTACTGAGTAATTTTAGAAGTAAATATCGCAATCAATAACCTGGCTCCTATGATATATTTATATCAACACACATAATGTTTTCTTATTTTTATTTATTTTTATTCTAATACGAAGAAACGTACGTGAAGTAACTTTCCCGTATTGAACTTCACAAAATTATATACGAAAATAAGAATATTTGAAGAAAAAAATATTAAAAAAAGAACTCCAACAAATCTTTTTTATTTGTCGTATGTTTCTGGTGGATAGTATTTGTGTTTATCGCTCTGTGTTCGTAGGGTAGGTTTCAGTAATATAATGAAATTGACAATGTTTTGAAATTTTTGTTGTCCCCAGTCCTTAGACTGGTCTGATGCAACCCTCCATGCAAACCTTTTTTGCGCAAGCCTTTTCAATACTACATATTCTGTAAGGAATGCGTCTGTCCAAGGTAAAATATGTCTAGCCTGTCTCCCATTGACCCCAACTACATAACTTTTCCTCCTCTTTCCTAATACTGCTTTCCAACCACCCATTATTCTCAAATTCACATTCCCTTGACATAATTAATTCAATTTCTTCTTGTTTTTCTTTACAACCTCTTCTTCTTTTGCGGCAGTTGTTGCATGTGTAAACTTGTATTAGTGTCGTTGGCTATGGTTTTGGATCAAACCTTTCACTGCATTGTTTATAGCTTAACCTTCTATTCTATTCGCTTTATTCTAAACACTATATTCATTAGACTGAAAATCTTGCTCTCCCTGCCATGTAACATCCGATTCGTAGAACGTCACTCTTTGTTTCTTGATGACGTTATAATAAGTAGTCCCCGCCCGGACTATTTTATATCCAAATTATTTTATCCGAGAAGCTGCCATCATATTTTTATGTACTTAGCGTTGCATGACCGCGGGAAATTAAAGACACGACTTAGCTTCCCCTTGTTTTCAGACGTTGTTGGATGATTACAATTAGATGGCATTGTTAAGTTTATAGCATATTAGAAGAATATATTTAAGGTATTCGGAAGTTCTGCCAATGTTAAATTAGTGATTTTTAGGTAAAGATTAGGTGGAAACCGTTATTAATGGAGCTCCGAATTTTCAGTGCTTATTTTTAACCTTATTGTAAATGGATGGAAGCAGAATGAATGCGTTTTTAATTATAATTTTAATTATCATGATCTGTATTTGTAAATAATTTATTCTGCTTTCAATTATGATTTAAATTATTAGTTATCGATAAACCGGCTTGTAAAAATTTCTATAAATTACTACTCACAATAAATCATTTATTCCACTTTCACTCACATTTCAGACGTTAAACGTAAGTTGCGAAATATCAATGATATACCGATAAAAATAAATAAAAGGACGGCCAAAAAGTCAGCATATAAAATTATCACTATTTATTCAAAAGTGAGATTTCGGCTCCATTTTGAGACTTTCTCAGACGTAAAATTTAGCAATACATCATATTTACTTCTTGACTCCCTCAGCCGAAAAGATTATTGAATTTACATGGGAAGAATTTAGAGTCGAGCATGGACCATCTTCAGCGACGGTTACGGCCCAGGGAGTCAAGAAGTAAATATTGCTAAATTTCACGCCTGAAGAAGTCTCATAATGGAGACGAAACGTCACTTTTGAATATACCTATAACGTTTCCAAGAAAATGTACCAACAAATCACTATTTTGTCATTGATAAGATAGGATGCTGGTTTTAGCATTAAGATGCAATTATGTGATGGAAGTAAAGAGTCAGATTTTATCGTCTATAAGACTTATATTTTTTGTGGTATTATATGAGTATGAATGTAGCCATGGTGTAAGGATATGGAAAACATTAAAATTATTTAGCCAATTCACGGTTTTTGTTATAAAATACAAGAAAATTTGATCTTCATAAAAATTTCAAAATGGTTAGTAGTTTGGTCATGTATCTAACTGCCTTGTAAATTGCAGCTGGCTGGTTTTCCCCGAATATGATGGAGGCAGGAAGCGGCTAGCCAAGCGGCAATTTATGCCCAGCGCCCTGATTTACAGAGCCGTGATGCGGTGCCTGGACCAGCTCTTTGTTCTCGAATCCGCCAACGTTGACGAGTCACATAATATTAATTGTAGCCTTCAATATTCCATATATTGTAACATGTTACTCTTATTTTCCAAAAATCTGTCAATCATTTTAAAATTATTGAATTATTGGATAATAATTTACAACAATTTATTGATTACTAATTCATGTAGAAAACATACTAAACATTTTTCACAGTTATTTTTCTCTAAAAAGGGTTCGTAATAAATAAAACTGTAGTTCAAAAAAATTAATAAAATAACCTGATCAGAATGCTGTGTATTACATACACTCTTTACAATTTTAATCACCCTAAGATAACAATTAACAAATTCCATTTCTAAAATGCCTGTTTAAAATATTCGATTTTGCTCCATGAAAATATAGAGTTATATTTGAGATTGTAACCTATTTTTAAACCATGTATACCTGATGAAAGTGTCGTGATTACTTAATTCTTGCCACGTATATAGATCCGATCATTATTTCACTTCTCTAATATGTTCACAAAGAAAACATAACAAGCAACGAGTGACCCTTTTGAAGCAGATAATTACTTCTCCACGAATACTTTCAATACGAGGAAATTCAACACTTAAGAAAGCAAAATAATGTAAAATAAAATAAATTTTGTGGGAGGTGTTTAGTACTTTCTTGACTGTAAGTTGCCATCACTGGGATGATCAGAATAAACCTGCTGAATAATTTTTTTATAACAGAAACTAGCATTTAACGATGGCGTGTCCCCTTGAAGTTTGTACATCAGTGATTCTGATTTTGTTTTATGAAGGTGAGAAACCGTCTTAAATCATTTATAGAATCATTTTAGAGAATGGTAATAGTTTAAAGAACCGACATAACTAGGGAGAGTAATAATATATAAAACGGTCGACGCGCAACGTCCTGGCTGGTCAGTTGAAGTCAACTCTTTCACGTGAAACCCGTACTGAAGAATAAATTATTCCCGAAAACCGGCGTTAAAGACATAGCAAACAAAGTTCCATTAAATATTGACACAGTTCATAAAGTTATCAGAAGCAACCTCAAGTGCACGAAAAGAAGAACAAGAGGGTCTGTTAAGCTGACCCAAGAAACCACTGAAGAAATGGGGTTGGAGGTATTACCTCATCCTCCTCCCTGTTAGACTTGATTTTATTTTATTTGGTCTACTCTATAAGGCATTACGAGGTGCAAAAAAGTTTGGTAACAACGAGGAGGTCAAAGAATTTATGGGAAACTAGTTTAAACAAAGCACAAAGATTTCTTTACATTAGGTATAAAAACTAGTTCATAGTTGGGAAAAGTGTTGTAATATTCGTCGGGATTGTGCTGGGAGTAGTAAAATTCTCATTATGTAAAAATTACTCAGGTTCATTTCTAGGCATTCTCCCTCCCTCACCCAAAGAAGTTCAAGGATGAGAAGTCCAGTTTGCTATCCTTTCCAAAGAAATAAATCTCATTACTCACTATTTTTGGTATTTTCGGTATGTTTGAATGTCATCAGATAAATCGGATACACTGCATAGTTACCTTCTTTTGCTGACAAAACCTGGATGTCTCGTATTGGAGCAGGTCCCTTCCTATAAACTCGAATTCTCATCGTCCACTTTACTTCAGTTCTTCTTGTGTCACGATCTTGTTTTAAGCTTTCTATTTTAGCTTCATGCACATAAATTGTAAACTCGTGTTTCTCAATCCCAACTCTAATCCTAAGGTACTCACAGAAAAAGCTGTCTTCATTTGTTGTATCTTAATTTTGTTCTTTCCATTAGTTTTCATCCATTTTTATCACCTAAAAACCACTCTTATATTTACTCTGGGAAAAGAGAGGTAATTACATTTTAAATGTCGCACATGAAGACTTTGCGTTAAAGGGTTACAAACCCAATTGCGGTTGATAGCGGCTCTTAGGGCTATGCATTTGGAAGATTTCGTGAAGTCATCTGTTCGAGATGTTCCCTATGCATTGCATCCAACAATTTTTCCTCTATACTACAGCACGAACGGCAATATTAATTTATATTCGCAGAGGAAGAGGGAGGCTATCAGACCGCATGGCCCTGAGGACTGCCGCCCGCAACACGCCACAGGCAGAGCGATTTTTCAGGTGGCGCTGCGGTCGTGCAGTCGGGGACAACGCGGTAGTTGCCTCGGTTAACCACATTGCTACAGGCACACGCACATTTTTCAACACCTGATTACAAATATCTGAGTGGATATAAAAGCATAAGTTTCGTAGCTGCTATACTATCCTTTACTCATTGCCTCTTTTTGTGGTAGTTCACGTTCCGCTTTTCGAAATCATGTTCTGGACACAATGATTCTTGATCTATATAAATAAAAGGCAGTGTAACAGGTTACGTTACAGTGATCGTGTAACATAAAATTCCCCTTTAGCTGTATAGGAAGGGAATTGAAAACGGGGGTGTAGACACAAATACACTGCGAGTTATAAGGTGTACTAAGATTTCCCCTTTGGTGTTCCTACATCATTCAACCGACTGCCGTTGAAACTTTTATGTTTCATAGAAGGATTCTTTCAATCCTTTGAATATTTAGGTTACTTCTTTCCCCCTTAAAGGCGAAAAAAGTTCCTATCCTATAGACGCTTAGACATTCCAAATAGATGAATAACAACCTCACGTAGCTTGCGAAACGAGATAATTAAATTGCTGTTTAGCGTGAAATAATGCTAAAGTTTAACTAACATTAGATTTAAATGATTGTCTTTTTTAATTATTTAATAACAATGCGAATTTTTTATAAGTCGCATTGCACATAATTCTGAATTACGATTCTAGCGCCAGAGACAGAATTTTCTGTAACTCAAAGTCATTACTGCGCTTATTGGTGAAATACAATTAAAAGGTATCATTACTTAAATAAAATGTTATTTTACGCTTAATACCTATATATTCATAAGTAATTATACTTTTTAATTAGTTTATAAATATGAAATATGTTTGATAAGTAACATTGTAGATTAATTACATAAAGACACTGGCCTATTAATTTTTGTAGATATTTATATACATATGTATACATAAGTTTTGAGTTCTTATTTTTGACGGGTAGCAGGCTACATGAGGGTGATCCTGAAGCAGGCAAATCCTCTTTAATAGCATAGGAAGAGACTTGAAAAGAGGGGATGTGGAAGGTAGAGCAAGGTAGCCAAGGGTTGACTAGGGTCCCCAGGCTATAGTGTAAGGATCCTACCCGCTGTTTCACCTAAAGGTGAAGCAGAGAAAACCTGCATCAGGTAGGTCGGGCATTGGGTACTATTCTAACGCCCTTCCGAATGACGGGTGACGAGTTTTCTGTGGGGACGCAGCATTCTCCGAATCTCCACGAGTTTTAGGAGGCAGTTGCCGACTGATCCAATGGGATAAGCGGTCAACTCTTGCCTTATGCCCAAGGCCTTCGACCCCAGTACATAAACCTCCTAAAATAGGTCAAGGTGTCTCGGCATGTGAGAACTTTGAAAATACCCAGAGAGAGTACGAGGCATTCCCGACATAGTCAGGTGAGCCGTGGAGTCACTCTGGGGAGAAGCGCCTGTGAGGCATCAAACCTCGTTCAAAATTCAACTACGACTAATAAATTCTTAAATACTCTTCTAGAAAATCTCAGGAGGTAGTTGTTCCTAATAGAGTTTTCAAGCAAGTTATTTTAAGTACACTCCGTTTAAGTTTTCAAAGTTAAAAGTGATAATGGCCAAAGTGTGTAACCTTATTAACATTACGTACAATTATAAATATTTAAAATAATAATAAACATAGTAATTGTTTATATTACGAACAATTTAGTAAAATAAATTGTGAAGTTTAGTGCACATTTTTAGTTTGATTATTTTCCTGAAGACAATGTTTCGGAGCTTACCGTCAAAAAGTTGTCATCTGAAATATTGACCCACAATTGAAACACGTGAATTATGTTTAGAAAAATGTACAGGGAAAATGTTAATAACTTCATTAATTGTAGTAATCTTTCCAATGCAGATATGATGTATTTCCAAATAGTATATTTAAAGAATTTAAAAATTAAAAATTGGCCTCGTACAAATGAACGCGTTGCTCTGTGCAGCTCGTAAGTGTCGATGCTGTAAATAAAGGGAACAGTATATTATTATTAATAAAAATATCCAGAGATTAGAGTATGTAAATTAATTTTTGGTCCCTTGTAATATTCTTAAAAAATCTAGGGGGAAAGATTTTGGTCCAATAACGTCCTCCGTGAGCAGAAAATAGCCTAATACAACATTAAAAGCCGTAATAGGCATTGTGAAAACCATGTCACTCCCTAAAACGCAAATAATTATAAATATGCTGAATTAAAACTTCACGAGTCAAAGGAATTAGAAATGAAGCTCAAGTGCGAGCGTATAAATAATTTATAAAAAAGACAAGAATGGAAAATTGTCGATTATATCAGGCACTCGAACCCCGGACTTCCCGCTTTCCGGACGGGCACCCTACCATTGAGCTAATCCGAGTCGACGTCGAAGGACCGTTCAACATCCCTCCATTCCTGTAGACCTAAGCCAGGCTCTCCTAAAATTTACTAATCACATCATTCAGACCCTAATTTGGAATTCCATGGTTCAGTCGACAATTTTCCATTATTGTCCTTCTTCTACACTTTCATGGGTTTACAACGATATAAAATTTTGAGATTATAAGAAAAGAAACTATTTTATTTATACACTTTTTGATGATTTATAATATTAAAAAGTACTGCAGAATGATGTAAAAAGAAGTTAAAATTAATTCTCCATCCAAAATCGAATGCAGTTATCGTATAGAATACCAAGTTTGTTTCATAAATTTCTCACTGTTTAAAAATATGAATGTTCAAATAGAGCTCGTTTCAACTTATCATTAATGTCTATATATAATAAAATTATCCTGCCCTGAACTGAATTCATTATCATCCCACCCGAAAGGTCTCCATTAAAGAGATGCTTGAGAACCTCTAAACGTTTCTTCCTCAAACTGTAATCAATCTCTGTCCAGGCTGTTAGCTTTTGTGCAGCTAAAACCTAAAAAGTTTCTGAATTATATTTACGGTTTTCGGACAGGCCAGAAAACAGCGCCACCGTGGAGGTACAGCCAGTGAAACAAAACAAACTAGAGAAGTTGGATTGATTTGTAGGGACCCGGGGGCCGCTTACTTAGTTCACCATTCTCCACAGGTTTGTTCTGCGGTGGCTTTGAAACTTATTCTTGCAGCAGCTACCGTGCAGTCAAGGGATTGAGATACGGCCGGACACGACGCTGGACAATGCCCCAGTGCTCAGACCACATAAACCAAGCCGTTGATATTTCGGACCGAAAACCACACGACAAGTTGTATGTGTGGTGAGCCTTTTTTTTGTTTCGACCGGTCGTACTCTTTTGTTGTTCACTATATAGACCTTTTTTTTCAGAGCATGGATATATAAACTAAACAGAGAAGAAATAAGAAGAAAAGAGAGACCGAGAGCGAATGAGAGCGAGAGAGAGAGAGAAACAGAGGGAGGATTGGAACTCATAAATCACTCAGTAGCCGGTGCACCATACGTTCGGCGAATTGAATAGCGAACAACTGTAGAGGAGAAAAATCGAAGAAAAGGAGACGAGAAAAAAGGATGCAGGCGAAAGAAGCGGGGATGCGAGGAGATATCCTTTTTGGCAACAGGAGGTCCCCATTGTGTTCGCATGGCCGCCACCCACGAGAGAGCAGCGGCAGGGGCCGTTATAAATTCGGCTGGAGCTACTGTGCTACGCCGGCGATACCCGCCTGGTGGTGCAAAAGAGAGAAAAAAAAGAGAGAAAACGCGTATGCGAAACTGTAAATACCAAGCAATGGCCAATAAAATAGTTAAGCCGTGACTCACACCCATTAAAAGGAGCTTGGGTATCACTTGGTTATTTTTAATTCAATTACCTTACCCATAATTTTATTATCGTCGTTCTATTGTTTGAATAAGTCCACTCTAGTTGATCCTGTGTGTCTGTAATTAGTTTTAATAGTAGTAGGAAACATTTACATTTGACTTCGTCACTTAGTTTGTCTTCCTTACAGCTCTTGCGATTTTTCTTTGCCATACGAAATCATTAAGGACTTCAGAAACGTTGAGTAGTGTTTAATATATCTGACTCCTTCATTATATATATTTTTAAAGGCTTTCCTACTCCAAAGCCGTTTCTCATCAATTCCGAACATTTTCAGACGTAGTAAGTACGAATTATTTATTTTTATATTCATTAAATTTCGTTAATTCAACATATTCACATAGCAAGCTCGATAGTCGATCTCCTGTGGTGTTGTGGCTAGCGTTGCTGCCTCACAACCCAGAGGTCCCGGGTTTGAATCCTGGCAAGGGCTTGGATGTTTGTGTTGTCATGGTCGAGAAGACCGGGATTAAGACTGTTGGAGGATCGATACGCTGACCACGTGTCACTCCAAATTCGGAATGTGTCATGCAAGATGACAATCCGCAGTCGACTCGGTAGGCCCAGGCCCTCAGTGAGCTGTAGAGCCATGGAGAAAGAAAAAAAGCTTGACTGTATGTGACCATAATTTTTTATTAATGTGTACATAGTGTTGCTAGCCGATATTTCCTATTTATTGTCTATTTTACAGTTTCGTTCTCGGGAATAATGTTTTTCAAGCGAGGCGCAGATCTAAATATTAAGTGGTGCATACTTTCATGTGGCTAAGTATTAGAAATTCCGAAGCTGTAGAGTAGCTTCCTTACTTAAACAAAGGATTGGCATGTGTTGTCTTTTCATAATAGCATACCTGGAAGTCGTAAGGAGCAAAGAATTTTCTACGTGACGAGGAGCGAAAAAATAAAGTGGGAGAACAATACAACGGTATTCCACGTCTCTTAACCAACACTTCTGTATCTAGAAAAAAAAAAGGTTACGTCAACTCCTCAACACCAACCCCTCATTATATTAAGATATTTTCTATATTCCTAGATCTACATATTTCGCACGTGTTTTCATTCTTACAGAACTGTTGACCAGCACAAAACTGAAATTCCCCCAATTTCTTCCGTATCTATTTACGCGACAAGTATAATATTGTGTCAAATGGATTATTTAAAATTATGTAACTGAAAATTTTTCTCTTTATGTTATATACTATTTCAAAACGAGAGACAAAATTTATAACCGATATTCCAGTTATTTACGTCCAGACTAAATAAAGATTTATTTATATTTACTAATAACCTAAATTTGAATTATTTATCACAGTTAATGTTTTAAGTTAGCATTGAGTCAGAGGAAAAATATAATATTACAATGCCACATACTTTTTTGAAGGAACGAATTTACGGACATAGGAAATGGTCTCCCTTTTTTCTACTTCCTTCATGCTCGTGCGTATTAAGCCATAAGAAAATTATATTTTAATTACATTTTGGCTCAGCTTTTTTATAAGTACATTGCACTCGCATCAAAGCGTAAGTGGGTTTCTTATCGCATCTGAGATACACGAGCATTCTTTATTATCTTCTTTAATTCGCATAATTCTCGGATAATGTATTCCGAATTTAGAAAAATATACTACAACAGGACTACAAAAAAATTATAATTTATCAAATAATATCAAATTGAATGAAGCATTTCAAAAATGATAATAAATGTTTTTCCTAGCGATCAAAAATTGTTTACTTTAATAAGAAAAATTTTCGACCAATTTCCGACTATATTTTTATTTAGAACAATTTCAAAAGTGGAAAAACAAAACGTTTCTGAAATTGGTCGGAAAGTTTTACTTATTATTGCAAAATCAGACGTTAAAGTGCAACCTTTCAATTGTTTACTTTGTAAAACATATAGAAAATTAAAATTTATAAGACTTTTATTTCAATGAATGACAACCATATATACTTTCACAAAGTATTTAAAGCTATATTCACTGCAGTATGTTAACAATTAAAATGACAATCCTCTTTTCAGACTGACTGCTAGAATATTATCCTCCTTATGATCGAAGAGTTGAATTAACCATCCATTCAATACCACAACTAAAATTTATTCTAAGTTATAGATTAATGAGAGCTTTCGACCTAAAGTAATATTCGTTCCAATCATTAAAACACAAAAAGACATGAAAAATCAACTAAGTCTGATTCCATTATTATACCAAAAACGGTTATTAAAAAGACAATGTACTCAAAATGTCGCAGTTTATAATTCAAAATGTTACTTAAAACCGAAATGAATACATGAGCTCTTCTTAGACCAGCGTCATTTGTCATTATAACTAGACAACGTCAACAATACATCGACCACTATAGAAAGCGAACATCGATACGTAATTATTTACAATTTTGTAATCTAGAAATCCAGTAAATCGAAAATATAAAATTATGTACATAAATTATAAATAAATATATATACATTACAATTAAAATCCGTTGTAATTACAACGCGTTTTCTCTAGTTAAAATTAGTTTTTACTAAATGACGTTTTTATAACTAGAATTTACTGCCGCTCAAAAATTAATATCAGTTAAAACTAGTGTCCTAACTAGACAAAACACGTTTTGTTGAAGTGATTCAGTTGAAGTTGTTTCGACCGAGGTTTAATTTCATCGGGCCTTATTCTAATCGATAGAAATCAATGATAATGTAATTACACAAATTTCTCGTTACGATCACTCCAGTTTTGTGAAAGAAGAATTTTTTACATATAAAACGAAAATATAGGAAAATTCTCGAGTCCATTAACACTGCTAAAAGCTGCTGTTAGGCCAGCATTCACATTACTGTTATTTAAATATAGTTAAGCAGTACATTGTGGAAAATATAAGATGCATTTTAACAACAGTTGAAAAGTATACCAATTTGCTGCTATTGACGCGTCTTCAAATCAGTATTGTGATCCTACATCAATTGGAGAAATTTTCCCAAATACTTTCTCAGCTTTATTCCGTTGTCAAATATAATATGGACAAGTATTTTGACTTCGTTTTATAGGTGTAGCATAAATATAAGAACAGCACCAATTCAAGGAATTGTCAATAAAATCCAAGAACTTCGTCTTGGCAGAGCAATAAACGAGCACCGCGAACTCTGACGTAAACTGCTTATATCTTTATACTAAATTCATAACACGCAAGGAAACCTTAAGCACCAAGTACGATTGTTAGGCTTATTCAAGGCGAGCTAATATTCGCTAGGCGCCAAAGTCGTGCTCTGGAGCCGCAACAATCGCGTGCCGGCGCGCATTGTTGCGTCACGGACGCCGCCATTGTCCCTGTGATTAATCTCCGCCGGAAGCTGTTCATCAATTGTTCA
Source organism: Eucriotettix oculatus (assembly GCA_034510155.1). Taxonomy (NCBI): domain Eukaryota; kingdom Metazoa; phylum Arthropoda; class Insecta; order Orthoptera; family Tetrigidae; genus Eucriotettix; species Eucriotettix oculatus. The sequence continues at coordinate 71,482,875 of CM067377.1, forward strand.
GCCGCCGGACGCTGCGCGGATGCCGAGGTCTCTTTTGTCCTCCGGCCGACAGGCAGCAGCACCATGCAGCCTGTCCATCCTCAAGGATAAAACAACTACCGTCGTCATCGATTTTTTCGAGCTCATAATTTAAGTAAACACTCGATCTTTTGTTCAGAAAACGACGGTATAAATTAAGGCACGCGCACGAACGTGTTGATATGCTAGAGAAGCAGCTTTTTAGTACCTAACTGCTCTCAAAATTGCGTAAATTATCTGATCGTTTAAGGACCTAAACGAATTTACTTTTAATTTCCTTCATCTGGTAGCAAATAATTATAATCACCCTTTCTCTTTTTGCCGTACACTTTCCTTCATGTAATTATAAACCAATCGCTTTATGAAAACATCTATACATAATTTTAAGCTAGGAATATAATATACATAAATTTCTTCAAGAGTTTTATTTTTTGTGTCTCATATTCATTTATAAATTTATTCTCATACCATCTAGTCACACATAAACTATTAAATGAAAGTTTTTCCAAATTAAGAAGAATTTTACGGACGAACATGAGATACGATTTATCCAAAACTCAAAAAGAAATTGAAATGAATACTTAAATTGTATTAAATTTACGACCAAATCACATACTTAACGTTTCTATGTAATTAAGCCGACGTTGCGTAAATTTGTTTGGGACTTCTTCAGGTAATACCTACAAATCATAAATTTTGAAATGTAGAAGTAGAAATTTATGCAATTCTAAACTGGACTGCCTTCAAGGGTAGCTTCATTCGTCATTTCGTCCACGGTCGCAAATTTGCTAGACTTAAATATTGTGCAAACAGACTTGAATTGATTTTACTGCTAATACGAAAATAAATACTTTTTTAGAACCAAAAATTAGTTTGTTCTGTAGACTTCCTGAGGCTTTCTTTAATCAGTGTAATAAAATCGAACATTATTATGAGACTTCGACTTTTATCAATCAGTCCTTATCAAAACACTAAATAGGCTACCGTAATTAAAACAATGTTATTTCCTGTATGCATCCAAAATCGTTTTTTATGTCTTTAAACTACATGAACGTTTCATCGACCACCTTTTAGTGTCATTAAATAAAAATTATTGCATGAATACGTCAATAGGAATAAAATTATTCGTTGCTGCTTAAGAAAAATTAAACGATCATAATGTTTAGTATAGAATAGTAATGATGGATGCTGTGACGTAGTTGACGATCCATTAAAAGATGTGGTATGGAATGGTTTCTGCCATAAATATGTATGGAGTAGTATATATGTTAAATATGCATTTTCTTTTGTTGCAGGTGATGTCAGATGGCAAGGTGCAGGCGTCAACAAAGAACGTGTTGAAATTTTCTGTATGCAAAGGCATTTGTTTCTTCTTGTGACTTACAAAATGTATATAAATATTAAATATGGCTGCTGCTGAATATTGTATATTACTGCCCTGTCACATATCCTACACCACGCTAAACGTGCGAATGTATCAAAGCTTATGAATGGGACGGTTGTTAGTGTAGGATAACAGTTTGACTTTTGGCCGCAGAGCTGCGCACTACACACAACAGGTGAGGTGGAAGTAGCAGTAATCTGCAGCGAGCAGCTGGGTAATTGATTGTTAGCTCGGCCAGGGCTCACCATGCGATTAGCCCAAATAATTGTCGCGTAGGCCGTTATTAATGGTTTTCCGCGCCGTGGACCCGGGTTCGATCCCCGTCCTCGCCTGTGAAAGGTCGCGGACGCGTGATGGGATCGCGCCAGTCCCCGCACCCATAAAATTCATACGACTTTCACGGCGTTTTAAAACTGAAATAACAGTTTCCTGCGGGCGGCTGAATGCGTTCCTGCAAATATCACCTGTTGTTCTTCATGAATTATTCACGGAGGCCTTTACAGTCTATAACGGTCGCAATCTCTAAACTCTCTAAACTATAGAACTTCCGCCATTTTACTAGATTTTGTGAAGTCGTAAGAAGACAGAGATTTGAGAGGAAACCACTAATACTCAATCGGGCGTTTTTTAACACCGAAACCGTGATCAAAATTCGTTGGAACACGTATTCTTTACACGATTTTATTCAATACCGCGCTCTAAAGTCTGATTTAAAAAATAAAATTTTAATACTGAACTAAAAATGTGTACTTATTAAATAAAACAAAACCAATTTAATTTGTCAATTCCTTAATGTTTAATTTCAGGAGCTTTCGACCATGGCCATTTTCAACTGTATATTTTAATTATCTCAGGTACAGATTTTACGGAACATAGTACGTCTATATATCATTAGTATCCAATCTGTACGTGAGATAATTAAAATATACATGTGAAAATTGCCATGACCGAAAGTTCCTGAGATTAAAAATGCACAGATGACTACTTAAAGTGGGTTTCTTTATTTAATTATAATTTGCTAAAGTTGTTATAATTGAATATAACATGCATTTATTATTAAAGTAGGCTTATTTAAACATGTCGCATTAATTTCTGATTATAATTCAATTATAATGGTGGCAAGCCCTGGCAAAATGTTTCATACTTCCATTTTTTTTGCAACATGCAGACTGTTTTATACAGTTTACTTGGTTTTAATACTGTTAAATTTAAACAAACTTTATACAAAAAAGTATAACACTAAATTTCAATAGAGGAAACATTTAACAACATACCAATAAAAATTGTTAAGTGTCTTATGTGGCTTACTCATTTTATTTATAAATTATTGGTTTCATTAAGAAATGTGAAAGCAAAATTAATCTTTCGTTTCAAAATAAACTGAAGTGTCTGCATTACTAGGGCATATAAATAGTTAATATTACGATATTAAATTGTGTAGCAAAAACTTGCTTAGAAATGAAATATCTTTAGCCACTAACATTTTGAAAAGAAGTTTTCATATACATTACGAAAATGTAATTTTAAAATTTAACATTGGATTTCAAAAATTTTACAGCAGCCAAAATGTTTCTTTATTATGCAAAACCTCCTGGTCTGGAAAGTTGAAATGTATGCATTGTGCACGTTGAATTCGATTTCATTTTTACACAATAAAACGAGGCTTGTCGTAACGGAACATTACTCATCATTTATTACGGAGTGAGATATGTGACTTTTTCCTGATTAACATAGTGCAGGTCTGTGAGCTATATATGAATTACGTCATACATTAAACATATTTTTATTAAATTTTATTTTATGTCGCATTAACTGCTAGGACATTAGCGATAGTTACATGGACGGTGCTAGTAGAGGTAGTAGTAGATTGTTACTTAGGCATTGTATTTTATTTTAAAATATTGTTTAGAGGTGGAATGACTTCATCAATCTCTCAATCAATGTCACGAAACAGGCCAGTTAGAAATATCGTTCTTTGTTGTGGAATGTCGGCTTTGATGGCAATCTATAGCACTACAAGAAGTAATTTTCATTAAATTATTAAGGGTATTGTGCGATATATATATAACTTTTCTTCGTCATGAGTCGCATGGTTTGATTAGTGGTGCTGTCCACTTCATCTTCCCCATTTCCAATTCTTATATATCGCAGAAAGTGGCATGTCTTTTACCATCCCTACTTCCGTCATCTACTCTGTAATAGCCTCAGTAAATCCATTATTAGCTTTCATCGCTTTATTCTGAGGATGACGCAAATACACGGATTCTTAGATATTTTTATTTCATATCCATTTGTCTATTTATTCATAAGATTTTTATATGGGGCATTAAATTTCCAATATATTCATGTTTCTCTTCTTAATGAACCTATTACGTCGGAGATAGAAAAAGGTGTTTTATTATGGATCAACTTTATAATGAGTGGTCGGATGCAGTAAAAAAGAAGGGTTATCTTGATAGAACACCTTCACTGCACTTTCTGAATGATATTATAATTTAGCTGATTTTATTCGTGTTTTAAAGGGAAACGTCGATAGTTGTCCCAGTTCCAGAAGAATAGTAACTATTCGCCAAAAAAAATTCCCGGAAATGACGGCCTGTGCACAGTTATTGACCGAGGGGGAACGCACACACACACAGAGGCGTTCCACTCCACGATGCGGCGTCCTCTTTAAAGTAGGAAAAAGCCAGCGAGGGGGCGTCCGCCATTCTGATTTGCATGCGACGCCATGGCGGGGGCGGCGGCAGGGATCGATATGCCGGGGGAGGGGGCGGGGGGAGGGGGCGGCGGCGCTGATTCGCGCGCTGCTATGGGGACGGCCGCGAAAGACGCACGAGACCGTGAACTCCAAATATGTCAACTCTTCCGATTTCCAGGGCAAAACGTGGTCTGTCCGTGGACCGTCTCCCTCCCGCCAATTAATCGGCGTTTTTCTTTCACTTTCCCTCTTGCGCGCTCGTAGCCCTAGCCTCATGAATCTTTCATCAGGTTCCTGGTGACTCAACTTCAGGGCGATCTACGCGCATTCCCCGCCACCGACGACCAGTGCTCGCTGCCCACGGTCAGCTGACAGGTGTAATCCGGTTCGTTATGCGAACACTCCGATATTTATGTCTCTTAGAAGATAAAACACGTTCAGCTGAGTGACAAATTAACGAACCAAATAAAATTTAATAACAGGGATAACTCTACACTGAGAAAGAAAGTGATTAAAAAATTAATATGTAGGAGGATATCAACATAAAAATAAAAGAGGAAATTTTAAATACTGTTTAATAGTAGCAGACATAGTAGAGGGTTTAATAGTAGCAGACATATACCGAAAGATCTAAAGGTTTGGATTTACTCAGTATACAAGTAAAATATAGCCTATATAAGAATAAGAGGCGAACTTTTAATACTATCGATTCTTTTTCCCCATTAACATATAACATCAATTATATATATAATATACAATTGGGCCTTTATAAGTAATATTTTGCGGAATAATTTTTAATCAGGCTATTAATTGCCAGCGTAAAGGAACAGGGCCAAAATTTTGTTGTACAGAGCATTTCTATAATCGAGATTGAAGTATTAGTATTGGAGTAACAATTCAGATTTAATGGTAATTCTATGTGTACTTAACATGTAGCTTGACAAAAACGTATATATATATATATGGACCACATCATTTTCCACTGCCTCAATTAAACTCCCAGATAATAAATATAATAGGATCATATGGACCAAAGGACATCATATCCTCGGAAGATACAATCGAAAGACTATTATAATTAATATATTGTAAATAAAACCACAGAAGAGTTGTCTCAATATATTTATTCTCAGTACGTTTCGGCCATAGCCATTATCAACTGGATCTTTCCTCTTAGTATCTTCTTTGCATATACTATCAAACAACAAGCGCAAGAGTTGTGTGATAGTATATGCAAAGCAGACGCTAAGAGGAAAGATCCAATTGATAATGGCTATGGCCGAAACGTACTGAGAATAAATATATTGAGACAACTCTTCTGTGGTTTTATTCACAATATATTAATTATATATAGTTGTTTTTTTACATTAAATATTAGACTATGATAATTTCTGAAAGTGATCAACATGTATGACAAAATCTAACTCAAGAAAATTGTAAACAATACAATACTCTCAGTATAATTTTCTCTTAGTCGGTGGCAGTGTAATCTCAGCGGTGGCCAATAACATCACATTTGGCGCGATCTTAAACTAATTTTTATTAAATCTTATACACGTATTATACGAAAACTCAGATCATAAATATATAAACTAACATTGAAACTCAATATAGTAACTAAAAAAGTGCTCCATATTTTTCATTTATTAACAGTTGTTATAATTTTATTATAAAATGACAATAAAATAATGTAATACCTAGCGTATTTCCTTTTGAAACTGTAATCAGGTGATACGAAACGCTATAGAATAGACGTGTTTTTTCGTGTTTGGACGTTGAAATATTTCTGCGTTCACCTAGTTCTGACATTTTGCGCGCTTCAAACGATCAAAGCGTTCTTCGTAGTAGTCTAATAAAAGAGAAGTTTAGAAAAATTAACTGAAATGAATATCAGCATGTTTAAAAATTTCTGTAAAAAAATTAAACCATCTGCTAATTGTAAAATATATGGAAATACGTATAATTTACAACGTAACTATAGTAAAAACATGTCGGGTGATGAAGTCAGATTAAAAGTTACAATAGATTAAAATTATAATAAATTCAATGGGTTAATGGCATAATCATTCTTCTCTCGAAAAACTTAAGAATTGAATATGTCATCAAACTTGATAAATATATTATTATTATTATACATTAACAATATATTCAGTACGCAGTCGACCCGGTATACCCAGGCTCTCAATGGGTTGTAGAGTCAAGGTTGAATATTACAAAATAATGCGTACAACATTGTGGAAAGTTGTATGGATTCATCAGAAGTAGGGCGTTTTTGATCGTTTTAGAAATATGATAAAGAAGAAAAAGGAGAATACTTGTAATAAAATAATTTAACTCAAAGAGCTCAAGAGTGACGGTATTGGATTGAAGACAGTAACGAGACTGACAAATAATACATCTGTTTGGAACCGAATTGAAATAATTACGAAAGAATAAGGCTTCTGCTTATAATAATGACAAATTGCATATTCAAACGCTGCTTAAATTAAATTGCATATAAATAATTTACGATCAATTTCAATGTTACACATAAAAATAGGCCTATTATTGGGGTTTTCCTAAGGAACGTTTACAACAGTTCCGTTTGGTGGAACACGTATCTATTCGTTATTTGAATTTAACTGAAAGTTATTTAATTGTTTCCTATAGCTGTCTGACTGTAAATCAACATATAATTAATTGGCTTAATTACATACGTTCGTATACGTTGAAAATTTTATTAATGTTTTGTAAAAAGTATTCTTGTTTATATGAGTCAGATTCTTCAAATTCGCCATTTTCCCCGAAGAACGTATAGATTTTGAGTGTGTTCTAATCCTTTTTTTTTCACATCACTACTAATTCTGTGTGTTCCGCACGTTCTGAGTAATCCTCAGGGCTGCTTAATTAGTGCCTGTGTCGAAACACGCCGCAATGACGAGGCTGTAGTGAAATGTTGAGGAGGAGGCTGGTGGTTGCGGCGTGGCGCTGCGTGGCGCGGCGCGTCGCGGCGCCTGCATGACAGCACAGCACACGATTGCGGCTCCCCCTGTGCTGCCACCCCCTATCTAAACCACACGCGTAGTCCATCTCGCTCCCCCTGGTCGGTAGGCACACCGCATTCTGTCAACACGCGGGGGACCAGCTTTAAAACGACACTGCTCTGTCAGCGCAGAATTACTTTCCACCTCAGCACTTGACTCCGGCCTTCTTCACTTGAAATACATTACCTATTTAGAGGTTTTCCGAAATGTGGGGGCAGGCTTACATACGTCTGCTTTTATAGTTGGACTGACGTCAATAATATCTAGTGTAAGCAGTGCATATTTCTATATCAGTGGGTTGAAATGTAAATGTAAATAAGTAACTAAAACACTTATTGCAAAAATCAAATGTATGTTAGGAAAAAATTTTAGAAATCATAATTTACAGCAAGAGGAAACGTAAAATCTTGAGAACTGGTCACGTTTTACAAATCATTATCAAGCAATGTAATGATCTCAATTTCGTTATTACTTACTTTACTTATTTTTAGTTTTAAATAGGGGTCTTGTTAAATTAATGATTTTAAATTGTATAATCATAATAAAATAGTAATCACCTGCTATATATATATAAATATTACAAATTAATTTAGAAACTTGAAATGAACATGTAGGGTTATGATTGCTTTAAATAGTTAATATAGAGATATGGAAATGAATGGGAATACATTAAATTTACATTATCTAATGATAATATACGACAATTTACTGACAAAAATCTTTTTTAGGATTCACAACAAACTCTTTAAAGAATATTTAAAAAATTTAAATTACTTACAAACTAATATTTAGAAACATGTTGGGTCGTATTTACAGGTCTTCCCATAGCAGTATATTTAAAAGCAAAACCCTACTCGGAATTGGTAGTACTAGGAAATCGGAATAAAGGTTACGAACGGAGTAATAACTTCTTCACCTTTGCCTGGAACTCGCCGCACGTCCTCAGATCTCGTACCTCTTGACTTTCTTGTTGTAAAAAGAACGCCTTGCTGATTTAATCTTCTTAAATGTCACCACGATCAAGTGCAAGCATTTCGCCCTGGGTCAACCAATTCAAGACCACTGCACAGATCTTAAAAGCGTCTCCGTTCTGCACTTGGTTGCCACTCTCCCTCTCTCTATCAAACACGCTCTAAGTCTCTCACCTTTCATCATCACCCTAATTCTTATTGCCAATCACTACTAATCTCGTAACTTCCAACTTCTTAGTGCCCGAAAATCAATTTGAGTGCGTTTATAATAATTTTTCCAAGCTCAATTGTTTAATTTCCTTCGGTGGCAAGGACTAAATGCCCTCCAACAAAATAATTTACCTCTATAATTTGGGAGGAGCCATTCACGCCACTTACTGCTGATGTTTGCGGAAATAATCAGGCCTTGTCATAGACAGGTGTCCCTGACTTTCAACGATTTTAGAAAACCCAGACCGGAGCCAAACTGTCTAGGTTTTATTACGCTGTCTGCAACCTTCTTCAATTTCTATCAAGCAGACTGCCTTCGATTCTGTACCGCAAAGCTCCGTATTTCGTTGAGTTTTCCCACTACAAACTTAAGATACGATACTAGGATTTCTCACAGTATCTCGTAAGCCACAAATAAACACAGATTTTAAATGTACTAATTTCAAATGTCAGAGAACATGAACTCAACCTTCAATAATGTAAAGGACGCAATTTTGTATAATAATTTAAAATTCACGCAGTTTGGCTGCCAGTGTTCAGAACCATCGCCTATGATAACCAAATTGGCGTCAAGAGCCAGAGACCATACATAGAAGACGACAAAGATGACAGCAGAGATAATCTATCTTGAGTCATACTCATCCAGGGACTGTAGACATGGGATAGTAATATATACAATCAGATACACAAACGTCAGTAGGTGTTTCAGATCGTGAATTGATTAAATACCTGGTTTGAATATTATCTGATATATGATACAAATCTTGAGAATATAGAAATGCTAATATCTTGGATTCATAATTTCAGTTTATATCAAACTTAATTAGAATAAAATTCAAACAGTAATGAGCGGATTAGATGACGTAATAATTCAAAATGGAATCGTCGTAAATTGCAAACATAATATCGTGACAGTTTCTGTGATCGGTGAACAAGATTTAAAAAACTCCGTATGGTTGAAAAAATTTCATTTAATTCATCTTTTCGGAGAAAAAATGAAGACCTTTACAATCTGGTTTAAGTAAACGGATTTATAACACATATTCCTATTTCTTGAAGTCATTTAAATTATTATTATTTAAGTGAAAATATTGAAAATATTTCAGCTAAAAAAGTTTAAAAGATTTAAAAACTTGATGACAAACTAACACGAATTAACGATACCATTATTATGGTCCAGTTCACCCAGCTGTAACTGGTACTGCAGGAAGTAGGTGTAACAAGTTTAAATCGAAATTGTACATTTTGATTTGATGCAACTTATTGAAAATTCTAAGGAATTTCAAAAGTTCGCCCTCCATCACAAACTTAAAACTGGAAGCAAATAAATTGCAGTTGCAGGTGTGTTGAATGTTCCCTAATGATTCCGAGTGCCGTGAAAGCTGTTTGTTGCTGAAAACAGCCCAGGAGCTGGAGGTGAGTAAAAGCAGCTGCAGCAAACTTGGCAAGTACTTTACATCTCATTAGCGCTGCGAGACTTGCTGTCTATATATAAATGGAAACATCATCATCATTAGCCACCGCAGCCGTGCCGACGCCGAAGCACGCGATGGCAGTTAAGTAGAGGAGAGGAAATTAAATCAAACTAAGGCCAAGTGTTGGCTCCACACGCGATCAGTTCCAGTACGAATCGGAATCCTCAGCAAAAACACAGCTGGAGCAACCCGGCTTAATTTATCACTGTGATATAAGTCTGCTCGACTTAGCCGAAACGTCGGGGCTTCGTCATTGCTGATCACCCGGTGTTATTTCTCGTTACCATAGCAACGTCCATTCACGACTAGTTTGGTCCCGTAGTACGCGCTCAGTTGCCACATATATTGCGCATGGAGTTTTAAAATCTCTCTGAATTGAGTCTTTGACACATAAGCAATGTAAGACATTGAGCTTCTAATAGTGTATTTCTAAATAGATGCACTTCGTAAAATGTGAAGTAATTTTCAAAAAATGAAAATTAAAGGAAAATTTCACAATTTATTTACATCTATGTATTACAAGAAACTTAATAACCATTGTTAACGATATCACAGTACTTTTATAGGTTAGATAATTCTTGAAACACCAAATTTATTTTGGAAAATCTAAGCAATATAGACACATAATTGTATAAGTATCTGGCGATTATTAATTCAATATGAATGGTGTTATTAAATGAAAAGTTTTAAAAACTAACATGTACAATTAATTATACAGTCCTAAAGCCAGATGAGTATGCCAATCAGCCGAAAGCTCCTGAGAACATAAATTTAAATAAATGAAAGAAATATTGAGAGTGTAATTTGGCATTTCAAGAATTAAGTAATTTAATTTTTTCCCCCAAACATAAAATGTGAAGGACTTGATTTATTAAGCTCACAAATCTGCTTGAAAAATAAACGACAAATTTTATATTTGTAAAACGATACAAGCTTTTTAAAATAAATTATATGACGAATATGTACACACATATATATATATATATAATAACAACAGTAAAACTTTTCTAGATTTATTACCAAATATTTTATTCCCCCAAAATTTCGATAATTTTTGTCATATGCATCCTAAATGGATTGTTATTATAATGATAAAACAAGATAAAATTTACATTATTTTATAAAACCAGTAAAAATAAAGTAAAATTACAATACAATGTTTGAAATAGTTAGATTCAGTACTTCGTAAACAATTTGACAGAAATCGCAAGCTTACTGCTCTTAAGTTAAAGAGTTTGTACGCAAGTTCAGAACATAGATTCTATGTTCTGTGTACGCAAGTAACCAACAAAATTCAAAATTCGATATTTGAACTGAAATTGATCAGCATACTGACTAATAATATAATAATAACAATTAAATCGTATATAATTAATTAAAAAATAACAATAGTGCAGTTTTATCGTTAATTATTACCTTTCACCTGTTTTTATCATTCTTTTAATGATGGATTAGATTTTAGGATGGATATAACGTAAACTATCGAAAGCTTCTCGAATAAAATAATTATTACTAATGGATCTGTAAACTGTTACGTGGTTGTTATTATTATGTTATTTGCTCAAATTACAGACCTATTTAAAATTCATGTTTACTATTTTAATTCTCTAATCGTTAAATTCATATCAAACTATTTTCAGCACATAACGTGTTTCCTTTCGGTCGAGATCTATTACAACTAGTTGGAATGAATATTTCCGATAGCAGTCGGAAATCATTTCTAAAAATTTTCATGTGGAGTGTGGCGTGATATGGGTACGAAAAGTGGACGGTAGGAGTCGCAGAAAGGAAAATAGTAGAAGCCTTTTAAATATCGTTCTATAGGAGAATGCTGGAAATCAGATGGTTGTATTGGATCACTAACGAGGAAGTTCTAAGCAGAATAGGGGAAGAGGGAACGACATGGTAGATGGAACTAATTAATAGGCCACGTTTTGACACATAAGGATCTTGTAAAATTAGCATTAGAGGGATGAGTTTGGGGAAATAACAGAAGAGGGAGGCAAGGATGGAATACGATAAGCAGATTATGGAGTATGTGGTAGTTATGCAGAAATTAAAAGGCTTGCGCAATATTGGTTAACATGGAGGGTTGCATCAGACCAGTCTAATGACTGAATACCACAACAACAACACATACATATATATAGACTATTTATAGAACAGAGCACATCAGGACACTGTAAATTAGTGCAGTACAGAATACAATAAAATTGTCAAGAATCCATTTTCTACAGCTCATTACACTTCCCTTATATGTCGCAGTTACTAATATTTTTTTATTGACAGGTAGATGGGTAATAGAATATTTACGGTAGCTTACTACAAGGAAAGCGTTTTAATACTATCAGGTCGTTTTCATATAAATTTTGTGGCGGTTAAAATTGCCATAAACCAAAGTCAGCATTTTATAACAAGCGCAACCGTCAAGTTTAAGTAAAGCCTAATTCAGGTATGTGTTTAACAGGGGACAGCCATCATGGAATTCATGAACGTGATATAAATAACTTTACGATTCACGACTTATTTGAAATTATTTTCAAATGCATTTCTAACTTGCACCTGGTAAAAGTGTACCACAGAAAAATGGACGAATTACCCTCGTTATAGCAAATTAAATGTGAATAATGATGTTTAATCAGGTATTTGTTTATCTGTGAGTACCGATACTTATTTCCACAGTCACTGTTTCGTCATCATATTACACAATCAGCAGATCCGTTACCTGATAATAATTGTTTTACAACTAAATTACTAACATTAAATAATTTCCGAATAATTTCACCGTTGTTACGAATCAAGACAATTTTTACCAAAATTTACAACCTACGATATCAATCTGATCATCAGTGATTTGTAAAGCCTCATGCATGAAATAAAATTTATTTGCGTATGGCGAATACCACAAATTTTAATACGAACATCCTCATTACTAATTCACTCAGAATAGTTCAGTAAAACTTTAAATGAATGAAAACTATATTTTGTAATAATTTAATAACATAAAAATTAACACGACGTTTTATCCTCATAAACTGTACTCTGATTTGGAGTATTATAAATAATTTCTATATAATGCCAAATAATTCTATTACTAACACACAAATATTTAAGTAATATAAAATAATTTAATGTTGAATTTGCAAAACATATAAAGTTATTATAATGTTCCAAATTCAGTGCACATCTGAAGAAGTCGTGTTAATTATTATATTATTAAAATATTTATGACTACTTAAGCTGTTTTCATTCATTTGTAATTATATTGAACTTAGAAACATTTGTAAGCTACGTAAGGTAATGGAATAGTACGTCTATGACTATGTAATCGTTTTCATCAACGAAACATGCTTAGTTGCTTAGAGCAGGACTAGTTGCAGTCGCTATTGAATTGGCAGGAAGCTGTAAAGAACAAATCTGACCAGGAGAAAAATGGTCCAGGATAAAATGTCGTTTACACTCACTAAAAACTGGCTTAAAATTTTCTCCTGCTTCATACCGCATCTATGATAGATAATTTCTTAAATATTCGATACTCTGAAAATTTCATTCCGTCTTTTATAAATGTATTAATTTCTGATCATTAATTATTTTGCGAGAAAGATGTATTTAGAAGTACTTCGTGTAACCCTTTCTTACGTTGTGCTTCTTAGTATGAGATTACTTATTAAAAGAGAACCGTGACATTTTTGCCACCATAATTTAAGTTTCATCACTACATCACGCTATTGGTTATTCATCGTTTGTAAAGCTTGTATAGATGAATGAGAATAGCCGTTTAACCATTCAAGCTTAATTGAGATCTTAAAGTTGCGTGTTGCCTTCCACGGAGGTTAACCTATTAGCATAAATTGCGTACAGTGATTAGAAAGTCACACTGGATACGGTTGGTTAAGTTTTAGCAAAGTAGTAACACCATATCTGTATTATTTTAACTTATAAACGAGTTTCCACATTGTGCCAAACACTCTAAGCAATTAAAGTTGTTGGGTCAAGACCGATTTTAATGATATTTGTTAACTGCCAACTATTTGAGCTACTCATTAACATTAATACAGAATATACGTAATTTTAGTTCATATATAAAATATAAAGTTGCCGGTATAAGACGAAGACGAATTAGATGATGAAGTAGGTAATTGACAGATAAAGTTACAAAATAAATATTACACAACTGGATACTACTTTATCTAAATATGGATGATTCTTAAACTGAAAGCATTCAGTATAATCTGTTTAGCATAACGACTTTCTAATAAGTAAAATCGCCTTTCATATTATTCAATCACTGTGACGCGTATAATTTACGTCGTATATTTTATTTGTCTAAATTATTTTACAGTATGAAGCTTTCTGTACGAAGTTTCCATCGAGAACAGATCCCAAGGTGTTTGCAATGCACCTTTGTGGGATAAACCCAGCAAACAAACAGAGCCAAAAACTTAAACTGCGGAGTCTCAGCCCTTTGCCCTGAAAACATTTCGCGACTCGGCGAAAAACACAGGTCAGCCAAAGTCAGCAACGTGGTTGGCCTATAAGATGTCTTGGGGTGACCTCTCCCGAATTTTGAATTTTTGGAGAGGAATGGTAGAGACGTCAACCCCATTGGATGACCTAGAGAAGGTAGAGAAAGCGGGGAGACCAATGAAGGTTTAAGGAGAGGTGAGTTTGAGGTTGAAGCGACCTCAAAAATGCATTCGGAAAAAAAGAGTCGAAGTGAGAGGTGAGAGAGGAGCTAGAGAAACGGAAAGTCAGACTGGCTGGCTTCAAGGAATCAGACGAAAGGTGATCTTGGTCCAAGTGTAACGAAGAAATGAAAGTAGAGACACGTTTCCTGGACCACGTCAGAGGCCTGCCGTTCACATACCACCCGGAAGCTACCTTTGCGTTGAACCCAGGATTACCGGTCAACCAGGAAAAATGGGAAGAATGAACGCTCTGATATGCGTATAAACACGTCATACAGCCTTGAGAAAAGTAGATTAAATTTACTAAAATCTCCTCCTATATTATTTTTGGTTAGGACTCAGCTGGGCCACTAAAAATTTTAAAATTTCTTAATATTTTAATTTGTTGAGTCTTTCACATTGTTAATAATAAAATTGTTTAAATGTCAAAGTTGAGATTTATTGGCACCCGCCCATTTAAAATACTCTAAATTCTTTAATATTTGTATAAATTGAAAATAAAATAAAATAAAAAGTACATGACATGTCTCAAAATTCCACTTTCACGCTCCACCATACACGTTCAATATGTGAAAATAGCTTATTCAATTTAATGAGACCAGCAATTGGAAGTCGAAACTGTTGGACTGTAATAATTGAAGTTCTTGTTCAAAAAGCATATCTACACAACTTCGAAGCAGTTGCGTGGGGAATACAAACGGTTGGAATGTATAGCTTGGGTTATGAAATGTCATCGCGTTGGTATAAAATAAATTCACCCGAGTTCACAAGCCATCAACTACTACAGTTAAATATATTTCCTCGGTAAGTAGACAATTTCTGTGAATGTTACTGCGCGACGCCAACAAATCGAAGTACGGCACGCAAGACTCGCCGTATCGACCAGACTATTCTGTCCACACAGTTGAACCTCGCAGTCTTTTAGCGTATATTAGGCATGACACTTATGTAACGAAGAGGTTATCGTTCCTTTCCAAAGAGAAAGAGGTATCGCCTTTGACTTGGTAGAAGAATGACAGCTATTCATATGTAGATATAAAGAAGTGGGCCTGGAGGTCTGGGCTTTAACGCTCGTCTGCTAAGCCCAAGGGTGCAATCCCCAACGAGTCCAGTGAATCTTCGGAGTGTGGGAGTGTGCCCTGTTACTGCTGTACGACGATAGCTGCAATTCGTACCCTTATATACGATATTTTGGGGTGTTACAATTTTACCGTTGGAGTCATTCTTGAAATGGAATTCATCAAAGATTTTGTTTTGTAAAGAAATGTAAAATGACATGATCACATTAGTAATAAGAAGTATCATCAAGTAATTATAAATTGGAATAAAGTTTTCTACGATCTTTCAAAAGTGACTAATTTATTGGCTTAAGGGCATTACAATTTTCTTAGTCCTTCATAGAAGATAATGAATGAATCAGTTTAACCGCTGATTGCGCTCAATGGTTTGTAGAAAACATAAATATGTCCAATTTGTGTATTTAACGTGTATGTGCTATAGTGACAGCCTATAACACACAATACAGATACTAAAAAATTAATACATTATGACGTTTCCTCCACGTTTTTGTCGACTTCATCATCACCCGTTGAGATCGTAATTGTAATGTATTAATTTAATTTTTAACTACAACGTGTTTTTCTGACTTTTTAAATTTACAATAAATTAAAAGACGGCAAATGAGTCCACATTAAATTTATCACTAGTAATTCAAAAACGACGGTTCGTCTCCTTTTAGAGATATCCTCAAGCGTAAAATTTAGCAATTCATCATATTTACTCCTTGACTCCCTCAGCTCAAAATATTATTGAATGTACATGTAATTCTTAAATTTAACGTTTAGATTATTGTGTGTTTCGTCGAATTTAAGCCTAAAGAACAATATCTACTTAGAGGCTTGAGTTTAGAGAAAATATATAATAATAAAATGTTAAAGTCTAGGAATTAAATAAAATAGCCTGAATATAAAGAGACAACATATAATACTTATCTGAAACACACAACGTTTCCTCCACCAATTGGTAGACCATATCAAATGCACGATACGAAAGAAATTGACAGGTTACCGCAACCCTTCTTATAACATCAAAGAAAACTAGTAAAGATATCACAATCATTGTTGGCATTAATTGAAAAATTGTGAAATAATCTAATGCTATTCATTTCAGAAATAAGTCTACATTTGTAAATGTTTTCAACATCAATGATTTTACGTCATTTCATTTAAAGTTATGATCATTAAAGAGAATATAACCCTGTGCTTGTCTCTTCGTAGTCGGTAATTTCATCCCGTGTTCCTTTAATCTAGTCTTCGAGTAAGAATTTACCCTTGAAGATATCCGAATTCAATGAATTACCGAATGCAGTGAATTCCCATTCTGACGAAATGATGTGATATTTTATTTTCGCTCGTTACATTTTGTTTCCGAGTTTTAAAAAACGTTATCCTCTGAGAAATAAGATTGTAAGTCTTAAAAGCCAACTCTTTTAGGAATTTTGATGACCTAACATTCCGATCAGCAAATATTCCCTTTATTCAAAGAATCCTACATGTTTTGATAAACACGTACATTACACTATTTGTATATTTCTCTTAAAGGGAACCATGACAAGCTCCAATATTTTGACAGGTTTCTGCGCAGTCAAGATTATAATTATAAATATTTTTCGAAATGAATGGTGATGAATTCTCCAAAGTGAATATAATAATGGATAAGTCTGCTCAGATGACAGGTTGCCATATCATCTTCACAATGGATCTTGTCACGGTAGTCTGCTCTTTCTCTATGTTTTGTGAGAAGCGAGTGACTAGCTGGGGCTCGTAGTTGTGACAACCTTCCCTGGCCAGAGCTAATCTCCCCGCCATCACCCCTCCTACAATACGCCATCAACCCCTATCCAATTGGCACTGATAAAGAAAATGCAATTGTCTATTTAGGTGCAGTCGTAATCCAATTCCTGTTGGCGTGATAGCGGGGCCCTGCCCAACTACTACGGATGCGTTAAATGTCTCGCAGTGGTGCCCAGCCTGAAAGGGACTATCCCTTTCGCTCAGCGAACATGCGCGTTAATCTCCGGGATTTATCGCATTCTGCGGACGGCTCTGTCGATTGCTTTTAATTACTCGTTCCATACGTCATTATCCATAGAAAGGGCACGTGCATATATTACTTAAATCGTAATGAACACTGTGATATAATACGTTGAGTTTTAAAAATTGCTGTTCTGATTAATCGATCTATTTGTAACTGCTGGAATACTCATTAGAAGCAGAACAATGTCTAAATGGCACTGAAAACTTCATCTTGTAATCTACACTTTGCTGGAATGGGAAGTGAATTTCAATACGAGCCTAAACGACATTTACACTTTAGAGGATAAATTACGGTCCACGATTGACGGAAAGTCGAAACTCCTCATTAATTCTCCATTCCAAGAATGACTAACATACAATCTCTGGAAAGCAAATAATGGCTACAATTTTTTTTAAAAAAATACACCTTTACTAAACATAACCATAAAACAATTTTGAGAGTAATAATTTTGATGGTCTATGGCCTTTAGGTTTATAAAATTTTACACTTCTCCGATCTGTTGTATAGTGGTTCGCATCACCGCCTCGCGACACAGAGGTCCCGGGTTTGAATTCTATCTGGAGCATGGATGTCTGTGCCCGTCATTGTCAGAGGAAACCGAGGTTACGACGGAAGGAGAACTGATACGCCGACCACGTGCCACTGTAAATTCTAAGAGTGTCATGCAAGAAGACAATCCGAAGTCGTCTCGGTAGGCCAAAGCCCTTCAGGGTTATAGAATAAATATAATAATAATTTTTAAATAAGTAGTTCATCTGACATTTTAACAATTTTTAAAATACAATGCATGGCTTTAAACTTACAAAAAAACCACAGAATGTCGAGGTTCTAGAGGAAGAACAAAATTATTTCTCAAGAATCATGACCAGGATTGCTCCACATTAGAATGAATATTCATTCCCTTTAACATGAAAAGCGTTACCAACAACATAAAAAGTATAAATTATTCTTTACTTTTGAAGTCCATTGTTGGTTTAAATGTGTAACGGAACTTCACACCGTTACCCTAAGCCGGAATTGCGATAATTTTCCGTATTTGGGCCGAAGGACTCATGGAGTGAAGTCCATGAACAGGTAAATTTTATAAGTTTAAAACCATGTATTGTATTTAAAAAATGTAATAAATTACGTAATGTAATCCATTTTAATTTTAATTTTAGTGTACTTGAAGAAGATTTAAATGAGACGAAACGTAGTATATTTCATCTTTTAAATAAAATAAAAATCTGACAAAGAAGCTGTTAAATTCATTTTATAATAACTTCAATGGAACACAATTTAAAAATGAAGAAATAAGTGTTTCAACACTCCGAGAAAACTTATATGACAGTTACAATCATAATTGTAATTTGAATGTATCAGTTCTACTTCTTTTGCCAAAAGCCTCATAATGTAACTTCCACTCTATCGTTAATAATAATAATATATGACACAAATTTACATTTACTCCGAAGAGATTACTAATGCTAGGTTTATTTTTTCCTATTTGGGATAGTATGTTTACTTTATACGGTGTATTAAACCAACATAAGAGCATTTATTCCCTTTAATTTTATTGAAGGTTAGTCTAAGTAATTTCCATAAATAATTAGTTGACTGTTTTATAAAATATTTTCACATTAAACTGAAAACGATTCTACTTTAATATTCATGAGATAATTATTGCTGTGACTATCTCTACGGCACTGTACGTCTAAATGTGTCCCAGCGACTGTTTATATCAAACCCACTCTTGAATATTTAATTGGGGAGAATAAACTCATTCTTCCTATTTTAGCCCCCTCGAGTAGGACATGAATTGTGCACCTCTCTATTGTGACTTTAAAAAAAATTCTGAATAAACATAAGGCATTATTATTTTGTAAATTTATACAATTGTTCATAAATGTCATAAAAATTTAGTATCCCATATATTGTATGTTTCATAAGTCACTTAACCAATATTAGTTATTATCCTTAAATAATACGCATATTTCTCAAAGCATAAGTCAGAGATTCAGAAATGTAAAAGGGACGCCCAAACACAAAATTTATTTCTTTATTTTACGGCTCATTAATATAAGAGTAAACACAATTGGCTGTAGCAAAAAAAATATTTAACGGATTGAATCACTGCATTGTAACTACAACCCCGTGACACGCAGCAGAGAGTGGGGGGCGTTGTTCGAATGTGACCATAGATTACACACTTGTTTTTTGTAGCGTATTGATATGTGGACATTACACTGCTTCATGCACGCAGCAACGATTTCATAACATCGTTAATAAAAGTAAATATTGACGGAAACAATTTTGTTACATGCCTATCCGTTAGGGGAACAATGTTGGGAGTGTGGGCGGAGAGGGGACGAGAGAGAGAGAGAAACAAAAAAAGAGAGTTTTTTTTCAGCGATCGCGTCTATCTGAACAGAGACATTGCAATTTAGTAGCGCTGGTCTGCAAATGAAGGTGTAAAATGTTTAACACGGTTTCATCGGAACATTGCTGCAGTAACAAGGGAGGGAGGGAGGTGCTTCGGATTAAGAGTGATATGCAAATACGAGCAATTTATGTGCTGGTGATTGGGACTGAATTGCAAGTGGCATAGCCAAGGGACATTCCTTATGAAGCGTGGTATTTTAAGTGAAAACACGCGTAACACGAAAATGTGCAAACTTAGAAATAAATTTGGTTTCGTTTCAAACCTGTCCATAAAAGAAGGAAAAAAAATTTCTGTTGTTTGCATAATTTATCAAAGGAAAAATAATAAAATTACTGAAAATAGTGAACTGAGGAGTAGTAAATAATTTTCAATAGAAAACAACTCGCACTGTACACATATATAGAACTTATCCGAGAAAGTAAAGCGATGTGTGTCATGTGCCATTATGCCAGCAACATTATCGTTGTTCCTACCGTAGTTATTCTCGTGCGGTGAATGGGTACGTTTGTGATGATAACCTCTTTGAAGAAACCATACGTCAAACCGCGGGCTTATCACTATGATATTAAATTAAAAGAAGCGAATTATTATTAGTTACGTTTTAGCTTCTGCAATAATGAATGGGCATATTTAATGTTAAATTACTATTAAGAGAATTAGTTTGATTAGTTGATTAAACGGAAGTAAATTGAAATGTTGCTTCCGTGAACTGAAGAAAGAAACTGAGCGATGATAATGGTTACCGAGAAATAATCCAATGCCCCTCGTCGTTCAAATACGAAAGGACAAACAATTGTAACGAAATAATACACAGGAATGTCTTGTCACATTTGGGAGACGTAAATTGTTAATTTAAACATATTATAGATTAATTAGTTTGTTGCATAACGTAAATAATTATCCTCATTGACTTTTAAGGAGGCATACCATTTTCAAATATAATTGATTAAATGAACTCAATATATTTCTTATTTTCTGTATTATAGACTGCCATTCATACAACTATTTAAATTATTTATTGCTAATAAGTTTTCCGACATTTATATGTTGCCGTGGCTCAATTTATTGTCTGGAGTCGGTCCTGACGTCATATGATGACGTCGTTTTCTTGACCTGATATGCGTTCTTGAGTCCGCTTGAGTCTGTATGTCGTCACCTTCCGTCACGAGAAGATTCCACAACAGATTTGTATTGTTAATCTGAAGTAATGCAGATGGTACATCCTAATAGCGTCCGCAACAAAAAGGAAAATGAAACCCAAACAAAATCTGAGATTGAAGAGTGCGCAAGGAATGTCGGATTCACTTGTAAACATCACTGGATTCTAATATTATTTGAACATTGTAATTCGTTATGTATTGGAAAGCTGCCTATTTAGAATAGGTAATGAAGGTATTTATGCAATTGTACTTATCAATATCGTAGGTGTGAATAGAAAGTTTCAAGCAATCGTAGTAATGTATTTCATCACTAAGTCGGCTTCCACTGCACAGTGTGAAAACGCAGCCATAAAGACTGAACTGACGTATGTTTAAAGTAAAAAATGAAGATAAATGGGACTAAATAAAAGTTGTTGATGATCGAAGCTAAGGATGGAGGAGTTATATGAAGATGAAGAACCATGATTTAGGGTTGAAATACGTAGAAGGGGAACTCTGCACGTGATGTCGTTAAGTTCGTTCCTCACAGGAGTCTGTCTCCGTGATCCCTCACTTAATACCCTTCCCCCACACAAGCAGATACCTCAGCTGTATTTACGATTATTCTCATATTCACCTTAGTTTCAACGCCGATAATCTAGTTAATAATTTCCACTACAAATTATGTTTCCAAGGAAATATTTCTAAGCTACGTCATTTGCTAGACACTAGACCGTAAGCTGCTTTCTTCCTCCATAGTTACATCGCCAATGTTTCGATTAAAATTCTCTTATTATAATCCAATAAATGTTCAAAGTTTGCTTAACATGTTAAAACGTTCCGTATAGCAGACACAATTTTTTTCCTCTTGTTTTAGATGAATGATTTATTTTTGTGTTTATTCGTTAACCACAAATTTTATGGTTTAATAATATTTGTTTTAATAACATATATTACGTATTAGAAAATATATTCTACTCTCGGCCATGTATAATGGAATACAATGGTTCTAAAATATCAATTTCTACGAGAATTTTGCTTTATATATAATAAGTTTCCTATGGTCTATTGCAATTGACTTTTAGAGTATCGCTAAGGAGATTACTTTCTCTTTTAAACTTCACAAATTGAGCTACTCAAATATAGAAAAGACCCACCGCCAACATTATTGGAACAAAGGCGGTTCATTATATACAATTCTAATATATTCGCATAGTATAAGAAAACCAGACCTCAACCTCAAATTTTCCTAAATGGCTGCTCATAAACTCACTGTTCTTCAACTCTCATAAAAATGCTTTGACCACTTTCTTCACTTGTCTTTCTATATCTACGTAGCGTTGCATCTAATCGGTTTTCACAAAGGACACTAATTTGCGCCCTGGTGACAAAAATTTCATTGCAAAGGTAGACTTCAAATCTCACTTGGTTCGTCAAAATTTCGCACCTTGTTCGACACACAACAATTCAGACAATTTGTCGCCTGTTCTAGGTAATAAGACTGGAAGAACCTTTCGATGCAGAAAAAGAAGTTCATGGAACCTACCCCAGAAAATTTATCAGGAGAAAACAATGAAATGAAAGCAGGTGAGCATAAGGCATAATAAATTTATTTTTCCGCTAGTCAGGAAATACGACTTGTCACAAGTAAGTGCGTATAATAATATACACTTCTTTTTACAATTATAAAGTACTAAGGTAAAAACACCATTATAGGTTTATTATTATTTTGACTTGCAATAATAGAAATAGAGATCATCCTTTAATAATATTTATAAACGCAAGTACGAAATACCACAATCACTACTCGTCAAATTAGTTCGTCGAGGAACAAGTAACAGAAATAACAGAATCCACATTTCATATAATCCTCATTGTTCACGATTCAGATTTTTGGGAATTAATGAAACAGAAAATGAGAATTACAAAAGTCAGAACGATCAAAAAAAGTTATAATGTGTGAAATAAATCCTTGGGACGTTAATTAATGTCAGTAATAACACCGCCGATAGGTACATTTTCATTGTTCGACAATCTGTCATTATTATTGATGTTTTTTGCATTATAATAAATATGAGATTATTCCTGAAACATTAATTTTTTCAATGTAATTATTTTATATTGAACAGTTAAATAACTTACCCCTTCGTGTGTTAAAAGTTAGATTTTATCCTTTGAAATTCACCTTTAATTTTTTTCTGGCACAGTTTCAAGTTTCATAAAGATACGTTGCATGATTGACAACCAATGTTCAACTAACGTATGGTGCAGCAAAATTAAATCATTTGCAATTTAAATCATTGGCTTATAGAACTGATTAAATTCTCTCGGTATTCCAGCCGACAAAGTTCCTCAAATACAGGCGACGTTTCGAAACCAGCCTACGACATCATCCTTTGACTTCGGCAGATAATGATGACGTGGACAGCCATCCAAACATCACGTGTTCTCGATGAACTGGGCCGGCTGGAATCCACTAGCTACGGTAGGAAATTATTCGCCATACAAAGTTTCTTACAAGTTGTGAAGTTTTGAAGCATTATGTTCTTAGGCTATGTATGATGTAATTAAATGAAGGTTTATTTGTCCTATTTTACCTTCTGGTGTCGAGGATTTTGGCAGGAAGATCGCCATTTGCCATTATTTTAATTATTTTGAGTTTCAAGTGTGCTGGAGATTGGCCAACAGCACTCATAGACGTACACAAACACCGAATCCCTTGCCAGGAATCGAATCCGGGGCCTCTGTGGCAAGAGGCGATGACCCTAGCCACTACACCACAGAGGCTGGTTTTGTGAGGTCAACAGTGCGTAATAGCATATTTGAACGTAGTAAATATGAATTTCTTTATTTACTGATATAAACTGCAATTAATGGGAATCGTAAGCAAGAACACGTTTCCTAAAAATCATGTTAGTGTAGCCTTCATATTTCCGCAATGTCTTTCATTTATTCGCCGTGTCGCCAGAAGAGTATTACATATCTTTATGGCCTGGAATAATGAGAACTGTGCCGCTTCCACTAGTTTTAAGGTAATTATATATTGCAATTATGGCTTATTTTATGACACGTAATTTAAAAATTAAAATGATTTTTATAATGAATTGTTTCAATTAGATTCTTTAAACGAGTTTTCTAATCTGTCACATGTGGCCGATAGCTGTCCTCGAATGTCGGCGTGTAGACTAAAATATTGTGTTAGAGCCTTTACGAGTATTTGCGGTGCAGGCCCGGCTTTCCCCGCGCTGCTCGTATTGAAAGTTTACGTTCCGTGAAGATGTTTCCGCAGCACTGTGATTTGATCGTCCGACTGCGAGTGTTGCACTCCACAGAGCTTGCGTGAGAGGAAGCGAGCGAGGGTAGGTCTTATCCCCCCTTTCATCACCCCCGCAACCCCACTCCTTAATGTGGGGATGAATATTCATGGTGTACTCTTGGTGGGGGAGGAGGGACACCCCAAAACACCGCCGTCACGACGGAAACGTTGAGTCTGTCCGTTCGTGCAAATACGATCCTAACGCGTGCTGCGCTCCGAACTGATATCCTACCTATGGCCCCGATAAGGATAATCCTACCTGATATATGTTACGCTCCTCGCACATTAAGGATGCAGAATACTCTGAATCAGGTATTTTGCCTTATTACGCTTAGATTAGAAGAACGGATGCCAGATCGATAAAAGCCATGCAACTCGGAATTCGGAGTGCACAACATCAAAGAATTCCGTTAATTCATATTTCGTGTCCCTTTTAATGTAGACATTATAACCCAGAAGTATCATCAATTGACGCATGGAAATCTTATCCAAATTGGGCAAGACAGCTCTTACGAACCGGAATATTATTATTGAAACACGTTTCTAAATCTGTCTCTACCTTCTACGGAAATTCTTTTAGTACTATAGACGTAGAATTTGAATAATATTACCTGCGTAGTAACCTGAATGACGCTTATATTTAATTGGAATATATACTGTCAGTATTTCGCTCCCCTTTCTAGAAATTTAAATGACCATTATTATTATTATTATTTATTAGTCGTTTATATTTATAAACAAATTAATCGTACGCACGCTCCGTGTGACTGATGCGTTTTAAAATTAAGTTCAATTGATGATAAGTATAATATTGAATGTGGAAATAAGGAAAAGAATATTCTTTTACGTGACAATATTTTGAATGTGGTCTTTCTGTCCAATCGTTACCATGAATCCATTATTATGACCTTGCACAACAATTGATGAACCGAATTTAATATTTTTCACGTTATTACAAACCGATTGAGACCCCAATGGCATTTTTAAAATTGCAACACAATTTCTTAATTTAATTCAAGAAAAATTATTGAGACGTTAAATATTGAAGATTTAACGTTAGTGATAAACTTTTTTTTCTATCCCTGAAATATTCATTTTTTTATGCAACTAGATATATTTCTCTTACACATTCGAAAGTAAGTGTAGCGGGGTTTCTGATGTCACTGTTCACTAGTTACAGGTTGATATTACATGATTTGTCGTGCTAGTTAAGATCACTTTCCTTACTTGTTAATTTTTTGCATTATATACGTTAAAAATTTCAGTATAATTGTGAAATTATAGCGTACGGTATTTTAACTCTAAAATTTTTGACATTCTTCGTAAAGTACTTTTTTTTCAATCAAGATGTAAATTTGACTAGTTTTCAATTACAATAGGAAAGAAAATTCTATTTCTTTGTAAACATTTGTTTTCAAGTTCTCAAATGTTATACCAAATTGGAAAATCTGTGAGTCCCGAAGTGGTATAATATCTTGAAATTGCCTAGCTACAGTTAATTGGCAATCGGTTAAAATATATAAGTAAAAAATCGCTTATTTTTCCATCTGTATTGGAAGACAAAAGATACTTTCAGAGTTACGATAATAGGAATACGTTCGCATGATTACATGTCAAGGTTTTAATATGAAGTGGGAGTGCTAACAATTTTCAGTGGCAAATAATAAATCACTAAATAAAAGTAAATATAAATATTCTCATACTTCTTCTACGACTTAAAATACAGCCATAAAAAGTACGGTAACGTTTTTATTAGAGTTCGTTTTTTGTTTTTATGTTATAGGAGCCATTCGACGGGCCGTAGTATTTCTGTTCCTCTTTGTCGGATACGGTCAAACTCCGGCTTTTCTTCCGCCTGACTGCTTCTGATGGATATATATGGCCTCCTGGAATGGAGTATGAAATAGTGAAGCTTCCAGGATTTTATCCCATCCCCGACACATCTTTCATCCGCGAGAAAAAAAAACAGTAAAAAACGCCCCGCCGTCGCCCACTCAAGTCCCCTCTCAACGTTGAAACTGAATTAAAACTTGCAGCACCTCGCTAAGCCCTGCGTCTGGATGCTCTCTTCAAGGAGATTTATAATTCTGCCCAGCCCCGGGAGCCCCGACAATCTTCGCGAAATTTAAAAAGCCTCGGCATTAAGAAATAATTTATCCCCGTAGCTTGTTTATGCTTTCAGCGTTGCTCCGGTAATTGGGAATCTACCGTTCTACGACATAAAAAGCGGGGTCGGGGGAAAGTGAAACGGAGAGTAAATTGACAGAAATAGTACATTTTGATGGTTCAAAACGAGGAACGGGACAAAATGTCCCCGGCCGCCAGTTACCGCTGTAGAAATATTCCACCATTTCGCGATTGGCGAATACAAAATGTTTTTAAAGTATAAGAGCGAGGAGATGTTTTTAACATAATTAATCTATCCCTTTTATTTGGTAAATGTGTTATATAAATAAAATAAATTTTTTTGAGCACGGGTAAAAGCAGTGAGTTTAAATGAAAGGCTTACATATATATAGGAGTCATCTTAGACCTATATTATAGAGTTGAAAAGGGGATTCTGGTAAGATGAACACGTGTTATAAAAAAAACATACAGCGTAAAATTATGCTCTATAACAAACAAATAAGAAAGTGTAGTAAATATAACAAAATGACCACTTAAAGGAATTTTCCGATGACCCGCTCTTCTGCCTTAATTCAACAGTCATTTATTTCCAAACATTTCTTTCCAACACATCATTTAGGTGCTGAAATAGTGCTCGGGTTTCCACTAGGGTTCAGCTGCGACTGAGACGAGACGTTTCGACGACAACGTGCTCTGTCGTCACCTTCTATTTCTGCTGCAACTACATCGGAAAAGTCTTCATTCACTAATTCAGTTAGGCTGTAGGCGAAATATATAAAATGATAAATATCTGCATCAGATACGAATTTTCCTGCTGCCATCCTCTAAGCTCGTGGGTAACATTAATAGTTCTCTAGGAGGAATGCATAAATTTTATTGCGTTGTAGTGAGTGTAATGAGGATTTAAAACTATCAGTGTGTAGTTTTAGGGTAAAGATTTTGAAACAGTCGGTCAACTGATGCACAAGCAAATATGCTATCTTGCTGCAGTTATGATTGGGCTTGTTTGGTGAAACATTTGACGGGAACAGCTGAATGAGTGTCAGTAGTGCTCGCTTTAAGCCCCGGCAGCTTGAGATTCACGCGACGCCTCGCAGGGGCGCCGCCGCTGCATACAGAAAGCCGTGACGTCACGACAAACACGACCTTAAAGCGCACAGACAACAGCGATTGTCCTCGTGCAACAAACACACAGACGTTTCAGTAGAAACAACGGAAACAGGTATTCATAAAAAAAGACATACAGCGTAAAATTATACGCTATAACAAACAAATAAGAAAGTGTAGTAAATCTAACAAAATGGCCAATAAAAGGAATTTTCCGATGACCCGCTCTTCTGCCTTAATTCAACAGTCATTTAAAACAGAAAATCAGTCTCATGTTACGGTGTGTAGAAAATAAATTATGGTGAATGAAAAATCTGCCTTCTTGACTTTATAATAAATTCAAATTGAAATACGTTACTTCCTTGGATTGCTGTTTAGTTATCCCCTCCAAAATTCGGCACATTACAGTGTCAGTGGTGGTGCAAAAAAGAATATGGATTTTATAAATATATTTTTATATAGTCAAGCGTTGAATTGGCTGTAAAATAAGATACCTAATAAACGCTTTTAGTAAGCCTCGAGTACATTTTTCTGGTAACTTTTGTATTACTCTTTTGTGCCCTCAGAAAAAACAAGAATGTTTCGTTAAGTTGGTTGAACATTCCGCAACCCAACGTTAAACAATGCTTAACGTTGAGACGTAACAACATCCAACATTTAGCGTTTTTGTAAGTGTATTCCGCTGTTGTTAAAATTTTTCATTTTCTGTTATCAATTATGACCATTTGACGCCGAGAGTAATGGCGAAAGAAATCTTAGCTGTTAAAAATAAGCCGAAATTATTTATTTGGAAGCTTTCAAATGTCCTAGAACACATTAAATATTCCAAAAAGTTCATAAATGACTAATTCAGATAGTCCGAAGTCCCTAAAAATAGAGTAACGCATTAGACATATAAAACATCTATTAGTCCTTTTTGTGCATGATAAAATCATGTATCCCATACGGAACACTTTAAAATATCTGCAAGGCATAAAATCTTGATAATAGTGAATCAAGCAGCTATTGACTCACGGGACAAGGATTCCGGAATGCTGTACGCGGAGCGCTCTAGCGTCGTGGGCGAGAACTACGGCAACCATTTTGTTTCGGCTGGCTGCCAGAAGGTGCGCTTCGCGCTCATTGGCTGCTCCCCGCCCCCACTCCTCCGCAAGGCCGGCCCACTGCGCACGCGCGCCGCCATATTGGCCACGGTGCTGCTGTGCAGTCTTCTGTTGCACTGCAAAGCTGCCACAAGTACCGACTGAGCAGATAGTCATTCGTACGAACCATTTATGAACTAATTGAGGGCTCACATCTTCTAATTATTATTTCCCCCAATTCCTTTAAATTAAAAAAATTATCCCTCTACAATAAATTCAGAAAAAAGTGAATTTTAGTTTTCCTTGATTAAAAATATTGTTTGTCGAACCAATAAAGTTTCTTAACTGTACATGCAGATAATAATTTGAATTAATCAACTTTCCCAGAAACAAGTAACAAATAGTTTTCACTAATAATTCGTGATTCAAAAAATATTGTAATCCGTTAAATTATATACTTGCAGGTGCTATTAAAAATCGAGGCTAAATTTCTTGTTACATAAATTGTCAGCCTTATTCTCCCTTTCGCATACACAAATTCCCTTCCTGTGCCATTAAAGGCGAAATGCCATTTGTTGGATCACCCTAGTGAAATTAGTCAACTTAAAAAAAATTCCATACTGTCATAAGTAGTTAATTTGTTTAATTAATTTACAAATATTTTACCAGGACAATAAACTGATTCAAGTTATCGGCATGATTGAGAGTGAATTACCAGAGATAAAATTTATAGCTTTTCTCCACAATTTGTCTCAAAGATTCACTGTATGCTATAAAAAAATTATTCACGAACCAGAAAGGAGAAATAATTACTTGTACTAATTAATTTCAACCTATATTAATTAAATTTAAACTAATAATTGATGCTCTAAAATTTAGCTATTTAAACTTTTATAAAATAATAGCATCAAATAAAATATTTACGATAACGACATAGTATTTTATTGGTTTACTTACTTACCAAACCGAAAATAAGTAAATGACTCACTTAAATTATCGCATAAGCCAACATTAAATAAACACACAGCAAATAAATTCCACGTAACACAGTCGTTTGTTTACTTGATATTAAATAATTTCATTTTTATATATTTACTTCTTCTGTCCTAAGAGATTTTAAATAATTCATTCTTTCGCTTTCTCGTAAACAAAAATTTAGAGATTTTTGTTTAATAATTACATAATATTTATTGTTTTGATAAATAAATGACATTTCACTGTCATTTATTGGCTAATTATTCATTAAATTTTCTACTGCCTTCAAGTTTGAAGATTACGTTAACCGACCACAGTTCTAAAAGTCAATTATTAAATATAATTTTTGAATTGTGAATAAATAGTTCAGTTGATGAATTTGGCGAATTTTGTCTATTTAAAGATTTTTGTTTAATCATTACATAATATTTATTGTCATTATGAATAAATGAAAAAAAGCCAGCCAACTATTTTTTAATAAGATTTGGGTTACTGTAAAGTGTTTACTATCAAACCAAATTATTTTATTTGAGAGTGACTCTGGCTATGTTTACTCAATAACCGTATTCAGCCATAATTATATTATAAAAACTCTATTACGAAATTTATTAGGAAATATTATAATTTCCTTTTATTATCCATGTTCTTTTCATTAGAATCAAATTGTTACTGAATGTTTCGTATGAGGTAACAGAGTGCCATTATATTGTATAAATGGAAATTATTTTTTTTGTAATAATGTTTATTGGCTTGTTATAAACTCTATATAACGAGAAAATGATTCTTTTTCATTTATGTGGTTTTATAAATATTACGGATCGAAAATTACCTCATATCTACAGTACAATTCAAAGATATTTCTTTACACAACTAATTATTTTCATTTAAGAATTTATTAAATTGAGAATAACTAGAGAACATATCACTGATATAGATTTCCTGCAGAACAAGCTTTTAACCAATTTATATGTTTAAAAAACCGTTTTTCTTATTTTAAATTAGCTTCAAAATTTAAAGTTCACTAAAAAAAATATAGCAAAATGTTATCACATGTTAAGCATGAGCTAACGTTCTCGATAATTCAGATTTCAGCAATTTTAATTATATACTCAAATTTGTCAAAAAATTCTTTATAGTACGAGTCTAGTATAACTTTATTTCAGTTCCCCTTTGAGATTAATTGGAAAAAGGGAAAGCAAGGAACACGATTGCGTGGACCAGGACGCAGCCCTTCGACGCTTCATCCGCCGCGACCGACGCCCTCCGTCTGACGCGTCTGTCGCCGCCCCCGGCACCGCGGCGCTGGCCAATCGCAAGTCGCAAACAAGCGCGCCAGCGCCTCCCCGCGTGCGTCGCCAGAACTAACGTCATCTCGCAGACGCTCGCGAGCGACGCGCCAAGCAACAACTCACCGCGTTCCCTCGCGGAACACTTTTACGTAAAAAAAACAGAAAAGAGCCCTATTAGCCACTCACAAATTCTGCAATACATCCAAACATTAGTTTACTTTGTACTTCGCAAACTCTACTGGACTTAAGATTTTAGTACTCAGAAAATTGATAATTCCATAATATTAATTGTAATATCAAAATTACAGCCGTTTCCAGATTCCATGCTAGATACTCGCAGAGTAGAAAGAAAAATAATTAGTTAAGGAATTGAGTTACAGATTATTTTTTTGACAATTTTAATAGTTTGTTGTTTTCTTGAAAATTGTTATTCTTGAACCCATATTTAAAGAAGAAGACTAAATGAGTATCTACAATCAAATCGCTCATTTACAACTCTGGGAAATATTTTATGTAAATAGCAATTTAAATTGCTGTCGTTTTACTCAAATTTTACAAGAATAAATTCCATAACCGTTAAATAAAAAACGGCCAATAAGCCAACATATAAATTTATTACTGTTTAATTAACGTAAATACGACGTTTCGTCCCCCTTTTGAGACTTCCTCAGGAACACTGCAAAGATTATGTTACAATAAATTAAACATGGTTTCTATGTTACAATTTTTATGTATAAAAACATGGTTGAAAACTTAAAAATTTGGCATTTCATGTTATTCGGTTCTTGTTTCCGTCAGCCGAAAAGTATTTACATGGCGAAGAATTTGGTGTCGCGGACCAGCGACGGTTACGGCCGAAATGATGTGGTAACAATGAGGCTTTCGGCAGTTAACTTTTGTCAATGAAAAAGAATATTAAAAAGTTCAACTATTTTAACAAAGAGGATCGTAAATATAATTCAAATAATTCCTATCAATTTCTACACTGAGTGCATGAGGGTTGCACCTGATATGCAACATTTCACACACAATTCTCGAGTAGTAATTATATTCTTAATCTAAAATTTTCACATTTTGCCAATCCAAATTATGATTCCTAAGATGTTTTTTGTTTGGTCACTACTGTGTACGTTTGAATCTCTAATTTGCTGTTGTTTTTATGTTCTTAAAGCTCTTTTAGTTTGTCCGATATACATTGCATTACAATCTAAACAATTAATTTTGTAGATTACGTTATGTTTATCAAGGAAGTTAATTTTGTCTTCAATATTTTGAACGAAATTTAACTTATTTATTAATTTATAAACAACATCTTTACCGTAATTATGAAACAAGTCAATTAGTTTATATTGTATGTTAGCTGTATAAGGTAAAATTATGAAATTTATTTTTCTTCTATACATCTTTTTAACACAAATTTTTATAAGAATATCTGATTTTCTTCAATATAATTTTGTCAGGTTTGTTAGTGAAACTAATTGGGTAAGAATTTAATAAGAGAATATGGGTAACATTCTTTAGATTTTCACTGTGGTATTTGTGACGTGACAACTTTGACAGCCTTATCTACCAGATTCTAAATAATGGCTTTCTTTTGGGAAATGTGATGATTGGACATATATTCAAGAGCTCTTCTAGAATATGTTTGATTTTATACCCATAATTTTGTTATTTAAAACCCTTATCAGAACGCCAAGAAAATTAACAGAGTGATTTGTGTTACAAGTTATTTCATAAGTAAAATTTAAATTTTGATCATTATTGATAATTAGATTAAATTATCTAATTTTATTTAAGGACATCTCAAAAGGGAGACGAACCGTTGTATTTATGTTAATTAAATGGTAATAAATTTATAAGCTGACTTTTTGTCCTTATTTTTGATAAAGCCAGAAAATTATGTTTAAATTACATAACCTCTTTTGTAAACTTCATTCATTTGGTTGCCCACTCATATTTTTCTTAACCATTTTTATCTTAATAGATGAATTCTTGGGAGCATGTGTCAAAAATTATAAAACACTAGTTAAATTTTGATTTATTGTAGGTGTTGCATTATTAAAACAACTTCAGCTATGAGCGGTAGCAAATTACACACACCAAACTCTTTCAACTTTGTCTTTCACACACACACACATATAAGGGAGCCCAAATTGATTTCGGGGCACACATTTTGGGATGCCTCATACCATCTCTGGCTTTTACAAGGTTCTCACATGCCAAGGCACCTTTATCTCATTTAGGAGGTGTATGTACTAGGGTCGAAGGCCTTGGGCGTACGATAAAAGTGATCAGCTGATCCCATTGAATCAGTCGGCCAACTGCCTACTAAAACTGGTTGACAAGGGAATGCTGCGATCCGACAGCAAACTCATCTCCCGTCATTTGGAAGTACGTGGGAATTGTACCCCAATAGCCCGAATGCCTGGTGCAGTTTTATTAGTGTTTTCCCTTCGTTTTTTAGGACCTTTAAACTATAGCCTGGGTATCCTAGAAAATCTTGGCTAGTTTTCTCTACCTTCCACATTCCTTATTCAATTCCCTTCGTATGATATTACACGGGATTTACCTGTTTCAGGTGAAAAAAGGTACTTTACATCTTCATATGGGCCTACGTTAACTCTTTACGTCTGTAGTCTATAGTTCTAATTATATAAATAAAGTATCCAAAAACAGACCTTTCCAGAGATTTATTAATTAAGTCATCATTTAAAAAAACTGCTTTCGCCAATTTTATATATTTCATTTTCATATAGCCTACTCTAAACCTTACAGTGAAACTCTAAGACTCTTCATTTACATGAAATATAATCATGTGAATTAAATCTGTGGGCACGTGCGGTTGTGACACTCCACAGTAAAAATTCATCACTATTCATAAGATTGATTGAAGTTGTCAGTATCGTATACATAAAAATCATATTTTAAACGCAATATAACTACAATTGTGGTTAAATATACATGTGTTTCAATAGAAAATAAATTAATTTTAAACGTCGTGTTTACGTATATTTTACCAATAAGCACTACAATTTTTTACGATTAATTATCATATTTTATGAAACAAAATTAATGCACCAAGTGCACTGCATTTTTTTCCCGTGCACATTACTTAAGCAATGAAGCGTGCCGTTTCATGCAGGCCAGTGAACATACGATTGAATCATATTAATAGACCTCAACGGAAATATTGTAATGAATGTATAATTTTTGTTTGGAATAATGCCGAATTTTAAATATTTTAAAAAACAGTTAATAATTAAAAATTATTTCGGAGCATATATTTAAATATTGAAGTTGGTCTCGTGGTAATGATCCCGTTTTTATAAATTATTTAAGGCCACATTATGAGGATTTCTCTTCTTCTATACATGTGGAAGGTGTTAGCTTCTCCAGAAAATAAAAAAACCTTTAATTTTCTCAGATCAGGCTTAAGTCAACGCGTCATAAAGAAATTCACTGTTGTGAATTATTTGGCAATATTAATTATTCACGTTGAAATAGAGTTTGCTATTTTATGCGCGGAAATTTTTCGAAAAAAGATGCGGTCCCTGTTAAAACCGTCGCATGAGTATGGATGTCAACATTCCGACGCTAAAATGTACTCTTACATGTACAGAATAAGGTTTTGTTTTCTTATAAAGATAAAAAAGTGAATAAGTTTCACACAAAACAGAACGTCACCTTACTATGAAATATTAAAAGATTACAGAAACATATAACGATGGAGTAAACTGCTAAGATAAATGTGTTATGTTACTAATTAAATTTCTAATATAAATACAGTACAGTGCTGATTTGGTGGGAGAAATGTAAGATATTTTGTACAGTGTGAATTAATATTTGCATGTGGAAAATAAAATATTTTATACAACGTGCAATAACTCTGGATAATGATTCGAAATTTGTATACTACTGTTTGTGTGATAAAATTTGACGTAAAATGTATGCATATCCGATGTGATGGTGTTATGCTAATAAGAAGGGGCCTTACTTCCTAGTAAGGGAGCTAATCTCTTTCCGTTCGCTCTTACAGGTCATTCTCTCTTATGTACAGTCTGGGGAAGAATAATGATATCAAGTCCTGTTACAAGGTCATGGCGGCTTCCTAAATAATATCATACAATCAGCCAAGAGAACAGAGTATATATCTGGAAGCGAATCGGGAGAATGCCGTATTACTCGCACATATCCATATGAATACTAATTAGATACATAGTAATTTAATTAACGGAAGAAATAAGTGATACAATAAATCATGCACGAGTTTTCTGTAATTATTGTTTCTTCGCAAGAACGACAGACCACACAAACCAGGTAACAAAAGCCTTTTTATGACTTTATTTTCTCTCTTACCTAATTTATATTTTCAAGCTTGTATGCACTTAAAATTATGACCTAGTAAATTGACGTAAATTCATATGACATTTATCCTTGATGACTGTGAAAATAATTATTATTGTAATTTATGTATATTTACTAGCTGAAGTACCCAACGTTGCTCGGGTTCACGTAAATGATAAAGCAGGAATGGAATTAAAGATAAGTTTATCACAGTCAAATCCAACCTATTTTCAATCCTAGGTTGTGTAAATGGCGAAAAATCGTCAAAATTGTAGATTTTCTTTTACGGAGGGATGTCACTTTGATCCATTTCCGGTAGTCTGAGAATAAACGGTCATATGACCAAAATTGTAGAGAGTCATTTTGCAAATCGACTACGTTTCCTCAGAGTTTTTCTAACCACATGGGCCTAAAGTTAAAGGGTTCTAAATTGAATTTTTTACTGTGTTGTAGCTCGGGGGGTGAGACAGGGTGGAGGGATTCCTTGGAAATGAAGACATTACTCGGTGAGACATAGAAAAAGCCTTTACTCCTTTCTTCAAGTTGTGAACGTACTTTTCTAGAGGCGGATAACCACCAGAAAAGTTCGAAAAAACGGAGGTTTGTTGGTATTTACTTGTTTTGCATGTATACAGTATTGTGTTATTAAAATTTATATAATTTTATACTTTCATCTGTGATGAATGTCACTATCAAAATTTTGCTTTCAAAATTTACCTGACGCGAGAAATAAAACGAATTTACGAATATATAGTATTGACGATCCAACTAAGTTTATTATTTATCAGAGTGTTACCTCTGCCAAAGATAGATTAATTAACGCGCGAAATGTTTATAATTAAAAAAAATTGTAGTGGTATAGATAAAGAATTCAGTCAGTCCGCATTGAATTTTGGAAGTCTTGATGTGAGTATGGGACACGAAACCTTTTCAAAAAAATGTTTTTTCACTAATTTCACATATATAACTTCAGTATAGTTAAAAAATAAAGACCGTCTGCAGTTTCGGGCCCTGAGGAACCCGAGTGCTGAAGTTAGTCAAATTCGGAACAGTATTTTGGACTCCTAAAGCTAGTGCATACATACTGATACATTGACAAACGTTTTTAGAAATACAGATTGATGAAATTTTTGTATGTGACGTTCTTTACGGAAGGTATATGAATTGTTACGTGTGTTGTGTTTGAATTACGTCTGATTTACCCATGTTTCCATTATAATATGAAATATCATTCAATTTGGCTAGCATACACCTATTAAATTTTTTTCGTTTGTGACCTATAACATGACTCAGTTATATGACTTAGAGTGAAATTCACAATGTAATTGAATACTAATTATCTTATTAATGTTAATTATCAACTTTTTTCTCTTTTAGAAATATGTTAAAAAAGCACTGCATTTTCTTTAAAAAAAATTGTATCTTTTTTGGTAACATTGTTCTTTATATTAGCCAATATATTAGTTATTATTTTTGAAAAAATCCCATATTGTCTGCAATTAATGGAAAATTATTTAATTAAAAATAAGGAAACAAAAGTAGGAAAGCATCTATTATAACCGTCGGCGTCGTTTTACCGAAGATGCCAGAGTTTAATCTAAGCACATCGCGAATCCACAGCATCCCGGTAAAACCGTTACCAAGACACCAATAAAATGAACAAATAATTTGTTCGAAAAGTAAATAAATGTGATAGGCAGATTATGGTTTGTGGTTACCGCGCTTATGGCTACGTGTATGGTAGTGCTTACTAAAATTATTTTACTTTAACTAAATCGGAAAATTCGGAATCGCCGCGTTGCATCAAATATATCGTAAAAATACGAGTAATTTAAAACACAGTCCCGCAGCACAAATTTATCCACCTTTACGTGTAACCCATTTAAAACTTACGTGATAAAGTCCGCAAATACGGAAGAAACGTGGAGGATGTATTAAATAAATATGAAATTATTTGTTGAAAAATTGACTGTATTGTTTAATCAATAACATACAGTAAATTTTAATGTTATGCGTGTACATAAACCCCTGTCCAGAAGTTTTGGGATGTCGTTTCGAATCGTCGACGTTTCGTTCGCACTCAGTTAAAGAGTCTACTAACTCCGATAATTTATTTCAAATTCTGGAGTTTACTATTATTTCAAAACTTTTTTGTAAGAATGACCTTTACGAATAATACAATGACGTTGAATGCTTATTAATGGAAAATAATTTAATATCTGTTGTTTTCGTGTGATAAACCAGTGAGAGGAGACTGGTAGAATTAGTCATTAAAAATGTACTTGATGCACCTTAACAAATGCGCTTTGAATTCTTGAGAAGAATCGCACTGCAGCGCTCTTTCATCCGTCTGTAGATCTATTAAATGCAATACCCGAATATATTCAAAATTATCAATTAAAATTGAAAAGATTTGGTTAGGACTCGAAAACATGACGGCCGCCTGTTGCGTGCGTGTGGAGTAAATCCGAGAGTTGGTATTCCGATCACACGCTCGCGCCGCTCTAATGTATTCAAATGACTTGTCTTCAATTCGTGCGCATGCAGGCCTCGCCGTGACAATACACGTGTTCCAAATATTTGTCTCAACCCCTTCACAGACAGCGGGGACCTTGTGACGTCACGCCTTCCAGGAGATTAGCTCCTCTGAGGTTGGCGGAGAATATTGGATCGCTCAAGCCTGAGGCACGTTCAAGTCTATCTCATTTCACAGAACCAATGTCATTTATTTAACTGTGACATGTTATATTTCAGAGTTGTCATAAACACGGTTGAATCGTAATAATTATTATTTAATTTCAGAAAAATAAGTATAGGAGGAGAATGAAAACAATTATCACCCCGAGAGTAAATTAACTTACTCCCGAGAACTATGACTTTTATTACGATGAATT
Source organism: Eucriotettix oculatus (assembly GCA_034510155.1). NCBI lineage: Eukaryota > Metazoa > Arthropoda > Insecta > Orthoptera > Tetrigidae > Eucriotettix > Eucriotettix oculatus. The sequence goes on from CM067377.1 coordinate 71,521,133, forward strand.
TGAATCCAGGAGTTATATTTTTGGAGCGTTTAATTAAGCTATTTCTTCGAAATAGCCATTAATACACTATTTTTATAATTAAAAAGCTGTTATTTAACAGTCAGACTTAATAGGGAACAAATAATGTGAGAAACGTTGTGCTATGAAATAAAACTTTTCTGACAAATAATTTTTTTAAATTTCTCAAACTCTTTTTTATTAATCGAAAACTATTTTTTATTATTAAAAACTACATTTTTAAATAATATAATATATTCTTTCCTATTGATTAAACAGACTGTACTCAGGTTCACATATTCATAATTTATTTCAAAGGAGATAGCAATGCTTCATTTGTAGCAAAAACAGGAGCGTATGGTTAATTTGGAAGATAGAGAAGAATGGAAACCGGGCGGTTTTCGCACCACGGACGTCCCGTTTTCCGGGCAGGCACTCTACCACCTTTGATCAATTTACACAATGCCCATTCTTCACAAAATTCCTAGAAATTAGGTCGTGATAAATGTGATTAATAATTTGTAGGTGAGCCTGGCTTAGGCTTACAAGAATGGATGGATGCTGAATCGGTCCTCGGACGTCGACTCGGAATAGCTAAGTTGTAGAGTGCCCGCCCGAAAAATAGATGATCCAGACTTGGAGTCAATGGTCCGGTCGACATTTTTTTCATTATTGTCTTTTTTCGAAATTATTTATTTCGTTAATCGTGATTTATTCTGTCTTTGGGAGTCCACCTTACCTCTGAGATTTTCAAAAAAAAAACATCGGGGACTTATAGTTTGCAGTGTTACATAATTCAGGATTACATCCTTATATTATTTAATGGACATTATGATGTCACATTAAATCAGTCGCAGGTCTTCACTGAAAATTGAAAAAAATAATGACAATACATGTAAGCGGTAAACACCAGTATGAAAACAACTGTAAAGGCACAATGTTAAGCGGCCAATTATAAAAGTGAATTAAGGTAACAAATTGTTAAACGTTTTTATAATTGTGGTTAATTTTTATTTTTGATCATATTGTAATATATTTTTGTATAGTATGGACCAGGCGACCGAATGCTCATTTTTATAAATAATGTGAAGAAATATAAAGTTTTTCTTTGAAATTTCTGGACCTTATACAGATTCCTTTAATTGTGAGTGCGTGTTATTCACCCTGATATGGTAATTGTACCATAAATTGATTAAAATTTTGACAATGCCTACCTACAATTAAATGTGCTAAATTCGATATTTGTAGAATTTAGCAGTTTATGATGATAATTCTCGATGGTTAATTGTATTCATTTTAAAGTAAGCTTCCCTTACTTTTTCTTTCCCAATATTTAATCGTTTACAATAAAATGGGTGCTTTTCCATTACTCATTACATTTACCGCTTTCTTATCATTTTTTGCATTGAAGGATTAAGATGTCACGAATTCCAAAAACTTGTTAGGTCGTAATCTAATTGTAATATAAAATTTGTTAATTCAGATTCGTTTCTTAGTTAAACATATCAAAAAATCGATTATAATGTGATTTTGATATTTCCTTGCATAGGTATATTTAGTAAGGAGTTTTTCGGTATTAAAAGTTATCGTTCGTATTCCAACTGTTTTTACAATGAGAGTACGATTATTGGAAAGTAAATTTCTTTTAATTTCTACTAATTACTTTTTTCCGGTTTTGTAATACCAATATTAACTATTTATCTTCATAATTTCACTTACGCGTTGTCTGTTTATTCATGTTAAGAGTTTTAAATTCCAATAGCCAATTGGATCCATAAATTTGGCTGTAATTAATTTTCCGTGGAGACATCGCACGGTGTATAAATAAAAACTACTTGGTTCTGATCTTATGCACGCTCGTGGACGGCTTAAATGGTAAAATAAGTCTATTTGATATCTAGTTTATAAATTACACTTTTTCGGAAATTTTTTTAAGAACCTTCATAGTATATTGGACTGGTGTTTCCTTCACTCAATATATGAACTTATTTTTTAAACTACCTTTATTGTTTTTCACTAAATTTAGAATTTCATTATTACGATAGTTCACTACTTTTATTTATGCACCTGTCTTAAAATCTTTGAGATTCCATAGTCTGTTTCGTGAATTCGTTCTGGTATTTGTTAATTAATTTAATTCCAGAAGTGTTTGTGAATAAATTTAGCAGTAGAAATTGATTATTTTTCAGCTAAACTTTCGCTTCTGTTCGTTCTTGTCCTTACATCAACACATTTTTATTGCTATTAGTCAGAATATATCACAATTTTGTTCGTCGTGACACCGCCTGAGTATTCCTTACAAATTTAAATCTCATAGTACTTTCTAATCATAGGGATTGGTTATACTTCAAGTAAAACACTATTAACAACTCCCTTATTTAGTTCCGCATAACGGTCTCAACCGTGAAATTCTCATGTCTTTATTTTGTCCTACACTTGCGTTCATGGTCAGTCTACGTGTGGTCGCCTTTCTTTTTATTATATAGGAGTTTCTCAATAATTCATAGAAGCTTTTCACGTAGTTATATGTCTGCAGATGTGCGAGCATCAAAGTAAAGATTCTTTACGGGTGCTGGATACTTGGTCCGCATGCTGGCAAATGCCTTTCGAAATTTGTTGTTGTTACGCTTAGAAAAAAAACGAATAGTGAGTGGGCGAAAACATTTTTCTCTATTGAGCTCAACATTCACATTAAGGGAAAAATAAGATCTTTACAGGGAGCGAAACCGAATCCAAATACGGATATTCTTCGGATTTTTAATGCTGGGATCCAGGTTGAAATGGAATAAAATAATTGTGTATGAGGTACTGAACAAAATTTTATTTTATTTTAAAGACCCACGTATGCCATTTCAAATAAAAAGAATTTTATTAATACCTCATACACAGTTTCTTTTACTCTATTTCAACAACTACCCGTAATTATTGCAAAACCCAATATTAAAATAATGTATTTGTGTTGCTATCAATTCAATGTCCCACACTTTTTTTGGTCGGGGGAGGGTAACAGGCTACTTCCAGAAACTGATAACTCCCCTTTAATAGCATAGGAAGGGAATTGAAAACGGGGGATACTGAAGGCAGTACCACGCTTCACCTTGAGTACAGCTTATTCTACTAATAAAAATTTTAACGAAAATAGTTTATAGCAGGATGGAACGTCAAATAGAATGCGAGTTGGGAGAAGATTAATTTGGTTTTAGGAAGAATGTAGGGACAAGAGAAGAAATATTGACTTAGCGTCTAATTTTACAAGACAGAATAAGAAAATACCGGCCTATAAAAAGCGTTTGATAATGTGAAATGGAACACACTATTAAGTATTTTGAAAGGGAAAGGAATACAATATCAAAAAAGAAGGCTTATACATAACCTCTACAGAAGGCAGTCAGTTGTAATTGTAATTCAAGATCAAGAAAAGAAAGCAGAAATCAACATATGAGTAAGCAAAGGATGCACTCTCTCTCACATGCTGTTTAACTTATATATAGAGCAGGCGATGAGAAAGTTAAAACGGAATATTTAAAAGGAATCATACTTCAAGGAGAAGAAATAAAAACCTTACGCTTTGCCGACGATATTGTAGTATAAGGAGTTAGAAGAAGACTTGGAAACCATAATAAATGGCATGAACATAGTCCTGGAGAATGAGTTCAATATGAGGATTAATACAGGCAAAACCAAGGTAATGGAGTGTAGTATGGGAAAGAGTGGAATAACAAAGGGTGTTAGATTGGTAAGGAATATTTTAAAGGAAGCGTAATAACTATATAACTAGTAGACATAAAGAGTAGGATACCACAGGCAAGGAAGGCTATCATGAACAAGAGGAATTTACTTGCGGGTAATATAAGTGTGAATATTAGGAAATCGTTGCCAAAAATTTTCGTATGGAGCGTGGGTTATATGGGTGCGAAACGTGGACGATAGGAGTAGCGGATAGGAAAATAATAGAAAAGTTTAAAATTTGATGCTATAAGAGAATGCTGAAAATCAGATGGGTGAACAGAATTACTAACGAGGAAGGGGAAAAGCGAACAATATGGAGGACGTTGACTAAGAGAAGGGATAGATTAATAGGCCACGTTTTAAGACACGAGGGTCTTGAAAAATTAGCATTAGAGGTAAGAGTGTGGGGTATAACAGAAGAGGGAGGCCATTGATGGAATACGCTAAGCAGATTAGGGAGGGTATGGGTTGTGCTAGGTTTGTGGTTATGAAAAGGCTTTTGCAAGTTAGGTTAGCATGGAGGGTTGTATCAGACCAGTCTTAGGACTGAATACCACCGCAAGAACGGAACACTTTCAGTAATAATCAACCATGAATTCTATTTAAACTATTCATATCGTTTTTCAAACAATATTTACTTCGTTTATTGTCTGTGGGTAATGGTCACACCTTTTGAAAAATATCATTAATAATTTCATTATTTGTTTTAAAAGATTACAAGTTATTGATACACGTGGAAGGATACATACAATTTATTTCCATTTTATTAAAATATGTCAAACAAATTTGATGGTTTATTCATTTATTAAATCTAAGATGAGCTAAATATAAGCATTAACAATAAATAAAATAGTCAGACTGTGTTACCTAAACTTATAAATACAATACAATCGTCTTTTAAATTTTAATAAAAAATTCTATTCCTTACTATTGGCCATTTATTGTATATTCTTTTAAAATATAAGGTGTTTTAAAGGTATGTATTGTCACAGTTGACTTTAGTTTTGGCCCTGGAAGTTGTCAAGGTTGATGTAGCTGACATTGAAAATTAACAATATATAATGGATAAAAGTCAATTAAGAAATAATTACAAACGCAAATTACTTATACATTATTATATTGGCAGAAATAATATCTGATACATTAAGCTCCTTCCAAAATTTAAACAGATGTGCAATAAAATAAATAATTGTTTTTATTCCTGTCTGGTAGACATTTACTTAAATTTTGCATTATACATACGTTTAATCAGCCTTTCCGTATTTGAGAAATGTAGAATAAATTTCTTTCTTAAATAGTACGTTACCTATTCTAAAACCGAATTTGTAATGTTTTACGGATATTCAATTATCTTATTAAAACATTCTCTAGTTTTTAGATACATCACCTTAAGAGGTCCAAAATATTGAGAGGAAAGATAATGTTAAGCCGCCTCTGTGGTCTAGTGGCTAACGTCACTGCTTCATACCACAGAAGTCCGCGGTTCGATTCCTGGCAAGGGTTTGGTCGTTTGTGTACATATTTTTGTGTTCCCTTACAATGATACCTATACCCCTGAAAATAGTCAGTTAGTCGCTGATGACCTGAGATGTTGATGCGAAATAAATAAAAATATATTGTTTTTCTGTAATTTTTATGATCAACTGAAAGTTATTAACTTCTAAATCAATAAGGAATACATTTATTGTGAATCCTTTTTGGCCTTAAAGGCCTTGTTCAATTTCAGTCTGGCAGTATTTAGATATAAATGTTTTGAAGCGGTTGATGGAACACAGTGGCAATTCCTCGACGGAGACCGTTGTTTTTAGGTCGTCACTTCACCCTCAAAGTGCGCTTCAGGAACACGGGCCGAAGAGACCGCGTGGGTGCTGTCACGACTCGTCAATGTGAGTGACGCCTGTGCTGTACACCCCTTTCCGGAACGCGACAACAAAGGACACTTGGCTGAGCGCTAATGTATTGAGATTTATGCACGCGGGAATTAATTCCGGCCACAAGCGTTTCTTCCCGCCTTCCTGTTCGTGCCCTCGTAGCCCCTGACCCAAGCAACAATTACGGAACTCACACGTATTTCACGTCGTCCAATGCGATCTGTCTCTCAAGGTTGATAACTCAAACGAAAACAAAGAAAATAGGACGGAAGAGTGCCAACGTACCTCACCTGAAACATTTCCATGAACAGGAAAAACTACCCGTGTTAAATTTAAACCTCCTTGTTGATAGCAATAAGGGCTCCACCTTTTCAACAAGAAAATTCGTTGCGATTCTAGTTCGTTTGAAACAAATCACCTAAGCATTAAACAATAATTGAATTATTATATAAAAAGTATTTCACAATCAAAACAGACATATATTAAAACCGCAATCCAAAATAGCAACTTCATTTGCATATGTTTTAACTCTTCATTAGATTACTTACTTTATTCTTACTATGGTCACCATGGATAGTGTATATAAAATGTATTATTTTGATGAACAAACAGGAATGTACTCAAACATTGTTGTTGTGTTGAATTGTCATTTTCAACTACAGATGAATTATGTTATTACGAACTGCTGTCATTATTATAAAGAACCAAAATTACATTACGTAGTTAATGTAAAGTGAAACAAAAAATATTTATAGAAGAAATTTCCTGACAATTAGTTCTGCTTAAACTTTAAAGATAGGCCCTGCAAAGTTAGGCCACAACTACGTTGAAATTTAAAACAAATAATGCTTTGTCTAACTTCCTCAACTTCTAATTTTCTGTCACTCGTTATTTTGTTCTGAGGATGACGTGTAGCGCCGAAGAGCCCTCTCCTTTGTAATTCGACGTTTTGGACGATTTAAATTCATAAAATGAGGGAGAACATTGGGAGAAAGGCGGAACAGATGTGTAAATTCCGGCATTAAGAGGCGCCGGCTAGTTGCGAAGATCCGTGCCTGCGAGTTGGGTCAGTGGATTAAGGCTCTTTGGCCATCATGGGGCGGTGACCCATTAAATTTTCCCAAGGCCAGCTCCTTCCTCCGAAAGTGCGTATCCCGCGGTCATCAAAAACTAATTAAGACTGGTGAAGACACGTCACGTGATGTGGCATATATACGGGAATAGAAGAGATTGGCTGAGAGGTGACAAGGAGGTAAAATAGTCAGTATGCATTAGAACTGGGAAGAAAGAGGAAGTTGGGAGGGGAGAGAAGTAGTAAGTGTGCATTAGAAATTGGGAGGAAGTGGAAGTTGGCAGAGGAGAAGTGCAGTGTACCATTGAAGTTGGAAGCAAGTTGAAGTCGGGAGAACAGAATAGTACAGGTGTCAGTCGAAAGCTGTAATTAAGATTTTTAAGAAGAGAAAAGAAGACGCTTTCAATAATTTATCAAATGAAAATACAAATATGCACAAAAAATTATGGTATTTTAGCCAAAAACTCTCTTCAGATATATAAACATCTTCGCCAAGATTTAAGACCAGTTTTCATGGCAACTCGACGATACAAGACTCTACTTTTTTATGCCTGCCGAAATCAATACATTTTGTGAGGAAGGGATCGCCACAACTAGCTGCTTTCCATCGTATAATTCTATGATAAATTACCGGAGTACATCCCCTAATACCTGGACGAGAAGGTTCCTAAACGATGGAAAAACTAAAAAGAGTTTCTTCTTTCCGGCTCAATCATAATAAGCGAGCTCTCTGCTACCAATCTCCTACCCTCACAATAATTAGCACTGATAAGGCTTGTATAAAAATCTCCTGAGCTAAGTATTTGCATTTTAAACAACTAATTTCCCCTTAATACCACACTGTTGTTATAACATAGCACAAAGCCCAATTAGGTATTAGTGATATGTATATTATAAAATTTCAAAATTAATCTTGTTGAAGTTGAAAAAAATTTAGTACCTCCTTTACTGACAGTTCTATTTTTTGCATCAACACTTTAGAATTCGCGGTCTAATTCCGCTTATGTGTCTCTCTTTAAATAAAAATTTGCTGCTTGTTACATTTTATAATACGTTAAATTTAGAAAAATTGAATGTAAAAATAATTTGGTAGATGTTAATTAGTCAACTCCCTCTATATTTGGCTGTTTATAAGTTTGAATTGAAATTGGAATATGTATTTCACAGATTGTGTGAAAAACCCCTGAAGTTGCGAATATGCGCCACTACGTTGTTTGATTATAAATCAAAAAACTGTCTGAAAATAAGTCGAAAATTATTTAATTTAAACATTTTAATATCAGGCATTTAAAATTAAATTTATTGTTTAACATTTAAAATTTAAAAAGGATCCAAGATGTATATTTAATATCTAGTACGAGTATCTGAAATTTTAGGTGGCAGGTAATGCGTGATAACTTTCATTCAAATTGAATGTACTGTGGGTTTGGAAGAAAGTCGTGTGTAAGAAACCCGGAAAAAATCACAATTAAAATGGTTAATTGTTTGCATAGTTTTGTAAACTCTAAAGTACTCGATGATAATGGTAACTGGAATCTTTCTTTTCAATTTATTATTATCCTATGATAGTTTCCAAAACCCCTGATAAAATTGAAATGATGTCTGAAGCATCTTGTAATTAATTCAAGCTACCATGGAGATTTTACTAGAAACATCTACGTTCTCAGAGATAACAGTTTCTCCCGTGAGGAGTTTGTCCCTGTAGGTACAAAGGGGGCGAGCAGGAAGTAATAATATAACTCCGACTCCGAAACACTTTCCACATTGTCGTTCGCGGTGGATCACGACATACCGCAGGCGTGAGGAAAGGGGAAGTTGTGGCGCCAGATGGCGAATTTGTGGGGACGCCGTGCCGTTGAGATACGCCGTTTGCAACCGAACACTGAATTATGCCTTCCTGAGTGGAGCTGACAACACAATGGCCGCTACCGACACGACAAGCGATATCTGAAAGATTCCATGGAAAAATTGATAATAAATGGGTCAGTATAGTACATCTGCTATTTCCTACTCCCAACCAAGAGAAACAATTAAATATTTTCAACACACTGCATCATTCACAAGACAACTACAACTATATATAAAATGGTGAACGAAGTAGTAACGGAGTCAAACAACTGTAAAAATATTGGGATCACGATTAAGTCAAGATTTAAATTGGGGAAACCAAGGGAACGAGGTCGTAGGTAAAGGGTGGAGGGCGCTGTAAACAGGGTCTTGAGAAAAACCACGAGAATAAACAAGATTTCTGTTTACAAAACGCTGGTCAGGCCAATGTTAGAACATGGGGTAACGTGCTAAGATCCATATAAAATGGACACATTACAGCATTGGGAAAAAAATACAAATACGGGTGAAAATATATTTGGGGATCGATTCGCGAACAATCCTTATCCTTAGTAATAGAAGGAAACATGCGAGGTTGTGCGCAATCTGTAAAGTTCATACGATTGAACCAGACTGGAAAGAAATAACAAATCTTACAGCGTCGACTTATATCTCTAAAATAAAGAAAACGCACAGACATAGAAAAAATTTCATTACTAAATAGATCAATATACAATTGGAAGACTGACGACTTTTCTGGGTAGCACTAATCAGTTTCGGGATAGACTAAGGAAATAAAGTGAGCGGTTGTTCATATATATAGTATATAGGAGGATGGAACAAAAAATAGAACGCGAGTTAGGTTTGGTTTTCCGAATAATGTAGGGACAACAGAAACAATCTTGACTTTGCATCTAATTTTAGAAGAAAGGTCTACGTTCATGGCATTTGTAGATCGTCTTGTAAAATTAGAATTAGTGGGAAGTGAGTGATAGTAATCAGAAGAAGGAGGGAAAGAGTGGAATGCGCTAACCAGATTAGGGAGGATGTGGGATGTGGTAGTTATGCAGAAATGAAAAGTCTTGCGCAAGATAGGCTAGCATGAAGGGTTGCATCAGAATAGTTTTAGGGCTGAATACCACAAAATATAATATATATATATATATATATCTTAAAATCAGATAAATTATTTCCTAAACAAAACATTAAAATAGTGAAGTGCAGTAAAGTGACTCCTCACTCCTTTTTTTTAGCAGGTAAAAATTCGTAGACAGTACAAAATTGTTCCTTAGTCTAAATTGTATTAGTAATTTATTGAATTTGAATTCTGTTGTGACTTTGTATGTAGCAGCCACCGGTAAAATGCCCAATAGCAACTAAGTAATAATAATAATAATAATATGTAATTGTGTTGGCTGTTATTCGAAAAATAAATTAATCAGAAAGATATGAATTATTTTTCGTTCTTTTAAAATATTTTACTGGTAAAATATATTGGGAGTCAAAATTAACACAATGAAACAAATTAAATTTGAATTCTCGAATAAATGCCATAGTATTTTATAGTTTAACGTCCCATTAATAGTGAGAGTAATAAATAAAAATACGGTTGTCAGCAGTGCATAGCTGAAACAAAATATTTATAACATATGTTTCACGGGAATGAAGTAGAATTCATGTTTCAAAAACAGACATAGCACGCAATAAATTCTTTAAATATTGGAGAAGAGATTATCAAAAATACGCTTTATTTGGAGGAAAAATTAAAATCCCCAAAATACAATACATAATAAATTTATTAATGTAATTAATTACGTTGACTTTTCAGTGTATGTGGCTTGAGGAGCGGACGGGAAGGAGGAAGCTATTCGGTGATTTCCGACGCATCCTGGCTGATGATTAATGGCTTTTTAATATAAACTTATGAGGGAAGTGAGGTTTAATAGAGTGAAGAATTGTCTGTAACTGATACTACCAGAACACTGCCTTTGTTTATTTAAATACTAACTCGGTTCCTTGCGTTGCCCATTTATTTATTTAAATTAGCCCAGTAAACGTGATTGAACGCCACCTAGAGCGAACCTCTATCCTAGACTAACGGAATATCTATTTAATAATAACCACTGTGATGACTGAAATAGTCCCTATAACTTAAAGAAAATCAGAAACCTGTTCATTAATTTTCCAGTACTCAAAAAGAGGCGAATATACTTGCGAAACATTGAAAGAGTTAAAATTAAAACTGCAACACCAAAATCCAAAATATACTGCTGGCACCTTGAGAGAGTAAATAATTCACCCGGTTCACAAAGTGAGTACATGAGCACTTCCGATACCTTGATAGAGACAAAATTAGAAAACTTCTATGAGATATTAAAAAGGTTTATAGGCGCTAGAGTCGTCGACCGTTAGAAACATATGTGCAAAGATAAGTAGAAATTACTGCAATAGTAAGCGAAACTCTGTCTCAGCACCCATTCCTGGGGGCTGAAGAACAACTTAAGTTGCACGTTGAATGTCAAAGTTCAACTTAGAGACTTCCAATTATACTCCTTTTTTTCGCTGTTATACACAGCGATAACAAACTAACTTCCGCTACCTGGAGTCAAAATGACGGGCTTCTCAAGGCCTAATTGCAATGTCTTTGCCAATGGTTTTGTTCTGTATGGCGATGTTTGATGCTCCTTGAAGTTTTAGTATCGGAGATTGAGAACCGAACATGACGTCAGTAATGTCACGACCTGAGGCTTTCTATAATCCTCAGGGATGATATCTTGACACGTACGGGATTGACTTTGATTTTCCCGCACTGCAGTTGCGTGGGATACTAGGAACCTGGGAAACATCGAAATGTTTGAATATCACGTTGTTGCCTCAGACGATGACATTTCGTGGTCTAGAGAAGATAAACCGAAAAGTACGACATTAAGTTGTGTGTTTTTACAGTGGCGATACTGTGAGAAACCGTAATTCTGGTCTCTACAGCTGAAGAAGACGGGAGTGCAGATCGTTCTGGTCTCTCCATTTGAAGGCAACAGAGGAGATAAATCTGTTGCGAGACTGAGGGAAGTGCTTTACGGAGAAGCTGACAAGCAGGTGACGCTACGTTTCAACGAAGGTACGCTGTCAAGATTCTCATCAATCTTCGACGCGCAGAGAAAGTATTCGGCCACGTTTTAACCAGAAATCTAAGAGATCTGATTTCTACACACCATGATTTTATAAATACTTTCCTTTGAAATGATTGCGTAAATAAATACCCCACTTAGTTATTAAATTACCATGTGATTATTACTTCAAGCACACCTGCCTACAGTTCGTCTTAAAGAAGACTGGTTGAACGGCATCTCTATGAAACGGTGGATGTGTTCGGCTATCTTCATTTTGTCACCAAATATTTGGAAATGTTGAAACTTAAAATTCTGTTTATCTAATATACTTATGTTTGAAGGTAAATGCTTAGAAAGTTAAACGAAATTATTGTTTCCAAGTGAATTTGGGAAAACAGAGTCAAATAATGTTGTATATACAACCATAGTACTACAAAAAATATTCAAACTTTGGAGCAATGTTGTATATCTGACATCCTGTAGCGGAGGTCCCTGGTTATATCCCCCGCAAGAGTATGGATGTTTGCGTTTGCCTATTGCATTTCCACAATCATCAGATCCCATCGCAGAGCTTCCGCTCCCACGTTCGCACGGTAGAGCACTGCAAGGGTTCATTATCAACCGGCGGAAGACAACGGGGAACCACCGCTGTGTTTAATTTCGCCTTTCGCCGTGGTGATCTTTCTTCGCTTGAACAGTAATTAATTAATAAATTACTTATAAGTAACGCGTTGAATAAAATAGTTAGATCCAATATACACAGTAGAAAAATCGTTCAAAAGCTAACCTAAACTGAGAATAGTACACAAACGTTTCGATGAGATTATGGTAATATTATTCGATTGTGATTTTGAAAAGAATTATTTTAAAACAACATTTTCGAAGTATCGCTTATTACGGAACAGGATTTTATATTTTAAAAATTTAATAAATAGATCTGTATCCAATTTTATTACAAATGGTCGTCATAAATGTAAAACTTAACAATTTACGGAAATATATTTGATAATTTTAGTTAATGTTTAATAAATCATTAAAAAAATAGAGCATCAAAGTACTCCATAGACTATTACGTAAAATTGTTGGCAAAGATCTAATTAATATCTGTGTTTTAGATGCTAATTGTGAGTTTATTAAACTTTTTTTGGTGATGGTGTACGTAAGAGTGATCCAGTAACTGGTAAATACCCTAGGATATGAAGGAAATTTGAAGAAGAGGATGTGAAATGGAGAGGAAGGCAACAACCGGAGGGTTGACAAATGTCCCCGGGCTTTATTTTAAGGATCCCACCCGATTGTGGTGACTCATGACCCCTACATTCAACGGGTAAAGCAAAAATAATTTAGTTTTTGTTATTTGCGTACAGCAGGACGGAAAACGAGAATGGTTTGGGGAGGCCGAGTGGGCGGGAAACGTCGCCGTTTACAACATTATTTATTGCCTGGGGTGCATTGTATTCGACACTTGGTCCCGGGAGCTGTCCTGAGAAGGTCGGAATGGGAGAGCAGTGGCTGAACAGGCGTAAAAGTTAATTTCGGCATGTTCAAGAAAGAAGATTCATTTGTAGTACGGAAAACAAAAAGATAACATTTGATGGAGATTTAAGCTGAAGAAGAGGCGCTAGAGGAGACGTGTTCAGCAAAGGAACATCCAGCACGGCAAACCAGGAAGGACGTCACCAGGCCCTTGTTAACATCTGGTAACGGCATTTTTACCCGGCTTTCGACTTAAAACATTCTCGTTTGATTTGCGATTTTTAAATTTCAATTATATCGTTCGTCACCCGCGTTTCCGGGAGCAGCCATTTAGAAGCTGCGTAGATTCTTTTTTTTGCTTTACCGACTGAGCTAATTTGATATTCGTAAATTTATATTTTTTTCACTAAAATTTAATTTGAGTTATATTTCTTTTGGGAATTTTATAATGTAATATCATAATTAAATGGAATATTTTCAAATTAAATACTTTTTTTATTATTTAACAATTCCTTGTTATAATAATATTTTTGTTGGTGTAAGTAAGACCAAACATCACACGATATTCAACAGAAAGAGATGTTAGACAAATCTTATAAATCCTCCGTCAGGTAGATCGGCTACTTGTTTCACGCCTTTCCAAGTAACGGTAAATGAGCTTGCTGTTAGGCCGCAGCATTCCACTCGACCAGTTTAGGAAGCAGCTGGCCAAATGATCCAATAGAATCAGCAAATAACTCTCACAGTATGCTCATTTTCTAGCAGCTAACGCTGTAAAGTATCTCTTCGTCGATATAAATGAGAGAAAATATTGTAAAAATTCATTTTATGATAATTATAATTAATTTCTATTCCATGTAGTGGTTTCATTCACTTAAGCTAGTTAACATAATTTTAAGTCAAATTATACGACCAAGAAGTAAGCACTTGAAAGTGTAAAAGTAACAACGATATTCACATCCAATCAATGTCGTATTCCGCTGAAAACATACATAAAGGCCCTGTTTGAGCTATTATCGGTTTGGCGATGATGACCTCCCATGCATAATTCTGTAGCTGCTCCATCTCTGCCTGGTAAACCAGAGGTTCTAACCGCGTGAGAGCACTGTACATGGCGCAGTGTCGTTCGACAGCTCTTTGGAGACTAATGCGATGAAGCTATGCAGATGGAAATTGCATTTGCATTCGCTGTTGCTATTGGCAAATTGATGTGACTGAGTGACATTAGTTTCCTGTTTTAATGTTATTAGAGGGTAGTTAGCATCTAACGAGCACTGTTTCACTGACACTGGATATGCTTGTCTCGGTTGCATTGCGATTTCTGATCTATTATCCGCTAGACTGAGAGTTACGCATAGCCATTCTTTCCATGTTGCCGACTGGTAACATGGCTTTACGAAATTAGTGGCTATCTCATGTAATGGAGAGACTACCACGTGAAAAAAACTAGTTCTTCTTGACGTCCAGATAATTATTTGACAAACTGGTTGTAAAATGTTACGTAACCACTCGATTAAATGTAACTTTTAAATAAATAAAATTACTTGTTTCCAATTATGTACATACATGTTCATTCACAATGCCCAAAATGTAATTACCTGTTATTGTTTTATTAATTTACCAAATACAAGTTAAAATTTTGGTACAGCCTGTGAATACAAAAATAAAATTTGAAACATTATTATTATAGTTTAAAAGTGACAAGCATAATGAAAAGAAATATCGCCCCAATTAAATAAGAGTTCTCTAAAATCGTGTAAATAAATTACTTTTACGGCTAATTGATTAGAAATTATAAAATTATTATAAAAAACTAAAATGTAACTTAAACGCCAATACTACTTAAAAACTAAAACAGAAAACTGGCATGAGTCCTAAGATAAGATTAATAAATTATTTATTTGACACAATGTGATATTACATAGTTTCAAGATTATAATTACGATTCGTGCAGCAAAAAATTTAGTAGGCTCAGAGATGCCTACATTTTATGTTCTTCAGTCTTGTTTCCAGGATGATAAAGGCAAACAGTGTCATGATGTTTGGTTATTTGCTGTGTTAATGAATAACATTCAAGTCCTCGTGATGTATTCTTGTTCCAGGAGTCGAAACCGGTATTTGGAGTTTCAGCTGAGTTACTCGGGAAACTCCAACTTATCCCTTTCTTTTTCAATTATAAACGAAGATTGTTTCAAATTCTCATATCAATTTTAATGTGAGATTCAAATCTACTTCCGTTCCAAGTGATAATTAAATATTTACTTTCATTTCCAAAGGTTATCCATCCTGATTTTCGGCTCCGCTCTGTGGCTTACTCTCTTAATTTGTTGGGCGCCGGAGTGGATGCCCTTGTTGCCATTTTGTATCTATATAATAAGGGAGGGGAGTTAAATGATTATTAAAATGATTTAAAGAATATAAAAATTTATTTTAGAAGCAAATTTTGGCGGACCGATCCTTCTCAATTATCTATACATTTTATTCTATTAATGGCTACTCAGTTATGAGATATTTAATCTTGGGTTGACCGTGGGATAAATTTGGTCATGGAAAAATGACGGATTTACGATGTCTGCGTAACTACGAGAATGTTAAGCACTAACATGAGTGGAACTTATCTGTCGTTTCCCCTTGGGGACGTCGTGTAGTCAGATGGTCTGGTTTCTCATGGACCCTGGCGGACTGTCGGCTTCTGTGGTTTGTTAGAGAATGATGGCGACTGCTCCCTGTAGTGTCATCGACCGTCGTTTTCGGAGTTTTTCCAGCGACTGCCTTTTTTAATTTTTTTTTGGGTAACAGGCTACACGAGGGTGATCCTGAAGCAGGCAACTCCCCTTTAATAGGAAGGGACTTGAAAAGGGGGGATGTTGATTAGAGCAAGGTAGCCCAGGGTTGACTAGGGCCCCCAGGCTATAGTGTAAGGATCCTACCCGGTGTTTCACCTAAAGGTGATGCAGGGAAAAACACTAGAAAACCTGCGTCAGGTAGGTCGGGCTAGTGGGTGCTACTCCTGCACCTTTCTGATGACGGGAGACTGGATTGCTGTGGGAACGCAACAAACCCGCCTCCGTGCCTTGTTCAGTATTGAGAGGCAGTTGGCCGACTGGTCCAATAGGATCAGCGAACAACTCTTACCGTATGCTGAAGGCCTTCGACCCCCATACATACACCTCTCAAACTTCCCAAGGTCGTCTCAGTCTGCAGGAGTCTTAAATTAGCTACCTTGGCCATGGACCAAGGGGGGAGGGAAAGAGGAAAACCAGGAAGGAGGAAGTCAACCTCCAACCGGCTCGCACACATTTCCCAGCAGGATATCCTCCTGCTTCCTTTGCCTCTTCATCTTGACTTTCATACCCTTTTAAACAATTTTGTTGCAGTCGATCTTCTTAAAGACACAAAAATTCAACAACTTTCCATCGCGAGAGCATCTGTTTGTTCTCACTCAGGGGTGTCTCTCACATGTTTCACATTGGTCACCCTCGTGTGTCTATAGATTCTTGAGAGGCCCGGCGCAATAGGGGATCCGTTTCTTTACCCTTGCATTGGCGATTCTGCGGGCCTGTCATTTCTTACTTCCTCCAGATGTTCCACCCCGGGGTCTGGACGTTCCTTACATACCAAATGGTAGTACTTAGCATCTTATGATCACTCACGCGATTCACTGTCTAAATCTCAGTTTGAATTAATTGCGCCTATACTTAATAACTCACTACACCTCTGAATATTCAACCACACCATTTGGAGTTCCTTCATAGACGCGGGTATGTGACAATCATTTAGTCCTACTTCCGCTCACGTATCACTTATAGTTGCAGTATTGGCGTCTGGCTAGAGTTTCTTTGACGATTCACCAAGCGTCTCACACGATTCACTTTTCATTGGGGTAGCAACATATGTGCTATAAAATGGCACTTACCACTTCCCACAGACGCACTTATGCATATTAATAAATATGTGTGATTCACCCTTCAAAAGACACTCCAAAAACAACTGATATTTGAGTCTTAAGGTGATACTGAACAGAAAAATAATTCTTAAGTTACATTTGTTCAGATGATAAGTTGAAACCCCATTGAATTTATAATTAATTTAGACTATTGCTGCAAGGTCATATGCAAATTAATCAAGAGAAGAATATTTGGGGTTAATTACAGAAATATTTATAAATAAGTATTTTATGTTACAGAACACATATTACATTTAGTGATATGAAGTAATATATGTCAACTTCAAAATTTTCAGTTAAACTACGATCATAGAATTGTACGCTTAATTATCAAGCAAAAGATGAGTCAACAATGAATTTATTATTACTAACTTTCAAAAATGTTTTTCTGATAAAACCAGAAAACATTCGGACATCACTTTTCATCATTTATGAATTCCATGGGGTCAAAATTATTTTTTTTCTAACCATCCCAAATATAGCTGGGCACATTACTGTAATTTTAATATTCGAAAAACGTTTGTAGTGAGTGTCCAATTAATCATCAGAGCACACCAATGAATTAATCATTCAAATTAACTTCTGTCATAAGACAACACTGAGCCAATAGATGTAAAATATTTATGAATCTGGTTCTACTTCAAGTAAATCTTAATGGTTAAAGATCATTCATGGTAATGGTATTATGCAGAAATATTTTCTGCACCACATTTTTTAATGACCATATACGAAAAATGAGTCAAAAACTGACTGCATCAGTTTTTAAAATCATAGTGAATTGTATTTGATCTCCGTTCGAAAAGTTGGCTGCGATTATGGTGAAAATTGCCAAATTATCATCCAGAATGTCCCCACCCAGCAGAGCATTATGCGCATTCATTAACAGCTGCAACGAAATTATCAATAAAATTCTTCGTTTATCCCCAATTTACATCACAGTAATGTAGTTCCGAAATTAAGTTGTGGCTAGTATGACAAGCATTTGTCTGACGACGGACGTGTACTCCATGTAGCATAAATATCAGGCGTTCTTCTCTAAATTCCTTAATAAAATGATACAAAATATTAAATATAGGTGAGACCATTCTTATTCATGGATTAACTGCATGATTAAACACTGGCTAAAATGGAGAACAGGCTTGTTTTATTTCAATAAATTGAACAAATTTCATTTAAACATAACTGCACATTTATTTACGCTGACTCACTTCTTACCAAAATCACAGTATAAATAACAAAATAACAATACAAAAACCCATATATACATATATGGAGGGAGAACGAGAAATAATCCATACGAGAAGCAGAAAATGGAAAATCAGGATCACTAGGTATGAGTAATGGCGTTTCAAATATTCACAATAATATAAGAAAACTTACCAAATATTTTATGTGTAACAATGTTCTGTCGTAGTGAAATGTCATTCGAAACTTGTCATACATCTTGCTAAAGCTCAGTTGTATATTGAGTATATTTTATTTTGCTAAATATTACTTCATTAACGATACTTCTGAATCAGTTAAATATTAATTGTTTGTGATTTTATTTTAATTAGTTTAAAATTGTTATATTTATATATTTTATTGAAAAGAATATACCAAACAAGTTTTTTTTTTCTCAGCTAAACTCTGCTTGTAACCGTGAAATACGATACATCGATGAAACATGTGTAGCTACCATACTTACGTATTTTGCAAGTTATCATACGTTTTATTTTTTTTAAATGTGTTTTATTTTTTTAAGTGTTTTATTTTTTTTTAAAAAAAAGGTTGGATCTAACATATTATTTTAAGTTATTTTTAGTTTTCATTTTGTCTTGGCTTGAAGTGGTACAAAGACTCAACACAAAAAGCAATAATTATTTACATAGTTTTATTAATTTAACATTTTCCTCTACAACCACACCAAACCCACATTCTTGTATTTGTGCAAAGGGTAGTCGATTTAAATTATTGAATTTATTTGAAAAACGAATAAAGCAAAATGCTATTTCTTTAATGAAATTTGGCTAGTTTTTTATTCGAGTCAGGTGACATATGGGTCACCCACGTATTGACACCTACCCTTTGATAGCATAGGAAGGAATTTGAAAGGGGTGTGAAGACGGAAAAGTATAGAAGTGAAGGTTAACTAACGTCCCACGGTTATAATTTATACTGGACTTAAAATAGATGCAGGGAATCGGAGTTCAATGCAAAAGATTCTGGTTATAATAATGTTTAATGTTGGTGTGACTTCATTTGTAATAAAGTTTGAGTATTTACTAGATGAACCAATATGAGTTACCTGGACAAGTTCGTAATGAGATGATACTATGATCGCCACCGGAAAAAATGATGTGATAGAGTAAGACGACGAGAGAGTTGCGTGGTGTTCCGGGTCAAGAACTCTGCGAGATCCCCTGGGATAGACGCAATCGTCACACATGGGCCACAGCAGAGCAGTGGCGGGCCTAATTTGTACGTCATGAAAATGCATGAGCGCTGTTAACTAACACCCCCTTCCCTCGCCGCTATGATACTGCCGCAAACAACCCTTGCCGCCAAAATAAAATTCGCCCGCTCGCCACCGTTGCTTTACACTGGTTAAAGTGTGACGCCAGCAAATAAACGTGATTTTTAGAGTGATGTGCATATGTAAATAAAGTTTTCCATGCTCTATTAGCGTCCGTCTCCTCTACTGGAAGCGTTCGTATGAACCTTCTGTCCAAAAAATGGGTGCTGATAAACACGTCTCTGCTTTTCATACATATTCAATCGTCTGCCTTCATAACTAGTTTCAATTATCTAATTTCGTTAATACCTAAAATCTTCAATCACTATATTCTATTAGAAAAATAATTATTTTTATAACGAATTCAATAAATGTTCCATACAAAACGATCTTATTAATATTTTTAACAAGTATTTATCTATTTATAAAAATTGAAAGGTTCAAAGAACTTATATATAATTTATGCATGACTAGATTACTTAAGAGTATAAGATGTACAAAAACTAAATTATTAAACGAGTTAAGGTAGCACGACAACGAAATTTTTACCTCATGCACAGGACCATCACACAGTGATGTAAATTATAACACCACTGTTGGATGACATATATGATAGTAATCAATTGTCATCATTCAGTTATAAGATAAATTGCATCAGTTTTTTTTAAGATGGAAATCAACTGACTGGGTTGACGAAGCTTTCTATTTTGTTGTAACCTCTTCAGAGAAATGTATTTGCTGCAGAAATCCTATCTATATAATCCTGCCTTCATCCATTATTTACCTTACTTTTCTCGTTTCATCACTAACAACTAAATACATCTCGTCTTATTATTACTGTGTTACATGAGATTATCTCATTGTCTACGATTTCTGAACGTGAAATGCGTCTATTTACAAAATAATTACTCTCAGGCCCCAAGGTTGATCGTAATGATCGTAAGACATGTCATTTCCGTTTTTTTAATCGGTCTTATGTAACATGTCACATATATAATAGTAATAGCTTATTTAAAACAAAAATGAAAATTTGAACAATCCAAGCTCTGTATCGAGTGGTAGTAAATTAATATTATTTATTCGTAGGGGCTACTGAATTTTATTTGAATGAAATCAATATTTGTCTTTAAAAAATGTAAATCAAATAAATGCAAAGTTATTATACAAAAAGAATGAAATGTTTTGCAGTTCCCTATTTTATAACTATATGAATTCTAAATGTTCCAAATTTACGGCCATATTCTTAAGAAAATGTAATAAAATACTGTTTTCATTAAAATGATAAAAAAGGTTTTATGTTTGAAGGAAATTAGAATTTATTTATAGGTTAGATTAATATTACATCATCCAGGTTACTTCACTTTAATCTTAAATGACAATTAGAGCTTTTTACTTTTTCTGAGAGTAATTTACGAAACCTGCCACTCGGACTGAATTACAAAATTAAAAAATTAAGAAACTCAAATTATGAAAATAGATAATTTTCTAAAAGAAATTCCCTGTGGGAGTATAGGGTAGCAGGATTTCGGTTTTCTGTATCGCCGTGAAAACATTCGCACATCTGATTATTCAGCTTCTGCGGCTGCTGGGTCGGATAGGTTTTCATTCTGATTCTAGGAATACACAGGTTCTTCTCCATAATTTCCCTTTTGTCGGCTGTTCGGAAAGGGTTCTACTCTGGCTGATTGTGGGACACGTTCTAGTTATTATCAAGTAAACGAAACATGGCTCGTTTAACTGTACTTTTGCCTGCTTGGTTGACCTTTGGCAAATTATTGTTTGCTTGTAGGCGGAACATTAATCATGGAGATTAATTTCTCCAATAGTCCTCCACAATGGATAAACCGGAAACTTCTTCTGAATCTCAATATCAACTGATTTTAGTTCATCTCTTTAACTATTTTCCTACGTCTTTTTTCTTTAGAGTCTACTTGCTACTTGACTTATGATATATATCTTCTTCATTTCCTCTCCCAATTCCTTCTTCCTTCTAATTCTAATTGCCAACTGACCAATTACGCACATATTCATCTATCGCTCTCTCAACTTTTCAAGTATACTCGCTAATTGGTCCATTTTATCCTTATACCACCTCCGAGCAAGATAAATTTTCTCTCTTTCACTGGCCAAGAATTTTAATCACGTTATTCGTCCCCGTCAATATCTGTAAATTATTAATATTGCACTTGCCCCCTGAGTTTGTAGGAGCGGGAAGTTTTTTAGGTAGATACTTTGCGGCTTTGGAACCCAAGACCTGGCGTTAATCCGCCACACATTTTCTTTAAATCACGTCCTATGATCCTTCATAGCGTCAGACCAAAAATTAGATTTTCCTTCAGTCTAGTAAATTATTCGTTTTTCCTCTTAAAAATTGAGATTATGAATTATCAAAATGATGATACATACATCCAATTGAACATGCAGTGGTAACAGCATCACCGAAACACTACAATTCAATAAAGTTAATTTTTGTCTAACGTCTTGAATATGTCAACGACTATTCTTGTTACAAGCCTGAAGAATAAAAATAGAAAATGTGTTGTTAATAAAATCTGAAGATTTTTGTACGTATGAATTTTACGCTGTCATGGTTTGCAAAACCGCCGAAACTGCAATAAACACAATAAACTCTCTATTTTCATAATTTGAGTTTTTTAATTCCATTAAAGGAATTGCTACAATTAACTCCATATATAATATGAATATGCAAAAATAAATAATCGATACGCTGACCACAAACCACTCCAAATTCGGAATGTATCATGTAAGCACGCAGTCGACCAGTTGGGTCCAGGCCCTCAAAGGGCTGTAAAGTCGAAGAAGAAGGAGAAGAAAAATAAATAATTAATCACTTTTAATGTTTCTAATAATATCGGAACACTATCTTCATTGCTGCATTAAATTTAAGAAATAAATTCTCGATTGACCTGGACCAGTTTCATTTAATACGTACAAAAATGTAGAAGGAATATTTTTATATCGCCGATTGTCGAGTTTACATTGAGACAGCTGGGTTTTACCTGTCTAGTTAAGAAGAATAATGGTTTTAGAGAGATGGAGTAGTGCTCTGAGGCTCTGCTGACCTTGTTGACACAAGAGTCCATGGGGGGTCGTCCGGCCTTCTCTTGTTCACGTGAAGCAGGTACATCATTTGGACCGTAAGTGAACAAGGCATAATTGCAATCATGGAGGCGTCACGAAAAGTGGTAATCATGGGGGCGTTGCGGTAGTTGAACAACGCAAACGTCCTTGCTGTTTTTTCTGTGGTTTTTGGAGGGGATCGGAGTTGCGAGTTATGTCGTGAAACAGTAAAAAACAAGTTAATATTAAAAATTGTAAAAATTTGACAAATATATTTGTAAATAAAGACGTTTTAACGGTTAATTCGCTATAAATCGATAACATATGTTGCAAATTAAAATAAACCGAACAGTATGCACTAAAGTTGCTTTTAATAAACGTTTACAAGCTAAATTTTGAAAAATAGCACATAATAATTTCTTTTCAGTGAAACATAATAATTAACATACTTTATGACTTTTCTTTCCGTTTCTTAAAAAGTATAAAAAGTACACTTTATCTCTGTAACGTTAAAATATTGTTCAAAAAAGACCAACTAATTGAATTTAATCAATGAAGGTCATGCAAATATTATATAGGCAATGTTAATATCGTAATATTTTACGTATCACGTCGGTAAATATTGTTGAAATGTCCAGAACGAGTGTGTTCCTTTTCCTTCTTAGTTAAAAAATAATAAACTTAATTCTCTTGTATGTGAAACTTATGCGTCTACAAATACTTATTTCAAGAAGGCAGAGTGAAATAAATTTAATAAAATTACACCGCCGTTTTAAGTCACATATACAGAAAATAAAATCAGACGATGTAATCCTATACAACTATGTTTTTATAAGATTATACAATTCTGTTTTCGTAATAAAAATGTTTATACAAGATTATGTCACTTATTACTGTTGAAGTCCAAAGCTACATGGGAATCCCTGAGCGTGTATTAAATACTAGCTATGCTCGCGACTTCGTTCGCGCGGAAATAGCTCTTTTTATTTTCCCCTATAAACGGAAGTACGGTATCATTTATTTATGATCGCTTCACGGCAAACTTTATAACTCTCAGTTGGTTTTGAACACGTCAGACTTTCACACGTTTGCAACAATAGATGAAGTGAGAATGCTAGCCCACCCCCTTCTCTCCTCATTCTGCCAAAATTACGATTATAATAACACAGTAAGTGTAATGAACGGTTTACGAACGCCTAATAGGAGATGTAACTTGCAGGTGGTTGGTTATCTCGCCACGTTTCGCTCGGAAATTCAATGTGTTCATAAATATTTACATTAATATCTTCTTAACCTTGCAAGATGTCGAAATGTATCGTACACGAAAATTTAAATTAAAATACCTGCTTCAATCCCTGAAATTTCTATTGAATGTCGTTAAGCCGTTTCGGAGCATAATTTAATGTAGAGTATAGACTACTCGCATGCATTTTTTGGAGATTATAACGCACGTATGCCAAGAAACCTTCCCGAAGAATTAATATTTATGATATATTAATATCATTATCGGAATTATATATGCACGAATATTTGTATTAAATTTTTTATTTTAAAACCCTCAAATTTTCAATAAATCCGTTAAGCCGTTTTGGAGCCTATTCGAGACAGACAGACAGTCAGACACTTCAATTTTATTTATTAGTACAGATTATTAATGAAAGTCTCTAGAAGCACTCATAACTTTATATGCTAAAACGATGACACTCATTTGAAAATTGAAAGAGACAAGGGATACGGTATGCAGTTACGCAGAAATGAGTGGGCTACTAATAATACGATAATAATTTAATTGAGACTACACTTTTAAAAACGATTTTATTTAATTACAGAAACCGATGATAATTAAATACGTTCGTAAGCGATTAAAATTTTATTGAAATACAGTTTAAAAGCCGATTACCTGTCTAAACGTAATTTAGCTAGTTAATTGTGTAATCGTTGTATACTATGTCAAATTTTCTATCTCACTTGGTATGATTTTAGAATTCTAATAATCCTGACGGTGTGCTATGGTGTGTATGGACGTTCGTGCTCGTCAAGATACCACTTGGTATTCATTAAGGAATCTGAAATGTGTCATGGCGTCTAGCAGTCATCCCTAAGTGGTCTGTAGCACCATGGAGTAAGAATTCCGATGCAAATTATATAGCATGTCCCGAAAACGATTTGTTTTACCTCGAGGTATCTAAACCAAACTATTATTCAAGGAAATGCACATTATTAAAGAAAAATAGCAAAAATATTAGTAGCAGAAAATAGTTTAGCGAGAAAAGTACATTTTAGATTTTTGTATATTCTTTAAGTAATTAAAATATTTTGTTTCCGAAACATAACTTTCATTAAATTTAGAAGGTATTTTTCGCTACACAGTCAAAATATCAACTATACTACTCATACTTTATACATAAAAATTCTCAAATTTCGTAAGTGTGTTTTTATATGAAGTTTCCGCATACAAATCTAAACGAGTGGATCAATTTGAACCAAATTTCGTACACGGGTTCTTTCCGACTCGAAAATCAGCACCTTTGGAGTAACTCGGCTACCACCCTTAGGGGCGAAGTTTTAAATACGCAAAATAGGTCAATATGTCCATCATATAAATACAGTTATATAGGTAGATGGGATAATCAATTCAAAGTAAAATTTAGAAAGCAAAAAACTGATGCTGGGAAATTCTCATTCCTAAACAGGACCATCAACGACTGGAATAATTTACCTGTGGAAGTGTTTGGAGGAAATCCTCTTCAGTAAAATAAATTCAGGACAAATCTAAAATAAAACGTGTTAAGTGAAGTGGTTATTTTGAATAATATAAATGCATATTCGAATTTAAATATTAAAGTCAAAGTGAAGTAGAGTGTTAAGTTAATATAATTTTTGTAGTGTTTCTCTTTTTCTTTCAAAGGTATAGAAATTTTAAAGGTCTATGATTATTTTTTAGATTAGGCTTTTTAGACCAACAATAAAACCAATACATTTATGGGTAAATTAATTTTATAGTGTGTCCTCCGATACTGTTAGCGTACAGTTTTAATCCTTTCTAGTTATCTTAGGGGTGCGGGAAGGAGTGAAGGGTCATCGCATAAAGATAACCAGAAAACAATCGAAAATTGGACATTAATACAAAGTAACGCGATGTCGCTCAGTTAAATTCTGAGATTAAAATGCAATTAAAATTATAGTTCATCCTAAAGAAGGGGTAAAATAAACTTCCGCATACTGTATTTAACGGGTGAAACAATTTAGACCAAATATTGTACATGGCTACGGCCACTTGATAAGGGAGTCGAGGGGGTGGAAATTTTTTAGTATCAATAAATAGCCCTTATTACTTTCCAATATACATATACGCCGCTGAATTTTTTGGGTATAAAATCAACTGAATCCATTTTCGACGGGGAGTGTTCATATGGGGGTGGTGGAGGTGGCATTACATGAAAATAAAAAGGAAATCGGTTCTATGTGAGTCATTTAATTTGATTCTGACATTTGGGGCATGCGATTTAAATTGGAGTTCTCTCCCATAACAGGGGCATGGGACGGACAAAACACAATTCTGTGCAATATACTTAAAGGATACTTTATAAAATTTTGTTTGCATGTTCTTTGCGACACGAAAACAATCACATTGGTGATATAACACGACTACCACCCTTAGGTGGGAAGAGAGGTGAACTGGACGAATGTTTTAAAGGTGCCATAAAGGAGAATAAATATTTGTCAGAGTCAATTAATTTTATAATGTTACCCCGATTACATTTTCGTATAATTTGGGAGTCGAAATGAGTCGTATGAAAATAACAGGGAAACAATAGATACTGGTGCCTAAAACAGGGTTTCATATGACTTTCATCATGCAACATAAGTTCCATTTCAGACCCTAAGGGACGGGGGAGGAAAAACAATGTTCAGCATACGAAACAATGCTGTGGACATAAGGCAGTACGATGACTCGCAACCCCCAGGGGTGGGGGAAAAGGAGGCGTCAAGCATAAGATAAATTTTTAAATATACAGAACCGGCTGAAATTTGAGTCGAATGAATATTTTTCGTGGTTAAAGTTTACTGAATAATTAAATACTTAAGTGGGCTAATATAAATGAATTCCCGGGCACAGCTAGGCACACAGCTTGTGATGTGCGTTTGCACCCCACACATATATTTATATATATTAAAAGAACAATTTCCCTTTTTATATTAATTTTGAATATATATATATATATATATGTACATAGATAATTGTAATGAAGGGTGTTAGGCTGTTTACTAAACCAACGGCAAGCAAGTAAGATCGCGTTTGATTAGTATTAAATTAATGTCCAATTGACAATATCGATAGCCAGAAAAGAGGAACAAAACTGTACCATTTCGGTAATGGCAGGTCAGTCCTTGGGAC